>CM060900.1:450967258-451577258 GCA_030762935.1 Hymenopus coronatus | reverse complement strand
TGTAGTTTCTAACCTGTACACAAGGCACAGAAAGAAACCGGCACTGTCTTGTTCCGTACACTGCATTCCTTACCATTTGTAGGATACTTTAGTACGTCATGTTTTTATTGTAGTGGCTGATAGTGTCACCTTGCAGGTGCGTGTTCTACATCGAAACAATAGAGCATACCTATGCTGGGTTAGTTAACTCATCCGCTAATAGGTATAGCCACCTTACTCAATTGGAAGTGAGATTAGGTAACGTGTACTACAACAGTAAGCTACAACCCTCCTCTTTCCCCAATTAGAGTGATGGAGGGGCCAGCTGATATCAGAAGACACGCCCTATAAATTCCCTACAGACAATCAGAAATTCCATGTCTAATACTATTTGTGCTCTGTGTACAACTGCTTGAATAATCTGCTGAAAAGTGGCGGCGGTTGTATATGCCGTTTGCGTCATCCTTTAGAATAATGTCCTTATTTTCATATAACCGTTACCGTTATTTTATTTATTTACAACATATTGTCCTTCAGGCGTGACCTAATTGGACGTCAGGGGAGAGAGAGTGACTTAGAACACAAACACAGAATAACACCAAAAACACTCATGCCCAAGGCGGCACTCTAACCCGCGATCCCTTGCGCCACAAAGTACCAAAGTAGATTCTTTAGCGGGCGCGGCCATGGGGAGCGACTAGCTGCATATTGGACACACCTGGTGCCGCGGTTCGCAGGTAGTGGGGAATAAGTGCGCCGTCACGCAGGTAAGAAGGGAAAGACATTCGCTCATTGGCTGCTGTAAAATCACATGACCACATTTACGCCATCTCTGTCTCACACACCTGTTTAATGTATATGTGGGGGGGGGGATCGACCATTTTAGAAATAGTTTCAAGTCACCTGTATTTCAACAATGGAAAGTGGAAGGTAATTAAAAGTGTACCAACCAGAGGTGAAACATTTCATGTTACCCCTATGACATTTGTAATAATGGCGATTTAGGGCGCACAGCTGCTGAGGTCTTCAGCAGTCGTGGCCTATGTTTGCAACGGCGTTCTTCAACTATGTTAAAAGACGTTAGATGGTGTGCTTGGAAGTTGAAAACAGAATTTAGGCCTTCATCTGCTTACCACTTCTTTGTGAGGTTAGGACCCTGCAATCATCTTCTTTGGGTACAACATCCCCCCCCCCAAAAGGATTTTTATGGAATGATATTCGTTTTTCAATTGAATAATTCATTTTGATCGATTAGCACTCCATTTGGACGCAGCACTTCCCTCCCCAAAATGAGGGTTTTTTCATAGAATCATTTCATGCGTTTCTCAGTTGAGTAAGATAGCGTAATTGTCTGATTTTGGAGTACATTTGCTGTGTATATTCAAGAATATGGAGCAGATACCAGCCTCCAGGTCCACCAGTCCACTATATCTATCTAATCGGCCGTCCGACTGTCAGTAAGTACGATTGACTCATCAACCTCTGAGATCTACGGAGCTGAAATGTTGCATATCTTAAGCGCAGACTAAAAATACAAAATTGTCAAGTATTCAGCCTATAAATTTGAATTTCTTCTTTAGTATGGTATTTATATTTTATCATTGTAGGCAGATGCTTATACTTTAAATATGTTTTCAAAATAGCACTGCTTCTTTTACTTTATAATTTGAATTTTGTCCCACTTCACAGAAAAAAAAAAAATCGTTCCATACATTTTGAAGTAGAGCAATATTTGTGTGGGGGGGGGGGAACGTTCTAATAAGTATAAGAGCTTCTGTGAGCTCAAGACATATGGTCTCTCTCTTTAGAAATTGGTATATTATTAATTATTTTAATGATACTTTCTGGTAAGTATAAATGAAAAGTTTTCTCAGAAACTAATGAAGCTGGCGAAATTAATATTAGGATGATAAACCCCGTGCTGTTGTGCCACTACTTAGATGTTTATAAGATATTTTTGTGTTTTTAAATTATTGTTAACAAATTTTACTCATTGATTGGTAAAATTAGATAAAATAAATGTTTATAAACAAATCTATTGTGTAAAAGTGTATCAGCGAACCTAAAACGCATAGGATTACAAGTATGTAACAATAAATGTGTATACATTAATTTGCATAGGCTTTCATATCCTACCTCATACAATGGAATTCCATTCCAAAATTCATACGCGTTCATATTCGTGGATGTTCCTGCCACCGCACAAAATATTTGCTCACATTTTGTGGGTTTTCTTTATACCTACCTTTACCTGGATCTATGCCTCTTTTGCGGCTGTAGTATTTGCCTGATAATAGATATTTAATCCAAAGTAACAAACACATTGATGACAATGGGAAATAAGACGCTAACATCAAATATAAAGCAATAAATATTGAATTCAAAATGCGACGAATATTGCGAGTTAAAAAGGGAACTTATTAATAGAAGATAATAAAGATTAAAATTAGGGATCCAGCAGCAGTGCTAGATAAAAAGGAACTTATTAATAAAAAAAGAATAAAGATTAAGTTCAGAATGCAGCGCCTATTATTAGGTAAAAGAGTAACCTTTTTATAAAAGGGAATTAGTTTTAAATTCTAAATCAACAAATATTGTAAGGGAAGAAAGTGTATCCACTTTGAAGCAATATTCAAGTGAGAATACCTGATGTGTGTAGGTATATAGACGTACACTGAATGGCCTAAGAGGCCTTTAAGAACAAAAGAATGCGAGAAACCAGTACGTGCAAAACAGGAAAGCCAGAATAAAATCGGGAAAAACCTTAAGTCTAAAAATCAGCCAAGTTAGAAAACGAAGTTCCAATATTACGATAAATGTTATTGTTACAGACGCTAGAAGCAAGGTGTTGTTTTTTAAATACTTCAAACAATAAACGTGCTTTAGAATTTTATCACCTGCGCCAATGAAATCAATAACTAACTACGTGACTAAACAGAAGCTAAGAAACAAGTAAATGGACGTAAAATAGAAATTTATCTAGGACTAGAGTCAAGATTGTCCCATCGTGTTGTCATTGTAATATGGTCACTTCGTGATATAACGTGATCGTAGCATGCTATTTCGAGTCATAATGTGGTCGTAACATGGTCATTTCGTATCGTAGTGTGACCGTTACGTGATCGTTTCTAGTCATTGTGTGGTCGTAACATGTTCACTTTTAGTAATAATGTGGTCTTAGTATGGTCATTTCGTATAATTGTGAGTCGTAACAGGGTCAATTCGTGTCATAGAGTGGTCGTAACATGGTCATTTCTTGTAATAGTGTGGTCGTAACAGGGTCATTTCGTGTAATTGTGTTGTCGTAACAGGGTCATTTCGCGTCATAGTGTGGTCGTAACATGGTCATTTCGTGTCTAACTTAGTGTGGTGACTACTTGTTCAGGTCTCGCGTCATAGCATTGCTGGGTGAGAGATATTCGCGAGTCACACGAAGTGTACCGGAGATTAAGTTGCATATACAGCAAACGGTTAGAATAAGCGGAAGCAAAGTGGTACACAATTGTTTTTAAAATATCCAAAATGGAAGTAACTCCAATAGTTGTTTATCGTTTCATATACGAGGGCCGTTCAGAAAGTAGCCTCCGGTTGATTGCAAGAAATTCACCAAGTTAAATAAAACTATTTTAATATATACATCTTACAACTACATCTTTGCACTATTTTTCTACATAGTTTCCATAACGATTGAGGCACTTATCGTATCTGTTCACAAGCTTTGAAATTCCTTCTGCATAAAAATCACCCACTTGTGCCTGAAGCCAGCCTGTGACCGCATCTTTGAGCTCTTCGTCGTCATCAAACCGCTGGGACCCGAGCCATTTCTTCATATGCATGAAGAGGTGATAATCGCTTGGCGCCAGATCTGGGCTGTAAGGGGGATGGTTGACAACGTCCCACTTGAAGGACTCAAGAAGGGCTGTTGTTCTGCGAGCAGAGTGAGGACGGGCGTTATCGTGCAAAAAAACGATACCGGAAGTCAGCATACCACGGCGTTTGTTCTGTATAGCCCGTCGTAATTGTTTTAGTGTTTCACAGTACACGTCTTGATTAATGGTCGTCCCACGTTCCATGAATTCAACCAACAACACCCCTTTTGCATCCCAAAACACCGTTGCCATCAATTTTCGGGCAGAAAAATCTTGCCGGGCTTTTATTGGTTTGGTAGGCGAATTTGATTGTGCCCACATCTTTGATTGTTCTTTTGCCTCAGGGTTCACGTACTTAATCCAGGTTTCGTACCCGGTCACGATTCTGTTTAACAATGGTTCACCTTCGGCCTCATAACGTGACAGAAAGTCTAATGCAGAGGCCATTCTTTGAGTTTTGTGGTGGTCGGTAAGAATTTTGGGCACCCATCGTGCACAGAACTTACGGTAACCCAATCTTGCTGTCACTATCTCGTACAAGAGAGTCTTAGAAATCTGTGGAAAATCAGTAGACAACTCCGACATTGTGAAACGTCGGTTTTCACGAACTTTTGCATCAACTGTCTGAACGAGTTCGTCCGTGACCAATGATGGTCTACCACTCCTCTCTTCATCATGAACGTTTTCTCGTCCACTTTTAAATAAACGTACCCATTCACGGACCACTCCTTCACTCATAACTCTTGGTCCGTACACGGCACAAAGCTCACGATGAATAGCTGCTGCAGAATATCCTTTGGCTGTAAAAAACCTTATAACAGCACGCACTTCACATTTGGCGGGGTTTTCTATTGCAGTACACATTTCAAACGGCCACAAACACTAAACTATCGCAGGTACGACTTTCACTCGACCACGGCTTGATGCCGACTGACCTGCTGAGTGCGTGAATGCACAGATGGCGTCGCTACTCCCCCCACTACCCGCACTGTGACCGATCGGAGGCTACTTTCTGAACGGCCCTCGTATATTTCAATTTTAATAATGGTTATTTTGTAGTTTTATTTTAATTTAAGTATAAAGGTTTGAAAAAAAGGTAATTAAAATAATAAATAAATAAATAAATAAACAAAGAATAAATAAAAAATAAGGGAGAGAAATTATTCAATTATGGTAATAAGAATTTAAGAATAAATAAATGGAAATAAATTATGATTAAAACAATTAATTTGTGGTAAATTAAATGTTAAATTAATAGTTAAATAAATAATGACGATTATGGGTAAGGATAAACATTTATAAACAGTTATTGATAACTTGTTATTAAGTAGGTACATGTATGACTGAAAGTTTGAAATTCCAAACTAATAATATTAAATTTATACCACCGATGTAATATATTGCAAATATGTTACTGTGCAAATTTCATTAAGTGGGCACTAATGGTTTGAAAGTTACGGTCAAATTTGTTTACGGTTTTGTCACCTCACAGAAAAAGTCCCTTGCCACAGAAGAATTAACACTATGGGCTTGGATTGTAAACTTGGGCTCATAATAAATCTAGATCCTTTTTGAAATTGCGCTAGGTTTCTCTGTGTCTTTTTTAGTTTAAGCTCCAAAATTTTAAAGTTATGAATATGCTTCTTTTGTTATAAAAAATTGAAAAATGAAAACATACCTATGCTTAAATAATCTGACAGTAAAACCTAGGGCAATTCTTATTCCTTGTACTTCTGTAAACATGTACAGAAAAGTTAATTTGTCTAGCAGAAAAACTGCTCTGCAAGGAACCGGGAGGTCGAGGAATATTTATGGAAAAAAATAGAGAACTGAGGGATGAAAATAAGTAAGTTTTAAAGCTGTATTCTTAGGTGCCCGAAAAATGTAACTACATTGTAAAAAAATACCTATATGATATATAGTGAAGTAAAAAGCAATACCTCTAAAGCAGTTGTATAGCTTATCCCTGAGTCCTAAATATACCTGACAAACAAAAGTTTAAACTTGTAAGTGAGAAGATAAAAATAAGATGGGGAAAAGTTTTAAAAAGTGAACCGTTGCATGTAATTGTTGATGTGCATAAAGAGTAAATGACCAAGGTTTGAAATGGTATAGACGTGTATGCTGTATGTTGAAAATATAAATAATTGTAATTCTGTCATTTATGACGTCTTATAATTATACAATTTGATACCTCCACTAGGTTTATAACAATATTATATGTGATTACTTTTAATACAAAACTCAATTAGAAATATTCAGTAATAACGGTGAGTTTGAGTAACTGACTCAGAAATTCGTAATTCACTGATTGACCTACTGACTTATTAATAAATGACTCATTAGCTGACAAAGTATTTAGTTATTAGCTGACTGAAGGAGTAACTTACTCAATAATTTCATTAATGAATAAATATTAAATTAGCAAAGTAATTGATTAACCTTTTTGTTTTTTTTCTTTTTTTTTTTTTATTCTTTACTCACACTGGCTGATTCGCCTGATTTATTCACTGGCACTCATACTGACTCAACAAGTAAATGAGGGCTGATATAATTATACCAGTATATTATGGTTAGTGGTAATTTTGGTTTATAACGCTGATATACACAAAATATATTTCACCATCTCCGGAAGAGCTGAATATAATTATTACACTAGTGTCCAAAAGTTAAGCATAATTCGGAAAACGGGAACTGAAAGCGAAAACGGTGAGCGAGCGCCATTAAACGTTATCACAGTGTGTGCCTCCGCTTACTGGTGGTCTCTGATAGGTAAGCGGGTTCACGCTTCTAAGGACAACAAAACCAGAGCAGCAAACCAATACCAGAGCATCAGGCCCAGTGCGTGGCTCATTCGTAATTGTTATCCCTTTGTGAACAGAGAGTAACTGCTTCGCAAGTGTTTAATAGACAGCAGCAGCATGCCTCAAATACGTCAACTGGACCCTGTTTTGAAGGGTAGAACCATCAGACTTCTAGAGGCAGATCAGACACAAACCACAGTCTCTTGGGCCCTGAATATGCCACAAAGTATCATTTCCAGGCTCTGGCGACTGTTCCAAGAAACAGAGGTTTTCGTCGGATCCCTGTACATGATCGTCCACGGATCACAACGGCGCAACAGGACCGATATTTGATCATAACAGCATGACGATATCGCAGGATGCCCCGAGACAACTGTCTTCCGAGCTTGTAGCCGCCTCAGGTGTTCGAGTTTCGAGGCAAATTGTGTATCGTAAGCTCAGGGCAGTCGGCCTCTATGCCAGACGTCCATCAGTGTGTGCCCCACTTACTCAAATACACATACGCTCCCGTTTACAATGGAGTCAGCAACGTCAACATTGGACCGTGAATGAATGGAGGAACCTACTGTTTACATATGAGTCCAGATTCCGTTTTAACAGTGATTCTCGTCGCACAATAATCAGGAGAGAGCATGGAACCCGGTTTCATCCCACCAACATCGTGGAAACACGCACATTTGGTGGTGTTGCCGAACTCGTGTGGGCAGGCATAATGTTCAAAGGACGTACAGATCTGCTTATCTTCGACGGTGGTACTGTGAATGCCCAGAGGTACAGAGACGAGGTACTACAACCACATGTGCGACTTTTCAGAGGTGAAGTTAGTGCACGCTTCATCTTAATGGAGGATAATGCACCTCCACATACAGCCCACCTGGTGGACGACTATCCTGAGAAGGAAGATATCCAGCGCATGGACTGGCCAGCGATGTTCCCGAATATGAACCCCATAGGGCTTAGCTAGGATGCATTAGGAACACGAGTTGCAGCCCACCAGCCCCCACCGAGGACACTTCCAGACCTCCGACGTGCTCTCCGTGAGGAATGGGAACTGCTGCCTGCAGAGCTCTTGAGCCACCTTATAGAGAGCATGCCACGACGCCGCGAGGCCCGTGTAGCCTTGAGGGGTCACCACACCCCATATTATATTAACCGCTCAGCACCATTATTGTCATTGTGGAAATGATCGTCAGGTTTTATGCTTGAGTAAGGAGGTGTCCCGAGGTCAAAATTAACTGCTATTTCTCACTCTATTACATTCCAGCTCATGTATGATGCATTGGTAACAACATATTACATTGTGCTTAATTTTTGTACACTTGAGGTAGTTTGGTAATAAAATATTGAATAATGCTTAACTTTTAGACACTAGTGTATTCTAGGAAGTTCTCCCGCCTATTTATAATGCTAAATAAGTGTATTTAGATTTTAGAATTACTAATAGTTCCAGTGTTTCAATTAAGTACCAGATAGATATTTGATAAAATTTAAGGTCTACGTAAATGAAAGTGACCAGATTTGAAGTGTCTTACAAATACCTGGACATTTAATATACATCATACATCATACATTTAGATAAAGTATTTTAGCAATAATAAAGTATTATGGATATATGTATCTGATATTTCAATTACTTTTCTAACATGTAAAGTTTTCATAACATTTTACTGCACCGTATGTACAACGTGAATTCAAAGCCACTATTTTCATAGACCTATGAGAAAGACAACACCCAGTAGCATAATTGTGGTATCAAAGTCATTTATTTCGAAAGGTGGAAATGTTTCACGATCGTAGTATTACTTTATATCTAAACTAGGTACTTTAATTTTCGGCCATCTTCTAAAGTGAAAAGTATTTATAATTTCATAATTAATTACTATGATAAAATACTAAGCTCCTAAATATCTGTTTCCAGCTGCAGAGGAGGTTGGCAATCACAATTTCTCCTGGAGCCGACCGTGTCGCTTTATTTTCTATGCTCGTCTGAAGACTGGTCATGGTAAGTAAATGAATATCAAACTTTCATTGTTAAATTACAGAATGTTGGAGTCGTTGCTAAATAATAATTTTCTCATTCCTCCATGCTAAAACTGATTACCAATCAGAAATCGTATTTCAGAGATCCTTTGATGTAAGCTTATTAGGTGTACACATTTGTTTTTATCTTTACACGCACATTTGGCCTTCTGGCTTAATCTAATTGACCATCAGAGCAAAGAGGACTTACATAGAACACAAACACAGAACACTAAACAACCAGGCCCAGCGGGATTTGAACCCGTGGCCCTTTCACGGTAGAGCTTCAACGCCAAACGAGGCAAGAACCACGCTACTGGGGCCTGCCACAATTATTTTATCGGCACATCAGAATTTCATCATTATTTCATTATCAGTGGAAGTGCATATCCTTAGTGGCTAGTGTTAGGTGTACTGTTTTGAGGATCCTATTATCTAGAGGATATGGAGATTAACTTCAGACATGCAGTTTGCTGTTGGCAAATCCTTCAATTCAAGTGCAGATGTTTTACATTAATGAATCCTTCTTTCATCTCTGGTGTTGTGGATTCCACGTTACGGTGTTAAGTGGTTAATGCAACTGAGAAATTGGACAAAAATCTTGAAGAAATACGACATTTTGTTGCTTGTTTGCTTTTTCTCCATTTATTGCGTTCAGTACACCCCACAATTTCTCTTCCAGATTTCCTTATTAAGTAGCTGAAGCACTCCTCACTGTGTTAAACGGTTAAATGTTCAAATATGTAAACTAATGGAGCATGCTTCTTTAAGCTTTATGTTCCCCCCCCCCTTTTATATTAGGTTTCCTGAGTTTTATGGCCAATTTCAAGCTGAAATGAGCTACACAGACATTTTTACTTTTTATTTACTGAACACTTTAAAAAATGCTGATTGATACTGAGAAACCTCAAAATTCTTTCATTACTTCAAAATAGTTCACACATTCGGATAACTACTTTCTAAAAAGGTTGAGAAATCAGACCCATTCTCTGCAAAGCATCAGCTTGGGTTTAGTTTTCTTCTTTGGAATGATCCTATTTCCCACTAAGTGTAGTTTTGTATTATTGGCCCTAAAATAAACAGAACAACATTTTTCTACTATTCTTAAACAAACGAGTTCATAAAGGAGACAGAAAGTGCTGGAAAAATGCTCAGAATTGTTCCCTGCAGAACATTTGCTATTCCTCTTAGCTTAGGGGTATTTCTAGAAATAATATTCTTGTCATTTAGAATGTTTGTCGAATTTCCCATTAATATCAAATGCGTCCATTTGGCCTCCTATGGAAGATATTGCAACGCCCTTTAGAGGTAATTTATTTATTTTACACCACTAAAAGAATGTAAAGTACAGCATTTGTGTCATTGTCTATTAAAAACTGTGGCAAATAATCCGTTCATGTTGAAAAACTTCAAAGTTGCTTTCCGGCGAGCATTTTTCACTTCCTCTCGGATTCTCCATTATATGAACTGCATGAAAAGTTTAGGTAGATAACGCTTATATTTCGCAAATTTATTGATAAATAATTTAATTTAGTGTTGAAGATAAAAACTACAGAGAGCATTTAACATCATGCCTCAATTAGAGGTTTTATTTGTTTGTTTATTTATGATAAGCTACCCTGCTTTGTGAATTCTTTCTTCCACACTAACCGTAAGTAGGACAGGAATCAGAAAAGCATTCAGTGCTATAGCCGGGATTAGAAGCATGGATATCTTGGTATCCGTTCAGTTTCTCTAACCAAGAGCTACCATGGCAACATACCGACACGGCATTAAATTCCCCAACTGACGCGTTTTTCCGGTAAACTACAGGGAGATCTCAATTACTTTTAGATGACCAGGGTTAGGAAACTCATACATTTGCATATTTTTTCCCAAAGCAAGTTATTGATATGCTTACAAATTATCTTCATGAACTACAAATTTTCTAATTCTCCTGATAAACCTCATTGGGCATATAATTAACTGCAAATTTATGTTATCTTAACTAAATGCATATTCTAGTACAGATATAAATATAAAGTTTGTTTTGGCATATTTTAGCACTCAAACGAGAATTCTTTTAAATAACTTATTGTTGTTAACTCTCTACGTGTACTTACATAGTGTCCAGGGAAGGTATTGTAGTGCACCCAAAAATTCGATACCGCGATTTCACCGGAAGTATCTACATGTTTTGGGACACCTTGAATCCCCCCCAAAAAGCATTTTTGGACAAATGACCAGTGTGTCTGTCCGTGTTTGTTTGTGTGTGTATGTGGGGGGGGGAGTGGGCAGCACAGCTCAAAAACAAAAGGTTCGTTAAATACCAATGATATTTAAGTTCAGTATCTTGAAGTGATGCGAGATGAAGATTATCAACAAATTGCCCCCGCCCCTCATCAACTACTCTTTACAGGAAAAGCTGTAGAAAATTCTGGTTTTCTTAAAAATGGCTCTAACGATTTTGATTAAAATACCTTATATTTAAGATATTTACTTGGAAAATAAGATGTGTATCTTGAATTTTCTGGCTGAGGACCTCTTTATTGTGGGTGACTTTTTCTGAATTTTGCATTAACTAGTAAACTGTAAGAGAGACAAAATACACAAAACACATAGTTCTCGTTAAAACACACAATCTATGGCATATACATATTTTTCGTGGAGTTGACCGTTTTCGACATATTCCTTGTTATTCTTTTCAGTTTTAAAATACTTACTTAACTTTAACTTTTCTCATACGGGAACTTTTCAGCCTCCTGGCCACGCAAAGAAACCGGTTTCAATCTCATAGCAACCACATTCGGTTTATCATAGTGTATTTCCTTATTTCCCTTCTGCTTATATGGAACTGAGTATTAAAATCGTTTTTACTAATCTTTATTTCGATTAGCATGGAGTAGCTAGAAGAATAAGCTTATTAACAATAATTTGTTACATAGATGTAGAGAAAGTCATGTGAATGGAACACAACAGAGTTTTACTGCGCATTGATGCAAATATAAATAAGATACCATAAGGTCCACAATCACTCAGGCAGTAATTCAGTGACGTCATGGTCATGTGGGGTGGGGGAGAGTGATGCAAAGCTGTCTAAGCTTGCCTTTAAGATACGTAAAGCCTCTCAGTATTGCAGAATAGATTACACAATAAGGAAGTGTTTTGATTGAGCAGCCACTGCATCCCTCTTGTTTGTGATATCCACTATTCACAGGATTATCCCTTAATCCAAACTGATTAAAAGCTCAATTTTTAACAATATTTGTAGGAGTTAATTTAACATTTTTCCCTCAACACTTTTTTGGATTAGCAGGGATACCTCGACGATATTCAGATTATCCAGATGCTTACACTTCATGAAATATGACGGATACAGGTAGCACTAAAAATGCCGAAGGTGAAAGGCACCAAATATGAGATAGTCTCCTAATATGAAATACCATTCTAACTGGCCAATGAGGTGGTACCATATAATGGCATTGTATGAACTAATTGTAAAGAGAGCATTTGCAGGAAGGAACAAGGAACCCTCAACATTTCAGTACTCTGTGAGCTCCAATCGTGTGCTCGAGTTAGTCCTAAAGGAAAAGTTTAGCAGCCTCACACTCCAGAGCGTATTTTGCAAAGAATATAAGCAGAAGTTTCCTTATTATTATATTCCGTTTTTTATAATATAATTTATTTTGGGTAGCTTTAACATCATGGTCATATCGCGACTTTTCAAAATGTACACAAAATAGCTTTTTGCACATCGGTAAAATACAAAATGGTTTCATTCATACTTACAATAAATCAAAAAGTTTGCATTGTCTTTTTGATTGTATGGTGGTTGTGTAGAATGCTTGGTAAGCCATGAAGCCGGCCTGAAGTCTCTGTTTGGTATATTTCGGACACTGCAGCAGGCCTTGAACAGTAAGCGGTGCGATTCTGGATCTTTATTAATGATGAAGGAATGTGTCAGTTTGCAGTTTTTTTTCTTAGTGTTTAACGCCCGCTTTAAGTACTAATGGCACCGCAGGCGGTGATACTGATGATACATGAATGATAATGGAGCACCGGTGGAATGCGATGGCGGGGGAAACCGGAGTACCCGGAGAAAACCCGCCCCAGCGCCGTTTTGTCCACCACAAATCTCACATGCGGTCGCTTGGGTCGAGTGGTCTAACCACTCGGCCACGGCGTCAGTTTGCAGTGACCAAATCTGAGGCGGGTAATTGCTATTTGCTCACGACGTTCAGCACGGGCATCAAGCAGTTTGCTGTGGGATGTTGACCATGTCGTCTTCCAGTTTTCTATAAACAGTGTTTGGTGTATCTTGATGTGTACAAGCTATTCCGTGGTTACTAATAGGATGTCGAGTGGCTTTCTTTGCAGCTTTATTGGCGTTTTCATTTCCATCGATATTTGTATCTGACTACCCAAGCGAGGATTACTTGTTTTCCAGAGCGTTGAATGACACAATGTAGGTGAAGTATGTCACTTATTAAAGTATGCGTAGGACTTAGAATCTGAGTGACAAGAGATATACCGTTGTGGACACCTAGAACTATGCTTTAAGCCCTGACTATCGTTTTTGTCAAGCAGCATGACAAAGACAAGTAAAGGTATCTTTCTTTGCTGCTCCTAACATGAGGTATCTCATTATAGGGTCCTAGTAGTATCTCACAGTGCAAATACGGTGTACCGAGTTGTACATTAAGGTAGTTTCAGTTATTAGAAACTAGCCAAGTACATCAATGCGAAAAAACAGCTTTTTCAGCAAAGGAAAAAAAAAAGTGGAAAGCAAAGTGAAAACCTCAACGATTCCAACAGTGATTTAGAAAAGACATCATTCTAGAAGATTCTAATTCCAGTAATGATCAAGTCGAAAGTGATGTCACTACCTGCACCCTTTGCTGTAGTGGATATTCCGAGGACAGTCGAGGTGCAAAGTGGGCAAAATGTCAAATGTGCTTCAAGCGGTCTCACGAAAATTGTGGTGATAGAAAAGGAGACAGGTTTTGTTGTTCCTGCTGCAGCAGTGAATACATTCAACTATTCTACCGTATAGCTGCTATTAGTGTTATTTGTCATGTATAATTTAATTGATTAGTATCAGTAATGAACACCTATTTTTCTTATTAAAGTTTAATTAGTACTTATTTCAATACCAGCATGGAGTTCTATGATTTTGCTACACACACACAAGCACGCGCGTGCGCACAGACATACATACACACAGCATTGTCATAAACATCGCTTTTGCTAATAATAAAATAAATGCAATCAGTAATGTGTGTGTTTCTTTAAGGAATGTTTGTTTTACAGCAGTAGATATGAGATACTGTCTAATATTGGGGACCTTCTTTATAATCTTTGCGGACAATTAAAAATTCGCTATTATTTTATTTGAAAATTGAGTTAGGGTTTATAAAAAGTTTTACCTATACAAACGAATGCCGAAGTTTTGAACTTGAGGTTTTCTGTGCTCATGTTTGGTTTATCTCCCCTTCAAGTAATGCGAGCAGACTTAGGAATTTATAATGTGAATCTTTTAGTACACAAAGTAGTGTCTAGTAATGTAAGGCACGTGAAGAAAACATGGTGCGTGAAAAACGTTTTCAGATGGTTCAAAATATTAGTACCGCAAAACACAAGGAAATTATTGCAAAAAGTGTGACGGAAGTAAAAGTACCCAATGACTACTAGTCGAGTGTATAAGAAATAGAATTACACAAGTTCATATGATCTCTCTGAAGTATTACTAGCAGTTGACATTTCTTTATGGAAAACAAGTATCCCAATTTGTGTAACCTTTTAGAAAATTACACCAACCAACGTGTACTTGACCAAAGTAAACTTACGTCCTTCGTTGTTAGAATAATGTAATGTCTTTCTTGCAAAATAAGTTGGCAAATGAGTTTCTCTGGATCTGAATAGACGAAACAACTAATTACAGGCACGTTACATTGCAAATCTAACAGTAGGTGTTTTAAACTAGCAAAAGGTAGGCGTACCGTATGCCTTAAATTGCTCTCAAATAATTGCTAAGAGTGCATCAGTGTTTCAACTTGTGATTGACTCTATGAAGTTAATATGACCAGGTGATATAAATATGACAATGTACTTTTGATATTAACCAATGCAACAAGCTATATGATTAAAGGAGCGAAAACAGTAACAGAAATATCTCCTTAGAGCATTCGTTTAACTTGCCTTATCCATGATCTTCAACTCATTGTCGCCCTCCGTGGCGTAATGCTTACAATGCTAACTTCATATACCCAAGGTGACGGGCTGAAAACCGGCGGGGGACGACGGGAGTACAATCCTTAGCATGGCTTCCTTCAAAAGAGAAGTAAAGCCGTTGGTCCCGTGTCGTAGATTTATGGGACGTAAAAGAACCTCAAGCCTGACAAAGAGGCCTCTGAACAAACTTAAGCGGTCTTTCTCGCCCAGTGTAGAATGGACGCTGAGAACTACAGCAATTAAGGAACGTCCATAAATAAAATTCCATTTCCATTTCATCGGATTGCAGAAATAATTAGACTAGGTATATTTTCCAAAAGTATATAAGTTAATCTCTAATATAAAAAACCCTGTTTTAAATCTGCATCTAGGGTCAAGCTGTTCAAAAAGATAGCACCAAATATTCTACTACCATTTGACCCTGTTTTAATGCATTTGGGGAGTTGGATAGCAGTTGTATTGTGTTATGCAAAACACATATAGTCAGTCAGAAGACTTATTAACTCATTAGAATAAAATGATGTGCTGTTTCAATTGATATAGCATAGAAGGTTCTCTCAGATGATGAAAAGACAAGGAAATCCTTGCTTTATACCAACACAGTTTTCCAATATCCTTGCAGTCATTAAAACTCTGGAAGCAACAGGTATTCCCTCAAATCAGGCATTAGATGTGCTTTGATGTTCATTCCGGGTAATGTGTGGGAGAAATAAAAGACAAATTAAACCACGATCTTTTAGGAAACTCCCCGGTATAAACAAATCTCCAAAATATAAGACATTCTTGGAGGAAAGTTCTTATGCATACCTAAACACTCGTCTCTTTCCATGGGACAAATAGGTATCAATTTTCAAGTACGCGCCAATATCTTCGTGTTACGTTTAAACAACCTTTTCAAGATATAAAAGTACCTATATTGAAACACAACAGACGAAGATTTACAGTGAAAATCTCCGACAGACAGTCCTGGTAAATTGTCCTAAACTAATATTTTGGATGTAAAATCATGTGCATCTACTTCTCAGCAATTATATGTAAGTTTGCATGGGCATGTACATTATCTTTCATGATTATTTTATTGTATATTTTGGTGCATATTTCCCACATTTTAAGAGCATACTTGCATTCATATTACAAAAGATTTTAGAACATGATCTTCCTAAACATGGAGATGACATACCGCGGTACAAAACTTTTTTATAACCCTTTCTCCTTTTTTTTCATTATCTGCAAGTACCCAGTGCACCACAACATTTGATAAGAGTAGTATAGTAATCCGCCGGTTATAACGCAAGTTCAAAATACTATACAATTTTATGCAAAAATATAGGCAAAATACACAATAATAAAATCTGTAGAAAATAAGGCTCAATTCCTGCAAAATAGTCTTCAAACTACTTAATTAAAATATTTTATTAAAATCTAAGTATATCTCCAATTACAATTAGAATTACGCTTTATATGGTTTGGTCTGAATATTGATTTTGAGGTAAACTATAATGACAACTAAGTCGTGTAAATTTATTCAAAACTACCTTTTTATCGTCGTATGGAGATAATCCTATCTTTGTTTCTTTTGTTGTGTACATTTGCAGTTTACTAGATTGTATTCTATATATATATCTTCTGTGGTCTGGGTGGTGTTAAACAAACACTCTCTGTAGTTATCAAATTTAATGTGCTCAACGTTTGCTTTCTTAATTCCTTTACATACTTTTTTTCTTTAGCATCCGTTCTGAACGCATACATCTTAGATCGTAAGCCCACAAATTCTCTAATTGGTATGCCATTGAATTCATTTTTGAACAGGCCAGGTATTTTTTATTAGTTCTAGGTGTATCTATTGGAAAATCGTTTGGATAGTCACTAGTATCGAAACAATCTATATTTTGCTTCATATCTTCGTAAAAATCTTCAGTCTCAACATAAATTATAAATGAGTCTGTATCCGTTTGTAGCAACTTTACTTTATCTTTATATTTGTTTTTCAGATATCTGTAGTAAAATTTATACATAAGTAATTTTGATAGCTCCAGTACACAGAACTTACGAAATATTGGTTTATTTAATTTTATTGTCATGTTTCTCCCATGAACTAACACTAGTTCTTCATTAATAGCATTTCTATGCTGAAACATTTCTGGGTTTACACATTTAAGGTATTTATCAGGTGTTTTTACAATCTGAACATTAGTTCGATCTCTAACATTTTCCATTTGCTTACCATAGACGTTGTTATTCATCAATTTGAAAAATTCCTTTTCAGAGTCATTTTTAGCTTCTTGTCTAAGTTTTGTATTCTTATCAATATATGACTTCATCCACTCTTTTTGTGTATACTTTATACTTCTATGTATATTAGTTAATTCACCGCCTTGATTAATATACTCTTTAAGCAGTCTGTAATCAACTATGTACTGTGTTTTATTATTGAGAGTACACATGAGCTTTTTATTTCTATCTGACGGTTTTGATCCTAGTCCTTTGTTTATCATTTCTTTTTGAAACTCGGATAGTTCGTTTATTTTTGGTATATAATGTTCAGGAGCAGGTGCATAATCATTAAATGTATCGTGTAGATGCTCTGGTATTTTAAGATCAACCACTAGTGAATATCCTATGCCGCTTTCATCATCAATATTCATTATATTATTTTTAACATATTCTATATCTTCTTGAGTCATCCATTTATGATCTTTAATAGGTAATTTTCTAGACATGGCCCAACCATATAAATTGTTCGCATCGAGATATAGTATAAAAGTAACATGTTTTTTTTTTTTTTTTTTGGAATTGTATATGCCTTTTTCTTCGGCTTTCTTTTTTGATAGTTTAATAACTTTATCATGTATTGCATCGTAAAAATAGCAGTTGTTAGCAATAGCATGTGGGCTACTAACCATACTAATACCACCTCTAATACCCTCAGTCATTAGATCATACATATCCTGGTCTGTATATAACTCGATTTCTTGTCCGGTTGATTTTAACAATGCATTGTTTGCTAAATGTGGCGCGCTAACATAATATGTTGGATCGAGCCTGTACTTCTCATAACACATTTTTCTAAAGTTTGAAAATACGTCATGTAATAAAAGAGTATCTAATTTTAAATATAAATCGTGATATTCACTAAAGTTTTTAAATCCAAAATGATTCCACATACGTTGAATGGATTTATACTTTGATTTGCTTATTCTTTTGCCACTTAATTTGGATACAAAACACTCTATTGATGGTAATTCCTTATTTTCAGTCTTCTCATAGGTATCTACCCACTCGTATGGATATTCACCCTTTGTCAATAAATAGCATTTGTCTAGAAGACTACATTTTGTTAATGTTTTGTTAAATAGAGTTAATCTTTCATGTTGACACAGTAAATATCTCGATATCACAAAATGTACATTCATCATAGGCTACAATTTTATCTCTCACAGCCTTAAGTATTGGGTCTTGTTTATTACATTTAGCACAATGTGTAGAGTTTATACCTAGTTCATTTTTAACGACTTTATCTAATGAAGCATCCAAAAATGCTGGAGTATCAATGAACCTAACTTCTATGTATATTTTTTGTATAGTGCCCTTTTTCTTAATAATTAAATTTGAACCCCCATTTTCACACATACAACTGCTAAGTAGTTCTTTAAATTCGATATTACACAGTTTACATTTAGTTTGGTCATATTTTTGTACATACTCTCCAACCTCAACTTTAAGGGATATATACTTATAGTTTTCACTTTTATCGGGAATAATACGTAAATCCTTTTCATTTTTACATAGGTTGACAATCCATGGTAAAATTATTTTGCTATCGTACCTAAGGTTATGCACGTATATAGGCACAAATCTAGGTAATGTTAAATGGAGATTACAACTGTTACATACTGCGCCCCTATACTCACCAGTAATATGACCATGATCGTATACTTTGCGCTTGTTGTTTTCAAACTCTTTACCACATATGTGACAATGAGTTTCTTCTTCAAATTGCTCTAAGGATTTTTCATTGTATTTTGCAGGTACATTTTTACTTAGATAGTTATCGTTATAATTCTTTGCTATATTTATGATATCGTTGCAAAATTCCTGCGTAAGCTTAGTTTGATCACCGTTTATTCTTAATATATTATCATTTCCTGTAAATGAATAGCTGTTTGGGACATGCTTAGTGATAATATCTTTATTGTGTATTGTTTGTCCTTCTGGTCTTAACTGTGTTGTTTCCATATCAAAGGCTATGGTAAATGGATGAAACAGTTCTGCGCCAGTGGATTTATACTTTTGAATATTATTTTTTTCTGTTGGCATATCTATCACAGCTTCATTATCACTTGTTTTGGAACAGTTTGAAATATGTGCATTAAAAGCTACCTTTTTATCAAATCTTTTATGACATTTGGGCATGTATTAATGTGTTTATCTCTATTATGAATTTTTCCACTAACAAGTGCACTATAATTTCTCATTCCTCCACAATGATGCATTGCTGGGACATTAGCAGCACAATTAAATGTGCCTTGTGAAGGTACAGATTCAATAGCTAATATATTTACGTGGTTTTTGTTTTGTAGATCTATATTTCTACTTGTGTGCATTGTGTAAAGCTGTTCCTCACCCGCTTCATTATTGATACCATATACGTTAATAGAAATGTTGAGAAATGTTTCATATAATTCAATGTTTTCACATGTGAGAGCAACAGCATAAGTCATACATAATTCATTATATTTTTCAATAGTATAGTTAGACGGTCTATTTAGATCTTTCGTTTTAGCCGGATTTAAGATACTTTCCACTGCATACTCAAAACATCTTTGGTCTTCTTTGTTAACACATTTAAAAATCCTATTTTTTACATTTTTTACATTAATACAACAATGTTTATTTTTAATCTATTTTGGTAGCTCAATCCAAGTTCCGCCTCTTATGGGTTGATGTACGTCTCTACTAAGCACGCTATACATTACTCGATCAAATCTAAATTTTGTATTTTTATAAGTCCATTGTTCAAATTTACTTAATATCTCATTTGTTGCTAATTCATATACAGTATCCATCGTATTTATAGCTGGCCTTTCAATATTAAGATTACGGCATTTAATTTGCCATGTATCTGTACTTACTACTTCTCCGCTTGATGAGTTTAATATATGATATCGAAAATGTGTTGTCAAGTATATAGTTAAATTTGGATGTCTGTTTAATCCTTTTTTAATGTAGTTAGTAACATAATGTTTTAGTACTATTAAATCTGTGTTATTTTTAGAAAAGAATGGGAAATCAGATACCATATTATTAAACGCTCTTCTTGGTGTAGCGAAAAAGTTTCTTGCAATTTGATTTTTTCTTTCTCTGTCTAACACTTCATGGCTACGTAATTTATTATTATTATCATTAATCTGAGAAAATTTATTTTTTATATATTTTCTTAGATCTCTAATACTTTTTTTATTTTGTTTGTATACCTTAATACCATGTTGATTGGCAAATCTAATGAGTCTGCGTTTGCTTTTTATATTATCCATATCATTAATATTCATTTTGTTATTTATATTAGAAGTATCTAGTTGCATAGGAGCAATATTTTTACTTTCATTTATTAATAAAAAAAATTTTAAGAGCAAAACTTACGGCTCTGTAAATACACGGGAATTTTCTAAATCTTTTTTATTTTATTGTTTAAATACCAATAATTCATGCATGTTTGTTTTGTATGGCTTTTAAAATGTCATTTTGTACAATATTTCTGACATGGTTTACAATAAATTTTCTCAAGATTTTTTTGGTTCATTATTTTTTGACAAACCCTACATGTATATCCTATCCCACCTTTCATAGTTTTATTTCTAAAAAATTCATCAGTATTAAGAGGTTTTGCAGTTTTACAGATACTGTAAAACTTCCATTTATTACTCAAAAAATATTTTAATGAAAAACTTACTACTCCGTAACAACACGGAAAATTTACTAAGCAAATATTTTAAACAACAACATCCTTTTTGTTAATCCAAATATTATGTGAACCCTCAAATCCTAGCCATTTAACGTATGCTTTATTTCCTTTGGTATGTATAACTTTTTCAACTAAATATACATCAGGAAATTGCGTTTTCTGCATTTCTTGTTCATAAACTGTACCTAAAATTTCTTCACCTTTGGAGTCCTTAAGAGTATAATATGGTGGGTTATTTTTAAACACCTTATTATCTGTAAATATTTCAGTAGACCAATTAGCTGTATAGCCTTTTTCGAATGTACCTTTAATTTTACTAATGCGAACTTTATCACCGACTTTGTATCGCGGATTTTTGTGGCAGGATCTTAGATCCGCGTAGCTTGCCTCTTGGCCCTTAGAGGGGCAATATACATCATAATAGATAGCCTCTTGGTTTTTTAAATTAACTTCAATGGGTTTCATTTTGATAGTGGTGTGATATGTATTATTATAGCTATTAACTAATTTTTGTAATATATCGATCCATTTATAATTTCCTTGAATAGAGAACTGCTTCCACATTTTTTCTTTTAATGTCCTGTTAAAACGTTCAACAACAGATGCTTTAATATTTGTATATGTTGAATAGTGATTAATATTATGTTCCTTCATTAACTCTTTAAATTCTTTATTGTAAAATTCTTTGCCTTTATCAGTTTGCAAATTTCTAGGAATACGTCCAGTTACCTTGAAAATGTATTTAAACGCATTAACAACATCTTTACTGGTTTTAATCTTTAATGGAATACCCCAAGCTTTACAGAATACATCTGTGATAGTTATTATATATATTGTATCCCGTATTAATTTTTGAAACGCCTTTAAGATTACCAGAGTCCATTTCTACCAAATCAGCTTGCCATAAATCATCAATACCATATGTTATTACTTTTCGTGTTTCATAATTTCTTCTGACTGGTTTATGTAATTCATCTATGATTTGATTTCTTTCGGATTTTGTGTTTAATGTAGGATCACCATCAGTCACTAATTTAGCTTTAACACCTTGTCCAATTATGTTTTTTTAAACGTAGATTTCTTGGATCCACATTTAACACAGTTGGATAATGTGTATGATTTTCCATTTTTCGATATTTTATCAACAGAGTTGGTGTTATCAGTTTCAGTTTTGCACTTTAAACAATATGTCTTAGTCATTTATAAAAGATAAAATACTTTAAAAAGTTAATCTCTGTTCTTTCGTTTTCTGCGCAATGCTCTAATGATTATTCTCATTAATTCATATGTTCCATACCAGCACATTGTAATGGTAGTTTTAAAATCCATTTATAACACAAAAATATGTAATGAGTTTAATTCAAACGAAAGCTTACGTATAATACTAAAGCAGTACATAATTATCGTGATATATTTCATCATCCGTGAAATAAAGAGCATCACCAGATTGAACCCTATACGGTAGCATTTGTGGTGCATCAGCTCTTCGAGTTTCTTTTGAATTAATAGGTTTTATCTCTAACACCAGATTAGCTAAATTTGAATCCATTCTGATTATCTTAAACTCATTGAATACTGGATAGTGGGATATACCATTAAATTGAAAGTATTTGCCTTGCTTTATGCCATATAAAGTTAATGTGCTAATTACATTATTTTTTAAGTATATTAGATTCACTGCATCATAGTTTTCAATGGGGGAACTCACGTTGACTAATCGTTTATCTTCGAAATCGTAATTTTCATCATCAAGAGTTCTCTTTGGTCTCGATAAGGTTTCCACTTCTTGAATTGCATCATCTAACTGACCTTTGCTTGCAGCATGTTATTTATCCACACCATCCTTAATTTTGACTACTCTCCGATGTTTAAATGATACATAGTTTTTTGTAATGTTGGACATGTTATTTAATGTTTTAGTAAATCAGCTGTGAATATTTTTGGTTTTAGCATCTATTTGGCTTACCACCTCTTGCTTTGTTTCATTTTCTAATTGATTCAATTCTTTAAGTGATTCCTCTTTTGTTTTAGTTTCTACGCTACATATATCTGCTTTCATTTCTACAAGTTTATCCTGCAAATATTTAATTTTTTCTGCATCCGTTTTAATATTTAACATTTCTTCCACAGTTTTCTTTACAGCAGTTTCTAAAGTACTATCTAACTGTTTTAATTTCTCTAATAACTTATTCATTAAAATATTTTCAGTTTGTTTTGTTTTTTGATCAAGTATACCTAGAATGTCCGCTTTAACTTTGCTTTTCTGCTATATTTATGTTGTCATTTTTAAGTTCTGCAAATAAGTCACTTTTAATAGAATCTGTATCAAGATCAATATTATTCGTAATGGACGGATTTCCATAAATGTTTATTCCCATTTATAAATATTAAAAATAACGTTTCCATAGGTTTGGGTATAGTTTTAATAAACTTTGAATAACAGGAAATGAATATCCATCTGAAAGTAGTTTAAGAACTGTAATACAAAGATGACCGCAAATAACTTGTGAAGTTTGTTGCACAGTGTCACCTCTGACAAATTTTAAAAAGTTGATTGTATTTCAATTTAAATATTTAATTAAAGATTTTGGTAATCCACTTCCAAAAGAATCAAAAACATAAGCAATTTTACCATGTTTCTAATAACATATCCAATGTGTTCCTATACTAGAATTATCTTCAACATTAACTACTCCACATTCTACATCTTTTGGTTTTGATGGAAGTGTATCTGACATAAATGTACCTCTAAAATTTTTAATGTTTAATTTTTTAACGTAATTAATAATATCTATATTACTCAAAGGTGAGACATTATTTTCCTCGAAATTTTTTTTAATTTGCATTCCTAAGCGAGCTTTTGTTTCCATAGCTAAATTATGACGTTTTTGTTCTTCAAGTTCATTTTCATTTTTCTTATTATCAAGAACTGTTTTAGCAATAGCAGCACTTCCACCAACGAGTGATCCTATAGCTGTTAAAGCCCCAATAATCATAGGTATCGTAAATACAAAACCTCCATATTTTATTTCAATTGAACCTCCAAGTTTTGCTTTTTTAAGCGTATTAACTGCTTTCATATATTCACTTAATGTTACACCATTTCCTACTTTAGCTGCTGTTGGCTTCTTAGCTTCTATAAGTTCTCTTATTTTAAGAATTGTCTGTATAATTGTCGATAATTGAAAAATGGATCCACCATATTGAATATTGCTTCCTTTTTTGAAGCTTCTCAGAAATTGTTCAATGATAAGTAACGCTGGTAGTAGCATTTATGAAAGAAACAATTATTATTTTTATAGACATATAGGTGAACCTATATTTCGTTCAATCATTCCAAATCCTAATTTACGTTTTGTTCATATTCCTCCTCTTACTAATGCAGCATCAAATTTATCACCTAATGGTGCATCAGAATCGTGTTGAATTTCTTTAGCTGCTAATTGCAATTCTTTATCTGCAACATGTCTTGATTCTAAATCTTTGTTATCTCTATAGAATATGTCGTGATTTAAACATGCAGCATCCAATTTGTTGATTGGTTCGTCACCTCTTGCTAATCGTTCGTCTAATTTAGTTCCAGGACCGCAGTAATTATATTTTTTTTCCTCTTGTAAAGTTATACATGTGCATTTCTGGCATTATTCCTGAGTTCAAAACTTTGCTAAAGAAAACTGGACCATACTTTCCACCTAAAATGCTTTTTGGTACACATCTAATTACAGATCCAAGTATATATGCAGCATTTGGATTTGTTTCCATATTCGTATCAATTTTATTAAATTGTTCAAGTAACAAGTCATAAATACTTGCTATCTCGTTCTTAATTTCTGGGCTATGATTACCTGCTTTCCATGCACCATCAAGAACGCCAATACGATTTAAAAGTTGACTGATGTTATCCAATAATATGTATTCTTTTTGTTTTCCTGTGTAAGTTTCTATGACTCCTTTGCCAACTCTAAATGAAGAAATAGGTGAATTTGATATAGGTGAAGAAAGAAATGAATTAGATCTAATTTTTCCAGTTAATTTATCCCATATTGGTTTTATGTACGTTTCATACTTCGTACCTGAACTAGATTTCGGTTTTCTAGTTCATGGATCATTATATTGGTAAATGGCATAAGATTTTATAAGTATTTCTTGATAGTTTAAATAATCATCTGCTTTAACTAAGCTATATGAAATATCTTTTTTCTTAGTAAGCAAAGTGAGCAAACCATCAGTTCCTTCGTATGTTTTTCCTTCAACAATAATATTATCTCCATTAGGTGTTATTTCTGAGTTTCCGATGTACAACTTAGTCCCATCAGCTCTAATTTCAAATACTGGTTTATCAGTTTTCTCATTTAGGTATCTTACCAATTTCTGACCAATATGAATAGTACTATAATTTGTGATTGCTTTTGGTTGGGGTATGAAAAGTTCTTCATCTTGACCTTGTAATGACGGTTGTTTAGCAAGTGGAATTAACTCGTTCATAATGTTTTTATTTTGTTCGATTAACGTGTGTAATTCATTCTTGTTTTCTGTAATGGCATCTATAATAGGTTGATCTTTTCTCTTATTTAATTCATATAACATTCTGGGTTGCCTTTTCCATTACTTAAATTCTTGTATTAAGTGTTATCTTAATTTAAGACGTTCTTTTGGATCTTTTGGCAATTGACTCATTTATAGACAAAAATATATAACTTTCATACTTTAACGTTATATTTAACGTTATGTTTGACGTACGTTTTTCGTAAAACATTACGTATGTTTTACGTTAAAATTTACTTAATTTTATAAAATATTTTATTTGTTTGTGATATTTGCCATCACTAGGTGTTCTTATCATATCGATAGTGATAAAGCCAAATCGATCTTTCCAGCACATATTACATAGTTCTTTAAATTTATCTAAAGTCACATCTGCTCCAACAAACTCATCGTAAGCGTGTTTAAGATTATTATTGTCTTGTTTATATAAACAGATCAAATTGGAATTATCTCTTATGAGCTGCTTTGGAATTTTAGTATAAGTTTGACCCAAGCAAAGTACGCTAATTCCTTTATGCCTACCTCTAAAATATATCTCTCTTACTATCTCTTGGTTTTCTAAGATCCAATCATCTATAACAACTAGAGAATTATCTTTCATTTGGTCTAATGGTATTATGTCATCTTCTTTATCTATAAATGTTGCAAAGCCTTTTCCTGTTTCATTTTCAATATCTTTAAATATTGTTTGTATTTCTTCTGATATGAAGTCTTACATAATATATAGTAATGATAGGCATCTATCCAGCCTTTTCTCAGAATAAAATTATCATTCGTTAGAACTGTTTTTCCACATCCTGATGGTCCTACCATTAATGCTGTAATAGTTGTTGGCAATAACTCACCAGTTATTCTAAATTCTTCATGTTCATCTTCTGGTATATATGTTGTGTCCCAATCGGTAGTTTCCATTTATAAAACAAAATTATTCTCTCAATAAATGTACATTGCATTAGAAGGAACTACTTCAGAATTACATTTGCGACTTTCTAAACCTATGACCATTGATAATGAACATATTTCTGTTCTGAGTTTTTATGCTACTTTTCTAACACCAAACGTTAATGATTGTGTCTTTGAAAATATCGTATTTGAAAAAGGACAATATACATTTAATGACTTGATGGCAAAACTAAGTAAAATACAAACATTGGAAATAAAACTAAATAAGGTTACAGATAGAATCATGATTACTAACAAAGGAAACCATGATTTTGATTTGGGAAGTTGTTAGGATTTTCTAAGAATCCTGTTATTAAACCTGGCGAAACAAAAACAGGCCATGATTCACCTAATTTTATACCTTTTAACACCATTAACATTGAATGTAATTTAGTTTCAAATGTCGGATTCATCACCAAATATAATAATCGCCAGCACAAACACAGTGATGTTATTGCCAAATTTAATCTTAATGTACCCTTTAAAGATCATATCATTTATGAGCCGGCAAATCCTTACGAGTTGCCTATTCATCATCTTGATTCAGTTAGAGATATTAAAATTTCTATCACAGACGAAAATGGAAATCTGATTGACTTTGGTAGTTCTAAAATTGAAACACTTTTACGAATTCGTTAATTTTTTTATCATTAAATGGACATCAAAAGTATCGAACAATACCAAACGAGATCATTTGAATTGAATGACTCAACCAGATATAATTTAAACAAAACACTCAGTAATTTAGACATAGATCTAAACATTGCTGATGGTACTTATTTTCCAAGTAGATCAATTGCTTATATGCAGTTTGAGCCACGTGGAAAGGCTTCAGATGGTGAATTTAATGTTGAAGATAACATAAAACTTGTAAATAATTACTTTCCACGAATGTTTAACAAAGCATATTTAAAAAGCTTTGGTCAACTTATAGAAAAAGTAGATAATCCCGGTTTAATAAGCGATGTGCTTATTGATCTATTTGTTCCAAAAACAAACATGCATTTATATAAAGGTGCTGGTTTTATTAATGATGGGAAAATTAATGATGAAGCAGGATGAATTTATGAAGTATCGTGCCCACTAGCATTTATATTTAGCTTCTTTAGATATAATAAACAACCTTTGTGTAATTTAGGTTTAACTGTTTCATTCGAGAGAGCAGCTAATGATGATTCATGTTTTAACAGATGGGACACATTAAAAGCTGATAAATAAGTTGAAAAAGTTGCTCCACATGAGGCTAAAATTGTCATAAAAGAATTTAAAATCAAAGTTCCAATAATAGAATATGAACCGGATTATGCTTTAATTCAGAAACAGAAACTGCTAAAAAATCCAAAATTGAAATTTAACTTCTTCTTTTGGAGCGTTATGGAAGAACATAATTTTATTGGGAAAAACATCAACATCAATGCTACATCTTTTAATAATTTACAATTCGATAATCCTGATATCTGTATCACACGTTTTCAAACGAATAGGCCAAACGATCAGAAAAGAGATTCTAGTGAATATGATCATTGCCAGCTTGAGAACTGGTCTTTCAAAAATTCTAGAAATGAAGAATTTCCCATAGAAAGGCAAAAACTGAAAATTATGAATCATTGTTTTCAAGTAGCATATGATGCTCACGCTTCATTAGCTGAAAGATGGGCAGGAAACAAATGTGTTAGATGGAACGTAGATGAATTTGTTCTAAGACAATTTATGGCAGTTATGGATATGACAATTAGAAAGAATATTGCATATGCAGATAAAAATCAACTGATAAATAGTTTAGAATTTGGTGCTAATGTTCCAGCTAATACAACCATTTATCTTATTATGGGTGGAGAAAGAACAATAACTATCGATTTAAATTTGAAAAAGGTTACAGAGGAAATTTAAATCTAATAAATGAGAATTAGTGTAATTACTATTCTATCATATTTAATGCTAACAAATGCTAATCAAACTTTAAATGTTATTTCACATCTTCACAATTTCGGATATCTTAGTGTGGAAAAACAGGAACTTAAAAAAATCCTTCAAAAAAGTCTAACAGATGCTGCTTTATTATTTCAAGAATATTATAATTTAACAACAGATGGTTCACTTAATTCCGAAGTATTAACTTTAATTAATTCCAAAAGATGTGGAAATGTGGATAATTCTTCCGGATTTACTATGTCGTCGAATAAATGGAAAACAAAACATTTAAGATGGCATTATGCAGGTGCTAATGGAACTATAACTAATATTGCGGATTCTGCATTTAAAGTGTGGGAACGCTATAGTGGATTAACTTTTGAACATAACATTTCAAAACCAGATATTCTAATTTCAAATAAACGTTTGAATCATAAATATCAGAAGAAATATGGATATTGTACTAGTAAATTTGATGGTATTGGCGGTACTGTAGCACATGCATTTCACCCAGAACATGATAATTCTTTGGTAGAAATTCACATAGATGCCGACGAAGACTGGTATTTAAAAATGGATAAATTAAGTCCAAGCGAAAAAACTAACTTGTTTTCAGTTTTAATACATGAAATCAGACATTTTCTAGGATTATCACACACTAATGAAAAAGAAGCCGTTATGTATCTATATTACACAAGCGATGTAATAGATTTACACCATGATGATATTTTGGGAATACAAACCGTTTACGGACTTCCATCTCCAATAGTTCCAGAAGCACAACCTACAGTAACTACTACGGTAGATGAAATAACACCAAATTTATGCGATTTTAAGGATGTTCACACTTTTCTAATATCCAATCAATTAATGTATATATTTTTCAATAAGTGGTTTTGGATCTATGATTTACAGGAAGTAACTTATAACAATAAGCCACAGTTAATTCGCGATTGGCTACATTTCTTACCTCAAGATTTCAAAAGAATAAACGCTGCTTATCAGAGACCAAATGGGGAAGTAGTTTTAATCATAGAAAAACAAATATACACGGTAGAATATCCAAGTTTAAATTTAGTATCTGATTATCCAAAATCATTCTCTGATTTGGGTATATGCATAAATGCTAAAATTAATTCAATGTATAATTCGTATACGGGTCAAACTTATATGTTCTTCAATGATGATTATGACATAGAAATTGATGAATGCACCTTTAAAGCACCTTTAAAGCTTATTAAACAAACGATTTTCTGGAGTACCAACTGCAATGGAATCAGCCTTGAGATACATAAATGGAATGATGTATTTCTTTAAAAATAACACATATTTCGAATATAATGAATTTACAAATCATTTAGTTAAAGCGGGTAAAAACAACTTGTCTATATTTGGAATAGAATGTATTAACACATATGAAGGTTTAATTGAAAAAATAAAAAGTTTTGCAAATAATTTATAATTGTCGCGTAATTATTAGCCTAATTCATTATATCAATCGACATAGATCCTTCCTCTACGGAAGACTTACTCATACTGATTGTGTACGCAGTTCGCAACTCACTATAATTCAAGGTTAACCGGCTTCAGTGAACCAGGAAACATCGGTAGCGCTGTTTGCTTTCTACGCCATCTTTGTTTCATTTGCTAAACGCGTTGAACTATATTAAACTATATTCACGTCATTACTTGAATATGTAAATGTTAAAGATTGTCACTGTAATTCTTTAATTATCTGACTGCAAAAAATGTTAAGTAAAAAGAGTGTTTAAAAACACGTTATTTATACAACTTAAACCCCTGATCTAGTGAATATGATCATTGTCAGCTTGAGAACTGGTCTTTCAAAAATTCTAGAAATGAAGAATTTCCCATAGAAAGGCAAAAACTGAAAATTATGAATCATTGTTATCAAGTAGCATATGATGCTCACGCTTCATTAGCTGAAAGATGGGCAGGAAACAAATGTGTTAGATGGAACGTAGATGAATTTGTTCTAAGACAATTTATGGCAGTTATGGATATGACAATTAGAAAGAATATTACACATGCAGATAAAAATCAACTGATAAATAGTTTAGAATTTGGTGCTAATGTTCCAGCTAATACAATCATTTATCTTATTATGGGTGGAGAAAGAACAATAACTATCGATTTAAGTTTGAAAAAGGGATACAGAGGAAATTTAAATCTAATAAATGAGAATTAGTGTAATTACTATTCTATCATATTTAATGCTAACAAATGCTAATCAAACTTTAAATGTTATTTCACATCTTCACAATTTCGGATATCTTAGTGTGGAAAAACAGGAACTTAAACCCCTGATTTGAAACAGACGTCCTTGACTAATGACTCGCTTAGTTAAGGCAGGAGTTTAATGTGTTTATCTGTATGATTTGTGGCCAGATCATATAGTTTCAATACAATGACTCCAATTCGAGAGCACCCGCGATGTAGATTAGGGGCCTCTAAGAAAAAACATTTCTCCGTCGCGTGTGATATGCCGTATACAGATAGGAGTAAAGTCTGAGGCTGTATGGTAACATATCAATTGAAACTGGCACTGGCAAGATAGGTAGGGTGAAACTTCGGCCGAAGTTTCTTTTTAAAAATCTCAAATTTGCTTTTTACCTTTATAAACTAGAATCGGTTATTTATTCATAAAAATACGGAATTTGAAGAAAGATTCCATTACCTTTTTCTTGAGCATGTGTCATCCCAAGGAAAACGTGGATAGTTTCATAGATCAATTAACACACGAAGCCGTTACTTACATTTATTACTAAGGTGGCGATGAAATATATATATTATCTATCAATATTTTAAGTGCTTAAACTTAGTACTTTATGCTAATTAAATATTTCATAGAATTTAGTCTATTTTCTTATACAATCGAATAGGATTTTGAACTTGCGTAAAAGAAATATGTACCCATCTATTAATATTTTAAGTGTTAAAACTTAATATTTTATGTTAGTTGAGTATTTTCACCAGTTTTGACTAAATTTTAATTCTGTTTTTCTTATAAAATCAGTAGTCTTGTTTTTAATTTGTGTTAGTAATGGTGGTAACGAAATACTATTCAATGCTATACAAAAACATAACAAAATATGCTAAAAATATATTGTATAAAATCTGTAACAAAAAAAGGCTAAATTTCCCTAAAATATATACGAAATGGTAAAAATATTAAAGTATTCAATCATCACAAAATTAAAACATAGAGTATATAAAAAGCGCAAGAATATATTATGGGGAAATTTAGCCTTTTTTGTTACAGATTTTATACTATATATTTTTAGCATATTTTGTTACGTTTTTGTATAGCATTGAATAGTATTTCTTACTTAATAATATTGCTACTTAATAATTATTACCTGTATTGTACAGAGAATGAAGTTTTTGCATTTAAGAATATTTTATGTACTAAATGGCAGAACAACAAATCTACAATGATGCTATGAAAGATGCTCAAGCTTTAAAGGAACAACTAAACGCATCACCAGAGTACATAAAGTTACAGTACTTAGAATTAAATGTATCATACAATATTACAAATGGAAATATTATAAAGACAAGACTTGGAGATAAAGCACAGCTTACATTAAACAACAAATATAAACTATTATTACCAGATCGGTACGCTAAGTTATTAAATAATGAAAAAATACAAATGCTAGTTTCCAATACAATGAAACATGTATAAAGGCAGGAAAGACATATGTAATAACCAGACGAAACATGAGATTGAATTCGTGTAATTCTAATTGTAATTGGAGATATACTTAGATTTTAATAAAATATTATAATTAAGTAGTTTGAAGACTATTTTGCAGTTATTTAGCCTTATTTTCTACAGATTTTGTTATTGTGTATTATTGTGTATTTCGGCTATATTTTTGCATAAAATTGTATAGTATTTTGAACTTGCGTTATAACCGGCGGATTACTATACTACTGATAAGTTATGTTATTCTTATCAATAAAACTTCTCGAGTGATTACTAAAAGATATTCGAATTTCAGTTCATAAGCTGCTAATTGTTATACACTACATTAAATGTTTTCACATTGCGATAATCATAGATTTAAAAAAAAAAAAAAAAAAAGCTGTACCGGAAATTGAGCATTTAAATCGCATAGATGCACCAGGAGTTGAAAAAAGTTAAACTGTTTCCTTATAATGATAATTGTTAAAGTTGTAAACACTACCTATGTTCACAACTGTCTAACATATGGTGCATGCTTAAATTACTGATGTATAAGATTTGAATACTTCTGGAACAATGAATGGAAGAATGTGTGAACCATACTGTGATTCAAGACTTTAAATTCAAAACTCTGAGTTTTAAGGATCCTTCACAGGTCCATTATCTTAGGAGCCTGGTCTATAAAGTTTTTGGACAGTATCATAGTCATTTTTTCGCGATATAAGTAATGATGCCTTGCGAAGAAAGCCTCATGTGTTTACTGACCCACCCTTCAGGCTGAGGCATTTAGCAAGAATTTGTAGCACCCACTTACCTTGGTGAAGATGTGATTCTATAAGTAGCAATATTTTTTACGTATCTATGTGAATTTTAATACGTGGGATTTATATAACTTTGAAAGCCTCATGCAGCACAACATAATTTTATTTTTTTAAGTTTTCAAACATCCCATATGCTAGTTATTGGTTTATATTTATCTATATTTCTATCTTTATATTTTTTTAAATAAAAATAAAATAAATAGAGTTAAGGTTTTAGTAGACTTATTTAACACAATTAAAGTGAAGGGTTATATACCAGATAAGTGGAGGAAAGCAATCATACATCCAATATACAAAGGCATGGGTAGTGTTGATAAACCAAACAACTATACAGGCATTTCATTATTATCAAATGTAGGAAAATTTTTTACTGGTATTATGGCAATCAGGATACAAACATGGGCTGAAGAATATAATATCCTCTCGGAACTTCAGATGGGCTTTAGAAAAGGGAGGAGGACAGTTGATAATTTATTTATTATAAAAATACTGGTAGATAAATACTTGAAAGACAAAAGAGGAAAGTTATATATGGCTTTTGTGGATTTAGAGAAAGCATACATTAGGATAGAGCTTCAATTGCTGTGGCATAAGTTGTTGACTAAAGGAGTGAGTAAACAAATGGTGGACAACCTTAGAGCGTTTTATAAGGAAAATACTTTTTGTATAAGGGTGGAGGAAGGGGTTATAACAAGAGAAATCCAACAAGAGAAAGGCCTTAGACAAGGATGTAAGTTAAGTCCAGTCCTATTCAATTTATATATAGATGATGTATTAACAGAGATTGGGAGAAATAATATCTCTATGCCAGTAATTAATAATATTCAGATTCCAGGATTACTGTTTGCAGATGATCTAGTTATAGGTGCAATTACAGTGAATGGCTTAAAACAATCCTTGCAAGCATTAAATAATTACTTAAAGAATGGAGTTTAAAAGTGAACCTTAAATACACTGTGAATCCTCATCCGGTAATGCTATATGAAAAGTAGGGTTACGTAGGCTGGAGTTTCCGTGCGATCGATATTCTTCCCTCACATCACGCCATGTATAGTCGTGTGACTTTTTACATAAGTAATCACCGAACGTCTGAGTTAGGGAATAACAGCTATCCAAAAACGAAAATGGCGGAAAAAACTGCAAATACTGGATCGTCACATTGTTTTCAAACGCTGATATAAATATTTGCCCTTATTCACCTCCCTTCCTGTATACAAACTTATTTTTCTGCTACTAGTGCTATAAAGTGATATCCGCGATGTTAATATTTGGGTTTTACTCCTCGTGTAAGCTAATGTAGTGAAAAAGAATGTTAAATACTATAAATAAATAGAAAGAGTTTACTTTTTTATTTAATTCACAATTATAATTATAATGGCAATCATAATAGGTAATAATAATAATAATAATAATAATATGTTTGATATGTGAAATGACTTATATAACTAAGGCACCTAAAACGAGCAAATATATACTGTTATAAGGCACGGGAGCAATTTATTTATCCAAAAAAGTACTAATCGTATTCCGGGGCTTCAAAATACGACCTTTGCAGTGTCAGCCTTAACACCAAATCAAACAGTACGTGCTTATTTTTCCATTGTTATCTCTGGCAGAACAAAGTTTATGGAACAGCTATGTGAGTTACGGCCCTCAGATATTTTTCACAGTGTACCTCCTCCATTATTAAGGTAAATGCATTTGTGTAATTTGGAAATTCCATAGTATGAGAGACATATTGTTAACATGTATACCAACTATTCCACACAATAACAGTTATATGTTTGCCATGTTTCAAAAATCCAGTTCTCATGGTTGTCTAAATGCGTTGTACAATCATGGAAAAAATGATTGAGCGCTGTAAACTTTCCAAGTGTCGCTTCGGCCTCACGGAAGCACACGAAGTTACACAAGCTGGATTTACACGTGCACGTGCACTATGCTACAAATCATGCTTTTATACAGTGAGGTAAGACGTACTTTATTGCTTTATAACATAAAATAGCAACCAGGGAACAATCAAAATAATTGTTTTCGCTAACATGCGCAAAAACACTTAAAAATAAGCCAAACCTTGATAGTTGAGCTGTCGGCTACAGCTCTTTACAAACAGGGAAAGGAGGACTAAGAGTAGAAATGGCTCAGTCCTAACGTGCTCCGTTTCAAACTCAAAGTAATACCTACCGTTTGTTCGAGCACAGTAACCCGCATACTTTTTTTTCTTTATTTTGTTTTTTAGTTCCTTTTTCGTTCTCTTTAAAACCGATGTTGATTACGTTGTAGAAATCATTCAGTCTGTGAAATGTGAAATATTTTATTTGCTGTTCTCGTAAACTAGAAAACAAAGAAAAACACTGCAACCTGATCTCCGGTTGCTTTTAAATGCAACAAAAGGCTAATAAAACAAGAGAAAACAATACTTTTTGTAGTTCTCATTATTTGCTAACACTGTATGGAATCCACTAGCGTTTGAAAATAAGTAATTGCTTCTGCTGGTGAATCCCAAGTGTCTGTCATGGTACACCAGGGTTGCGTAGCACTATTCAATCTGGGACCTTGAGAAAGCATCTGCTTTACTTTCGTCCGAACATGTTCAATTGGGCTGAGAGCTGCTGACTTTGGAGGCCACGGTGTCTGCTCTAAGATATTCGTGTGCTCCGAAAACCACTTTTGAACTTTGGCCGACTTGTGGACCGAATGATTATCCTGTTGGAATTTAATAATATTATCGTTCCAGCATACCTGCACCTTCCCGAGCTATCCATGCCCAGGCAGTAACGCCCGGTCGACCACTGCTTGCACGAGTGGCTAAATAGCACATACCATTATCGAGTACCACTAGGCTTTTAAACAAACACAGTCGAATTGGCAGAACAGAATGTAGCGTCGTCGGAGAAAACTACTTCGCTTCAATACTGTATATACAGCAAGTGCCAATCTGACAATTTTGTGGGCTTCAGTTAGCACTTCCTAGCATATATAAGTCGAATTTCGGCATCTTTACAGGGGTTGCTAACCGTCCATGCACTACCAGGGATTAAAGATAAAGCCTTGTAATCAGGGGTAGTCAGTCTCTGCCATGAGAGATCTGTCTTCATTCTTGGTAGATATACGTGAGCGACCAGTGCTCTTCCTTGCAGCAACCTGTCCCGCTTCACGATATAACTTTGCTCACCTGCTCGCAGTAGACTGTGGAGCATCGCAAATACTACCCACTCTGGTGGCCTTACTGGTGGCCGTACAACCCTGTGAAACTAGGGCGATTTTTTTGGGTAGTGTTTAACGCCCGCTTTAACTACTTATGGCACCGCAGGCGGTAACCAGGGTGAGAACCGTAGAACGTTTATCAACGGCCTCTGCCATTGCTAAAGTATGAATGAGTGCGTCGTTGTAGTAATGATTGAGGACCTCTTTCGTTGACTAATGGAACCAAGCACAAATATTTGACCAACACAGAAAGAAACACAATAACCACAAAGGAATCAAGCTTATCACCAGTAGCTGTAAACTATGGCCATTATACATAATATATCTGCATATTATCTAATACTCAAATTATAAAAGATATAGCCGAATATTGTACCAGTATAAATTAAGAATGTGAAATAGAAAATATGATAGAAGAAACAACATAAATGGGGGAGAAAAAATGTATGCTGTTACAGAGGTTAGAACTTAGGTTCGGTAATTCTTGGAGCGTAGTGTTGCCTCAGAGCTATATTTGTTTGCGCCAAGAGTCGTCTACTGCCACAATCATATATGTGCTGCAATACTAATCAATGGTTCTTATAATAAGTGATCCATTTATTGTATTCAGGCTACTTCATGGCTTCTGAACCAGCTCATTGGTTGATTCAGTTGATTGCGAATTGGTTGCTCCACCTATATGTATAACTACCAATGAGCATTGTATCGAATAGAAATATTTTTGGGTTTGTTTACTAATTGGTTAACGAAGAATGGGAAGCATGGCGGTTGTTGTCGCATTCTTTATCAGGAACCAATACAAATGCGAGACACGCTGCAAGACACAGCCTGTTAATGTGTTAGACAAGCGATAACGTATGTCGCAGACACTGTTTGGTAAATCTAGCTGCATATTGGAAATAGCGACCAGTGTAAACCACTCTGCGATACGAAGTGGGACTGAAATATTCTGCTCTCAGAATGCGCTCAGTCATTTTTTCCATGACTTTACTAATAAACTTCGCCATGCGATGCATTTTTAAAAATATGCATAAATATATGCACCAAAATTCCAATTCTACAGCAAATGAGTCTACAAATAGATCTATTCTGTCACATTATTTATATTAATCCAAATTATTGTGAAAAGTATTACTTTTTGTTCTCTCCAAAGCTCTTGATTTTATAAAATAATAATGCATTTCTCAAAAAGGTAATGTTCTTTTTTTTTAAATTATATTGTCTTTTCCTTAATGAACTTCTGAGAAAATATTGCATTGTGTGGACTTGCAGAATATTGCAGTATGGAAAAATGCTAAGAAAAGGTTTAAAGTTGGGCGTGGCTATAAGTATGTGCTAGTCCATTTACAGCTTCAATTAACGGTAGCTTAAATGCTCCAGGCGGAAAAACTGTATTCTGTATTAACATTTATAACTCATATTATTTTATTATAAACAGTAAATATCTTAACTTTTCTCAATTTTTTATATAATTTCACAGATGTAATTAATTAAGAGTAGTTCATATTTTTGAAAATGTATTGAATGTAACTAACGTCAATTTTTCCTCCTTAGTGTCTCCTGGAACAACTGCTGCCGGTCCTGGTAGCGTTCTGTCAGCAGGGAATGATCACAGCCGACAACTTGCAAGGTGGATTTCTAATGCCATCACTTGGAACCAGAGACGGTGCAATCATACACACATAAACTTGGGTGTATGAACTTCCCACAGGTTGGAAAAGTATTATTGTATCACCATTAGGAACAACTTCTGTGCAAGTGTAATCAACACCACATACCTAAGCTGACAAGTATGAACTTCCCACAGGTTGGCAGAGTACTTTTGTGTCACCATTAGGAACAACCGCAGTGGAAGTGTAATCAACACCACACCCAGTTGAAATGGGTGATTTATATGACCAGTAGGAACCCTTTGAACAAGTAACATTGACGGTGTATGTGAATAATGAGGTGAAATCTCTTCTGATAGCTGGAACAAAGCGTTATGCATTAAGGTTACCTATGGCTGAAATTTTACGAATTTGTGCTAAAAGCTGCACTTTTACCTTTTTGATCTCTTACTTCATCATGAAATAGTTTTGCCATTTTTAAGCCTACGGATAGTTTTTTTTAAAGGGCATTTTTACTACCCTAAGACACTGCATGTCAGTTGTTAGTAACGCACGTGTCCAAAAGATGAAATACTTTGGTGTTTCTTAAAAATACGGAACGCTGAAGCAAAACCCATTGATAGCTGCAGAAAAGATGCAAAATTTTAATTGCTATACTGAATGAAAACTACGTCATTTGGTACGCGTCAAAAATCTTTCTGCCGTTAAAACAGCCTGTATTTCACGGCCGGAAGTTTGAGGTTGGTGGAGGTGGCCAGACCCGCTGAGTGCTTTTATCTCGACTGTAGTATATAATGGGGAGGGCCCAGGTTAAATAATGGTGGTACGACATGCCTGTATGTTGACGGAGTAGACAGAAACACTCAGTATGATACCTGTTCAGCAAATGTTATAAATATAATACAATGCTCAATTTTCAACCTATATTTTATTATACTCATTATAAAAAACTTATGGTTTGGAAAATGCGAGCAAAAAAGAAACATAAAAGGCAAAATAAAAGTGCACTCAGCAATTTTTGCAGACGAAAGGAAGCAACAGAAGTAAAGAGAAACATAAAAAGCAGCAACATTGGAGAGAAACAAGAAATCCCAGTTGCCAACCTAGTACTTTTTTTTTTTTTTTGCTGTGAATTTTAAACTAAAATTAGCGCTTTCTTATTAGTGATTTTTAAGCAGTTTTGTTCCTATAAAATGCTCCTTGCGATACCCTTTTTGTGATAGAAGAATGTCACTTGGCACAAAAATTCACAGAGATGCAGTGACTAACACTGTCTTGTGTTTTATTGAGGCGTTTAAGTTGCGTTTGTTGGTTTTTTTTTTTTTTCTTGTTTTTAGATTTCCATAGGAAACAATACAAACATTTTAGCACAAAATACGTATTGAAAAAATTTACACATTTTACTCCCAAAATGAACTGAGACACATAAATCTAGAGCAGTTTTACAAAGTGAATCTAGAGTTCAAATATTTGGTCATAGTTTTAAATACCTTTCCACAAAAGAATTTTTAAGTAACCTAACAAAATAAGAAACAAATTTACTCTTAAATTTTAAACTATGATAAAAAAATGGATGAAACTTCAGCTGCAACTATGTGCATTATAGTACGTATATGATATACATTTAGAAAATTCAGCATTATTGGTTCAGAATTTGAAACTTTCAGCCATAGGTATCCTCAGGGAGTACCCGTATGTACTAATTCTGAGATGAATTTCACAAACTGACTTATTCCCGAATTAATGTCCCCCGATGTTTGTAAAATTCAAACAATATTTATTTTGCTGTCCCAATATTTCAAAGACCTTTAAAGAATGTGACATGGGAAGTTCTAAGGTATTGTTTAAACATTTCGAAACTTAATTGTGCCTTTTTAAATTTTAATTTTTAAATCTTTGAGTGTGTTCATCTCAAAATCAACTTTCAGTAAGTGAATATTTGAATTTTTAAAAAATAATATTGAATATTTTTTAAAACTAAATTCAAGATATATGTTTAACAACTCATCCACGCTTGTTATTACCTCCAAAGTGAAATGCATTAACTTTAGCGTATTGTAAAAATGTTGTAAAACAGTATGTAAAAATTTTAAATTGTGGCGTTAAGTGGTTTTTGAGGTAAACGTACCTGAAAAGTCCCATTTAAACATTGGGGAGATAGGTTTTTCCGACTCCCCATTGTGCGGTTTCACCAACAACTAATGATAGTTAACTGATGTAATAGAATACAAGTGTAGCTGTATTTTAATATTCATTTTCAGCAATAGTTGATTTTTAGATGAATATTTTTTTTTAAAAAAAAAGGCTTGGTGTGGTTAAACATTTTTAAAATGGCCATGCAAACTAGAATTTGGAAACATGACAAAAACATCATTGTTATTGATGTAATAGCTTGTATACCTATATTTCAACAAGATATCTTACATACTGTGGATTTTCCAAATTTCACAGATGCACACCTTAATGTGCTAAGTTCCTAATGTTATACACATGGAAAAAGTTACAATGACTATTCTAACCTGTTAGAAACAGCTACCTATCTGGGGTTGTTACAAACGATGTAAAGTCTCTGTGTATATTTTTCTGTAAAGCGGATGCATAAATTGTGTTAAAAGATGAGTGGTATATAGCAAATTTCGGTTGTAGTATTACTCCCAGACAACTACAGAAATCCAAATCATTTGAATGTCAATTGTTATATAGAAATGAATCTTTCGATATTTTCGTATTAGGTATTTCTAAGAAAATTTCCTATATTTTCCTGCTTATTGAACGCAGAGTTGTCTGAGCATGTTTGCCGGCAAATCTGCAGATATCACAGGGAGTATTTTAAAAGGGTTAATTACCAGCTCTTACATAGACATAGAAGGTTTTAATTCGTTAATATTTTAAAATAAAACAATAAAATTAAGAAGTTAATGACGTAATGATAGCTGTTAGAGGCATTACATTAGAATTGGTCGTAATAGTACAAGTCGCAGTAATAGTGGTAATGATATTAGCATTTGGATAGATGATTGGATGAGTGCAAACGGGTAGAGTAGTAGTCTCCTTAGCGCGGTGGTAGCGTAGCTGCTTACCAAATGGAAGACCTGGGTTCGATTTCCGGTACTGGCATCGGGATTTTCCCCCCCGCTGGGAGACCTGGTCCGGGGTGCACTCAGCCTCATGAGGTCCCTGGGGGGCGGCCAATTGAGGAGCTACTCCTGGTTGAGAGGACTGCATTAACCGGCCGGGAGGGATTCGATGACCTTGTCTCGCCCTCCAATACTGTCGCCCACATATGACACCTGTAATGGGCTGAGATTGAGGACGCAGCGGCCGGACGATAGGCTTTGGTCCCTTGTGGGCTGTTGCGCAAGAGTTTAATTTAATAACAGCAGTAGTGGTGGTGGTTGTAGCAGCAACAACAACAACAACAACAACAATAATAATAATAATAATAATAATAATAATAATAGCCTGAGCTCAGGACGTAGATGAGTTTTGCGTATTGCATATACTAATGTTGTAGCTTCTCCTCTTAAACCTGCAACCCGAAACTGATTGCTTCTTGATGGATTAATTTGAAGCATATACAATATATGTATACATCCGTTTTCTCAGTGTGATTAAAGGTTAACTCAATAAAATTATGAAATTCTACTTTCATATTTGTGTCTACTTTGTCGATTGAGCATACCTAGAACTTCAACAAGTTTCCTAAATTGGATCAATTCAATATAGGGTCAGTTGTTGGTTCAATTTACGAGCCACAACTTTTAGATGCCTTGATATCTATGCGACAAGGAGACAGTAGCTATAAACAACTTACACGTGAATGTTGTTGCTGAATAAACGCATCTTAACTTAGCCTGTCCACGTGGCCGCGCTCGCTAAAGCGTCCCGCTTTGGTGCTTCGTGGAGGAGGGGATCGTGGGTGTGAGTCCCGCCTTGGGCGCGGGTGTTTGTGTGTTTGTAAATGTGTGTATAAAAAGCAAAAGCAGTAGGCAAATTGAAAAACAAAGCAAATGTGGGCAAATGGAAGAAAAAGGGCGATAATGGAATACAGCACCGGAGTCCCGACAAGACTCTGGAACTCCATAAAAAAAGTTGTAGTAAATAAGGATAATCTCAAACTTACGTAATTTCTCGCGTAAGTTTAGGTAGAGAAGTCAAATATTACTTTTGAACCACCAGAAGCATACAACTAAGTATAGGCATCATTGCTGAGAATGGCAGGTCAACAACTCCAGACGTTCATAGTTCTACACGCTACCTGTTGTTAAGATTATGGTGCCATATATGTTTACGTTTGGAAAATAACGGAGCGGTTTAGTTTAAAAAAAAAAGGTTCAATTTAAGGACCTTTATGACATATAAAACGAATGATATATAAAACGAAAAATCAAATAAGTCATTAGTTTGTTATTCTGAGTATACGTATATTTCCTTTTCTCGCCCAATAAGGCCATTGATGTCGAGGTAGTTAAAGCATATCCCTGAGATTTTTTCCGTCATTAGACGTTTCTTATTTAAAGTCCTACTTAGACAACCGTCTAATGATGTCATTAATTGCTTGTGTCTTGTGACGAAGCGTTTGATTGATAGTATACCAGCTCATATTGTCTAGTTTTACTCCCTTTTTGAATTGGTGATTTCGTTTTATGATTTGGTTATTGGATATATTTTGAAGAAAAAAAACTGCTATTTTTGAATAGGTTTGTAAACTGTTGCTGCTTTACGCATTACAATTGTTGCTTAAATGTTCAGTATATGCTAAACATTAAATTGCAAATGCAAATTAGTTGTAACTTTTAATTCATATCTAGTGAAACTTTGTAACATCCATTGGGAATAACTATGATAACAGACAACCCAGTGCAACTCTATATAGTTATAATATGTATATCCAAACCTGGGTTATATCAGCACCAGCTTGAATGTCCATTGGAGTTCATACCTATAGTAAGAGTTATGTGATTTTTGTAGTCTATTAGCACCATCGCAAGACTTAAGACTATTGAGGCATTTTTCGGCTTTCTTAAGTTCTTCGCCGAATTATGAATCAAAAATAAACTCTTTTCTTATTCAATTATATGTGTGTTCTACACAAACCATTTTGGCATCATCATGTCATCAGATAGTTCTTGGATATCCTGGCCTTAAGTATCATTAATCAGACATAAAGTTCATAACTGTCTGTACCCACCAGTTGGAGCTTAAAGACATTGACAAACTTGAAAATTAAAATATTGAAGAGCTGCATATACATATATTCATGTGCATTTCTCCTCTCTAAATGCCACTTCCTCTATTCGGATCATTTAGAGTCGTCAAACCTATGGTATGAAACTCTCTCTTCTTCCCCCGGTGCAGCTGGGAAAGATTGTTGTATAACATTATAGGCACCAGCTTGGTTATCAAGAATCTCTCTCACACACTTTTTCTTTCGGTTTCTACTTATTGCTGGAATGGAGATTACTCTATTTTGATATATACTTTACTTACACAAACACTTCAGTTCCAGGATATTTCTAGTTAGAGACTTGGTCCGACGTATTTGTTGTAGTCAACATGCCGTTATTGAGTTTTACTGAGACAATCATATTCAAGTGTACATTATTCTCCTATCAAAAGTTCATTTGACCCCTTAGTTTTCTTGCTTCCACACGAGGTATGACATGTTCTAGTGATAGATTGATCTAGACTGCCTAAGGCTACAACTTGACACTAACCTGAAGGTCATAATATTGTTCTTTTAAGATATACCATACGCCGACGTGCTTTTTGGGTATGTATTGTCCCTTTAATTACATTATACTTCAGTGACGGATTGATCTAGACGTGCCTAGTTTGGTATGTATTGCCCCTTTAATTACATTATACTTCAGTGACGGATTGATCTAGACGTGCCTTTTGTGGTATGTATTGCCCCTTTAATTACATTATACTTCAGTGACAGATTGATCTAGACTGCCTAAGGCTCCAATTTGACACTAACCTTTAATACATTATACTTCTACACGGAAATAGGAAAGAACAAAGATGAAGCGCACTTTGATTATAATTTTAAGTGGTTACATATCACATGAAGGAATATCCAAATTTCAAATAGAGTGCGTAGCATCTAGGAATCTATAACAGCATATTGTTTGAAAAGATGTGTTATATATAAATGAACAGGCTAAATAAAGAAAGCGTTTTAACAGTTACTTAAATAAGTTCAATGATAAAGAGAAATTCTATTACAAATAAACAATACACGCCCTTTAAATGTATTCTTGGGTGGTCTTTTTTATTGCATCCAATATCCAAATGTATGCCTGTACTATCGCACACATTTTCTCACGTTACTTTGATGAACTCCTGCAGCCCTCCTCTTGTACAAGGACCAGGGTTTTGGAACTACAGAAAATCTTTTTATTTATTTATTTTTTATTTTATTCATCCCTTTGTCCTATTAGGGCATATATATATATAGACAGCAGGAAGCTACCAACTTTGATCACAAGTGAGAAAATGGAACATTTACTGCTTTGGAAAGCGCCTAGTTTTACTTACTTCATAAAACGAATATGTTATTAAATTAAAAAGAAAGTCAATTGTTTTAGGACACGCACTGAAACTCGTTATGACCAGGCTTTCACCATAATCAATTCTGTTCTTCTTATTATTCTCATTTCAGTCTGTGCTAACGCATTAAATGCTGCAATTGTCACCCATATTAGCATCTTCCAAATCTTCCTCTTCATGTTTCAAACTCATTGTCTGGGCTGAGATTTCTATAATTTGTAACATTCTGGCCACAAACTATAAATAATTATCTACATTTTTTATAAAAACAGCCACATTTTGTCTCTTTGTCTCCTGATACTCTGTCACTAATATATGTTGTGTTCATGCATTAATGTAGTTGAAATATTTCATTGTTTTTAACCATTGCTTACGTTATTACATCTTGCAAATTCAGCCCTTTACTTCTGTAAAATCTATTATACAAACTATTTAACGTAATTGATTCAATCACTTGCAAAGGTAAAGAATGATTTGCATATTATGTCATTTATTCACATAAGCCGATGAATAATTTTGTGTATAGTAATGAATACATTAAATAGGAAGGGAACTCCCCAGAAGGGCGCATCCTTCCTCGGCGGCACGAGGTCACTTCACTTCACTTAGACGGATTCGGTTCGATCCCAAGCGACCGCTTGTGGGGTTTGTGGTGGACAAAGCGGCGCAGGAGTGGGTTTTCTTCGGGTTCTCAGGTTACCCTCGCCATTGCATTCCGCCGATGCTCCATCTTCATTCCATCATCATCAGTGTCATCGCCTGTGGTGCCAGATACAGTAAAAGCGGGCGTTAAACACTAGAAAAAGAACTTCCACTGTGCCTCTGGGTTTAGTGGTTCCCATTGACTCGCGCACATGTTAGACTCCCCGATGCGTGTTTCAAGGCGAGTCGGGAAGGCATCCGAAGTAATAGCGCCGCGGACGGGAGAACGGCCGAAGCTGTCCAAGGATTCCGGAGACCAGTAGTCCGCGGGCGGCGTACTACCGGCATAGCCGCAACAGCATATACAGAATGCTATGCATGCCAGATTTTATGTGAAAATTCCAAAGTTTCCAAAACCGTCGCAATTGCTCTATTTATATGTACTCTCTTTCTTATATTTATGATTCTGTATTTATAGCTAAAGCATGGCTGGACTAAGGATTATTTCTAATACAACATGTACCAAATATCTATTGAACTTTGGGGTTACGTGATGCAACATAACTCCACAATATATATATATATATATATATATATATATATATATATGTATATATAGCTTTTTCGCTTTGAGGTGGCTCATAAAAAAGGAACGGTTGCTTAAGTCAAGAGACTACGGTCAAGCGATCTTCCTGTTGTCAGTAAAGTTTCACTGAGGTGGAGCTGAGTAACTTCCCTTGATACTAAGGCTCAAATGAAACTCACTATTAATCTGCATTAAGACTTGAAATCATTTGCAGAATTACTTCAAAGAGGATTTCCTAGCGATATATAGAAGAAATGGAAGTTCCTGCTACGGATGACATTACCTTGTGCTGACAAATCCACTTCCGATTCTCGTTTTTCGTATGTCTAATTCGCATTATCCTATTGAAATTCCAGTCCTGGGATGGCGGCCACAACCTCAAGTTTTAGCATCCTTCATCCCTTTATATAAGTACATTACAGCAGGAAATCTCAGTAGTGGTTACACATTCAAATTCTCTGATTGCTAGCCAACCTATCAGCACCTTCTGTGTTTCCTGATATTTTCCGCATTAACAACTGCAGTTCCTTTGTTCTTCCCTTGTTTTCGCTCAAGCTTTTAGGCAGTATTGCTATTATTTGCCTCTCCTGTGCTCTCCTGTTCATTACCTTGAGAATTCTGAAACTAAAAAATCCTATTCCATGCACTCGGTATTCAATTGGATGCTGCCTGCTTAAGGCCTCTCATTTGTTGAAACTAGACATGCCTGCCGATTGAGACACTCGGTTAGAAGAGCCACAGCGGGTATGATAGGTGTTCCCCAGATGACGGCTGAGAGGATCGTGCCGGCTGCGGCCGTGGGTAAGTGTCCCCAGCTGCATGCCGAAAAGTCCTTTTGCATAGCTTAACATTATCTATCTATACATTATTACTTATATTTATGGTTCTGTATTCATAGAAACAGCCGTAGCTGGACCATGGATTAGTTCTCATAAAACAAGTCCATAATAACCACTGATCTTGGGTCAAATTAAACTCACTTCTAACAAATCTGTCGTTATTAATTATAAATAGGACGCACACAAAGTTTACATGCAAGATTCTGCATTAAACCTTCAAATCGTTTTCAGAAGTGGTTTAAAGAGCAATTAGTACAAACGCATAGAAGAAATCGAAGTTTATGCTACAGATGACATCACCTTGTGCTGACAAATACACTCCGGAATCTCGCTTTTCGTATGTCTAATTCAAATTATACTACTGAAATTGCAGCCCTTGCATGGCGGCCACAACCTACAGTTTTAGCATTCTTCCTCTCCTCATACGAGTACATTTCCGCAGGAAATCTCACTTGTGGTTACACATTCTATATTCTCTGATTGCTAGCTAACTTATCAGCACATTGTGTGTTGCCTGATATTTTCCGAATCAGTAACTGCAGTTCCTTGTTTCTTCCGTTGTTTTGTTTCACACTTTTAGGCACTACTGGTATTATTTGCCTCTTCTGAGCTCTCCTGACCATACCTCGGGGATTCCGATATCAAAAGCATCCTATTCCATTATTCTAATCACTTGGTATTCAGCCGGATATTGCCTCCTTAAGCCCTCCAATTTGTTGAAACTAAACATGCCGGCCGATCGACACACTCGGTTAAAAGCACCACGGCGGATATGAAGGGTCTTTCCCAGACGACGGCTACAAGAACCGTGCCTGCTGCGGCCATCATTTAATATAATGTAAAATAAGAGAATTGCAGTGTACAAAACTGTAATTTTACTTCATTTAATATGAACTTAACATTAATTAAGCAATATATACGCCTATTATCTTATGATCTTTAGTTTTCCGAAATTAATTTCTCCTGAACGATTTATAGTATGGGTACATGGAGACATGAACGATACTTTCGTTTCTTCTGTTCCTGTTGTATTTCTTATCTTATAATTAACTGGTGATGTCTGTTGCACAATTTCATAAGGTCAATTGTACCTGTGCAATAACTTAGTTGATTTGCCTTTCTTACGTGTAGGTGTGAACAACTTCACTAACTGTCCTGGTTGAAACTTTAGCGTTCTTCTGTTCCTGTCAAGGATTTGCTTGCGGGTTATGTTGGCTTTCACAATTTCTCGAGCGTCCTGAATTCGATTCTTTACTTCTTTGACAAAGGGATTGTCGGTCATCGCCTTCAGTTGGACTTCTTCAGGTAATGTAGGGTGTCGTCCATATAGTAGGAAAAAGCGGCTCATTCCTGTAGGCTCCTGTTTACTTGTGTTGTATACGAACAGGACGTGCGGTAGTGCCGCGTCCCAATCGTCCTGTTTTGTGGAGGTGTAATGCGACATCATGTTAATGACAGTCTGCTTTGCTCTTTCTACTAATCCATTACGGGCTGGATGATACGCTGTAGTGAAAATAGATTGAACGTCAAGCAAACGCAAAAGTTGTTTCGTTATTTCTCTCAAGAACACTGATCCTCTGTCGAAAAGCAATTGAGCTGGTGCGCCCTGACGACAGATGATGTTTTCTAGTATAAATTTTGCGACATGATCTATGGAACCTTTTGTGAAGTCCTTGCCATTCCTCCACTTAGACACATAGTCTGTGTCTCCATGGTGTTACCTCTTCTTGACCTTTTAAGTTTATGCTACAGATGACATTACCTTATGCGGACAAAATCACACCAGAATCTCGTTTTTGTATTTCTAGTTCGCATTATACAATAGGAATTCCAGCCCGGGCATGGCGGCCACAACCTAAAGTTTTAGCATTGTTCCTGTCCCCATTGGAGTGCATTTCGGCAGAAAATCGCATTTGTGGTTACATATTCTACATTCTCTGATTGCTAGCACACCATTCAGCACCTTGTGTGGTTCCTGATATTTTCTGCATCAGAAACTGCAGTGCCTTGTTCTTCCCCTTTTTGTTTCAAGCTTTTAGGCTGTACTGGTATTATTTGCCTCTCCTGGGCTCTATTGTTCATTACCATGGGGATTCCAAAGACAGGCCGATCCTATTCCATTATTCCATGCACCTGGTATTCAGCTGTATGCTTTCTGCTTAAGCCCTCTTATTTGTTGAAATAAACATTCCGGCCGATCGAGATACTCGGTTAACAGCACCACATAGGGTATGATAGGTCTTCCCCACACGGCGGCTACAAGGACCTTGCCGGCTGCGGCCATCGGCCAGGTGTGCGCAAGTGCATGATTGTGACTACATTTACATAGCTTAAGAGCCCCCTCCAATCATTTAATAAAGAACATATACATTTTATATGAGAAATTCTACATGAAAGGTTCCAACCTATTGCATTGCACCTTACTTCTATACTTATTTGCTTATATCTATGATTCTGTATTCATAGAAACAGCATTAACTGGATCTTCTATTGGTTCTCATAAAACATGCCCTTATTACCAACTGATACTGTGTGTTGCCTTATGTGACCTAACTCCACAGAATATATTAAAAATATAGTTTCACATACAAGTAGGCATTACTTCTTTGAGGAAATCCATCCACGGCTAGATTTTTCCGGAACTGAATGCCTTAACTTCGTATTAAGTATGAAACTAAACTCACTCATGGCATTTCTGTTGTTTCTAATTATAAATAGGACAGCATAAAGTTTTAAACAAGATTCTGCATTAAGCCTTCAAATCGTTTTCAGAAGTACCTTATAAGAGTAAATACTACCTACACATAGAAGAAATCGAAATTTATGCTACAGATGACATTAGCTTGTGCTGACAAATCCACACCGGAATTTCGCTTTCGTATTTCTAGTTCGCATTATACTATTGAAATTCCAGCCCTGGCATGGCGGCCAAAACCTAAAGTTTTAGCATTCACACTCTCCTCATAGGAGTCCATTTCGGCAGAAAATCTCGCTTGTGGTTACACATTCTTTATTCTCTGTTTGGTAGTACACCTTTTAGCACCTTGTGTGTTTCCTGATATTTTCTGCATCAGCAACTGCAGTGCCTTGTTCTTCCCTTGTTTTGGTTCAAGCTTATAGGCTGTACTAGTATAATTAGCCTCTCCTGAGCTTTCCTGTTCATTACCATGGGGATCCTAAAACCAAACCGATCCTATTCCATTATTCCATGCACTAAGTATTCAGCTGGATGCCTCCTGCTGAAGCCCTCTAAATAGTTGAAACTAAACACGCCGGCCGATGGAGACAGTTGCTTCAGAGCATCATAGCGGGTAGAATAGCAGCTCCCCAGCCGTAGTCTGCGAGAACCATCGCTGCTGCGGCCATTGGCCTGGGGTCCCTAACTGTATGCTTGGTATTTCTTTTGTATAACTTAAAAGCCCCCTCCATTTATTTAATATATAGAATATATATTACAAAAGAGGCATTCTACATGAAATGCTGAATACGGTTGCGTTGTATTATCTATTTTTACACTATTGCTTATGGTTGTGATTCTATATTCATAACAACAGACTTAGCTGGTTCATGGGATAGTTCTCATAAAACATGTCCATAATACAAACTGGTCTTGGTTGTTACCTGATGTCACATAACTCAAAAGTATGGTTATGGACATTGTTTCACATACAAGTAAGCATTAGTTCTATGTAGAGGTCTGTCCAGGGATATCGTTCCTCCTCATTAGCATAACGCTTGTTGCCCTCACCAGGTCTTTCCCAAATCGGGTGGCTCATAATTGAGGCCCGGTTTCTCAAGTCAGGAGAATGAAGACAATTGCGCTTTTCACTGATGTACCCTTAATATCTACTGAGCTTTGGTTTTACGAGATGTAACATAAGTACATTATATGTGCTATGGACATTGCTTCGTTATAAAACTAATCACTAGTTCTATGTAGAGGTTTGTCTATGGAGATTTAATCCCCCAAGAGTATTACGTCAGTTACTGTGTTCAGCTCTTTCGCATAGAGGTGGCTCATAAGTAAGGAACGATTGCTCAAATCAGGTGACTACGATCAAGGAATCTTACTGCTGGCCGTAAAACTTTGCTGAGTCGGGGCTGATAACTTTCATTTGATATAAAGCCGCACAAGGGGAGAGTGAGCGAGGGAGAAGGAGAAAGTAAAACTTGTAACATATCAGTCTTTCATTATTTAATCTAAACGATATAGAAAATGCTTTACATGACATTTTCTATGTTAAACTTCCAAAGTTTTCAACCCCTCGCAATTGCTATAATTCTATGTACTATTTTACACATGTATATGATACTGTATTTATAGGTAAGGCTTTGCTGCACTATGGATTATATGTAATAGAAATTGTCCCTAATGTCTACTGATGTTTCGGTTTAGGTTGAGCAACATAACTCCACAGTATTTATAGGTATATACATCTGTATACATTCACAAAGTTTATATGCAAGCTTCTGCATTAAACATTCATATCGTTTTCAGAATTACTTCGAAGGGTATTTAAGACTGAAATATAGAAGAAACCGAAGTTTATGCTACAGGTGACATTACCTTGTGCCGTCAAAGCACACCAGAATGTCGCTTTTCGTATTTCCAATTTGGACGATACTATTAAAGTTGAGCACTGGCATGGCGGCCACAACCAAACGTTTCAGCATTGTTCCTCTCCTCATAAGAGATCATTTCAGCAGAAAATATCACTTGTAGTTACACATTTAACATTCTCTCATTGCTAGTGCACCTTCCAGCGCATATGTGTTTCCTGATATTTTCTGCGTCAGGAACTGCAGTGCCGTGTTCTTCCCTTGTTTTGGTTCAAGCTTATAAGCTGTACTAGTATAATTAGCCTCTGCTGAGCTTTCCTGTTCATTACCATGGGGATCCTAAAACCAAACCGATCCTATTCCATGCACTAAGTATTCAGCTGGATGCTGCCTGCTGAAGCCCTCTAAATAGTTGAAACTAAACACGCCTGCCGATGGAGACAGTTGCTTCAGAGCATCTAAGCGGGTAGAATAGCAGCTCCCCAGCCGTAGTCTGCGAGAACCATCGCTGCTGCGGCCATTGGCCTGGGGTCCCTAACTGTATGCTTGGTATTTCTTTTGTATAACTTAAAAGCCCCCTCCATTTATTTAATATATAGAATATATATTTCAAAAGAGGCATTCTACATGAAATGCTGAAAACCGTTGCGTTGTATTATCTATTTTTACACTATTGCTTATGGTTGTGATTCTATATTCATAACAACAGACTTAGCTGGTTCATGGGTTAGTTCTCATAAAACATGTCCATAATACAAACTGGTCTTGGTTGTTACCTGATGTCATATAACTCAAAAGTATGGTTATGGACATTGTTTCACATACAAGTAAGCATTAGTTCTATGTAGAGGTCTGTCCAGGGATATCGTTCCTCCTCATTAGCATAACGCTTGTTGCCCTCACCAGGTCTTTCCCAAATCGGGTGGCTCATAATTGAGGCCCGGTTTCTCAAGTCAGGAGAATGAAGACAATTGCGCTTTTAAATGATGTACCCTTAATATCTACTGAGCTTTGGTTTTACGAGATGTAACATAAGTACATTATATGTGCTATGGACATTGCTTCGTTATAAAACTAATCACTAGTTCTATGTAGAGGTTTGTCTATGGAGATTTAATCCCCCAAGAGTATTACGTCGGTTACTGTGTTCAGCTCTTTTGCATAGAGGTGGTTCATAAGTAAGGAACGATTGCTCAAGTCAGGTGACTACGATCAAGTAAAACTTTGCTGAGTCGGGGCTGATAACTTTCATTTGATATAAAGCCGCACAAGGGGAGAGTGAGCGATGGAGAAGGAGAAAGAAAAACTTGTAACATATCAGTCTTTCATTATTTAATCTAAACGATATAGAAAATGCTTTACATGACATTTTCTATGCTAAACTTCCAAAGTTTTCAACCCCTCGCAATTGCTATAATTCTATGTACTCTTTTACACATGTTTATGATACTGTATTTATAGGCAAGGCTTTGCTGCACTATGGATAATATCTAATAGAAATTGTCCCTAATGTCTACTAATGTCTCGGTTTAGGTTGAGCGTGCGTGCGTGCGTGTCTGGTAAGCTCGTGGTGAGCCTGGGTGTTGTTGCTGTGTACCTACCCTGGTAAGGGTTTAACCACAGGAATGAGGTGATGGTTAAGGTTTTGTTTGAGGTTTCGAGTGTTGGTGTTAAGGAGGTAGCGCTGGTAGGCTCCTCGAGCGTTTGCATTTTCAGGAGCAGCATCCTTTCCTCTGCTCCGCTGGTGTTTATTTATTTATTTAAATATGGTGGTGAATTTTGATAGTCCTGTCCCTATGGGAGGGGGAGTGCGACAAGCGGTGTAGAACTAACCTCTCGAAGACCTTCGAGAGGGTGGGTAGGAGGCTAATGGAGCGGTAGCTGGAAGGAAGTGCAGGGTCCTTACCAGGCTTCAAAATGCACACCACCCGTGCCACCTTCCACTCGCGCGGAAAGTGACCTAAGGTGAGGCACATGTTGAATACCTTGGTGAGGTACAGCACTGCTCTGAATGGAGGGTTTGCTGAGCATGGCGGGTGTTAGCCCGTCCTGCCCGCAAGCCTTTTTGGTGTTGAGACACCGGAGTGCGCCTTGGACTTCACTAGGGCGGATGATTGGTAGGGGGTTCTCCGCTTCATGAGGCTGTTCCCGCAAGTAGCGGTCCACATCCTCATGAACACGGGCAGTGAAGAGTACGTCCTGGGGGTCCTCTCTCGGCCTGCAGGTGTCCTCTATGTAGCTTGCAAGCACATTTACTTTGGCTTGCGGTTCGTAAACAAGGCCAAGATTGCCTTGAAGCGGGGAGTGGTACTGATTACGTTGGCGTCGGAGGCTTTTTGCGATACGCCAGACGTCGCCATCCTCCATGTCTTGCACAGCCCATTGTGGCCTCCCACGCTTGCACACGGTGCTCGCGTAGTCGGACACGAACCTCCCGACGGAGGCGCCGCAAAAGACCCCGATATTGTGGCGTCCGGTTCCGCTGGTATAGTCTGCGGGCTGCCCAGGAACGGCGGATAAGGAGTTCAAGTTCTAGGGGAAGGACGTCTGGATGTGGTGTTGGTGGGGTGCGGATGGTGAGGTTGTGAACCGTTCTTACTAATGTGGTAGTGAAGGTTTGGATTGCTGTCTCTAGGCTGGGTATGTCTGTGATTTTTGGGTTGGGTGGAATAGATGCGCTGAGGCAATCCTTTACGCATGTGCAATCTATTTCTCTGGTGTGTCATGAGAAGTCGTGGCTGGCAACCCTGGTGTTGATTTCTGCCAACACGGGATTGTGATCGGAATGAAGTGCAGCGAGTGATGTGAGCATGAGATGGAAGGGGTAATGTTTGATGATCGCAAAGTCGATGACTGATGGTTGTCCTCGACCTTGCGGATGGTGTGTGGGTTGCCAGGGGCCCAGAACTCTTAGTTGGGGATCCCTATCAATCATGCGAATCATTGCATTGCCTCTAGGATCCGCGCGGGGGCCCGAATGCCAACGCTGGTGTTTGGCATTAAAGTCCCCGGCGAGGATCACGCTAGGATGGAGGTTGAAGAGGGATTGGTAGTCAGCAGGTAAGAACGGCCTACCGGGAGGGTGGTAAACAGAGACTATTACTACCTCCGTTCCTCCGAGCTCAACACACACTGCCGTCGCCTCAAGGGCTTGCAGGGGCGGAATGGGGACGGGTTTGTGGACAACGTTTTGCCTCACAAGAACCGCAGTGCCGCCTCCAGGGCGAGGCACCCGGTCACCGCGATGACAAACGTATCCAGGAAGACGGAAGGGGATGTCAGGACGCAAATGTGTTTCTGATACTAGAATGAGGTCCAGGGCATAATGGGCAGCAAAGCGCTGAAGCTCATCCCTATGATCCCTCACTCCATTGGCGTTCCAAAAGACGAATCGGAAAGAGGTACGAAGCCTATTTCCGTCCGCCATTTTGGGACTGTGGGGCGAGGCTGAGCATGAAGGTGAGGCCCTCAAAGAGGATCATCGCCTTGCTGGTTGGATCGGTGGTCTGGAAGTACCTGGTGAGGGGGTCCCGGATTCTCTCGGCATGGTTCAGCAGCAGCTGCTGAAACCACCCCAGGAGGTCCGCGACATCCAAAGCAGGTATGGTGGTGGGTGTGGTTAACTCTGGTTGGTTGGATTGCTGAGGAGGCGGAGTCACCACCGCTGGTCGCTACCGGCGGGAGACACGCGACGGTACCGGCGCTGGACCGGTTGCCTCAGGCACCTCCCGCTCGGTATCGCCTTCGCGGTCAGTTCTCGGCCTCTTCAGACTGGGTTTCGGAGGTTTAGGTTGGCTATGTTGTGTGGCGGGGGTTTTTGGTGATTTTCCTTTTCCGGAGACCCTATTTGAGTATAAGGAGCCCCGTGGTGCCGGTGTGGGTGCCTGTCTTGGTGCCTCCTGATGTTCTGGAGGCTCCTGCCTCACCGATGGTCTGGTCTTGTTGTTCTGGTCCGTCGATGTCTTCTGACGCTCCTCCCTAATCGGAGGTGTGGCCGGTTTAGGCTCCAGGGGGGCGGGCCTCGACGACGCGATGACCTTCAGTCTCACAGGGCACCCTCCATAGCAGGCGATGTGTTTCTTCCCGCAGTTGGCACAATTAGGATCGTCCGTCAAGGAGCGCAGGCAGAGCTCTTTGGGATGCTTGTCACCACACCTAAGGCAGCTTAGTATCCGGTCACAATATTGGCTTGAATGGTTGAAACCCAAGCAACGGTGGCATTGTGCTGGGCAGCCAGGGCGTCGGGATGCTTCAATGGTGACCCGGAGATAACAGATCGAGGAAAGCCGGTGTATCTTGGTCTCCGGATCATTTACCCGCTCCACTATTACTAGGAAGAGAGGGAGGGGGATTTTTGTGGGCGTGCGCCCAGCTGGAGCGGCTTTGGTGAGCTGCTTCACCAATTTGGGGGTTATGCCCTCGCGGATGAGGTCCTCCTCGATCTCCTTGACGGACGTATCCGCCGGTAGGCCCCTTATGACTGTCTTAAGGTCTCTGGTTTTATCGAGACCAAAGGTAAAATGGGGAATTTTCTTTTTACTGAGCTCGCTCAGTAGGCGTGAATAGTCCTCCGGCGTCTTTGCCTGGAAGACGTAGCGGCTTTTCCTCCTTGTCACCGTGCACTCCTGACAGAGCGTTGGCATAACTGTCCTGAGGAAGCCTACCACACCCTCGAAGGAGTCCACGATGATTGGTGGAATATGGCGCTTTTACTGTCCTCTGCAGGCGGGTCTGCTGGGTCCTGCGCTGGTCTGGGTTGCCGGATTTACGGGTTTCTCCATTTTACCCACTACAATGAATTCATCACTGACCTCGGGAGGTGCAGCGTGACTTTCCTCGCCCTGTCCCATAATGGATGAGTGTTAGGAAAAGACCGAAGTCTTATCCGAGTTGGTCGAAATGCTTGTGACTACACTGTCACAATCTGAAAAGTCCTGGTCGGACGATTTTTTTGATCAGATAGAAGATCTCTCTCGAGATCCGCCCTTGTCAGAGATGTCGGTCGAAACCGAACGGAGTGAACTCCCTTTTCCGCTTTTGCTTTGTCGGGACTTCCTTGGTTTTCGGCTGCTGCCGGGCGCGGAGGCCTTGGCTGCGCCGCTGGTGACACCAGTGCTGGTGCTCGGAGTTGGTTCCTCCTTCTTGGCAGGACCGCTGGGTGCCTCGCTACTGGGAGCAGGCTTCATGTTGGGTTGGGTGTTAGGGAAAAAGGCAGGTAAACGTACGCTGCACACGAGTGTGCAGCGCACACACAACTGACCTAGATCACCACTCACCTACAGGCAGCAGGTGCTCTTTAGCTTGCCGAAACAGGGGACCGGACACCGAAGTGCGCCGTACCTAACCGTAGGAAAGCAGGCTGTGGCCTTGTTCGGCTGCCCGCTGCCTGCACTTCTTCTGGCCTGGAAGTCCGTAGGTTCTTACTGATTGGCCGGTTGGCCTGAAGCTACCCAATAGGGTCGCTTCCTGAAGTGGCGGCCGACCAATCAGGACTCAGATGTTTGTTCGACTGTTGGTTGGTGATCTCTGAAGACCGGAGTCTTCGTAGTTGATGATGATTGTAGACTTCTGCTGCTTAATGGTGCTGAGAAGCACCGATCCACAGGCTTCCGTCTTTTGGCGCTAATAAGCACCTGGGTTTACTGCTCACTGGAGACACTTCCTCTTCCGATCGCTCCTAGCCGCAGAATTTTAGGTTGGTTTAGGTTGAGCAACATAACTCCACAGTATTTATATGTATATACATCTGCATACATTCACAAAGTTTATATGCAAGCTTCTGCATTAAACATTCATATCGTCTTCAGAATTACTTCGAAGGGTATTTGCGACTGAAATATAGAAGAAACCGAAGTTTATGCTACAGATGACATTATCTTGTGCCGTCAGAGCACACCAGAATCTCGCTTTTCGTATTTCCAATTTGGACGATACTATTAAAGTTGAGCACTGATATGGCGGCCACAACCAAAAGTTTTAGCATTGTTCCTCTCCTCATAAGAGAGCATTTCAGCAGAAAATATCACTTGTAGTTACACATTTAACATTCTCTCATTGCTAGTGCACCTTCCAGCGCATATGTGTTTCCTGATATTTTCTGCGTCAGGAACTGCAGTGCCGTGTTCTTCCCTTGTTTTGGTTCAAGCTTATAAGCTGTACTAGTATAATTAGCCTCTCCTGAGCTTTCCTGTTCATTACCATGGGGATCCTAAAACCAAACCGATCCTATTCCATTATTCCATGCAGTAGGTATTCAGCTGGATGCTGCCTGCTGAAGCCCTCTAAATAGTTGAAACTAAACACGCCGGCCGATGGAGACAGTTGCTTCAGAGCATCTTAGCGGGTAGAATAGCAGCTCCCCAGCCGTAGTCTGCGAGAACCATCGCTGCTGCGGCCATTGGCCTGGGGTCCCTAACTGTATGCTTGGTATTTCTTTTGTATAACTTAAAAGCCCCCTCCATTTATTTAATATATAGAATATATATTTCAAAAGAGGCATTCTACATGAAATGCTGAAAACGGTTGCGTTGTATTATCTATTTTTACACTATTGCTTATGGTTGTGATTCTATATTCATAACAACAGACTTAGCTGGTTCATGGGTTAGTTCTCATAACACATGTCCATAATACAAACTGGTCTTGGTTGTACCTGATGTCACATAACTCAAAAGTATGGTTATGGACATTTTTTCACATACAAGAAAGCATTAGTTCTATGTAGAGGTCTGTCCAGGGATATAGTTCCTCCTCATTAGCATAACGCTTGGTAAAATGGGGAATTTTCTTTTTACTAAGCTCGCTCAGTAGGCGTGAATAGTCCTCCGGCGTCTTTGCCTGGAAGACGTAGCGGCTTTTCCTCCTTGTTACCGTGCACTCCTGACAGAGCGTTGCCATAACTGTCCTGAGGAAGCCCAGCAGACCCTCGAAGGAGTCTACGATGATTGGTGGAGAAACCGAAGTTTATGCTACAGGTGACATTACCTTGTGCCGTCAAAGCACACCAGAATCTCGCTTTTCGTATTTCCACTTTGGACGATACTACTAAAGTTGAGCACTGGCATTTCGGCCACAACCAAAAGTATAAAGTATATAAATTTGTTTGTACAATGAGGGTTTGTTCTTCCGGTCCACTCTCCTTTTGAAGACATATGTGTTCCTGACTATTAAAGAATTGCCTTAAACAGATTCTCCACCACTTTTGTTGCAAATGTTTCAATAAGTGATATGTTGCCAAATATTCTGTTGAGAATTCTGTAGCACATATCTCACAAACTAGTGTTCCATCTTCCTTCTCTATGAAGCAGCTGAAGTTCATTTTACTGCCCAGGCCAAATTCTTCTATATTCTATATTTATGAAATCCATTATGTCCATTTGTTGTGACAGTGAATACCATTCACATGAAACAGGTTGTAGCATATTAGGCATCTGTATTCTTCAAATATATAAGTTTTTTTGTACAATGAGGGTTTCTGCTTCAGGTCCACATTCCTTTTGAGACATATGTGTTCCTGACTATTAAAGAGTTGCCTTAAGCAAATTCTACACCATTTTTTTGCGAATGTTTCAATGAGTGATATGTTGCCAAATATTCTGTTGAGAATTCTGTAGCACATATCTCACAAACTAGTGTTCCATCTTCCTTCTCTATGAAGCAGCTAAAGGTCATTTTACTGCCCATACAAATAAGTCTACCATCCTTTTCATGTGGTATGAGTGAATACCTTTCACGTTCTGTGATATGAAACAGGTTGTAGCATATCATACTTAGGTGCTAGGGTTGTATATATTATGTGTGTATATGTCTTTTAAGTGTAATTATATATTGTAAGAGGGTGCATTTATGAAGGTGTACTCTGTGCTGTAAATTTAAATTGATATATTTGAATATCTTTGTATCTTTATTTTCGGATTCACTCTTAATTTTTATTGTTGTTTAATATTGCTTTTGACTGTGTATTTCCTGTGTCTTTTTATTTTCGTGTTTACTCTTTTAATTCTTTGTTGTGGTTGTTGTTTTAATATTGCTTGTAATGTGTATTACAAAAGCACGTACGGTCTGTGGACCCGTGCGACTGTTGAAATTCTATGTATGAAATTGCTATATTAATAAATACACTTATTCATTCATTCATATTACACACCTGTAAGCTTTAAATTTATCAATCGTTGGTATAAAAGGAAGGTTTCTTATCCTCTGCTTTTCAAGAAAAATGGCATCTTCTAAGATACTGGCAATTTCTTGGTCTTCAATGACCAATAGCTGTTTATCAACATTGGTGCTTTGCTACACGTAATCCAGGCTTTGTGAACTCGGCCGCAAATACATTTACAGTCAAGCTGACAGTATTGATACACACACTTGATACATTTTAGTTTATTCATTAATAAACTCTTTAGACCATACTTCATTCAGTGGTTCTAATTCAGCTGCAATATCTGGAATAATCATAAGTTCTGTATTATGCTTGTTTAAGAGTTTAGCTACTTAAGAAGGTAAATGCATACTAGTAACCATCAAGCTTTGAAAGTTTTGTGTGTTTCTTTCTTTCCACTCATGAATAAGCCAAAAATTGAACGATGTTAGTGTAAACTCGGGATCTCCCACTAGTAAAACTGGAGCCTGGCATACGGCCATGCACCCTAATGGGGTGAGAATAAAAGGGGGCAACAGATTACCATTTGATAATAAGCAGAGTATAACATTGAAGAGAGCCTTGTAGTTCACTATAGTTCCAAATTGTATTTGTGGACATGTAAACGTACACCGAATACTTTTAAGATTTCCCACTATTGCTATATTTTTCCTGTTTTTCTGTGAATGGAGTATAAATTTAAATTCTTGCTCAACATCATCCTTTATGCTTTCTCTTGTCTCCATCTGGACTCCTTTAATTGTGATGTATTTGTGTCGCCAGTGGTTGTGCTCCTGAGCTTAGTCCCCAAACCGTACCCTTTTGGCGTCTGCGTGTACGTATTTGACGCTTTATTAGATGCCAAATCAGTGGGCTTAACCACTAAAGTCTCTGGTTTGTTTTCTCCTTCAACCCACACTCCAGAATCCTCTTTCCCAGCTAGTTGCTGTTTCTCTTGATAATAAAAATCTGCGGACTAATTGCTGTCAAAGTTATGATATAGCTGCAGTTACCTGCGTGTGCCTGAATTCTTCATAGCCCCCTTTACTGAAAACCCAGCATAATCCTGGTCTCCCGCGACCTTTGCTACCGCATCCACACCCTCTGTCAAGGAAGGTATTGTTAGCACTATTTTTTTTTTTTTTTTTTTACCGTTGAGGGGAAAAATGCATTCCTGCATTCGACCCCAAGCCTTGGTGCAATGGCTTGGGGGATATGTGGAGCTCCCCGCAGAGTGCGGTATATCCACTAAAAAACCCCTCCACGTGTTAATCGTTATATATAGAGTACTTTCGTGCAAACATGCATTAGTCGGGTCCCGCATAGAACCCCGGTTAGTAAGTGAGAGCTACTTAGCTGGCATGCATTGCATGCGAGCGCGTTAATGCTACTTACTGGGATTGTCCATGAAACCTGAACAATACCAGTGGATAATCATGCGCTACTTTGTAGGTGTTTTATTCGTTAATGATTATGTTCTATTTCTGCAGGGTGTGCCTGCTTGTCATATTAAGTAAAATGTTATCTAACACGCACTTAAATTTAGTCTTATAGTATATGTTTAGAATGAGTTCCGCTTCTGCGCTGTTGCTTCGGGAGATTTCTCCGTCCGTCAGTATTTGCGCAGCCGCTCGTCGCTAGTAGCAGTACCGGGCTCATAGGCCTTCGTCATCTCGTTTGCCATGTAGTTGCCAAGGTCGTCTAAGTGATTGACTCCATATTGCAGCTGCCCGAAGTACGCTGCCCGCGTCGATCACAATGGAAGGCCCCTTCCCCCGGTCCGCCTCAGCTGTAGCTGAGGGCTTTAGGGCTCTGCGACGGGCTGGTACTGAAACATATTGGAAGAGAGAAAGAATAAACATATATATAGCTGTGTGTTAGAAGGGGAGAGGTTTTTAGGGAAGGAGGTTTGTAAGGTACTGTTGTATTTCGTCTGGAGTGGTGTCTTGTGTTATAGTTCTGTCAAAAAGTGATAAAGGTCTGTCGTGTTTGTTTGTTTGTGTGTCGTAGTTCCCTAGCGTTTCTATTAAAGGGTTGTGATGTGCACTTAATTTTTGATATGCGTCGTAGGTTAGCTTTTTAATGAATTGTTCGATTGTATGTATTTTGAGTTCTTCGTGTAGTATGTCAGCTGGAGCTGTGTATGGTACTTTAGATACTAAGTGTAGAATTTTATTTTGGAATCTTTGTAAGTTTTTGATGTGGTTTTCGGCGGCATACCCCCATACTTGGGATGCGTAAGTAATTATAGGTCGGATTAATGTTTTGTAAAGTGTGAGTCCCATGTTAAGGCTTAGCTGTGAGCCCATGTTGATGAGTGGGTATAGCCTGCCCAATTGGGCATTGGCTTTTCCACGAGTCTGAGTAATATGCTTTTTCCATGTTAGACCTTGATCCATTTTAAGTCCAAGCCAAGTTACCGTATCTGTCCATCCAATATCTTCACCAAATATGGTAAGTGGAGGCAGGCGGTGTCTGGGAAATCTGTGATTGATACGCTTTGTGAATATGATTGCTTGAGTTTTTGGTGCATTTACTTTGATTCGCCATTTGGTAAGCCAGTCCTCTAGGTTATTAAGGGACCTCTGGAGTCTGCTGTGAATGAATTTCGTTTTTCCTGATTGGGTCATTATGGCGGTGTCGTCCGCATAAATGTATAGTTCTGTATTTTCGATTTTTGGGATGTCATTTATATAGATATTAAATAGTGTTGGCCCGAGTATGCTGCCTTGTGGCACTCCGGCTTTGATTGGGCGTTCGGATGACAGGTGATTGTTTACTCTGGATTGAAATTTTCGATCACTTAGGTAGTTTGCTATGAGTTTAATGAGTGAGTCGTGTATATTTATTGTTTTGAGCTTCTTTAGTAGGCCAGCATGCCATACTCTGTCGAAGGCTCGTTCGACATCTAATAATAAAGCACCTGTTGATTTGTTGATGTTGAAACCGTGCGTTATAGATTCGGTTGCCCTGATTAGTTGAAGAGTTGTTGAGTGTTTGGCTCGGAATCCAAATTGTTCTGGAATTAGTATGTTTTGTTTGTTTAGTTGAGAGTTGAGACGTTTGAGAATTACTTTTTCGAGAAGTTTTCCAAGTGTGCTTAGTAGACTAATTGGTCTGTAGTTGTGCGGTTTGGACAAGTTTTCCCCCTTTTTGGGGAAGTGGACCACGGTGGCTAGTTTCCACCTTTTAGGATAATGTCCACTAATGAGCACTACTTTCTGCTGAGATATCGTTTCTAGAGTCCCGCTGTTCAGATGCCTCATTCCCGTTAAAGCTGTTGAAGTTACGGCGCTGGTATGGCGGCTTCTCCCAACAGCTCCTCTCCTCTTGCATTACGGCAGCGAACTTCACGTGTTGATACCCCCTCTGATTGTTAGGCTCGTTGTCAGTCTCTTGTCTGTTTTCTCTAGACCCTAATATCTTTGCGTTTGAGTAAATTGTTGGACTTCTTGAAATCCTTTCTCTGTTTGATTTCCATTCATTTTGTTTTCCTATTGAGGGATTAGGTTCTCTTTGGCTTTTATTTGCTTATAGGCACTTTTTATTTTTCCTCGCCCTTTACAGTTTTCGGGATTTCCTCTGTTTCGCCCAGAAGCAACTATAAAGTTTTGGTAACTTTAATCCTATAGGTGAGTTTATATTTGAGGTGGATTATTTGTTACCTTTGTAATTGCGTTGCCTATCTGTATTGTGTAATTATATTTATGTTTCTGTATTTATAACACCAGGCTTAGTTGGACCTTCAATTATTTCTCATTAAATCACCATTGCTCCAATATCAATATTTTAACCCAGCGTCACTCTTTGAGACGCAAACTAAGAGTAAGAGAGATGACTACTACTACTACTACTATTACTACTACTGCTACTGTTACTATTATTATTATCATTATTATTATTCTCGTACCTGCAATAAACATATCAATATGACAGAAATTAAAAGAGCACCTCAAAATTCTATATTTATGAAATCTATTATTTCCATATGTTGTGACAGTGAATGTCATTCACATGAAACAGGTTGTAGCATATTAGGCATCTGTATTCTTCAAATATATAAGTTTTTTTGTACAATGAGGGTTTCTGCTTCAGGTCAACATTCCTTTTGAGACATATGTGTTCCTGACTATTAAAGAGTTGCCTTAAGCAAATTCTACACCATTTTTTTGCGAATGTTTCAATGAGTGATATGTTGCCAAATATTCTGTTGAGAATTCTGTCGCACATATCTCACAAACTAGTGTTCCATCTTCCTTCTCTATGAAGCAGCTAAAGGTCATTTTACTGCCCATACAAATAAGTCTACCATCCTTTTCATGTGGTATGAGTGAATACCTTTCACGTTCTGTGATATGAAACAGGTTGTAGCATATCATACTTAGGTGCTAGGGTTGTATATATTATGTGTATATATGTCTTTTAAGTGTAATTATATATTGCAAGAGGGTGCATTTATGAAGGTGTACTCTGTGCTGTAAATTTAAATTGATATATTTGAATATCTTTGTATCTTTATTTTCGGATTCACTCTTAATTTTTATTGTTGTTTAATATTGCTTTTGACTGTGTATTTCCTGTGTCTTTTTATTTTCGTGTTTACTCTTTTAATTCTTTGTTGTGGTTGTTGTTTTAATATTGCTTGTAATGTGTATTACAAAAGCACGTACGGTCTGTGGACCCGTGCGACTGTTGAAATTCTATGTATGATATTGCTATATTAATAAATACACTTATTCATTCATTCATATTACACACCTGTAAGCTTTAAATTTATCAATCGTTGGCATAAAAGGAAGGTTTCTTATCCTCTGCTTTTCAAGAAAAATCGCATCTTCTAAGCTACTGGCAATTTCTTGGTCTTCATCGACCAATAGCTGTTTATCAACATTGGTGCTTTGCTACACGTAATCCAGGCTTTGTGAACTCGGCCGCAGAATACATTTACAGTCAAGCTGACAGTATTGATACACACACTTGATACATTTTAGTTTATTCATTAATAAACTCTTTAGACCATACTTCATTCAGTGGTTCTAATTCAGCTGCAATATCTGGAATAATCATAAGTTCTGTATTATGCTTGTTTAAGAGTTTAGCTACTTAAGAAGGTAAATGCATACTAGTAACCATCAAGCTTTGAAAGTTTTGTGTGTTTCTTTCTTTCCACTCATGAGTAAGCCAAAAATTGAACGATGTTAGTGTAAACTCGGGATCTCCCACTACTAAAACTGGAGCCTGGCATATGGCCATGCACCCTAATGGGGTGAGAATAAAAGGGGGCAACAGATTACCATTTGATAATAAGCAGAGTATAACATTGAAGAGAGCCTTGTAGTTCACTATAGTTCCAAATTGTATTTGTGGACATGTAAACGTACACCGAATACTTTTAAGATTTCCCACTATTGCTATATTTTTCCTGTTTTTCTGTGAATGGAGTATAAATTTAAATTCTTAGTCAACAACATCCTTTATGCTTTCTCTTGACTCCATCTGGACTGCTTTAATTGTGATGTATATGTGTCACCAGTGGTTGTGCTCCTGAGCTTAGTCCCCAAAAAGTACCCTTTTGGCGGCTGCGTGTACGTATTTGACGCTTTATTAGATGCCAAATCAGTGGGCTTAACCACTAAAGTCTCTGGTTTATTTTCTCCTTCAAACCACACTCCAGAATCCTCTTTCCCAGCAGGTTGCTGTTTCTCTTGATTATAAAAATATCCGGACTAATTGCTGTCAAAGTTATGATATTGCTGCAGTTACCTCCGTGTGCCTGAATTCTTCATAGCCCCCTTTACTGAAAACCCAGCATAATCCTCGTCTCCCGCGACCTTTGCTACCGCATCCACACCCTCTGTCAAGGAAGGTATTGTTAGCACTTTTTTTTTTTTTTTTTTTTTCTTACCGTTGAGGGGAAAAACGCATTCCTGCATTCTACCCCAAGCCTTGGTGCAATGGCTTGGGGGATATGTGGAGCTCCCCGCAGAGTGCGGTATATCCACTAAAAAACCCCTCCACGTGTTCATCGTTATATATAGAGTACTTTCGTGCAAACATGCATTAGTCGGGTCCCGCATAGAACCCCGGTTAGTAAGTGAGAGCTACTTAGCTGGCATGCATTGCATGCGAACGCGTTAATGCTACTTACTGGGATTGTCCATGAAACCTGAACAATACCAGTGGATAATCATGCGCTACTTTGTAGGTGTTTTATTCGTTAATGATTATGTTCTATTTCTGCAGGGTGTGCCTGCTTGTCATATTAAGTAAAATGTTATCTAACATGCACTTAAATTTAGTCTTTTAGTATATGTTTAGAATGAGTTCCGCTTCTGCTCTGTTGCTTCGGGAGATTTCTCCGTCCGTCAGTATTTGCGCAGCCGCTCGTCGCTAGTAGCAGTACCGGGCTCATAGGCCTTCGTCATCTCGTTTGCCATGTAGTTGCCAAGGTCGTCTAAGTGATTGACTCCATATTGCAGCTGCCCGAAGTACGGTGCCCGCGTCGATCACAATGGGAGGCCCCTTCCCCCGGTCCGCCTCAGCTGTAGCTGAGGGCTTTGGGGCTCTGCGACGGGCTGGTACTGAAACATATTGGAAGAGAGAAAGAATAAACATATATATAGCTGTGTGTTAGAAGGGGAGAGGTTTTTAGGGAAGGAGGTTTGTAAGGTGCTGTTGTATTTCGTCTGGAGTGGTGTCTTGTGTTATAGTTCTGTCAAAAAGTGATAAAGGTCTGTTGTGTTTGTTTGTTTGTGTGTCGTAGTTCCCTAGCGTTTCTATTAAAGGGTTGTGATGTGCACTTAATTTTTTATATGCGTCGTAGGTTAGCTTTATAATGAATTGTTCGATTGTACGTATTTTGAGTTCTTCGTGTAGTATGTCAGCTGGAGCTGTGTATGGTACTTTAGATACTAAGTGTAGAATTTTATTTTGGAATCTTTGTAAGTTTTTGATGTGGTTTTCGGCGGCATACCCCCATACTTGGGATGCGTAAGTAATTATAGGTCGGATTAATGTTTTGTAAAGTGTGAGTCCCATGTTAAGGCTTAGCTGTGAGCCCATGTTGATGAGTGGGTATAGCCTGCCCAATTGGGCATTGGCTTTTCCACGAGTCTGAGTAATATGCTTTTTCCATGTTAGACCTTGATCCATTTTAAGTCCAAGCCAAGTTACCGTATCTGTCCATCCAATATCTTCACCAAATATGGTAAGTGGAGGCAGGCGGTGTCTGGGAAATCTGTGATTGATACGCTTTGTGAATATGATTGCTTGAGTTTTTGGTGCATTTACTTTGATTCGCCATTTGGTAAGCCAGTCCTCTAGGTTATTAAGGGACCTCTGGAGTCTGCTGTGAATGAATTTCGTTTTTCCTGATTGGGTCATTATGGCGGTGTCGTCCGCATAAATGTATAGTTCTGTATTTTCGATTTTTGGGATGTCATTTATATAGATATTAAATAGTGTTGGCCCGAGTATGCTGCCTTGTGGCACTCCGGCTTTGATTGGGCGTTCGGATGACAGGTGATTGTTTACTCTGGATTGAAATTTTCGATCACTTAGGTAGTTTGCTATGAGTTTAATGAGTGAGTCGTGTATATTTATTGTTTTGAGCTTCTTTAGTAGGCCAGCATGCCATACTCTGTCGAAGGCTCGTTCGACATCTAATAATAAAGCACCTGTTGATTTGTTGATGTTGAAACCGTGCGTTATAGATTCGGTTGCCCTGATTAGTTGAAGAGTTGTTGAGTGTTTGGCTCGGAATCCAAATTGTTCTGGAATTAGTATGTTTTGTTTGTTTAGTTGAGAGTTGAGACGTTTGAGAATTACTTTTTCGAGAAGTTTTCCAAGTGTGCTTAGTAGACTAATTGGTCTGTAGTTGTGCGGTTTGGACAAGTTTTTCCCCTTTTTGGGGAAGTGGACCACGGTGGCTAGTTTCCACCTTTTAGGGTAATGTCCACTAATGAGCACTACTTTCTGCTGAGATATCGTTTCTAGAGTCCCGCTGTTCAGATGCCTCATTCCCGTTAAAGCTGTTGAAGTTACGGCGCTGGTATGGCGGCTTCTCCCAACAGCTCCTCTCCTCTTGCATTACGGCAGCGAACTTCACGTGTTGATACCCCCTCTGATTGTTAGGCTCGTTGTCAGTCTCTTGTCTGTTTTCTCTAGACCCTAATATCTTTGCGTTTGAGTAAATTGTTGGACTTCTTGAAATCCTTTCTCTGTTTGATTTCCATTCATTTTGTTTTCCTATTGAGGGATTAGGTTCTCTTTGGCTTTTATTTGCTTATAGGCACTTTTTATTTTTCCTCGCCCTTTACAGTTTTCGGGATTTCCTCTGTTTCGCCCAGAAGCAACTATAAAGTTTTGGTAACTTTAATCCTATAGGTGAGTTTATATTTGAGGTGGACTATTTGTTACCTTTGTAATTGCGTTGCCTATCTGTATTGTGTAATTATATTTATGTTTCTGTATTTATAACACCAGGCTTAGTTGGACCTTCAATTATTTCTCATTAAATCACCATTGCTCCAATATCAATATTTTAACCCAGCGTCACTCTTTGAGACGCAAACTAAGAGTAAGAGAGATGACTACTACTACTACTATTACTACTACTGCTACTGTTACTATTATTATTATCATTATTATTATTCTCGTACCTGCAATAAACATATAAATATGACAGAAATTAAAAGAGCACCTCAAAATTCTATATTTATGAAATCTATTATTTCCATATGTTGTGACAGTGAATGTCATTCACATGAAACAGGTTGTAGCATATTAGGCATCTGTATTCTTCAAATAAATAAGTTTTTTTGTACAATGAGGGTTTCTGCTTCAGGTCAACATTCCTTTTGAGACATATGTGTTCCTGACTATTAAAGAGTTGCCTTAAGCAAATTCTACACCATTTTTTTGCGAATGTTTCAATGAGTGATATGTTGCCAAATATTTTGTTGAGAATTCTGTAGCACATATCTCACAAACTAGTGTTCCATCTTCCTTCTCTATGAAGCAGCTAAAGTTCATTTTACTGCCCATACAAATAAGTCTACCATCCTTTTCATGTGGTATGAGTGAATACCTTTCACGTTCTGTGATATGAAACAGGTTGTAGCATATCATACTTAGGTGCTAGGGTTGTATATATTATGTGTATATATGTCTTTTAAGTGTAATTATATATTGTAAGAGGGTGCATTTATGAAGGTGTACTCTGTGCTGTAAATTTAAATTGATATATTTGAATATCTTTGTTTCTTTATTTTCGGATTCACTCTTAATTTTTATTGTTGTTTAATATTGCTTTTGACTGTGTATTTCCTGTGTCTTTTTATTTTCGTGTTTACTCTTTTAATTCTTTGTTGTGGTTGTTGTTTTAATATTGCTTGTAATGTGTATTACAAAAGCACGTACGGTCTGTGGACCCGTGCGACTCTTGAAATTCTATGTATGATATTGCTATATTAATAAATACACTTATTCATTCATTCATATTACACACCTGTAAGCTTTAAATTTATCAATCGTTGGTATAAAAGGAAGGTTTCTTATCCTCTGCTTTTCAAGAAAAATCGCATCTTCTAATATACTGGCAATTTCTTGGTCTTCATCGACCAATAGCTGTTTATCAACATTGGTGCTTTGCTACACGTAATCCAGGCTTTGTGAACTCGGCCGCAGAATACATTTACAGTCAAGCTGACAGTATTGATACACACACTTGATACATTTTAGTTTATTCATTAATAAACTCTTTAGACCATAATTCATTCAGTGGTTCTAATTCAGCTGCAATATCTGGAATAATCATAAGTTCTGTATTATGCTTGTTTAAGAGTTTAGCTACTTAAGAAGGTAAATGCATACTAGTAACCATCAAGCTTTGAAAGTTTTGTGTGTTTCTTTCTTTCCACTCATGAGTAAGCCAAAAATTGAACGATGTTAGTGTAAACTCGGGATCTCCCACTACTAAAACTGGAGCCTGGCATATGGCCATGCACCCTAATGGGGTGAGAATAAAAGGGGGCAACAGATTACCATTTGATAATAAGCAGAGTATAACATTGAAGAGAGCCTTGTAGTTCACTATAGCTCCAAATTGTATTTGTGGACATGTAAACGTACACCGAATACTTTTAAGATTTCCCACTATTGCTATATTTTTCCTGTTTTTCTGTGAATGGAGTATAAATTTAAATTCTTGCTCAACATCATCCTTTACGCTTTCTCTTGACTCCATCTGGACTCCTTTAATTGTGATGTATTTGTGTCGCCAGTGGTTGTGCTCCTGAGCTTAGTCCCCAAAAAGTACCCTTTTGGCGGCTGCGTGTACGTATTTGACGCTTTATTAGATGCCAAATCAGTGGGCTTAACCACTAAAGTCTCTGGTTTATTTTCTCCTTCAACCCACACTCCAGAATCCTCTTTCCCAGCAGGTTGCTGTTTCTCTTGATTATAAAAATATCCGGACTAATTGCTGTCAAGGTTATGATATTGCTGCAGTTACCTCTGTGTGCCTGAATTCTTCATAGCCCCTTTACTGAAAACCCAGCATAATCCTCGTCTCCCGCGACCTTTGCTACCGCATCCACACCCTCTGTCAAGGAAGGTATTGTTAGCACTTTTTTTTTTTTTTTTTTTTTTCTTACCGTTGAGGGGAAAAACGCATTCCTGCATTCTACCCCAAGCCTTGGTGCAATGGCTTGGGGGATATGTGGAGCTCCCCGCAGAGTGCGGTATATCCACTAAAAAACCCCTCCACGTGTTCATCGTTATATATAGAGTACTTTCGTGCAAACATGCATTAGTCGGGTCCCGCATAGAACCCCGGTTAGTAAGTGAGAGCTACTTAGCTGGCATGCATTGCATGCGAACGCGTTAATGCTACTTACTGGGATTGTCCATGAAACCTGAACAATACCAGTGGATAATCATGCGCTACTTTGTAGGTGTTTTATTCGTTAATGATTATGTTCTATTTCTGCAGGGTGTGCCTGCTTGTCATATTAAGTAAAATGTTATCTAACATGCACTTAAATTTAGTCTTTTAGTATATGTTTAGAATGAGTTCCGCTTCTGCGCTGTTGCTTCGGGAGATTTCTCCGTCCGTCAGTATTTGCGCAGCCGCTCGTCGCTAGTAGCAGTACCGGGCTCATAGGCCTTCGTCATCTCGTTTGCCATGTAGTTGCCAAGGTCGTCTAAGTGATTGACTCCATATTGCAGCTGCCCGAAGTACGCTGCCCGCGTCGATCACAATGGAAGGCCCCTTCCCCCGGTCCGCCTCAGCTGTAGCTGAGGGCTTTAGGGCTCTGCGACGGGCTGGTACTGAAACATATTGGAAGAGAGAAAGAATAAACATATATATAGCTGTGTGTTAGAAGGGGAGAGGTTTTTAGGGAAGGAGGTTTGTAAGGTACTGTTGTATTTCGTCTGGAGTGGTGTCTTGTGTTATAGTTCTGTCAAAAAGTGATAAAGGTCTGTCGTGTTTGTTTGTTTGTGTGTCGTAGTTCCCTAGCGTTTCTATTAAAGGGTTGTGATGTGCACTTAATTTTTGATATGCGTCGTAGGTTAGCTTTTTAATGAATTGTTCGATTGTATGTATTTTGAGTTCTTCGTGTAGTATGTCAGCTGGAGCTGTGTATGGTACTTTAGATACTAAGTGTAGAATTTTATTTTGGAATCTTTGTAAGTTTTTGATGTGGTTTTCGGCGGCATACCCCCATACTTGGGATGCGTAAGTAATTATAGGTCGGATTAATGTTTTGTAAAGTGTGAGTCCCATGTTAAGGCTTAGCTGTGAGCCCATGTTGATGAGTGGGTATAGCCTGCCCAATTGGGCATTGGCTTTTCCACGAGTCTGAGTAATATGCTTTTTCCATGTTAGACCTTGATCCATTTTAAGTCCAAGCCAAGTTACCGTATCTGTCCATCCAATATCTTCACCAAATATGGTAAGTGGAGGCAGGCGGTGTCTGGGAAATCTGTGATTGATACGCTTTGTGAATATGATTGCTTGAGTTTTTGGTGCATTTACTTTGATTCGCCATTTGGTAAGCCAGTCCTCTAGGTTATTAAGGGACCTCTGGAGTCTGCTGTGAATGAATTTCGTTTTTCCTGATTGGGTCATTATGGCGGTGTCGTCCGCATAAATGTATAGTTCTGTATTTTCGATTTTTGGGATGTCATTTATATAGATATTAAATAGTGTTGGCCCGAGTATGCTGCCTTGTGGCACTCCGGCTTTGATTGGGCGTTCGGATGACAGGTGATTGTTTACTCTGGATTGAAATTTTCGATCACTTAGGTAGTTTGCTATGAGTTTAATGAGTGAGTCGTGTATATTTATTGTTTTGAGCTTCTTTAGTAGGCCAGCATGCCATACTCTGTCGAAGGCTCGTTCGACATCTAATAATAAAGCACCTGTTGATTTGTTGATGTTGAAACCGTGCGTTATAGATTCGGTTGCCCTGATTAGTTGAAGAGTTGTTGAGTGTTTGGCTCGGAATCCAAATTGTTCTGGAATTAGTATGTTTTGTTTGTTTAGTTGAGAGTTGAGACGTTTGAGAATTACTTTTTCGAGAAGTTTTCCAAGTGTGCTTAGTAGACTAATTGGTCTGTAGTTGTGCGGTTTGGACAAGTTTTTCCCCTTTTTGGGGAAGTGGACCACGGTGGCTAGTTTCCACCTTTTAGGGTAATGTCCACTAATGAGCACTACTTTCTGCTGAGATATCGTTTCTAGAGTCCCGCTGTTCAGATGCCTCATTCCCGTTAAAGCTGTTGAAGTTACGGCGCTGGTATGGCGGCTTCTCCCAACAGCTCCTCTCCTCTTGCATTACGGCAGCGAACTTCACGTGTTGATACCCCCTCTGATTGTTAGGCTCGTTGTCAGTCTCTTGTCTGTTTTCTCTAGACCCTAATATCTTTGCGTTTGAGTAAATTGTTGGACTTCTTGAAATCCTTTCTCTGTTTGATTTCCATTCATTTTGTTTTCCTATTGAGGGATTAGGTTCTCTTTGGCTTTTATTTGCTTATAGGCACTTTTTATTTTTCCTCGCCCTTTACAGTTTTCGGGATTTCCTCTGTTTCGCCCAGAAGCAACTATAAAGTTTTGGTAACTTTAATCCTATAGGTGAGTTTATATTTGAGGTGGACTATTTGTTACCTTTGTAATTGCGTTGCCTATCTGTATTGTGTAATTATATTTATGTTTCTGTATTTATAACACCAGGCTTAGTTGGACCTTCAATTATTTCTCATTAAATCACCATTGCTCCAATATCAATATTTTAACCCAGCGTCACTCTTTGAGACGCAAACTAAGAGTAAGAGAGATGACTACTACTACTACTATTACTACTACTGCTACTGTTACTATTATTATTATCATTATTATTATTCTCGTACCTGCAATAAACATATAAATATGACAGAAATTAAAAGAGCACCTCAAAATTCTATATTTATGAAATCTATTATTTCCATATGTTGTGACAGTGAATGTCATTCACATGAAACAGGTTGTAGCATATTAGGCATCTGTATTCTTCAAATATATAAGTTTTTTTGTACAATGAGGGTTTCTGCTTCCGGTCCACATTCCTTTTGAGACATATGTGTTCCTGACTATTAAAGAGTTGCCTTAAGCAAATTCTTCAACTTTTTGTTGCAAATGTTTCAATAAGTGATATGTTGCCAAATATTCTGTTGAGAATTCTGTAGCACATATCTCACAAACTAGTGTTCCATCTTCCTTCTCTATGAAGCAGCTAAAGGTCATTTTACTGCCCATGCCAAAGTCTCCTATATTGTATATTTATGAAATCCATTATTGTCATATGTTGTGACAGTGAATACCATTCACATGAAACAGGTTATAGCATATTAGGCATCTGTTTTCTTCAAATATATAAGTTTCTTTGTGCACTGAGGGTTTCTTCTTCCGGTCCACTCTCCTTTTGAAGACATATGTGTTCCTGAGTATTAAAGAATTGCCTTAAGTAGATTCTGCACCACTTTTGTTGCAAATGTTTCAATAAGTAATATATTGCCAAATATTCTGTTAGGCCGCGCCGTGGCCGAGTGGTTGGATCACCCGCCTCTCACCTAGACGGCCTGGGTTCGATCCCAAGCGACCGCATGTGAGATTTGTGGTGGACAAAGCGGCGCAGGGGTGGGTTTTCTCCGGGTACTCCGGTTTCCCCCGCCATCTCATTCCACCTGTGCTCCATCATCATCCATGTATCATCAGTGTCATCGCCTGCGGTGCCATAAGTAATTAAAGCGGGAGTTAAACACTACAAAAAAAATAATCTGTTGAGAATCCTGTAGCACATAACTCACAAACTAGTGTTCCATCTTCCTTCTCTGTGAAGCAGCTAAAGGTCATTTTACAGCCCATACAAGTAGGTCTTCTATATTTATGAAAACCATCATTTTCATGAGGTATGAGTGAATACCTTTCACGTTCTGTGATATGAAACAGGTTGTAGCATATTACACACCTGTAAGCTTCAAATATATCAATTGTTGGTATAATAGGAAGGTTTCTTATCCTCTGCTTTTCAAGAAAAATCGCATCTTCTAAGATACTGGCAATTTCTTGGTCTTCATTCACCAATAGCAGTTTATCAACATTTGCTGCTTTGCTACACGTAATCCAGGCTTTGTGAACTAGGCCGCAGAATACTGTCGCATGTGCCTGGAGGGTTGCCTAACTGGCGGGCATATTGTGGACCTTTTGATTAACATTTTAGGATTCCAAATTACAGCTAAATTCTTAACCAGTATTATTTGCTCACATTCACTCCGGCGTCGTAATCCATTGGAGTCCACCAGGACTGGGTCGTGTTCGGAATTCAGTTCATTTACCACTGAGAGGTCTAGATGGAATGGAATGTTTTTGGTGATCATGATGTCGAGTACGTCCGGCCTGCCGCGGGCCGGGTAGAACGTAGGCCTTCTCGGTCCGTGCGCATGGAGGCTGGGATCTCCGCTGATGAGGCGGTAGAGTCCACGACCCCTCTGGTTAGAAACACGGCTATACCAGTGCCCGTGCTTTGCGTTTAAGTCGCCTGCAATGCAGACTACAGGATGCAGGTTTAACTAGGCGGTGTAATCCGCCTCGTAATAGCGGGCGTCAGAAGGGTCGTAAGCAGCTATCAGCAGCGTGTCGAGTCCACCAATGGCAAGCCGAATGGCGCACGCCTCCACGTGCTGAAGCTGCGGGAGAGGAAAAGAGGCGTGGGTAATGTGGTTTTTGATGAATACAGCGGTACCCCCACCCTGTCGGCCGATTCTATCCGACCGATGGGTGGTGTAACTTGGCAACGAGAAATTTATACCAGCATGCAGATGTGTTTCGCAGACTAGTAAGACGTCATTCCCGTGGGATTCTACAAACTCAAGCAAGCTTGGGTAATGTTCCCTAATTCCGTTTACGTTCCAAAACGCGGCTCGTAATGGTCTCCTGACGAGTCTGGAGGCCATTACATTGCGGAATTAGGGAACAGCACCTCCAGCGTGTCAAGCAGGATTTTGTGCTTGACCAGGGGACTAAGCCTCGGGTCGGACAGTTGCTGCTTACATTTGCGGAGTGTTGGAAGAGCCCTGTTTATGTAGTCCCCAAACCACAGGGTTAGGGACCTAAACTCGTCCATAAAGGACGGGGATTTTTTTTTATTGATGATGTGGGAAAAGGCACCTAACGCTCTAACCCCAGGCAAGCCTGGGAGTGTGAAACTCCCCACCCTGGACTCGAACCAGGGTGGCACCACTCACAAAAAACCCCCACCGGAAGTAGGAGGCCCATGCCTATTTGTTGCAGTACCGCATTAAGCACCTGCGTATTTTTGGTGATACTGAATGCTGCCTGCCAGTGGCAGTAACAGCGAGTGATGGAGATATTAGCCAGTGGACACACATGACTTACGCCCTGAGTGCCCCGCTGGAGAAGTAATTGGTGTAAGTGATGGGTAGTTATTGGTGATGTTTGTTAAGTTTAAGGTGATTCTTCCGGGTGTGCCCTTGTTCTGCGTGGTATTCTCTGAGCAATTGCTGCGGTGTCTTAGGCTGCTGAGGGAATGGTCCTTCAGCTACCTGCTGTTGATAATTTTGGACGCTGGCTATCCGGTTGGACAGCTCAGCGGTGGAGGCCTGTAGAGTGGAGATGACGGCGGTGATGGCAGCTTGTAGGGCGTCGATCCTGGTGGACAGGTCGGCGGCTGTAGTCTGCTGGCTGGTGGCTGCTACGGCGTTGGAAGCTTGCAGTTCCTGCAGCTTCTGTGTGAGGAGGCTGCATGTCTCTTCCAGAGCAGCTAGTCGAGCGCCGACGTTCAGGATCTCCGCGTGGAGGTCCTGAATGGCTTCTCGCGTCGCTGCGTCTGTTGAGAGTGCAGGTGGTGAGGCCTCGGTGGTTGATGTCTGCGGTGGAGCGGTGCGGCGCGCAGGAGGTGGTGATAAAGTGGTGCTCCTTGGGTAGAGAGGGCACTGCGCTTGCCCTGTGAAATGTCCTGTGCCACGGCAGGTGGCACAGAACCGGCAGCGACGGCGTAGATCGTGCTCAGTGCACTCGGCGGTGGTGTTGGCGGAGGCACAGTAGTGGCAGCGCGGCGACGAGGAGCAGGTGTCGGCTGTATGCCCGAAGGCACAACAGCGACGGCAGGGCCGGTGACGTTCCATCTTGCTGGCCTCGACGACCAGGAGTTGCCCTAACAAGGGCAACCCTGACGCCAAGGCAGCGTTGAGGTCCGTACGATCCTGTATTTCCAGCCTCACAAATGGTGTAGGTCCCCGGTTGCAAATTATCCTTGTGGCCCTCAAACAAGAAGGCCACTTGGATTTCGCTGCGGCGAGGAGGTGCCGGGCGGAAAGGTCCCTAGAGACCCCCCGTACCACGGCACTGAACCGGGGCGGCGGCGACGTGGAGCTGGGCGGCGGCAGTGGCGGTGATGGCGGCAACTGCGGCAGCAGTTGCGGCGAGGGTGTGGTGGCGGCCGGCGGCGAAGCAGGGCTTGCCGGGACCGGTAGCAACGGAGAAGCTGCCTCCTCGGCGGCTGCCGAGGAAGAGCCGTCGGGTGCTGCCTTAGAAGCGGCGAGTCTGCGCAGTCTCTTCTTGGCCATCTTGGCGAGTCGAAGAAGAAGCTCCGTCCTCTCGAATCTTTCGACGGGGAGACTGCCTCGCCATGGGTCGGCAGGGGAAAGTAGGCGGGATCTTGGAGCGTCGCCGCTGTGCTGCCAGTGTCCGCCGTGGCAGCGACAAGCTGCTCGGCGGGCGGCTGGTTTTGTTGCGCCGCTGAGGGCGTGGTTGTGTCTGCTGCTCGGTCGGGACCTGTGATTGGCCCGGCCGAGCGTAAGCTGGGCCCTGCTCTTATTTCTTTTCCTTTGTGACCTGGACTTCTTCTTTGGTCTTGGTGTACCCCTTTCCTGCGCCTGTGTCTTGGTCTTTGTGGTCTTAGTGGGCTCGGTCGTCTGCGTCGTGGGCGCCGCCTCAGTCGCCGTTGGTGGTGCCTCCTCCGTCGCTGTCTCTGCCCGCTGTAACATCGTCTGCGCTCTTGTGAGAGCAGCCGAGAAGGGGGCGCCGGGTGGGATTGGCTCCTCCCCACGGCCTCCTTGGCGGCGGTTGTCTATAATCTTTTGCCGGGTTCGGCAGCCCTTATACACGCTTGAGTGTGCCTCCCCACAGTTGGCACACTTGCTCTTCTCGGTCAGAATTGTACAATATGATCTCCTGCGCAGCGCAGGCACGCAAGCTTACGCTCGCACACCTGGCTGGAATGGTGGAAACCCATACAGCGGTGGCATTGTACTGGCCCACCCTGGCCGTAAAAGCGTTCCACCTTTACGACCGTGTGGAACAGCACTCTGTTGGTGTCTAGTGGTTGAATCTCGCAGCCTGGCACCTTGTCCACTAGGACCATGAAGAGCGGCATCGGCACTTTGACGGCGCCCTCGTCCGTCTGTATTGTCTTTCGTAGCTGAGCTACGGAAGCGGCGGCGATGCCGTGCTCCTGGTGAAGCGCCTGCTTCACCTCCTCAAGGGTACACATAGAGTCCAGGCCTCTTATTATGCGACGCTCCACATGGGGACGCTGAGGGGAGTATGAATAAAAGGGGATCTGAAGATCTCGAAGCGTCTGTTTGGCCGCTTCAAAATCCTCAGGGGTGTTGGTTTGTATATGGACCTTTCTGGGCTTCCTTTTTGCTTCGAAGCCGGCTTTTATATTCTATATTTATGAAATCCATTATTCCCATATGTTGTGACAGTGAATGTCATTCACATTATAAGCAGGTTGTAGCATATAAGGTACCTGTATTCTTCAAATATATAAGTTTTTTTGTACAATGAGGGTTTCTGCTTCCGGTCCACATTCCTTTTGAGACATATGTGTTCCTGACTATTAAAGAGTTGCCTTAAGCAAATTCTTCAACTTTTTGTTGCAAATGTTTCAATAAGTGATATGTTGCCAAATATTCTGTTGAGAACTCTGTAGCACATATCTCACAAACTAGTGTTCCATCTTCCTTCTCTATGAAGCAGCTAAAGGTCATTTTACTGCCCATGCCAAAGTCTCCTATATTGTATATTTATGAAATCCATTATTGTCATATGTTGTGACAGTGAATACCATTCACATGAAACAGGTTGTAGCATATTAGGCATCTGTTTTCTTCAAATATATAAGTTTCTTTGTGCACTGAGGGTTTCTTCTTCCGGTCCACTCTCCTTTTGAAGACATATGTGTTCCTGAGTATTAAAGAATTGCCTTAAGTAGATTCTGCACCACTTTTGTTGCAAATGTTTCAATAAGTAATATATTGCCAAATATTCAGTTAGGCCGCGCCGTGGCCGAGTGGTTGGATCACCCGCCTCTCACCTAGACGGCCTGGGTTTGATCCCAAGCGACCGCATGTGAGATTTGTGGTGGACAAAGCGGCGCAGGGGTGGGTTTTCTCCGGGTACTCCGGTTTCCCCCGCCATCTCATTCCACCTGTGCTCCATCATCATCCATGTATCATCAGTGTCACCGCCTGCGGTGCCATAAGTAATTAAAGCGGGAGTTAAACACTACAAAAAAAATAATCTGTTGAGAATCCTGTAGCACATAACTCACAAACTAGTGTTCCATCTTCCTTCTCTGTGAAGCAGCTAAAGGTCATTTTACAGCCCATACAAGTAGGTCTTCTATATTTATGAAAACCATCATTTTCATGAGGTATGAGTGAATACCTTTCACGTTCTGTGATATGAAACAGGTTGTAGCATATTACACACCTGTAAGCTTCAAATATATCAATTGTTGGTATAATAGGAAGGTTTCTTATCCTCTGCTTTTCAAGAAAAATCGCATCTTCTAAGATACTGGCAATTTCTTGGTCTTCATTCACCAATAGCAGTTTATCAACATTTGCTGCTTTGCTACACGTAATCCAGGCTTTGTGAACTAGGCCGCAGAATACTGTCGCATGTGCCTGGAGGGTTGCCTAACTGGCGGGCATATTGTGGACCTTTTGATTAACATTTTAGGATTCCAAATTACAGCTAAATTCTTAACCAGTATTATTTGCTCACATTCACTCCGGCGTCGTAATTCATTGGAGTCCACCAGGACTGGGTCGTGTTCGGAATTCAGTTCATTTACCACTGAGAGGTCTAGATGGAATGGAATGTTTTTGGTGATCATGATGTCGAGTACGTCCGGCCTGCCGCGGGCCGGGTAGAACGTGGGCCTTCTCGGTCCGTGCGCATGGAGGCTGGGATCTCCGCTGATGAGGCGGTAGAGTCCACGACCCCTCTGGTTAGAAACACGTCTATACCAGTGCCCGTGCTTTGCGTTTAAGTCGCCTGCAATGCAGACTACAGGATGCAGGTTTAACTAGGCGGTGTAATCCGCCTCGTAATAGCGGGCGTCAGGAGGGTCGTAAGCAGCTATCAGCAGCGTGTCGAGTCCACCAATGGCAAGCCGAATGGCGCACGCCTCCACGTGCTGAAGCTGCGGGAGAGGAAAAGGGGCGTGGGTAATGTGGTTTTTGATGAATACAGCGGTACCCCCACCCTGTCGGCCGATTCTATCCGACCGATGGGTGGTGTAACTTGGCAACGAGAAATTTATACCAGCATGCAGATGTGTTTCGCAGACTAGTAAGACGACATTCCCGTGGGATTCTACAAACTCAAGCAAGCTTGGTTAATGTTCCCTAATTCCGTTTACGTTCCAAAACGCGGCTCGTAATGGTCTCCTGACGAGTCTGGAGGCCATTACATTGCGGAATTAGGGAACAGCACCTCCAGCGTGTCAAGCAGGATTTTGTGCTTGACCAGGGGACTAAGCCTCGGGTCGGACAGTTGCTGCTTACATTTGCGGAGTGTTGGAAGAGCCCTGTTTATGTAGTCCCCAAACCACAGGGTTAGGGACCTAAACTCGTCCATAAAGGACGGGGATTTTTTTTTTATTGATGATGGGGGAAAAGGCACCTAACGCTCTAACCCCAGGCAAGCCTGGGAGTGTGAAACTCCCCACCCTGGACTCGAACCAGGGTGGCACCACTCACAAAAAACCCCCACCGGAAGTAGGAGGCCCATGCCTATTTGTTGCAGTACCGCATTAAGCACCTGCGTATTTTTGGTGATACTGAATGCTGCCTGCCAGTGGCAGTAACAGCGAGTGATGGAGATATTAGCCAGTGGACACACATGACTTACGCCCTGAGTGCCCCGCTGGAGAAGTAATTGGTGTAAGTGATGGGTAGTTATTGGTGATGTTTGTTAAGTTTAAGGTGATTCTTCCGGGTGTGCCCTTGTTCTGCGTGGTATTCTCTGAGCAATTGCTGCGGTGTCTTAGGCTGCTGAGGGAATGGTCCTTCAGCTACCTGCTGTTGATAATTTTGGACGCTGGCTATCCGGTTGGACAGCTCAGCGGTGGAGGCCTGTAGAGTGGAGATGACGGCGGTGATGGTAGCTTGTAGGGCGTCGATCCTGGTGGACAGGTCGGCGGCTGTAGTCTGCTGGCTGGTGGCTGCTACGGCGTTGGAAGCTTGCAGTTCCTGCAGCTTCTGTGTGAGGAGGCTGCATGTCTCTTCCAGAGCAGCTAGTCGAGCGCCGACGTTCAGGATCTCCGCGTGGAGGTCCTGAATGGCTTCTCGCGTCGCTGCGTCTGTTGAGAGTGCAGGTGGTGAGGCCTCGGTGGTTGATGTCTGCGGTGGAGCGGTGCGGCGCGCAGGAGGTGGTGATAAAGTGGTGCTCCTTGGGTAGAGAGGGCACTGCGCTTGCCCTGTGAAATGTCCTGTGCCACGGCAGGTGGCACAGAACCGGCGGCGATGGCGTAGATCGTGCTCAGTGCACTCGGCGGTGGTGTTGGCGGAGGCACAGTAGTGGCAGCGCGGCGACGAGGAGCAGGTGTCGGCTGTATGCCCGAAGGCACAACAGCGACGGCAGGGCCGGTGACGTTCCATCTTGCTGGCCTCGACGACCAGGAGTTGCCCTAACAAGGGCAACCCTGACGCCAAGGCAGCGTTGAGGTCCGTACGATCCTGTATTTCCAGCCTCACAAGTGGTGTAGGTCCCCGGTTGCAAATTATCCTTGTGGCCCTCAAACAAGAAGGCCACTTGGATTTCGCTGCGGCGAGGAGGTGCCGGGCGGAAAGGTCCCTAGAGACCCCCCGTACCACGGCACTGAACCGGGGCGGCGGCGACGTGGAGCTGGGCGGCGGCGGTGGCGGTGATGGCGGCAACTGCGGCAGCAGTTGCGGCGAGGGTGTGGTGGCGGCCGGCGGCGAAGCAGGGCTTGCCGGGACCGGTAGCAACGGAGAAGTTGCCTCCTCGGCAGCCGCCGAGGAAGAGGCGTCGGGTGCTGCCTAGAAGCGGCGAGTCTGCGCAGTCTCTTCTTGGCCATCTTGGCGAGTCGAAGAAGAAGCTCCGTCCTCTCGAATCTTTCGACGGGGAGACTGCCTCGCCATGGGTCGGCAGGGGAAAGTAGGCGGGATCTTGGAGCGTCGCCGCTGTGCTGCCAGTGTCCGCCGTGGCAGCGACAAGCTGCTCGGCGGGCGGCTGGTTTTGTTGCGCCGCTGAGGGCGTGGTTGTGTCTGCTGCTCGGTCGGGACCTGTGATTGGCCCGGCCGAGCGTAGGCTGGGCCCTGCTCTTATTTCTTTTCCTTTGTGACCTGGACTTCTTCTTTGGTCTTGGTGTACCCCTTTCCTGCGCCTGTGTCTTGGTCTTTGTGGTCTTAGTGGGCTCGGTCGTCTGCGTCGTGGTCGCCGCCTCAGTCGCCGTTGGTGGTGCCTCCTCCGTCGCTGTCTCTGCCCGCTGTAACATCGTCTGCGCTCTTGTGAGAGCGGCCAAGAAGGGGGCGCCGGTTGGGATTGGCTCCTCCCCACGGCCTCCTTGGCGGCGGTTGTCTATAATCTTTTGCCGGGTTCGGCAGCCCTTATACACGCTTGAGTGTGCCTCCCCACAGTTGGCACACTTGCTCTTCTCGGTCAGAATTGTACAATATGGTCTCCTGCGCAACGCAGGCACGCAAGCTTACGCTCGCACACCTGGCTGGAATGGTGGAAACCCATACAGCGGTGGCATTGTACTGGACCACCCTGGCCGTAAAAGCGTTCCACCTTTACGACCGTGTGGAACAGCACTCTGTTGGTGTCTAGTGGTTGAATCTCGCAGCCTGGCACCTCTTCCACGACGACCATGAAGAGCGGCATCGGCACTTTGACGGCGCCCTCGTCCGTCTGTATTGTCTTTCGTAGCTGAGCTATGGAAGCGGCGGCGATGCCGTGCTCCTGGTGAAGCGCCTGCTTCACCTCTTCAGGGGTACACATAGAGTCCAGGCCTCTTATTATGCGACGCTCCACATGGGGACGCTGAGGGGAGTATGAATAAAAGGGGATCTGAAGATCTCGAAGCGTCTGTTTGGCCGCTTCAAAATCCTCAGGGGTGTTGGTTTGTATATGGACCTTTCTGGGCTTCCTTTTTGCTTCGAAGCCGGCTTTTATATTCTATATTTATGAAATCCATTATTTCCATATGTTGTGACAGTGAATGTCATTCACATTATAAAGAGGTTGTAGCATATTAGGCACCTGTATTCTTCAAATATATAAGTTTTTTTGTACAATGAGGGTTTCTGCTTCCGGTCCACATTCCTTTTGAGACATATGTGTTCCTGACTATTAAAGAGTTGCCTTAAGCAAATTCTTCAACTTTTTGTTGCAAATGTTTCAATAAGTGATATGTTGCCAAATATTCTGTTGAGAATTCTGTAGCACATATCTCACAAACTAGTGTTCCATCTTCCTTCTCTATGAAGCAGCTAAAGGTCATTTTACTGCCCATGCCAAAGTCTCCTATATTCTATATTTATGAAATCCATTATTGCCATATGTTGTGACAGTGAATACCATTCACATGAAACAGGTTGTAGCATATTAGGCATCTGTTTTCTTCAAATATATAAGTTTCTTTGTGCACTGAGAGTTTCTTCTTCCGGTCCACTCTCCTTTTGAAGACATATGTGTTCCTGAGTATTAAAGAATTGCCTTAAGTAGATTCTGCACCACTTTTGTTGCAAATGTTTCAATAAGTAATATATTGCCAAATATTCTGTTAGGCCGCGCCGTGGCCGAGTGGTTGGATCACCCGCCTCTCACCTAGACGGCCTGGGTTCGATCCCAAGCGACCGCATGTGAGATTTGTGGTGGACAAAGCGGCGCAGGGGTGGGTTTTCTCCGGGTACTCCGGTTTCCCCCGCCATCTCATTCCACCTGTGCTCCATCATCATCCATGTATCATCAGTGTCACCGCCTGCGGTGCCATAAGTAATTAAAGCGGGAGTTAAACACTACAAAAGAAATAATCTGTTGAGAATCCTGTAGCACATAACTCACAAACTAGTGTTCCATCTTCCTTCTCTGTGAAGCAGCTAAAGGTCATTTTACAGCCCATACAAATAGGTCTTCTATATTTATGAAAACCATCATTTTCATGAGGTATGAGTGAATACCTTTCACGTTCTGTGATATGAAACAGGTTGTAGCATATTACACCCCTGTAAGCTTCAAATATATCAATTGTTGGTATAATAGGAAGGTTTCTTATCCTCTGCTTTTCAAGAAAAATCGCATCTTCTAAGATACTGGCAATTTCTTGGTCTTCATTCACCAATAGCAGTTTATCAACATTTGCTGCTTTGCTACACGTAATCCAGGCTTTGTGAACTAGGCCGCAGAATACTGTCGCATGTGCCTGGAGGGTTGCCTAACTGGCGGGCATATTGTGGACCTTTTGATTAACATTTTAGGATTCCAAATTACAGCTAAATTCTTAACCAGTATTATTTGCTCACATTCACTCCGGCGTCGTAATCCATTGGAGTCCACCAGGACTGGGTCGTGTTCGGAATCCAGTTCATTTACCACTGAGAGGTCTAGATGGAATGGAATGTTTTTGGTGATCATGATGTCGAGTACGTCCGGCCTGACGCGGGCCGGGTAGAACGGAGGCCTTCTCGGTCCGTGCGCATGGAGGCTGGGATCTCCGCTGATGAGGCGGTAGAGTCCACGACCCCTCTGGTTAGAAACACGGCTATACCAGTGCCCGTGCTTTGCGTTTAAGTCGCCTGCAATGCAGACTACAGGATGCAGGTTTAACTAGGCGGTGTAATCCGCCTCGTAATAGCGGGCGTCAGGAGGGTCGTAAGCAGCTATCAGCAGCGTGTCGAGTCCACCAATGGCAAGCCGAATGGCGCACGCCTCCACGTGCTGAAGCTGCGGGAGAGGAAAAGGGGCGTGGGTAATGTGGCTTTTGATGAATACAGCGGTACCCCCACCTTGTCGGCCGATTCTATCCGACCGATGGGTGGTGTAACTTGGCAACGAGAAATTTATACCAGCATGCAGATGTGTTTCGCAGACTAGTAAGACGTCAATCCCGTGGGATTCTACAAACTCAAGCAAGCTTGGATAATGTTCCCTAATTCCGTTTACGTTCCAAAACGCGGTTCGTAATGGTCTCCTGACGAGTCTGGAGGCCATTACATTGCGGAATTAGGGAACAGCACCTCCAGCGTGTCAAGCAGGATTTTGTGCTTGACCAGGGGACTAAGCCTCGGGTCGGACAGTTGCTGCTTACATTTGCGGAGTGTTGGAAGAGCCCTGTTTATGTAGTCCCCAAACCACAGGGTTAGGGTCCTAAAGTCGTCCATATCGGACGGGGATTTTTTTTTTTATTGATGATGGGGGAAAAGGCTACTAACGCCCTAACCCCAGGCAAGCCTGGGAGTGTGAGACTCCCCACCCTGGACTCGAACCAGGGTGGCACTACTCACAAAAAACCCCCACCGGAAGTAGGAGGCCCATGCCTCTCTGCTGCAGTACCGCATTAAGCACCTGCGTATTTTTGGTGATACTGAATGCTGCCTGCCAGTGGCAGTAACATCGAGTGATGGAGATATTAGCCAGTGGACACACATGACTTATGCCCTGAGTGCCCCGCTGGAGAAGTAATTGGTGTAAGTGATGGGTAGTTAGTGGTGATGTTTGTTAAGTTTAAGGTGATTCTTCCGGGTGTACCCTTGTTCTGCGTGGTATTCTCTGAGCAATTGCTGCGGTGTCTTAGGCTGCTGAGGGTATGGTCCTTCAGCTACCTGCTGTTGATAATTTTGGACGCTGGCTATCCGGTTGGACAGCTCAGCGGTGGAGGCCTGTAGAGTGGAGATGACGGCGGTGTTGGCAGCTTGTAGGGCGTCGATCCTGGTGGACAGGTCGGCGGCTGTAGTCTGCTGGCTCGTGGCTGCTACGGCGTTGGAAGCTTGCAGTTCCTGCAGCTTCTGTGTGAGGAGGCTGCATGTCTCTTCCAGAGCAGCTAGTCGAGCGCCGACGTTCAGGATCTCCGCGTGGAGGTCCTGAATTGCTTCTCTCGTCGCTGCGTCTGTTGAGAGTGCAGGTGGTGAGTCCTCGGTGGTTGATGTCTGCGGTGGAGCGGTGCGGCGCGCAGGAGGTGGTGATAAAGTGGTGCTCCTTGGGTAGAGAGGGCACTGCGCTTGCCCTGTGAAATGTCCTGTGCCACGGCAGGTGGCACAGAACCGGCGGCGACGGCGTAGATCGTGCTCAGTGCATTCGGCGGTGGTGTTTGCGGAGCCACAGTAATGGCACCGCGGCGACGAGGAGCAGGTGTCGGCTGTATGCCCGAAGGCACAACAGCGACGGCAGGGCCGGTGACGTTCCATCTTGCTGGCCTCGACGACCAGGAGTTGCCCTAACAAGGGCAACCCTGATGCCAAGGCAGCGTCGAGGTCCGTACGATCCTGTATTTCCAGCCTCACAAGTGGTGTAGGTCCCCGGTTGCAAATTATCCTTGTGGCCCTCAAACAAGAAGGCCACTTGGATTTCGCTGCGGCGAGGAGGTGCCGGGCGGAAAGGTCCCTAGGGACCCCCCGTACCACGGCACTGAACCGGGGCGGCGGCGACGTGGAGCTGGGCGGCGGCGGTGGCGGTGATGGCGGCAACTGCGGCAGCAGTTGCAGCGAGGGTGTGGTGGCGGCCGGCGGCGAAGCAGGGCTTACCGGGACCGGTAGAAACGGAGAAGCTGCCTCCTCGGCGGCTGCCGAGGAAGAGGCGTCGGGTGCTGCCTTAGCAGCGGCGAGTCTGCGCAGTCTCTTCTTGGCCATCTTGGCGAGTCGAAGAAGAAGCTCCGTCCTCTCGAATCTTTCGACGGGGAGACTGCCTCGCCATGGGTCGGCAGGGGAAAGTAGGCGGGATCTTGGAGCGTCGCCGCTGTGCTGCCAGTGTCCGCCGTGGCAGCGACAAGCTGCTCGGCGGGCGGCTGGTTTTGTTGCGCCGCTGAGGGCGTGGCTTGTGTCTGCTGCTCGGTCGGGACCTGTGATTGGCCCGGCCGAGCGTAGGCTGGGCCCTGCTCTTATTTCTTTTCCTTTGTGACCTGGACTTCTTCTTTGGTCTTGGTGTACCCCTTTCCTGCGCCTGTGTCTTGGTCTTTGTGGTCTTAGTGGGCTCGGTCGTCTGCGTCGTGGGCGCCGCCTCATTCGCCGTTGGTGGTGCCTCCTCCGTCGCTGTCTCTGCCCGCTGTAACATCGTCTGCGCTCTTGTGAGAGCGGCCGAGAAGGGGGCCCCGGGTGGGATTGGCTCCTCCCCACGGCCTTCTTGGCGGCGGTTGTCTATAATCTTTTGCCGGGTTCGGCAGCCCTTATACACGCTTGAGTGTGCCTCCCCACAGTTGGCACACTTGCTCTTCTCGGTCAGAATTGTACAATATGGTCTCCTGCGCAGCGCAGGCACGCAAGCTTACGCTCGCACACCTGCCTGGAATGGTGGAAACCCATACAGCGGTGGCATTGTACTGGCCCACCCTGGCCGTAAAAGCGTTCCACCTTTACGACCGTGTGAAACAGCACTCTGTTGGTGTCTAGTGGTTGAATCTCGCAGCCTGGCACCTTGTCCACGACGACCATGAAGAGCGGCATCGGCACTTTGACGGCGCCCTCGTCCATCTGTATTGTCTTTCGTAGCTGAGCTACGGAAGCGGCGGCGATGCCGTGCTCCTGGTGAAGCGCCTGCTTCACCTCCTCAGGGGTACACATAGAGTCCAGGCCTCTTATTATGCGACGCTCCACATGGGGACGCTGAGGGGAGTATGAATAAAAGGGGATCTGACGACCTCGAAGCGTCTGTTTGGCCGCTTCAAAATCCTCAGGGGTTTTGGTTTGTATATGGACCTTTCTGGGCTTCCTTTTTGCTTCGAAGCCGGCTTTTATATTCTATATTTATGAAATCCATTATTTTCATATGTTGTGACAGTGAATGTCATTCACATGAAACAGGTTGTAGCATATTAGGCACTTGTATTCTTCAAATATATAAGTTTTTTTGTACAATGAGGGTTTCTGCTTCCGGTCCACATTCCTTTTGAGACATATGTGTTCCTGACTATTAAAGAGTTGCCTTAAGCAAATTCTTCAACTTTTTGTTGCAAATGTTTCAATAAGTGATATGTTGCCAAATATTCTGTTGAGAATTCTGTAGCACATATCTTACAAACTAGTGTTCCATCTTCCTTCTCTATGAAGCAGCTAAAGGTCATTTTACTGCCCATGCCAAAGTCTCCTATATTCTATATTTATGAAATCCATTATTGCCATATGTTGTGACAGTGAATACCATTCACATGAAACAGGTTGTAGCATATTAGGCATCTGTTTTCTTCAAATATATAAGTTTCTTTGTGCACTGAGAGTTTCTTCTTCCGGTCCACTCTCCTTTTGAAGACATATGTGTTCCTGAGTATTAAAGAATTGCCTTAAGTAGATTCTGCACCACTTTTGTTGCAAATGTTTCAATAAGTAATATATTGCCAAATATTCTGTTAGGCCGCGCCGTGGCCGAGTGGTTGGATCACCCGCCTCTCACCTAGACGGCCTGGGTTCGATCCCAAGCGACCGCATGTGAGATTTGTGGTGGACAAAGCGGCGCAGGGGTGGGTTTTCTCCGGGTACTCCGGTTTCCCCCGCCATCTCATTCCACCTGTGCTCCATCATCATCCATGTATCATCAGTGTCACCGCCTGCGGTGCTATAAGTAATTAAAGCGGGAATTAAACACTACCAAAGAAAAAAATAATCTGTTGAGAATCCTGTAGCACATATTTCACAAACTAGTGTTCCATCTTCCTTCTCTGTGAAGCAGCTAAAGGCCATTTTACAGACCATACAAACAGGTCTTCTATATTTATGAAAACCATCATTTTCATGAGGTATGAGTGAATACCTTTCACGTTCTGTGATATGAAACAGGTTGTAGCATATTACACACCTGTAAGCTTCAAATATATCAATTGTTGGTATAATAGGAAGGTTTCTTATCCTCTGCTTTTCAAGAAAAATCGCATCTTCTAAGATACTGGCAATTTCTTGGTCTTCATTTACCAATAGCAGTTTATCAACATTTGCTGCTTTGCTACACGTAATCCAGGCTTTGTGAACTAGGGCGCAGAATACTGTCGCATGTGCCTGGAGGGTTGCCTAACTGGCGGGCATATTGTGGACCTTTTGATTAACATTTTAGGATTCCAAATTACAGCTAAATTCTTACCAGTATTATTTGCTCACATTCACTCCGGCGTCGTCAAGTCGCCGGTGAGACACTCTAGGGAGGATGATGAGGTTAACCCCATCCGGGTACTTTAACAATGGGGATTAACATATGTACGTCATCATCCGCCTAGCAACAGGCTCATCCCGGTGAGCTGTCTCCGGTCACGTAGGCACGAGTGTACCAAAGGTGGTAGGGCGTGCAGCCATATTGGCCGAGTACCCTCTAGGGTAGAAATGGTTAATATAAGGCTTTGACCGGAAGGGCGAGTGTCTGTTGGGCTTCTATTCTCGAAGTGGTAAGAGTGTGATCCTCCGTGATCGGAGTCTGCAGGGCGGTGGCAACGCTCAAAGTACTAACATCACCCAACCTCCAGCACATCGACATCTAACCAAGGTAAAGTGACACATTTGTACTAATAACCTTTTGAATATTGTGATGACACTAGGATAATAAATCCAGCTTATGCAAATTAATGAGTGCTCTATCAATTACTATACCCCGCTACGCCCTCCTGTTCATGGTCCACCACCGACTGTGACATATGGTGGAGGCGCCGGCTTTTCACAATCGGTGAAAAGTATGGTTTCAATCCCAGTACTTTCGAAATTTCTGTAAATAATTTCAAAATTACTAAATTATGTGTATTAGATTCATATTTTGTTTGTTGTAAAATCAGTTTTGGTACACCATGAGATTTGATGCTGTTACTACAGGATTACTCTTTTTGTGCTGGTTGACAGTGGTCTGTCTTATTTATCTGATCCTACGTATTACGGGAGTTATACATACGCTTGATCAGTGTACATTCAAATCCCATTCGGTGGAGTAACCGTCCACCGTGGTCCATGAATTTTAATGCTCACAGCCCTCCTTCCTCTATTGTTTCTCGCACCCGACGAGGATGTGATGACTATCCACCTTTGGCTCCACCTCCCTTGCCACCTACACCAGTAAGCACAGGTGCTCCCACTACCCTATATGAAGTTCCTCGCCAGAAGGAGCATGAGTATTCCTACCCTCGACAGGTTGACTATCCTCATGCTTCGGGGCGTGCTATGGGCACACCTTACGTCAACACATCCAGGACGCAACTGTGACTGCTTATAGCTAATGGCAGTCACCCATTCACGTCACGTCATATGTTTTTGTAATTTTTTTCCTTATGTACTTTTTCTACTTCCATGTACAGGCAAGGCATTGACGAGGAACCCAGTTTTGAGTTCATCACTGTACTACCTAGCTTTTACTATTTTGTTTTAATGCCTGCGGGCCCCTCACCAATGCCTCTCCTTATGTTATAATGCCTACTGTGTTTGTTATTTTACTATTACTACTATTGTGTGACCTTTTGCTCTTTATAGGCACACTACGTGATGCTTTTGGTTCGTCACTGCTTGTAATCACTTACATTTTATTGCTCTGCTTTATTCATGTTAATTATTCCATTTATTATCTCTTACTCTAGTGTCATCACATGTGATTAAACTCAGACTTACTTTATTGTGATTTGGTAGCACTTATGCTGTGACTATAGCCACATTTAACGTTGTTGTATAATACTCTAGGGCAACCTTACTCCCTACTACTCGTATTGGTCCTCCCAATTTGTTTTACTCCTCAACTTCCTTTCTGTTTCTTCCCCTTTTATTTCTCCTTGGTTAATCTTTTTCCCTTCATTTCCCTGTTGCACGCTGTGGATCGACGCCCGGCCTCCCCTGAGTTTCGCCGCGCCCCTGGTGCTCACGGTGTCGCCGCCTGGCTCCAGTACCGCTGCCTGGCTCTGACGTCGCCACCATCACCGGGTCCCACACCGCTGCTTCCCCCATATGGAGTTGCTGCCGATGGACCGATAGGATGGTTCATCCTCTTGCACTGCGCCCAGTGGAGGCGCACTTGCTGATCTTCTTTCTGCTGGCCGGAGGGTGATTGTGTCATGCCCTCTGCTGCTGTTTATGACTGCAGTTTTATCGTTCTCATTTACTCTTCCAGTGGGGATTGCTGACTTGTGCGTGTGGTGTGGTGCCGGTGTGGACGCCCCTGGTGCTTTGTGCACAATACTCTTGTGGCACCAACTGTGAGGGGGCGTGTGCGGGAAGGGAAAGGTTTTACTGAACACTGGATTTTGGCTTCGACTCAAACTGTGTTTCTATTGGTGCTCGTGATTTCCTTTTTTCCCTTTTCCTTTTTTTCTTTCCCGTTCCTGTTTTCTTTTTTTTTTCAGATATTTTAATGTGACTATAGATGGACTTGAACTGATTAGGTTGTCCACTGGACACTTTTGTATGTAATCAGCATTGGTATTATCACACTTTGTATGTAATTTTTGTTTGTTTGTTTCATTGAGAAAGTCACTTATCTGTGTTTATGTACATGTCTGGCGCCTTCAGCGCCTTTAGATTGCAATCAATGTGATTTGTCGCCTTGGCTTTCTTTTTGGATTGTTCTTTGTTTTCAGTTTTATTCGCCGGGGCGGCGAATCTTAGCCGACGGGGATATGTCGCATGTGCCTGGAGGGTTGCCTAACTGGCGGGCATATTGTGGACCTTTTGATTAACATTTTAGGATTCCAAATTACAGCTAAATTCTTAACCAGTATTATTTGCTCACATTCACTCCGGCGTCGTCAAGTCGCCGGTGAGACACTCTAGGGAGGATGATGAGGTTAACCCCATCCGGGTACTTTAGCAATGGGGATTAACATATGTACGTCATCATCCGCCTAGCTCATCCCGGTGAGCTGTCTCCGGTCACGTAGGCACGAGAGTACCAAAGGTATAAGGCTTTGACCGGAAGGGCGAGTGTCTGTTGGGCTTCTATTCTCGAGGTGGTAAGAGTGTGATCCTCCGTGATCGGAGTCTGCAGGGCGGTGGCAACGCCCAAAGTACTAACATCACCCAACCTCCAGCACATCGACATCTAACCAAGGTAAAGTGACACATTTGTACTAATAACCTTTTGAATATTGTGATGACACTAGGATAATAAATCCAGCTTATGCAAATTAATGAGTGCTCTATCAATTACTATACCCTGCTACCCCCTCCTGTTCATGGTCCACCACCGACTGTGACAATACATTTACAGTCAGGATACATTTTAGTTATTTCATTTATAAACTCTTTAGACCATACTTCATTCAGTGGTTCTAATTCAGCTGCAATATCTGGAATAATCATAAGTTCTGTATTACGCTTTTTTAAGAGTTTAGCTACTCCAGAAGGTAAATGCATACTAGTAACCATCAAGCTTTGAAAGTTTTGTGTGTTTCTTTCTTTCCACACATGAGTAAGCCAAAAATTGAACGATGTTAGTGTAAACTCGGGATCTCCCACTACTAAAACTGGAGCCTGGCATATGGCCATGCACTCTAATGGGGTGAGAATAAAAGGGGGCAACAGATTACCATTTGACAATAAGCAGAGTATAACATTGAAGAGAGCCTTGTAGTTCTCTATAGTTCCAAATTGTATTTGTGGACATGTAAGCGTACACCGAATACTTTTAAGATTTCCCACTATTGCTAGATTTTTCCTGTTTTTCTGTGAATGGAGTATAAATTTAAATTCTTGCTCAACATCATCCTTTATGCTTTCGCTTGACTCCATCTGGACTCCTTTAATTGTGATGTATTTGTGTCGCCGGTGGTTGTGCTCTTGACCTAAGTCCCCAAACCGTACCCTTTTGGCGGCTGCGTGTACGTATTTGACGCTTTATTAGATGCCAAATCAGTGGGCTTAACCACTAAAGTCTCTGGTTTCTTTTCTCCTTCATCCCACACTCCAGAATCCTCTTTCCCAGCAGGTTGCTGTTTCTCTTGATTATAAAAATCTGCGGACTAATTGCTGTCAAAGTTATGATATAGCTGCAGTTACCTCCGTTTGCCTGAATTGTTCATAGCCCCCTTTACTGAAAACCCAGCATAATCCTCGTCTCCCGCGACCTTTGCTACCGCATCCACACCCTCTGTCACGGAAGGTATTGTTAGCACTACTTTCTGCTGAGATATCGTTTCTAGAGTCCCGCTGTTCAGATGCCTCATTCCCGTTAAAGCTGTTGAAGTTACGGCGCTGGTATGGCGGCTTCTCCCTACAGCTCCTCTCCTCTTGCATTACGGCAGCGAACTTCACGTGTTGATACCCCCTCTGATTGTTAGGCTCGTTGTCAGGCTCTTGTCTGTGTTCTCTAGACCCTAATATCGTTGCGTTTGAGTAAATTGTTGGACTTCTTGAAATCCTTTCTCTGTTTGATTTCCATTCATTTTGTTTTCCTATTGAGGGATTAGGTTCTCTTTGGTTTATATTTGCTTATAGGCACTTTTTATTTTCCCTCGCCCTTTACAGTTTTCGGGATTTCCTCTGTTTCGCCCAGAAGCAACTTTAAAGTTTTGGTAACTTTAATCCTATAGGTGAGTTTATATTTGAGGTGGACTATTTGTTACCTTTGCAATTGCGTTGCCTATCTGTATTGTGTAATTATATTTATGTTTCTGTATTTATAACACCAGGCTTAGTTGGACCATCAATTATTTCTCATTAAATCACCATTGCTCCAATATGAATATTTTAACCCAGCGTCACTCTTTGAGACGCAAACTAAGAGTAAGAGAGATGACTACTACTACTACTACTACTACTACTACTACTACTACTACTACTACTACTACTACTACTACTGCTACTACTACTACTACTACTACTACTACTACTACTACTCCTACTACTACTACTATTACTACTACTACTGCTACTGTTACTATGATGATGATTATTATTATTATTATTATTATTATTATTATTATTATTATTATTATCATTATCATTATTATTATTCTCGTACCTGCAATAAACATATCAATATGACAGAAATTAAAAGAGCACCTCAAAATATTTTCCCTAATGGAACCAAGCGGTAACATATCAGTCTATTTTATAGTCGAAAAGGTGTACATGCAAGATACAACATCAAATCTTCTTAAGAATTAGTTCAAACGAGGCTTACTACTGTAAACCGCAAAAAAGAGAGGTTGATGCTATTGATTTCTTTATGAATATAACAGAAACAGTTTCCTTATTGTGCATATTTTAAGACAATGCATGATAACAAAAGCAACAGAAAAAATTGCAAAATAAAGTCACGAGTGTGTTAGAAATAGATACAGGCAGAGACATTTTTATTTCTGAGACTGAAATGTTCCAGCACATTTACCAAATGGTAATGTTTGTGGCAGTTAAGGACACCCATTTCCATTACTACATATTATTTGTTGTTTTCTGCAAAGGATAAAGAGGGCTAAGTGATTAAAGCAGTTGCTCCCTCTCATAGTGATACTCCTGATCCTGTGACTGCTGATCCTTGTCCTCGTAGCCTCTTCCACGAGATCTTGCCCACCCATCCCCACGATTCCTACCTCGCCCCCGAGTGCTTCGACATTAGGACATCTTTGACCTGGATCATGATAGCCAGATTTTGTTTCTGGAAACCAACGCGCTGCGGATGGTCAGCAATGTCCACATCCCCTCCTCTTCCTCGGATTCGAAGTCTGCCAGATTTTTCTTCAAGACATGTATGTGCAGCAACTGACTGAGATCTGTCTCTCCTGCCCTCAACGAGTTGCACTTGGGTTTCTGAAAATTACCTTTTAGTGCTATGTAATTCGTCACAAATCAACAGAATACGAGCAGGATCAGTAGACTCCCCAGTTTCTCAGTATTGGGCTCTTTTATTTCTTCTTTTTTTTTTCACATTTACATGATTCATGTTCATTAAGATAACAATCTTCATCATTTTCTGAGAATAATTCTAACACCTTAAATTGGATTCTACAATCATAACCTGCTTCCGCCAACAAATTTACAGATTCCTCTGAACTGCTTTGTGTCTGAAACTTTGAGCTAAAAATTTGTGAATTATTTCATCTATAGCTTGGTTTTAAGATGTTTGTGAACATACTCCCTTAAAAGAAAATGTACACTGCTGCCCACGTCTGGCTGTTGTATCCGACCTTCCATCCGGCGGCAGACAAAGACAAACTACCGCAGTGTCATCCTACTCACCGCGGTTGGGTTGTGCCCTCTACCGTGATTCCATCAGTCCCAAACAACCCTTGCATTGATCACCCCTCATAATTCACTTCAAAATTATAAAGATTGATTTTTAGCAGTAAACTTGAGTTGCGGCCAATAATGTAGTCGTGATTTTTATAAGCAGCCTTTACACGTATACCCTGAGCTAGGAACCAAAAGAGATAAGGCTTGAATTTCAACTTCCACCAAAAGGATGACTCAGCTGCCAGGTGGACTTCGAACCTAGAACGTCCAGATTACCACGGGAACGACCGAAGGATACCAGCAGTTCCCGCCACAATGTTATACATTCAACCCTGATTTCTGTCTCAAAATTTAAAATGAATTGACCTAGAACTGCGGATTTTGGAATGTTACAGCTATGTGTCCTTAAAGGGAAGGTTTCTATCCCGCCGTTGTTAGATCTGTTTCTTCATCACTGATTATCCTAGAACATATTTAAGATGTCATGCTAAAGGTTTTATAAAATGCAGACTCATGCGTTTTAATTTCACTGAACTATCTTTACACCGTAAATGTTTTCACTATGAATTATTATCTTAAATATACAGCTTTATTATTAAGGTTTATTAAACATTTTTTTTAAATGTAACCAAATCTGTTGTTCACCAAAGTACCTCCACAACAGCACGTAGACTTTAATTTAATCACATTAAAATCTAACTTAGCTTCCTTTAGTAGTTTCGAGAAAAAAAACACATAATTTAAACCAGGAGATGCCATTTATAGAAAAACTGTTAAAAACAAAATTTGGAGGAGATATGCCCTTATATATTTGCAAAAGAGGAAATCACATGACTTGGGTACAGTGAATCTGCCATGTTTAACAGTAGTACTCATACAAATTCGTAGAGAAAAGTTTTCTCTATAAGATGGGCTAAAGCGTCTCCCCCTACTCCAAGTCTGAGTGTGAATTTTCCAATGGATTGGTGCATAATTCGCATTACCAATGAGTAACACTATACTATTATAATCTTCCTAATGCTATGATATGGAATCTACGCAAACTACCCTCCAATGGATGGCTCCACATACAATTTTAAAAAAAAAAATCATAATAAACTTGTAATTTGTTTAATATGTAGTGAACATGAAGTAATAAACAACACTTTTACCATACTCAGATGGCATAACATATTGTTCACACAAATTTTTAATGATTTTTGTGGAACCGTTTTTAAGATATCCATAATTTTATTAATAATTAATCAGTTTTGATGTATTAATGTAATATGAAATGTCCCTAGGACCCTACAGTACATCATATCGCTGCCAAAGCTTTAAATTGAATTTAGAACATATCCATAGAGGAAACGTTTTAAAATACGTTACCATTTTTTTTTCATTACGCCTAAGGTGTGACTATTGGACTGACATCTATAAAACTGTGTTAGGTGAATCAGTTCCTGGAAAAGATGAGATTGTTGGTATTCCTCAACAGTGGTGAAATGGACCCTAAACAAATATTATAATGGATCTCTTGAAGTAATGTGTTATTTGTTTATCAGATTTGCAATACATAAGCCTGAGGTAAGTCTGCTGCACACAACACTCTTTTGTTTTCTGAAAGATGCCTCTCTTGTAACAAGGGTAGGTAAGCTGCAATTGTGTTTGTTGTTTGACGGTATAATTCACAGTCAGACCTCCACTGTGAGCAGCTGCTTGTTGTCACTGCAGCGTCTAATGTTTGTATTAGAAGGAACAGGAAGCTTATTTTCTTGCTCTCCTGAAAATGATAATGACAGAGTTATATCTTTCGATACTAAAGACAGTAATTACCAGAGGCCGGAACTTTGGCAGGATGCCTTTTTAAACGGCTTGAAGTCATTAAATTAGGGGATCCACCGTGGACGAGTGGTTTCTCTATTCGCCTCTCACCAAGGGGCTTGGGGAATTTGTGGTGGACAAAGCGGGGCAGCAGCGTGTTTTCTCCGGATTCTCCGGTTTTCCCCGCTATTGCATTCCACCGGTGATCCATCTTCATTCCATGTATCACCAGTGTCATCAACCGCTGTGCATAGTAGTAAAAGCGGGCCCTAAACACTATAAAAATCTTCAATTTGATACAATTTATTTACATCTATTTGTGATAGAAGCTCTGCATTTCTGTGTATCTTTTAGTGCCTTTATAAAACGTTTAATTGCGAAAATAAACGCAGTTGACTTATTTTACTATTATTATTATTATTATTATAATTATTATTATTATTTATGTTATTAAAACAGTAATAAGTGTCGGCGTAAAAAGAGGAAGAGCTGGTCCAATTTGTCCTGATACTCAATATGCTCAAGAGGGGAGAAATGAGGAGAATCAGAGTGGTGGGGGCAAGGTACCACATATCACACTCAGCAGCTAGAACCTAGACCCCAACCTCTCTTATTATGCAAGTGGGATACCGTGCTATTGCGCATCTGCTTCAGGAGTGGAGAAGAATCATGACGACTTGGGTGGGCTTTAACAGTAGGTGATGCTTTTAATTATCGTTTGTGCTTATTTGGTTTCCTAATTGATCATACCTCCTCCAAAAGTAACAATGAGTGTCGGAGCTAAAACGTGGTTCCATTGTTGTTCAAAATTTCCCTTTCTTTCAATTTTCATTGCGAAGTTGCTGTGCAAATTGACTGGTAAACATGCCGAAATTCAGTGTTTCTTTACGCGGCCAATTGCAAAGTACATTAATACTTTCAAATCCTATGTATTTTCTAATGACGGTAAAATACTTCTGAGCAAATTTTGTGTGCAGTCAGTGAAGTATGTAAAGAAGTATTTTATTTCTCAACATATTAGTACAACGAAGACAAAAATCCACTTTATAGGGCTACTGAATATTTCTTTGCTTGTAACGGCAACTGCAACATCAAGCTAAAAAGCGCTATTTGCATTCGACTTATCTTTGTGAGGCATTGTAATGCATCGGCTTTCAAGAAAAACAAAAAAAAAAGATTTTTAGTCAAATGCAATTTTAGGAAGTGAGTCTTGTTCTCTGTACATAAATAACTCTAGTCTAATTTTAAATTAAATTTTATCACGGGTATGAAATGTTGTAAGGGGAACTTCTACGTTCTTGCTTGCAAGGGAAACAAAAGTTGTTTCCTGCAGCGTCCTTTGTTAGAGGGATCGCTGTCCTCCTTTAGAATTCTTTGTAATTACTCTTATGCTACATGCAATTAGGACACATGTCCACTTTCCCGAGGAAACGCCTTAAAAATTCAAAACTAGGGTATTTTTCATTGTATTCATGCATCACGTGATTGGGTAACAATGGTAATACACACCATCTTTAAGCGATACTCCAGCTCACCAACTCGAAATTGACCAATGAGGTGAGGACAAAATTCAAGCAAATACAGTATAAAATCTGGAGAAAACCATACTAGTGTTACTCGTGCTACACAAATCCACACTAGTTTTCATATCGAAGTGCGCACACTGTAACAGAGAAAAAACGTGTTTAACTGCAGAATAGATTTAAAGTTGTGCTTGTCAGTAAATACTCAGGATATGTAGAAAGTGTGTTTTTATTCAAATTTAAATTACAAGAATATTTTGTGCTTTATACATGTTTGTGAACTTGTATTGTTACTTGGGAAGACTAGTGCCACCAATAAGTTGAACTTCAGCAGTGTTAATTATTTGAAAATAAACTTTTCATCGTTCAACTGAAACAGTGGTGAGGTGTTTTCATTTTATGTCTACCCTCCTAATTACACTACCTTAAACAATGTCTTTTTCTCCACCCCTGAGAGAGTCGAATTTGTTGAAGAACTGACAGATGCTACCGGTGCCGCTGCAAGAAACAAAGGTACGTAACATTATTTACGATTCTCTACTCACTAGTCGACTGACCAACTTCTAGTAGACGATACATTGCAACTTAACTTTTTGTTTAAAGCTTTAAATTTACTTTAATATAACACGATGTTAACATAAATGTGACGATTATGTGACTGAATAGTGCAATGTACTAGTAGATAAATAAAGTTTTTCTATATTGGTTTTTACTGCATATATTAGTTTTTGGGCTGCATCGGGCCGACTGGTTAGACCACTCGCCTCTCCCCTAGGCGGCTTGGATTCGATCCCGAGAGACCGCAAGTGAGATTTGTGGTGGACAAAGCGACGCAAGTGCAGGTTTTGTCGGGTTCACTGGTTTCCCCTGCCATCGCATTCCACCGGTGCTCCATTCCTATTCCATTCATCTTCAGTGTCATCGTCTGCGGTGCCATATGCAGTAAAAAGACATTAAACTCTATAAAAAAAAAAATCTTAATTTTTGCTTGTCTATTAAAATGCTGTGTAGTGCCTAAACTTTGGTCTCTTTTTATTTTGATTACGTTTAACACCCGCTTTTAGTACATACAGCACCGCAGGTGATGACATTGATGATACATGGAACGAAGATGGAGCACCGTGGAATCCGATGGTGGGGAAAGTCGAAAAACCCGGAGAAACACGCCCCTGCGCCGCTTTGTCCACCACAAGTCCCACAAGCATTCACCTGAGATAGAAACCGGAGAACCCAGAGAAAACACACCCCTGCGCCGCTTTGTCCACCAAAAATCCCACAAGCATTCGGCCATAGCGCGGCCACTTCGGTCTCTGGTAACTACAATCCCTCAATTTATATACGTGAAAATGCCTATTTTTAGCATTGCTACTAATGAGAAATATAAGAAAAGAAAGTGAAAATGAAATATTTAAGTGTTAGCACAACCTGATACAAAGTATGTTTTCCGAGGAAGTAACTTATTTGAATGGAGTTAAAATCCGCCACGTTCTTCGAAGGTAAGAGCACACAACACTACAAAACCTGCTATATCCAGGAATTTAAATAGAAACTATACAGAATTGTTTTGAGTTTTTCTTATCATTCAGTAGGTATTATATGTGTAAAATATGGTTTACTAAAAAGGAAGCCGAAAGACTTTACACATTGAAAAGTGACACAGGAAAATCATGTGCCAAAGTAGAAATGTGTGTGTTTATCGGATTCCTTAGAGCAGCGGGAAATAAAAAATGGTCCAATGTGTCCCATTCACATGAGCACATGGCTTTCTATAACCATTCTGTAATAAACCAGATTACAAAGGCTTATTTTTCTATGTACCTAATGCTAATTAAGATAAGCATTAGCAGAAATGGTCTTACTACCGAGTTCCGTATAAATAGACGGGAAATAAGGGAATATACTAGGCCAAAGCGATGGTGACATCCTTTAAAAGATGGCGATTGAAATTCGTTTCTCTTTGCATGGCTAGAAGTAAAAAGAAAAACAAAAGAAACAGGAATGGTAAATTTCCGTTTGATAAATGCTTAAGAGACATTTTGAAATTGAAACCAATAACAAGGAAAATCCGGAAATAGCTTTACAAACAAACAAAAAATGAAAAAAAAAAAAAAAAACACAATAAATAAATAAAATAAGAAGGGGGAAATTCCGATGACAAAAATTGCGTATTTTAGCGAGATCTACATTCTTTTTGTTGTAAATTTGTGTCTATCTCTTACGGTTTATCGGTTATGCAAAAGTCATTCAGAATGAAGACTTCAGAGGCTATACCTAAGAAATTTAAGATATTCCTATATTTTGTTTCTCGTGTAAGCATCTATAGGTAATACCTATACGATATATTAATCAGAATCGTCAGTGGCATTTTTTGGAAAATCTAAAATTTGGGATATTCTTTCAGGTAAAGGTTAGTTGGGGCCCAGACAATCCTTTATATGAAATTTTTTAATTTGTTTTTCCCAAAAATGTCTGTAACGATTTTGATTAAGTACCATCATACATTGCAATTCTTTATATCACAAATACAATGTACATATATTTTTAATACTCTGGGAATAACCTCTGAAGTCCTCTTCATTTTGGAGCATAGCTGGCAAACCGTAAGAGCTAGACAAACTCTTACTACTCAAAAAAATGCAGATCTCGTTAAATCACATTAAGTATTTATGTCACATAGATTGATTGCGTAGAATTGACCATTTCCAAGATATGCCTTCTTATTGAGTTCAATTTTAAAATGCTTATACCCACTTTCTCAAACGGGAAGTCGTCACTTCGTTTTTCTTTTGTTTTACTTCTTTGAAAGTCATCGCATAGCGACAGCTTTTAAAGCTTTAACTATCACTTTAAATTAGTGTATTGCCTTGTTATCCTTGTACTTATAAGTAAATAAATAATACGACCATTTCTGCTAATAGGTATTTATTTCGATTAGTATCAACTAGATAGAAGAATAATCTTTTAAGAACAGTTCGTTTGCAGAACAGGTAGAGAAAGTCGTGTGGAATATACAGGCTGTTTCAAAACGACACCAAAGGTAGATAGCAGTCAATTAGCTTACACTCTGACTTGACCGAAACTTGATGTCGCAACCTTCAAACTCTTATATTTAAAGTTTTATGTGTGTTTAAAAATCACACACATTTAGGATTAGGCAGCAAAGGAACAACGGTTGTCATACGCCACGTAAACAACCTCAGAACGTGTTATACGAGACACATAACAAAACCCACGTCTTCCATTACTAAGGTGACCAGTGCAGCCCCGGCGTGTCTATCAAACCACCCCTACACGCGACTGGGACCTTCGCTACCAACCGGCATCTCTCTTGGAGTGGGCCAGGCACGTGCCATTTCGTCATGTACGACTGTCTAATCCATGGTAATTTTATGGCAGTTTTGAATGTGCCGAATTTAGAGCTGAAAATTATGTTCACGTATCAGGTACGGTATGACCAACAAGGTCCACATCTTCGTTTGATGTCGTTTTGAAACACCCTGTATCTTTTTTTTACTTTTTCTAGCAAGGATGCACAATTTACATAGCAGGCGGACAAAGTATTGTATTCCATCCAAAAGTTCGATACCGAGATTTCAACGGAAATATGTTTTGAGCATCCTTGAATCAAAAAGGCATATTTATAAAAAGTTCTGTGTGTGTGAATTTGTGCGAGCCCGTGCATGCGTGCGTATCTATAGCCTGCAAGTGGATAGCGTAACTCAAAAACTAAAAGTCGGTAGAATACCGAATTCGGCATTTAAGATTAGTAACTTCCAAGGATCAACACGAAGATTTTCATGAATGTCTACCCCAGCCCAGACTACCATTTATATGGAAGATTTTTCTGAATTACATTTTTCACAAAAATGACTAACGATTTTGATTAAAATACAATATATTTAAGATATTTTCATCATAAACAAAATGTATACCTTGGGTAGCTTCTGAAGATAGCTTCTGGATGACTTTTGCATAGCTGGTAAACCATAATAGATAGGCAAAACTTACTACACAGAAAATGTAGGTCTCGATAAAGCAACCATTTATGCAACAGGTATACATTTTTCTTTTGTAGTTAACCATTTCCGGGATATTCCTTACTATTGATTTCAATTTTAAAGTACTTAATCCTTTCTCAAGTGATAATTGGTCATTCCTTCTTCTTCTTTTGTTTTACTCATGGCCATGCAAAAAACCTAATTTCAATCACATGGCAACCAGCTTTTAAAAGATTTAACTATTGTTTCAGCTTTGTTTCACTTAACACTTTCTGCACTTTTACAATATCACCTCGCAACATAATTCAGAATACTTCGCGTCGTTGTAATCCTTTCTGGTGACACGGGTCGCGGATCACCCCGACAAGAGCATGACGAACTGTGTGTTTAAGTGCACGAGAACTGTTGCTTATATAGCACATTTTTGTATCATGGGGGCTTTATTCCTATTGGATAAAACCCCGCGAACTTGACGTTTATGTGTTGCATAATGCAGTTCATATTACCCATAATGCACTATAAATACCTCGTGACTACGTTTATACAATGAGAAAAAACTTATTTCTGGTAGAGTATAGATTTCCCCCAGCTCGCCTTCACTTGTTGCTCTATTGCACGCACATGCATAAAGGAGTACGTGACTTTTACTAATTTTCTGCTTTAACAAAGAATTTTACCCACATGCAGCGACCAAATTTCATATACTACCTAATCTGAGCTTGTTTCAAGCTAATTTTCTACATATATTGGGAGATATTACATTTGTACGTTAAATAATAAACAATAATTAATAATAATAATAAAAATAATAATAATAATAATAATGTGATAAACCAACGGTCTCAATACATAACAATTATGCTTAATATTATCAACAAAGAAAGTCTGTGTGTGAGTGGGGGGAGCTGTCTACCAATTTGTTGTTAATTCTTCCATTATTGAATGTCTTCCAAACAGACATAAATTACAAGGATTTCCAAAATTTATAATTAGGGAAGGGCGGGAGCTTTCAAATTCAGGCCAGCAATATGAAACCCTATTCTTTGAATATGAATGGAATAGGACTTTTATATTTTATTGCAAACGTGATATATTTTTAATGAATTCCAGCCCAAAGAAGTAAATAAAGAGGCTTGAAATATTCTAAAATGTATTGCAACAAAAACTCTCTGTTTACTCCAACAAACAAAACTTTAGATAGGTAGAGTCAGACTGCAAAATGCAATGCCAAAGTGGGATTTCAACCACGGATCTTGCGGTCTCTAACCGGTTGCTCTTCCACTGAGATACCATAGCAACATGCTGGCATAGCATTGAATTTCTCAACTGACTCGCATGTTTCCCGGTAAACCACAAGGAGATTTCAAATTATTTTGAGATGACAATCCCAATGGTGACTTACAATTTCTAAGTACTTTAAGTCCCAGGATTCATAGAATAGCCAACTATAATGGTCAATTGGTGTTGATTTAATTTTTTTCACACAAGCCGTGTGTAGGACAGGAGTTGGATAGGTAGAGTCAGATTGAAAAATCCAATGCCATGGCCGGGATTTGCATCACGGATCTCCCGGTCTCTAGCCGGTTGCTCTTCCATTGAGCTACCATGACATTGAATTTCTCAACTGACTCGCATGTTTCCCGGTAAGAATATTCCTCTTTAAGTCCTAGTATATATTAATAGACCATCAGTTTTGCATTCTAGTATAATTTCATGAATATAAAACCCAAAGTATCTCTGGTAAAAGAGAAAATAAATCCCCTTAGTAGATTTACAATCTATTACCCATCTATCTCAAATATAAATCTATAAACTCGTTTATATACAATAGTGAGAAAACTAAACAATTTAAATTATTATATAAATATATAATAAACGAATTTATTTCGAGGGATATAAATTATTTCTTATTTAATTATGAAAATATTAAGTTTTTCTAGGTGATTTCAAATTATTTTGAGTTGACAACCCCAATAGCGACTTACAATGACTCATAGCATGGCCAACTATTATGGTCAATGGATATTGATTGGTTTTAATTGTTGTTTTCACACAAGCCGTTCAGTAGGGACAGGAGTTGGATAGGTAGTGTCAGACTGAAAAATTCAATGCCATGGCGGCATGTTGCCATGTTAGCTCAGTTGAAGAGTAACCAGCTAGAAACCGAGAGATCCGTAGTTCAAATCCCGGCAATGGCATTGAATTTTTCAGTCTACCTATTCAGCATCTGTCCTACACATGGCTTGTGTGAAAAAACAATTAAAATCAAACAACATTTTATATATTCCACAAGCTGTTTAAAATCAAAATATGCTCAAAAATGTCCTTGGATTATTTCGTAACAATTCTGCTGTATAGCTTCCTTTCCATTTTCGCTGCGACAACGCCTACTGCTTGCTACGAATTCCCCATTCGGAATTCACTCAACTGTTACTCAACTCTGGGCAGGACTTTGGTCTCCCTTTTTATACCCCTGGGTCACATGGCAGGACATTTTTAGAAGCTGGCACGTCATAAGCTCACTCAGGTGTAACAATGAATGCCAACGAAGCAAGCCGTACACATATTCTTGGTGATTTTAAATTAATGTTTTCAACTTCAAATTTTCAAACTAGTTCTCTTTGCATATCTAGAACCTTACAACTCACAAAAGCGACCGCTCCATTATTTCAACCTTTATGTAAAAAAACCTCCACCTTTTCAATGGTCCTGTAAAAATATAAAGCAATCACCCATCACTTATTTTTTTTAAAAATACCTACTTTGAAAGTTTTAAGAGCTACCCTTAGATTGTATTTCGACTAAAAATTGTATTGCTTAGAACATTAGGATTTACGACATTATACTGTTGTATTTCAATGCATCAATAAATAATGGTTCTGCTTATGTATTGTAAGTGGAGCCGTATTTTTAAGGTAGCGTTTCTTGTTTAATTATTTTAGCAACATAACGCGAGGGTGATACTTTTAATACTTAAAGTTAAAATGTTCATCAATCATGAAGGAAATGGTTTATGAAAATTAAAATTTTGGATATAGAAAAATTGCCTTATGTATCTTGTTTAATCCTTTGCTCAGTGGGTGTTATTTTCGTAGTGGGCTTACTCCCTTCCCCCAGTTAGGACTGACACCCTCCTAGGATTTACAAGCGAATGCCCAGCGGTCAGAAGCCTGTGGGGAGCCAACGGCAAGAAACCACAGAATGGAGAACCTGGAACGAGTGGTCAGCCCTTAGTCAGGCATGAGCGTGAGGAAGTAAATTATATGAAATTCAAGCAAAATGGATGATAGGAAAAGTGATGATGGAGCAATTGGTAGAATGATCGGCGGGGAAACCGTAGGACTCGGAGAAAACCTGCGCTTCGTCCACCACAAATCCCACATGTGGGCGCTTGGGATCGAACTCGGGCCCCTAGATGGGAGGCGAGCAGTGTAACCACTCGACCACAGCACCGCCGTCTGTGTTATAATTCCAAAAATATATCAAGGCGTATAATAAAAACCTTTACCAAGACTTTCCTTAAGAATGTGTTATAAAAATAAAAAATGTTAAATTGGGTGTTTGGGCAGCCCTAATGCTTATGTAACTTTCATTGGAGGATAAGATATCAAATCACAAATTTCTGCAGATTGACAAAAAGGAGCTGACTGAACAAAATAAGCAAGGCAGATGAAAGGAAGGAAGTCTGGGAGAAGTGGACATATACGTCTTCTTATCCAGGAACACCGTCACATTATTACCGGATATGACCCCAGGTCATTATGCTTGGTTACTCCGGCTGTCAACTGAATGAACTATAACTAGATCTCGGTTTTGGGTTCCGAAGCGCACAGTTAAGAACACACAGAGTAGTCAGCGGTATAAAGAAAGGGTAGTGGGGAGGGGTTTGTAGCGTAAACATGCACACGCTAAGGTATAATCTATTCCAAAAATGACTTATTACATGTATTGGCATTATAAGCATAGTTCTAATTCATAAAGTAACGCAATAAAACAATTATTTCACAATATGATTAGTAAATAAAACGCCTTGCACTTTTACACATAAAAGTAAAAAGTTTGATACAAACAATTAGGATAATAATGTACAGAGTTTTGAAAAGACAATGAAAATAAGTCAATCAAACTCACTCAGAATTCATTGCAGTGAATTACAAGATACATCTTTTCTGTGTCGAAAGAAAAGACTCTCCTCCTGTCACTCAAAATATGTTTGAATCATCCACAAGTTTGTTCAGTGTCGAACTCCTACCCTTTCGACTTTCGAAATTCTTCAACCTGTACTCTCTTTCAGCGTTCGCTGGTTTAACTACTAGCAGGAACTGAACGAGGCCAGGCAGTGAGTGAGCTGTGCTAGACAGTGCAACGCGTTTTGAAACGGGCTGTAGAGACCACACCTACTGCATCACGTCATAGTTGTACTCTGTGTGTACTGAGCCTCAATTCGGCAATTTTGTATACCTGGAACGAGCTTCATATACGTATAAATGCCATGTGAGAGGACACTAGTACAAACAAAACCTTCAAATAGCTACAGTAAGGTTTGGTAATTTATCAAGATAAGCATTCGGGCGACAGCCAACTGCACAATGAAAGCCTTGTAAACCTCCCAATTCATCATTCTCTGAAATGTAATATTTTGTCTGTCTTTTTAATTAATAACTTCAAGATTCGAGAGAATTTCCAATGCAGTATGTTACATCCGATATAAACAGTTATAGCTAGTAGTACTTTAAACAGAGTATACAAACAGAGGCTTCTACGTTATAGTAAAATTAAGCAAACATATGTCTAAACTCGGGAAGATCCATAGTGATCCATGGCAGCCAGCGAGCTGTCTCAGCTGATAAAAGGTGTGTCTACCTCTCTGTCAATAGATTCATGCTACGCAAGCAATGATGTCATCCTTGTTGCAAAATATAACAAACATTCCTCAATGCAGTTTTAGTTGGCACCGAGTAATCCTGGTCTAATTGTAAATATAAGTAAATATAATGACAGTGCCTTTGACTTTAGAAACAACGATGGAAATTTAGTTGACGAAAAAGATGATTTCGGAAAGGACTGAGAGGTTTGGTGCTGCAGCTGTGGAAGGAACGAAGTGGCAACAGTGTGCTGAAGCGGCCACAAGGTAAGGCACTGCCACAGATCACAATGGATCACTCCGACTTTAGGTATGGTGTTTGTGGACAATATTATAGTACATGTATTACAAACTAAAATGTAAAAAGTACAACACAATCAAGAAAGTGGTTTTTCAGACTACTTCTGGAAAGTTTATGAAGGTTGGCCACTTTAATTGCTCTCTAAATCACACTAACTCAATTTTACTTCTCTGGAAGTTTTTCTTTATTTAACTACAAAAGTCATGAAGCTCAAGTAATTCATGAGACAACATGGCGATAGCCTTATGGGTACTAAAATTCCAAATTTGTGAACATTTCAAACGGTTTCGCTGAAATTTCTTCAAAAAAGTGTTCCAGTATAACTATTTTAGAAAATTAATCTTCGTGTTTTATGTATACCCGCGCGCCAAAATATGGCCCATTTCAATGGATTGTGATAGTATTTTTCTCTCCCTAGTGTTTACGCCCTCAGATAACCAAACTTCGTCTCCTCCCAGGCCGGAATCAGTTTTCTATGAGTCTGGCCTTAAATGCACACAGGGACATAAGAAATGACCAATTAACGATGTTATAACCGTGGTGAAATAGGAGGGTGGGTTGCACACCCCATCTAGAAGGAGTTTCGCTACGATTGGTACACAACTAAAGCCTAAACCAAATACAGCATTATTCGTAGTTCGGTCATATTTTAAGGAAGGCAAAGTACCCTTCCAATCTAGTAGCTTGTATCATGCTCGGGGAAAGTGGAGGTGGCCATGTTTGCAGACGGTCGGGCATGATTTGTTCAGTACCAACATAAACAGATCCGTTCCATTAAGGGCCGCATTTTATACACGTGAGTAGGCACCAGTTTATAAAAGTAAATTTCAAAGCTGGAAATTTGAGAGATGCCTATCTATGTGGGAATAGGAGTACACAGCGGAGGAACCTCCAGCGACCGGAGCATTTCACCGCAAGTAGGCCCCATTCGTTCGTAATGTGACTCTGGGAATGAAAGCTGAGGATTAGACCCAAAGGGCGACCAGATCATGGCGACGATGTACACTAGCAAAGACGACGTTCCTAGAGATTCCAGATGGAGCGTATCCTAGCATTGGCTAATCGTGCCTTAGCCCTGTGCCCTTGGGGATCCCTGTGCCCGAGGCATGAGTGCTGGTTGCCCAGGGAAAGGGTTGTAAAGAGCGTTAACGGCAGCTCATAGAATGGAGGTGGCCAAGACTACAGAGCACCAAGTGGATTCACTTAATAGGTAGAGAGAGGCATTAAAACAAATTGACATTTTGGGCAGCTGCAATTTGTTTTCTACCCATGTCTGTATATTAGACAAATTCCATTAGCGTCACATCTATCACTGACTGTAGCACAATTGGTATGTGGCATGAGGTATACGATTATAGAAACTTAAAAATGCTGGTGTCAGGGATATTACATAAGACCCAGCTCAGCCAAAGAAGACATCTGCAAAGAAGATGTATCCTTATTGGCAAGTAAAAATGGATTCCACAGAGCTACAATAATTTTAAGGGAATTGCAGTGAAATTTTGATCAGATTACTGTTGGCGACATTATCAGACAGGTGTTCAAAATCAAAAAACACACAAAAAAATTGCACTTGAAGGAGGCGCATTACCTCTCTCGCTTTGATTTCGCCCTACAGTAAATCTCACATTCGGATATGCTTTGAGATACAGCATTATTTTCAGACGAAAAGGGTTTCAGTTCTTATAGGGAAGGTAGAATGTTATAGGATATCCAAATCATATACTCAATATGTAAAACATAGATCAATAGAAAAGGCAAAAGAATTAGCAAATACATGTCGTTGAAAGACTGAAATATTCCAATAATAAGAAAAAAAAAAGAGCTTTTAAAGGTACAACGAATATATTAAAATTTTTGTTTAGAATGAAAATATTCTGAACATCTAGCAGTAGATACTTGTTGCTGAGGTTTGATGAGATAAGCCTTTATTAAGCCAAATCAAAAAACAAAACAAAAAGGCTTATGTTTATCAAATAAATAAAATATGTTCAATAGGTTAATATTCTGAAGGTTAACTAAATAAAGCATTTAGTAATTATTTAGATTATAAATATTTTGTTTATAGTTATTTAATGTAAGGAAAGAATTTCACTGAAGGAATCTCTCTTTCTCTCTTTCTCAGGCACACACACACACACACACACACACACACACACACACACTAACATCTTTAAACTACAGCCATTAAAAGCTGCAAAGGAAAGCGTTATGGAAATCTTTTATTTTGGATGAATAAAATGTTTAACCGAAAGTTCTATTTCAAATATGGGTATATACGTGTGCATGTATAACATTCTTAAACTGCTATAATGAAAGCAGCCTATAAATATAAGTAAGTAGAGGATATTTATAATTTTAATTATTTTCATAAAGGGTGAGGGCCTTAAAGAGGCACAAAAGAAAAATATGTCTAGACATCACACTTAATTATCGAGCTAGCCGTATCAGCCCAAACCTTCCGAGGTGTTTTGTGATTTACATATCTTCAACATAAAGTACTTCACTGTTTCGTTTATTGCGTAATACATAAATTATTTATTTTCAAACATTGTAATTCGTTCATTATTCTAATCGGAAGATGTACTGCTTCAAAAATCTAAACGTGTGAGGTTCCTGTGTCTTAAGTTGCGACCGGAGTTCGCATTTGTGTTAAGTTCTTTGTCAGAGGTGTTCGGTGTTCTTCCTAAGCCATTAAGGCACCTTCAGGATATATATTCATTTAACACTTTCATGTGATGAGACCATTCTGGTTAAGGGATACTCAAAATTAGCAAAATAGAAAGGAAAACAGAAACTGTGCAACTGAGTATTAATTTGGGTTGAATTACAATGGGAATTTATGCACGTACCTATCATATGATCTTTTCTAAGCCAAATGTGCACATATAATTATTTACTGCACAGTAAGCGTGAAAACTTTTCTATAGTTCACAGTACGTTTCCCCTAACTTTAACGAATAAACAAATTTGTGTGCTATGTTCCCATAAAAATTGTTATTACTTTCTCTACACGTATACTATGTAGGCACATGGTGTATAGAGAAGGTATTGTATTGCACCCAAAAATTCGATTCCGAGATTTCACCTAAAATACATATTTTGGGACTCCCTGAATAAAAAGAAAGCATTTTTAGAAAAATGTCCGTGAGTATATCTATGGGCAGCATACCTCAAAAACGAAAAGCCTGTTAAATACCAAACGATATTGTGCCCACCTGGTCGGAATCGGGATGGGTGAGTCTGGGGAATGAATTATGTCTACTTTCACGTACCTTAACCCCACTTTCATCCCTCTGCTGGTATCTGGAGCATCAGATCTTGGACGTTGGACTTCTCAGGGCGTGGTGCACATCCCGTTCACGTAAGCTGTAAGCTTATTTTGGGATTTGGGTTTTCCACATATAGACACTGTGAACACTTACAATTTCCAGTAATCGTTGTTTATTTTCATCCTTATTGAGACCGGCAGTCCGTTGCCAGGGCAGAGCCACATATTTAAGGTCTATGTTTCTGGGCGAAACTCCGCGAATGTAAAAATACTAGATTCCATTTAGAAATGTTGTTACTGCAGCGTGGTGAACGTGTTTTAAAACTGTACTAGCTTTCGTAAGCGACAATTGCACTGTCCTACCTCTGCACTGTTCTGCCGAGTACTGCCTGCGACATTCACACAATGTCCAGGTATGCAGGTAAAACCCTGTTATTAACAGTCGATCACACCTGCATCTGGCGAGGCGTAAAAATTGTTGGTCTGACCATTTCCTGTCCTTTGCAGAACTCCTTATTTACTGCATTTCCATCTTTTTTGTTCCACAGCATACTTGCCGAAATATAAACTTTTAGTTTTTCCTAACTATATGTTTTACTTAAAGAATAATAGTATTTAATATTATTTTAATTATATTAATTATTATCTTCGAATATTAATTCTAGGTATTATCATGTTTTTCTGATTGATAAAAACGGGTTCAATATTTAAATTCAGTATCTTCCAAGCATTCAACACGAAGATTTTCAAGGAAATCCCCCACCAAAACCTATACTTTACATATAAAACATTCGAATATTTTGATTTTCTCAAAATTGGCTCTAACAATTTTGATTAAAATCTCTGTTTAAGATATTTACATGACAAATAAATAAATATATACATTAAATTTTCTGGGAATAGCCTCTGAAGGTCACTTTATTCTGGATGATTCTTTTTTAATTTTACATAGCTAGTAAACTTAAGAGATAGACAAAAACTTTCTATGCAGAAAATGTAGATCTCATTAAAACACACAATTTATGCCATATACAATTTTTCGTTGAATTGATAGTTTTCGAGATATTAAAATTTTAAATATTTAATTTCTTTTCTCATACAGGAATTTGTAAACTCCCGACCATGCAAAGCAACGAATTTCAATCCCATAGCTACCACATTTTAAAACATTTGACTGTCGGGTTAGCCTAGTGTATTCCCTTATTTCCCTTCTACTTATAAGGAAGTAAGCAATAACTCTATTTCTACTAAAGTTTGTCTCGATTAACATGAAGTAGATAGAAAAATAAGCTTAATAATAACAATAATAATAATAATAATAATAATAGTTGGTTACAGAGATGTAGAGAAAGTCATGCAAGTGGAACATAACAGATTTTTTAATTTTTAAACACAGTGTCACAGAAGAGCAAACTGGAAAGACACTGTAGCAAAAGTGATAACGCAAGTGTTTGGGCACTACTGTATCAGCTCCAATAACGCCTGAAATTTGTCAGTATTTTACATAAGAGGAGAAACAGCTAATGAAAGCTTGTGCCACCTTCTGATTCAGAGAGCCCGATCATGTAGCTTTGTTAGAAATGCTCTTAACCCCTATTGAACAGGCCACGTTACCGAAGAGGATGGACATGGAATGTAACTTGCAACAAATGAAGTTCTGAGTTGCGAACTGGTGTTCCCCAAATTTCTGCTTGGACAATTATCCACCTCTCTCACCGGGTGATACAAAATTAGACTAATTTTTCTCTGTGCTACATATTGAAGTTCTGATCTCAAGGCAATTTGCGCAAGTGGTGGACTAAATTAATACACTGCTTAAGTCAGCTTGTTCTGTAGGAGCGTCGAGCGGGTTTGAGGGGTGAAGGAGTCATTTGTCCAGTCAGTTTTGTCTTTTCTTACTTGTGTGGTATTTTTACAGTCTGAGACAATAAAAATGCGCCAGCAATTTTGTATCGTATGAGAGGGACTTTTCGCTTTGCTCCGCCCATATTCTGCTTCACCGTCTCCTCTTATCTAGGTGAATACGAGGAAGTGATTGTAAAGTAATAAAGGTGCTTACAGTTCCATTACAGAAGTGGACACCTTGGTAGCAACACTTTGCTTATCTTCTAATCACATCTTACAGGTTCATCATATGTCATATGTGAGACATCACAAGAACCCGCATAATTAGCATATTAATTGCAAATGACAACTAAAGGTGATCTCTGTTAGAACATAGGCTATTTTGCTCTTAACAAGTTTCCATAGATAAAGATAAACGCAGACAAGAAGTGTAAATAATCCATATTTACCTATTTACTGAGGTTAAAAAAACAGTAGGTAACAATATAACATATTTTCAGCATAATATTTCCGGACTTTTAAAATTAACAGATTTAAGACGCTATTTCAGTGATTCGTTATCATTAGTGCGCCTCTATTGGTTTGGAGCATTCTATTGCCGCTTCCTGAATACCATGAAAAAACAACGTTGTTATAAAATAGTACTGCGTCTTACAATGCGGGAGAGGGTTCGAATCCTTATTAATCTATTTGTTAGACCGTATTTGGTGTTTTTCCTGGCATCATGCTAAATTTAGATAGCTTCATCACTTCAAATTAATTCAGTTATCGTCTAGTCGAACCGTTTGTTTAAAGGATGCTAAACTAAATATAAAGCACAAATTGTATAACTAATAAATAGAAATATGTGTTTATTAATATACGGAAATAAATTTTAAAAATGCAACTTTTTCTACGATTTGCAATATTTTTGTTTAGTTTTATTGCAAAGTAGAAATCACAGCTTACGTTTAGTAGCTAAATTAGTTTTCAATCTGTGGGCTCCAGAAAGTGTAATGCTAAATAAAATTTTATCAGACACCTCGTAAAACAGAACAAGACACGACGAAAGATAGGGAACACGAAAAGAAAAGTTGCTTCAGCAGCTGATATAAGGCAAGAACAAACAGGTGCTGTTAGTTTTTGTCATTAGTTGTAGACATTGACTGTATCTCTATGTTTAGCAAAAAATTGTTTGATTTTAATAGTTGAAATAATGCGGAACATTGCTTAGTATTCCACATTAAATAACAAAGCAATTAACCCAATAAATTAAAAGCTCGGCCACTTTTATTACTATTTCAGGAAAGACTTCTTTTTCAGTCTCCTGTGTTCTTAAACCGAATTACACAGTCATTATATCGAAAGGGGAAAAGGATGGACAGCCAACATAACCAGTGACAAATGAAGTTCTGAGTTACGAACCCGGCAGAACCCTAACCCCTTTGTCGGACCTCAAACCCTGTCTCACTGGGTGATACAAAACTATGTATACCTAAATCTTTTCTGCCCGCTATCTACCGAAGTTCTTAGTCCAGAGTAATGCTTGTAAGCATGTGTAAGCAGACCTGTTCTGAGGGCGGGTCGAGAGGCCATGAAGGGCGAAGGGACAGATTAACCAATCCTATAGGTTTAATCAAATTCGTGTGTTAAGCTGTGGGAAATCGTTTTAGGACTCAAGACCCCGTAAAACCACCATCTTTTCGGCTAAATTACAGCGCCAGGTGTATTTTTAAAGTCCACGAAAATCGTTGTAAGAACTGAGTCCCCGGAAAACGTTCAATTTTCAGTAAAGTCACAGAGCCATGTGAATTTCTAATGTCTTTGTGTGTACACTCAAAGATATTAAAAATACTCCTGGAAATACTTATCGTAAGACGGGGTGTTTTCGCTGACTGTACCCGTGTCTTCCACTTGTTTGCTATGCTCTTAAAAGGCCGCGCCGTGGCCGAGTGGTTAGACCACTCGCCTCTCACCTAGACGGCCTGGGTTCGACCGCATGTGAGATTTGTGGTGGACACAGCGGCGCTGGGGCGGGTTTTCTCCGGGTTCTCCGGTTTCCCCCGCCATCTCATTCCACCGGTGCTCCATCATCATTCATGTATCACCAGTGTCACCGTCTGCGGTGCCATAAGCAGTTAAAACGGGCGTTAAACACTACCAAAAAGAAATTATCTTAAAAGCATATTGGACAGGCCACGTTGCAGAAGGTAGGGGGATTAATATGTAACATAACTTTCGACAAATGAAGCTCTGTGTTGCGAGCTGGTAATCATTAAACTTTTTGGTTGGACAATACTCTACCGCTCTCACCGGGTGTTACAAAGAAAGGTTAATCTTTTCTTTGCGCTATATACTGGCGTTCTGATGCCCAGGTAGTGCACGCACTGGTAGACTAAATTCATACTGTTTATACAAGTCAACCTGTTATAAGGGAGTATCGAGGGGGTGATGGATGAAGGTGTGGATTGCCCAATCGGTTTCGCCTTTTCTTACTCGTGTGGTATGTTGTACAATCAAAGATATTAAAAATAGCCTGGGGCTATGATTTGGCTGAAAATGTGAGCGTTTGATGGTGACTCGGGTCTTTCCACGATTTTCATTGGTACTTCCCTGGCACAAAATGCTACGTGAGTAAGAAACCGCAAAACCGATTGGGCAATCCACCTCATCATCCCTCAGTCCCTCTCGACACTCCGTCAGAATATGTTGGCTTGTATAAGTAGTGCATTAATTTAGTCCACCACGTGACAGCATTACCTTGGCATTAGAACTTCAGTGTGTATCGCAGAGAAAAGATAAACCTCTTGTTGTAACCTCGGTGAGAAGGATGGAGTATTGTCCAACCAGAAAGTTTAGGGATCACCAGTTCACAACTCAGAGCTTCATTTGTCGCAAGTTGCGTTTCATATTCATATTCCCTTTGGTAAAATGGCCTGTCCAATACGCTTTTAAGAGTTTAGCAAACAGGTGAAAGACGTGTCGGGGTCAGCAAAAAGACTCCGTCTTAAGACAGTATTTCCAGGCTTATTTTTAACGTTTTTGAGTATACCAGAGTGGCACCAATGAAAATCACGGAAAGACTCGAGCCCCCGTCAAAAGTTCACATTTTCAGCAAAATCACAGCGCCAGGCGTATTTTTAATGTCTTTAAGTGTATTTGTGCAAACTTATGACAGTACAGTCTTACTCCCAAACACATTTGCAAATTCTGTCTTACTTACTTTTAGAGAGAAGCGATTCAATTACTACAACGTATTATAATGAAAAGAGGATTACTTTCCTAACATAGATTCTGGGATGTTGGTACTGTTGCAAAGAGAATTTCTTTCGTTGTTGCAGGTAAAAACCATGAAATTGTAGGTATAACGTTAAATATTAGCTTCTTTTGCCATCTACACAAGTTTTTCCCCACATCTCTGGAGCAAAATGAGCCTAAGTAAACAGGTATGGCACGTAGTTAGATTTGTATATTAAGTATACAAATAGTATATATTTTCACAAATATTTAAGACAATAGTCATATCGATGTACAGCTCACTACAAACTTCGTATTTCAATTCGAAAAGCAGCTATTAAGAATGGCGTACCTATATGAGCGAAGTGATTAAAGAATGTAATATTACCCCACAAGTTGTACTTACCGAATACCCTAATACTTCTTGAACTACTTGCCAAAACAAATGAAGAAAGTAAGCCAAGAAGAAAATAAAGAGAAATACAGGGAAAGCCTAACCGTAATTCTAACATAATACAGACGCTTCTAGTTTAGCAATATTAGTAGTATTACATACGGATCAGCAAGATGGATTAACGATAATCCTGCCACCAGGGGTATTAAGGGCTAGTGTCGCGTTAATCCACCGGATTAAGAAAATGGCGGGAAATTTGAAAAAATCTGAGGTGTGTTTCATCGGATTATCTCTTAATCCGTTGTAGAAGGGGTCAATGGTTTAAGAGATAATCCGCTGATCCATACCTATGCATTTTTCAAATTTCCCGCCATTTTCTTAATCCAGTGGATGAACGCTACCGCACGCGTTGAAAAAATGGCACCATTATTTATAATCCTGCTTGCCAATCCGTTTGCAAAACCTAATAAACAACAAGAAGTTCATATCACATAGATATTTATTACATGATAAAGATACATATTCTTATGCAATACAATATTCAAAACATGCAAAAAAAACTGATATATTTATATATGAAGATACCACATGCACAAATGTTTATATTTTTGTGTCTATAGCTTCCTTTCAATATCACAGGCTCACTGGTCTTCAGCACAGGATAAAAAAATAATGTTGAGGAAAGTTTTCGATGTAGGGAGAATAGTTTCACAAGGAGGACGATTTGTATGGGCATCACAGGCTAGATGAATGCGTCGGAAATTGGTGTCGACATCTGCGCTGACGGCAGGAACATATACAGTTGCAATTATTGAATTGCGAATAATATCACCAGCAGGTAGAAGGCCCGAAGAGGTGACGATAATGTCAATGGCTGGAAGTTTGTTGAGCCCCATGAAGACGGTGCATCGAACATCAGGATCCGACGGCGAAGCCTTCCATGCCAGGAATCTTACGTTGACGAAGTGGGGTCGGACGAGGATACCCTAATGGTAACAATTTTATGCTCACCAAAGACGGAGATTTCTTGTGAGACGATACGGCACTCCCTGGGGTATATGCCGGTAGCATTAACGGTCTCATCAACGTTAAACATAATCCTGGCCATTAGGTTGGGATGGATGTCGACAGGGTCAGATTTTCAGGACATGGCACTGGATAATGAAAAGGAATTATTATTCAAAATCTGAGTACTGGTTGCAACGGTGTTGATAGTCACGAGGAGAAGAGAATTTGAGGATGCGTCTCTCGAATCCTGATTGCTGTAGCTCCTCCCCGACGTAAGTGAGGCACATCGGGACGGTGTTCATTTCGTCGATGAAGGCTTGCGACATGGAGTCGAAGTTTGAAGGAAGAAATACTTCTCAGTTGTTGTTGTTGTTGGTAGCGGCAACCTTGCGACCATACTTGGTTGAGAGTGCTCTAGTCCCCTGGATTTTGTAAGGGCGTCCTTTCTGTAGCTCACCCATGCACATGAACGGCAGGGTTTCTGCCATTTGATTTTTTTTTGGTAGTGTTTAACGCCCGCTTTAACTACTTATGGCACCGCAGGCGGTTGCCATTTGATTCAGATCACGAAGAATGTTACTGGAGGTTACCATGACGAGATGCAGACTGTGGTGAAATCGACCCATGCTGTGGTATAAGTGCTGGATCGGCAGAAGTGTAATATCCGCCGGATGAGGATAAAGGTCCACATCCTGCGATAGCGTTCAAACGGCAGAAATGGCAATTTCTTATCATCGGCGCAGGCCCGTCTATGTGAACTGTGTTCCAAGGCTGGTTCCAATGCATACATCTTCTAAAAGAAGAAAATTGGTTTTGCTGATTCAAGGTTAGACTCTCCCAAACCAAATCTAAATCACGAGGAGGGTATTTGTTGCAGATCGATTCCCCGTAAAACAGAATAATGCTAAGCTCATCGTTGGATAGGGGAAAGAGGCATTGCAGATGCGTGAGGTACTTCATCAATGCCCGGATCTCTGCCATGTCGCCGGGCATACCTCTCTAGTAATTCGTCAATTTGTAGCTGAAGTTTCCTGAGATCTGTGAAGACTCCTCCGCTGCACTTTTCGCACCAGTATGATCGAATGCTGCAGCGACACTGTCTACGAAAGCAGCATGTACAGTGAAGCGGTGTGCTTGAGGACCGGGCATGGCGTGAGCAGAGCAGGAACTGACGCGATGGCGATACGGGAGAAGGAAGGAGGGATAGAGAAATGGAGGGGATAACAGGTCTATCACCAGCCGTTGCTTTTTTTATACGAGATGCTTTTGAAAATGGCGTCCTCTTCTTCGTCTTCTTGTAGAAATACGGCTTCCCTTACGCTGTATATGCAATCCCCGTGCACTAGATCCGGAATAATGTACGGTGTAATTCTTCCGAGGTGCACTGTGAGGCATCGACCAAAACAAAGGTGCCCATTTCTTTTAAGGCTAAGCATTTCTTGCGGTGAAATATATTGCTGATCGAGAAAAACGATGTGAAGACCTTTTTTAGGAACAAATTGAAATAGATGATCGGGGAAATCTGTGTCCTGCTCTTGTTCAGGACGCCAAAGGTCTGCTTTAAACTGTCTGTCGTTGAGGTCCATTTGGAAAAGACGAAGTGGATGCCGTCCTCACAGCTATGGCATTTTACGGAGATAGATTTTCCTTCGAAAGAGCCGTCGATTAATCTTAGAGCATACGGGGCATTCTTCTTTGGATGATCCTCTAACTCATAATTCTTGAACACCTTTGTCCCATCGCAGTACACTGACACGAAGTTTCTATATCCCATACTTGAAGAGGAAGTGATGGAACAAACAAGTCTGAGAAGGGAAAAGGTGTGGAAGGGAAAAATATTTTAAGGATGATGATGACGTAGGATATAATGGCCGAGGGAGTTTTTGAGATAATGATCCATCTCTAGGAAGGTTCTAAAGTTTGCGGATCGGATGTACTTTGTGAAGGCCGTGTAATTCATGGAGTCGTAGGGTACCCCGAAATTAAAGACGTGAAGCATATACTTTTGGAAAGCCGAGATTTGGTTATGAATGTCGGCCTTCTCTTTCATTTTGTGAAACAAGATATCTGAAATGAGTTTATGTAGACTGTCCAGCACGTCCCATTCTTCCCGGTTTAGAGAAGTGGAGAGACCCTCCTGGTCTTTGAGATCGACAATGAGTTTGCCGAAGACGGTCTTGCATCTGGCGAAGATGCGGCCCGAGATATGGAGCTGATGCAGGTTCTCCTGGGGGTTGTGAAGGCGATATTGAATAGCGGTTTTGACATCGACGAGCTGCTGCCACTCCACATCTAGGACCACGGCGGAGCGGGCTCCACATCTTGCAATGGCCACATGTAGTTGGAAAGGAGCCAGAGGCGAGAACCCGACGCATACAAATTTGGATTGCGCAACATTGAGAAAGTAGACGTCAGAAAATGGCCGAATAACAGATGAATCTTGCAGGAATCATCCACCTCCGATGCCGGCTTCATTTCCTCCCCACTGCAACAAAAAACCATAAACACACAATTGATTAGATAGGAGATATTGAGAATGGTTATGGCAAATGTTAAACTTGGAAGAGGAGCTTACCCAACGGAGGAGCTGTCGGTCTCTCGGCCCATGATGTACTGTGACTTTTGGCAGCGTCCTCAAAAGCGAGGGTCTTATATGGGCCGAAGCGAGTTCTGAAAACACAATAGCCCGGGGTGATTAGAGAAAGGGAGAGAGGGATAGAGAGGGAGAGAGGTCGATCCAATTTGAAACTATACTTACCCGCAATGGATGGCAGGACTGTCGCGGATTTGAGCATGATGCGAGACATACATGATTGTAGGAACGAGGAATGACTCGACCGCTATAACGGTAATATTTGGCGCGAAAGTTTGAAAAAAATATATCTTTTGATGCACCCGAGCAGCGGGTTGAAAGGTAATCAATGACTAAATGACCGCAGGTAGAACTGTCATCACCTTGAAGCCTGATGGAGTTGTGTGACCAATTGGTGGCGCAGGAATTCTTTAACCAGTTAAGAATGTGTGGAACAAATGGGCTTAGACCGTAACTGTCGAAATACTCCCCTCTTCCCCCGGGGCCGACATAGATGCAGACCCAATGCTTTCCCGGTTTTGTGTCGGGGTCGGTATAATGACAAAGGCAAAAGGAGAGCCTAGGCGAGAGGCAACAGAAGTCAACTGATTGCTAGCAAAAACACCTAAAAAGAACGGGCGCGTAGCGGGGCACGCAGAAAAAAAATCGCTGAAGATGAGACGTGTTCATGACACTAGAATGGATCTGTTAGCGTCTATTTCAATGGTACGGTGGATCCCCGCTAGCACAAGAAGCACAACGGGTTCTGTTAAGGGTTTAGAAAATCCAACGCTTAAAGATACAGTGCTATGGCGCTGTCCAGAAATGTAGGAGGCGTTGGCGCTCATGTCGGCAGTGAGATCGAACACCAAAATGTGTATCCATGTGGGTATTGCTGTCTAGAAATGGAATAACCATCGTCCCGAAGGTTAATGCCAAGCCCGTCCTGAAGAGTTTGAAAGCATTGCATGAAGTAACTGCCGTCAAAATCGGGTTGTAGTGGTTGCGACGGAATAGGTTGGCCGTTTACATTCATTTGAAACGAATTCATTTTAAAGTGTTGAAGGTTAAATGGGTTGGAGGAATACCTCCCGTTTTAGGCCTTGTCGGTGACCATGGGGACGACAACCCTTCGAGGAACTTGACCAATAAACACCTCATTAAACGTCATTCCACTAGACCCCTTTGGAATGCTGAGAGAGTGAAAGCTGACATCCTTTATGTGGTACTTTGCGTTGCACTTTGCAAGAACAGCCTGGAGGGCAATTTTAATAGTGGGAGAAGGTCTCACCGTTTTCAAATGCAGCGTTGCCGATTGAATATCGGTGGATCCTTTGAAATCTTTAACGGTCGAGTAAAGGTGAAACTGAGGTGATGACGGAGTGAGTTTGACGGTCACACTGACATTGTTTAAAAGCAGGCTATCTTGGCGAAAGAGTGCGTTGGAAAGACAGCCCATGATTTGCACTCCCTTCCTTCCTTCGTAAAACCGTTTCGCCACTGAAACCCTGTGTTGGCCTCCCACGTTGATACCTGCGGTGTCCTTTCGCCATAAGCCCACCTGAAGTCTGGTATTCATAGCATCCTCGGCGTAATTTAAGAGAGTTTCAAGGTACATTCTGTAGGGGACAGAAACAATAACATTGTTGAGGGAAACCTCTACCTGTTGAAACAGCGCATTGAGGGCATTGTTAACCAGGGTGGCGTTCACATCGGCTTTGATCGGTTCGCCATCGTCATCTACAATGCGATGTTTTAGCTCGAGCACCACATAGGTGAGATCCAGATAATCGTCAGCATTGCCCGAGTAGTGAAAAGTGATTGGAGCATTTTTCATGAGCGTGTTTTGAGGACTTAGAGCTATGAAATGGGAATCTTCTACGTTCATTTGAACGGGAAGATCCTTAAAAAGATCTAATTCGGAGCTCATGTTCACGGCTGTCCCGGCCATTATGAAAAGATGTCCTGAACCTTGCGCCTCTTGCGAACGGGCCTAGCCTGTTTTCTTCTTGTGATTTTTGCACGTGTTATTCCTTTTAGATGCCGCAATCCGGAGCCGAGCATGGAATCAATCTTTTCGTCTGCTTTTCTCTTAAGGTTAGATCCCGCTTCTTTGAGCCTAGTCCTGAACGACTCTTTTGGAGATCTGCCGGAGGCTGCAACGTCAGACAGTACGTTTGGTCCCACCTTCAACGCCTCCTTTCCAATCGCCTTTGCACTACTTTTTAGAAAGGACAGCACAGTTCTAAAGAGCCCTCCAAGAGCGGAGAACAGTCCACTACCCTTTTGATGTCGTTTCCCTCTGAAGAGAATGAAATCGCGATCGTCTAGCGCTCCGCCGTCTTGATTGAGATAATACCGAGTAACCGTGTTCACATCAATAATTAAGACCGAGGTTTCGGTCTAAACGTGAGCACTATAGTGGAGGAAAATCCGTCTGTAAATGGCAAAAGATCGCCAAATCCGTTTCTTAAATCTATGTTCACCGTCTTGAAATCGTGCTGGACAAGGGGAACCCAATTGAGCGGAAAGAAAGACTTTTCACGGCCACGCTTTCGATGACCTGAGCAAAGGTGTTGCCTACAAACTGAGGGACAACCAGATTGCAATAGATAAACATTTCGTATGGAAACCCCATGTACGGGTCTTCAGGATGCTTTCCCTGCTTTTGAAGAACGATATTGGTGAAGGGTACGGATCCGAGCATGCTTGCCAGCGCAGGAGACAGCATTAAACTGTGAATGCGGTGCACACTCCCTTCACGAATTTTGGGGATGGGTACCATCGATCCGGATCCTTCCGCTGCGGCGCCCGCCCCGGCCGGCGCGATGGAGCCCCCGGCGGGAGCTGTGGTGCCCGCGCTGACTCGTATCCGCGGGTTTTTTAGGTCGGGAGTTCAAAGAGGTGCCCGGCTTAGGCTTTTGCATTGCCCTTGGAGCATCCGACATGAATACTTCGTCCTCTGTATAGTGCGAAGAACCGAAAAAGGCAAGGGGTTTTCCACGTAACCGTCAAATGGGAGGTTTGGTAACTGTTCTCGGTGGATGATATCTGCATTTAGCTTAATGGGTCTGGCAACATCGTGGTGTAATACATCGCCGACTTGGAAATGCTCGTTAATGACGGAATTTACACTGGTCACCAGGTCGTTTGGATTGTAAACGATGGCTGGTGGCAATTGCAAGCTAAATTTCGGTTGAGTCGGATTGAGCGTCAAGGTGTACTTTGTACCCACGATTTGCACATCTTGCTTGGAAACGTTATTGAATTTAACGGGGTACCGGACCTTTTGCAATGCCACCTCCCATTCGCCCGGCAATACGATTCTCTCGGGCAGAATGTTGGAAAACTTGACTGTAGTATTATCGGTAAAGTGTTCCATAGATGCATTGCTAACGAGCGTTATCGAAAATGGTCTTGTTCTGATCATGGCGAATGAACGGAGGCCTTAACCCACGAGTTAAACTTTGCAGCATACCCCCTCCACTTCACCAAATACTGTTTGTTGCGACCTTTGCCTTTGACCTACAGAATGGCATCAATCTTAAACGTCTCTGGAAGCGCAACCCTCTGCAGCTCCTCGGTGTAGAAACCGCCGTCTATGGAATCCCCGGCGAGATCTTTAACTTATATACCACAGGACTGCCGAGCCTTTTTTAATTAAGGGGGTCGTCTCTACCTCTCCGATCGCCTCTTTGCTCCAGGCATTTGGTTTAGGGGCTTCCGGAATGTCCTCAAAGGCATCGTTGTCATCGTCATCCGATTGCATGAATGGTTTCCTCACTTGTGCCATGAGCCTTAGGTAGTTTCCTAATTTATATTTTAGCAATCGCCACTTTTCGGGAGCGGCCATATTGGCACGTTTAACTATATTTATTTCCTTCGCGAATTCGATAAACTCTTGTCTATGACGTGAAGGTCGTCAACTGCCTTGGGCTGGAGAACTACAAGTACCTGACGCCCGTACTTCATTTCACAAGCTTTGTCACAAGGGCACTTCCCAGGGAGGCAAGAACTGGCAACAGAAATGCGGGAAGAAATCCTCCTTTTTGAACGAGAATGCGTTTCTTTTTCTTTAGCGAAAGCTTCTTGTCGACTAACTTACTCCAGCAGGTCTTGTGCCTTTTTAAGCGTTTAAGGCATCTTGGGGGTAAGCTTACATTGCCCTTGCTAACGTTAAGCATGCATTCCGAAATAGCCTTCACCAACTCGGGTTGGCATTCTGGATCAGCGTTTTGCGCAATGCAGGTTTTGCCTTTGCTATCACCGTCAAGTTTGCGTGTTGCCTCACTATAAGCGGGCTGCTCACTTTAGCGATGGTTGACCTTTTCCTAACCATTCTTCAACCACAATAAACCCTATAGCTTAAATCACCCTGTATTTAATACCCCTCCCCATGAGCGCCATGTTCCATTTGTAAAGCCGTTCGTTGGCAATGAAATAAGACAGCTGCTCTGCTGGAAGAACTCCGGTTCGAAATCTAAAATCGTTTGGAGTATACTGTGTGCAGTCGAGCAGGAGCTATCCATGTGGTTGCTCCGTTGCCTTTTCGAATGCCTCCAATAGAAACCTCGACCGCCGGGGTTCGAGCTGCTGGCACAATCTTTCTATTTCATCTTGTCCCTATTGTTTTTAAACACGACAATATAGTATGCATTAAGTGATATCGTCCGAAATTTTCTTCCCTGTGGCAGAACATTAAGCAAAATATATATAACCCCAAATTGCTTATGATGGGAATCTCTAGTAAAGAAGTTTGAAACGTTAAGGCAGTCCCCGTCAAACATTAGGTCGTCTAGGATTACAAGGTAATTTTCCCTCACCATGCTTAGATCGGAATACCTGCATGCGTTTTGCAAATCGAAGGGAATTCTTGTGGGTTTGGTGTGTATTCCTCCGGGTGGCACTAAAGTACCTTTTCCAACGGTTTATCGAACATTTCTCTAGCATTGCTAATTAGATTCTTAACAAAGATGGACTTCCCACACCTCGAAGGGCCTGCAATAAATACTGTGCATGGGAATGAAAGTATGTTTGAACATTTTGGGGAGGAGGAGGAGGATTTTGTCATGGTTTGCTTAGGGTCTCGGGTTCGAATGTTTGGAGAATGGGGAGTTTTATTTTTTGTGGCCATGTCCTCTAACGCCGTCTCTTATACCCGTAGGGCAGAGTATCGTACCCGTCTACCATAGCTCGCTTTGTGACAACCATTTTAAAGGTTTTTACCGCTGGTTCGGTCACCACATTCCAAAGAGGCTTCCTAGAGATCTGCGTTCCCCGCAACATGATTACTCTATCGGGCTCGTGGTGGGCGACCTCTCGCAATACCTCGGAATTCACTAGCCTCAGGTTCCCTGAGTTAAGCGTAATGCCTTTAATTTTGCACACTGAAAATGTCTTTCTGGAGGTAGGGCAGTACACTTCGAGGCAGTAGCTCTTTGGTCCTGTGGAAGCAAATCGCGATATGTACGCACCCTTCCCGTACTTCTCAAGCTCATCTATCATGTCACCCAAGAAGCTTCCTACAGCCGGCAACCAATCCCCCGGTTTTCCCGAGGTAATTACAGAGTCGGTATCAAAATAGCATACCCGTTTCCCAAGTCGCCTTAGGTACAAATAAAGTTCAAGCCGCGCGTGTGCCGTGGTGTAGGCAGCGAGGACAACGTTGGTCGTGGCGCTTAGCTTAGGGCACTGTTCACAGTACCTCCAAATCACATACACTATGTCATCTGTTGCCGGCATGTAGGTCTGCACCTCCACACCCGGATCGTTCAATAACTCGACGAGTCGGGCATTCTGTTCCACTAGTTCGCACGTTGGCAGGTTATCTCGTTGCCCTAGTTTCCCCCAGAAGCTGTTTAATCTTAGCTTGGCAGGTTCACGCCTACCCGGATTGTGAGAAATGGCTGCAGGGTCCAGGGTAACACCTTCACGCTCGTAAAACTGCCTAACGTATTGCTCCTTCGTCTCTGGGGAATCGCATTCTGATTGCCATCCCGATGCCTCGGTTCTTATCTTCAGGAATTGATTGAATATTCCTGAAACAGACCCTTGGATCCTGTGGAGGGATTATTCTGCATCATGTCATACTCCCATATCTCATAAATCTCAAGAACATGGTACCCCTCCTCGATGGTGACCATCATCTCGTCCAAGACCCATGTCCCCGTTAGGATCCTATCGTCGTCGACATGAAGACACTCTTCCTGATTTTGTGCCTCTGCACATACGCGACACAGTGGGAACATAACCATTGACGCGCACCGGTAGAACGGGATGATACAGGTTTTGGGGTGGAAGCACCCTACACTTTATGACTCCACCCTGTAAAGTTTCCAACCGTGGAAAGTTTTCCAAATGGATCTTCGGATGGCCTACCGGGGACGGTTTTGTTTGTGTTCCTATTACACGTTTATTCCTCACATTAATGTTTGTGTGGATGCCCTTTATGTTTAGTCAGGTCCATGGTGGAACTCTGTAATATCTTTTATCTGCCCATAGAGATCTAAAAATGCTTTTCTTTGCTCTAAAGTCATAACAAGGCTCCGCACCTATACATTCTACAGGCAAAACATAAAAGTTGGTAAGTGCGCTAATATATTAAAATAAATTAGCTACATCAACTATATGTATATTAGATGGGGAAACAAGTTAATACAAGACACAATTGAACAAATCCAAAAGCAATATAGTACATTTTGCTCACCTTTACAGTAGGGATTGTCACAACAGTGGACACTATTCAAGTAGTCGATCAAGCTTCTGGGGAGGTTTTCATTGCCATATGTAATTCCATGCACTTTGATAACTCGTCCTGCAAGTTCCTGAAGACTTGGTGGATAAGTAGACCTGATCATATTGCTCACAAAGGGCTCAACCAAAGGATTGTCGGTGACACTCAACTGTAAAATAAAACCACTATGGGTATTGATAGCTGTAGGATTTCAGACATAAAGGATTAAAAATTCTGACATGTATCATTTGTATAACTATTATTACTCATCTACAAACTATTCACTTATAAAACCTTATTTTAGTATCTGATGACTGATTAGCATTGAACCCAAGGGTCAATCAATGGCCAAAACAGAATTATGGAAGACTACAACCCGACTGCAGCATTCAGTGGTGTTGCCATTTCCCTTCTGCAGGATGGAGATGATAAAAGGACACACACCAAGTCACCCCCACTGATACCAAGAACCAAACCGAAGTCCCCCATGCCAGAGGCAGATGTACTATCACTTTGTTAACAAGATGGATATTTTTAATAGCTGTTTCATTTTAATTGAGATAAACATATGCAAAAATGATTTTATTAAAGATTTCATTATAGGTAGAAGGGCAATAAAGGAGGCTGAAATGATAGTAAACTTCAAAAAGTGGTTCACTATTTGCAGGTTCTGAAATTGCACCTTCATGTGGCCATAAAAATTAAAAAAAAATGGAAACTTAAAAGGAATTTTCAATTTAAATTTTCAATTTTTTTATTACAAATTCTTGAAAATTAATTGCTTTGACATAAAAGGATTTCACAAAAACTTTGTGTTAATGAAATCTACATTTTTTATGTACTAAGCTTTTTTGCTGTGTTATGTTTGTCACTTATGGAATTACATAAAATTTAGGATATACATTTTATTTTTCATTAAAATATCTTAAATATATGATGTTATAATAAATATTGTTTAGAGCCATTGCTTTGGGAAATTAAAAAATAACAAGGTTTCAATGGAAAGGGTAGTTTGTGGTTGGGGGATGGGGAATATTGTTTAAGGTATTTGTGTTACACCTTTAGACTTGTATTTATCTGGCATATTGGTTTGGTTAACATATATAAATACTTGTATATCTTAATTAAAGTGCTTTCCTTTGAACTTAGGAGCCTCAAAACATGCATTTTAGTGAAATCTCAATATGGGTGGAATGCAATACTTCCTCTACTTACGATTAGGCAAGCAGTAAAGAAAGTAATGCAGTAAAATATGTGCTTCACAATATATTACTGATAAAAAGGACCAGCTTCTGCAACACCCCATTAACAAAAGGGAGTTTAGTTTAAGATGTATGTTTTCCTTCTTAAACTATGGAGATTGCATCAGAACTGCTCTTAAACAAGTTCATTGCTCCAAGATGAGAATACGAATGAAGATAACCATGTAGATAAGCAATATTGTACAAGGATATTAAATTGTGGAGAAACATGTAATATTCTTTATGTGTGTATAAACTCTGGTAATGTTGCTTCACAGGTCGATGTGTCATGGCGGATGTTGTTAATGCACAATGTCAGGTACCAACTATTCAACAGAAAAAACGTTGTGGTTATAGAATCACTGAAGTAGTTGTTAGAGCTGCAAAACAATATTCAATTCAATTTATTTTCATCCTTTTTATATATGTTTAAAGGACACCTGAATATAATCTATTTACCTATTTACATTATATATAAAGTTTTTACATTATTCTTCCATATTTAAACTCTTGTATATTGTAAAATGCATTTTCAATTAAGTATGTTTTTATGGTTTTCATCATTTTTATTGTTTGATTTATATTCTTTATTTCACTTGGTAGTTTATTGAACAATTCACTTCCTATGGTTTCTGTTGACCAATTTTCAAGGTTCCCCTTAGAGTCGTTCTGAAATGATCCATATTATTTCTTAATTCATAGGAATGTATATTACAATTTTTGTCATGTCTTTTATGTACAATAACGTTTATGCTTTCATAAATATATATGCATGGAGCAGTTAATATTTTTAAGCTCTTAAACAAACTTCTACATGTTTCTTTATTTTTTATCCTACCTATTATTCTGATAGCTTTTTTCCGCAATTTTAGCACTTTTTCCATTTCTCTATAAGTAATATTCCCCCACAGCACAATACCATAGCTAATAAAAAAAATAAATGCATAAAAAAGGTAAACAGTAAATAATTGAACACAATTGAATAACAACCAGAAAGCTGTAAGCAAATATAATACACATTATTAATAATAATAGACTAGAGGATTAAAGAAAAAGGAAATACTGAGCAAGATGGCTCAGGCGGTAACTTCTGTGCCTGCATTTGGGAGTCTCTGCTTCATATCCTGTGGGCTGATTAATCTGGTTGGAATTTTTTCATGGTTTTCCTTAAGTCAATAAGGTAAATACCAGATTTTATATTTAATACTATGACCCAAAGTTTCACCTTCAGTCTAAAACAATATTAAAACTGAAAATATATGGTATTGGTGCATGTGCTATATATAGTTCAAAACTTGTTTTTTTTTTTTGGTTTAATATTTTTAATAAATGTTGATATTTTTGTTGAAAAGGTTAAAATATCAACAATTTTTGTTCACCTTACACCAAAATGTGGAAACGTAAGCTAAATTTATCTATCCACATATAGTTGGAGCAGCTAGACTAAATGGCACCCAAATGCCATCTGCTCATTGTGGAGCAAAGTAGTATGGTTGTAGTAATGTGCCCTTGAAGGGCTAGCTGAACTTTGTCATCTAACTACAAATGATGGAAGCAGCTAGACTAGAGGCCATGATGTCTGGCTGAATACGCCATCTGACTATTGATACGAAAGCAGCTAGACTGTGGTATCCTAATACCATCTTTTTGGCATGAAGCAAAAGTGGTAAGGTAGGGTATCTACTCTCCACCACATAGCATCAAAGAGGTATCTTACAGAACAGATCTGTCACAATATGACCTAGAAGTTAAAATGACATAAAATGGATTAAAAAAAGGGAAGGAAATGTAGCAGCAGTAAATAATAACTGCAAAACAGCAATAAATGCAATACAAATAAATTATCATCCCAAACAGTAATACAAATGTAGGGCAAGTGAAAGATAATGCATGTAAAGCATGAAACAGATATGAAGTAAAATAACAAGTAAATATACACCACAAAACAGTAAACAAGCATAATACAAGTGAAGAAAAATGCATATAATGCATGAAACTGAAAGGAAATGTAACAAGTAAACATTCACCAAGAAGCAGTAAACACAGATGTAATACAAGTGAATAACAACTAACAAAAGATGAAACAAAAAGGAAATGCAGTAATACCAAGTGAATAATAACTAACATAAACCATGAAGCAGAAAGGAAATGAAGTAATAGCAAGTAAATATTCTCTATGAAACAGTAAACAATGTATGATAACATCAATATCAGAAGGATTGCAGTGTACAACAGATTACTTAGCTCAATTAAAGCCTTGACTAACATTCCAAAAACTAAATTTAAAAGCAATTAAAACACTTTTTGTTAAGCAAAGATACACACAGGGTCGTTAAATTATAAGGTAACTGCTGTTGCGGCCACTCTCCACTGCGCGAGAGATTCAAGAGTGGTACCAGCAAAGATGCACTAAAATACGTTTCTTAAGATAGATTATGGAAATGTTGACCTTCTGCTCACACACAGGCAGCACAAGTTGCGAAAATATTCTCACCACTCGTCTAAGCTTAGCAACAGGAATTCTTGTGATTTCTTCCATGATGTTATCACTAAGTTTCTGTAGATTGCACACGGATTTCTGCTGCTGAGCTTAGATGAATGAGCGTGAACATCTTTAACTTGCCATACTGCCTGTTTGGGAGCAGATGGTCAATATTTTCAGCATTTATATAAGGAAAGAACTTCAGTGCACCTTTGCTGGCACCACTTTCCTGGAGACAGATCTCTTGCACAGTGGAGAGAGGCCGTGAGAGGGTTTACCTTATAATTTGTTTATATATTTATGGATGGATAGACAGACAGACAGACAGACAAATAGATAGATAGATAGATAGATAGATAGAGATGAAATATAAACTTGTATAAAATATGTAAACAAATATAAATAATGACATATTGAAACTTTTCACATGTCTAACATCAATGTAATGATATACTGGATTAAAAAAGACATTGCTTCTTTTATTATTAATGTTATTATATTATTATTATTATTATTATTACAAATGTAATACAGTTGAATAATAACATATAAAACATGCAACGAAAAGGAAATGTAGTAACAAGTAAATAATAACTGCAAAGCATAAAACAAATGTTATACAAGGGAATAACTAATGCATGTAAAGTGTGATACAATTAGAAAATAATAGTATGAATACATAAATCAAGCCAAAATACATAACTGGAAGCAGTGTAACAACCTTTTGTATTTAAAACAGCAAATGATTATTATATTAACAGAATTTTAGCAGATATTATTTCAACAGGGTAGCCTGTTCTTGCAATTATTGCATGTCAACCTCTGATACAACATACCTAAAAACTTTAAATAGGCATTATAGCTGAAAACAGATATTGCTGTAGAGGTCAATGTATCGTGGCAGATACTGTTAATGCACAATGCCAGGTACCAACTATTGAGCAGAAAGAAACATGAAGAAGGTGTGAGAAACCCAAAGGAAATATAGTACAAGCTCTACCTCCTACATCGCACAAGCTATGCTGTTAAATCTGCCAACAGTGGCATTTGCCAGAGAGGTAGCCCTATCCTGTACATTAAATTCACAAAATTGAATCTAATCCAAACTGAGTAAAAAAAAAAAAGTTATGGTAACATGCAAATAAACTTGCAGCAAAAATAAGAAATATTGCTACAATAATTGAGAACCTGAAGAGTAAAATTATAAACATTAGAACTGGGAGTTCTAACCTAAGTTTGTACCCAATTTATTTGTGCAACTGCATTGAACATCCACAGTATTTGTGCATTTATAGCAGTAGGATATTAAAGGCTTTTGTGTTGATAATATTAGGAACTTTTGCTAATGTTACAGATTCTATTTATACTAAATGAGCTGTGTAACTAGCTTAACTTAGGGAGATCCATAGTTATCCTCAGTGCAGTTTCTGTTGGCGCCGAGTAATCCTAGTGTAAGTGTAAATATAAGCAATGATAATGACAGCGACTATGACTTTAGAAGCAATGATGCAGATGAGGTTGATGAAGGTTTAAGAGAAGAAAGAGTCTCTGCCAAGCGACTGAGAGGTTTGGTGCTATAGCCATGGATGGGACGAAGTGACAACAGAATGACAGAGCAGCTACAAGGTAAGGCAACTGTCAGGGATCACTATGGATCTCTCCGATTTTAGTTAAACTATGAACAAATATGTGGATATGTTTGACTAAATAATTGCAGACATTCTCCCAAACTTGTCACCCTCAATTATAATTAGTAACCTTAGTATTTGAGTGAGGAGAAATTGTTGACATTTAGGAGCCGCTAACCACCTGCCCAGAATAGGATGTCTTCTTTTATAGAAAATGACCATGAGAATTGATAAATACATAAATGTTAATCATTTGGGTTGATTTTGTGTCAATGCCCAATACAGGTATATTTGCATTATAAATGCAACTACTATGATCGCTAAACTGTCACATTTATAATTAATGTATCCAATTGTAACTCTTCTAATCTGCAATTATAGTACATGACTGCTGCAGCAACCTGAACTGTTCAATAAATAAAAATATGAACTCTAAATCTATCTTCTAGAAGTAATGTAAATGGCAAAGCATTATTCTTCCATTGATAGTTGGTGATTGATTACCTACTAACAATCTTTCCCTCCTATCTGCAAATCTGAAAGAAATTTTATACTTGTGAGGAATAGCTATACTTGCATATTTTAGCACAATTCTGCAATTACATTGTATTTAAATTTGCATTCAGTCATGTGTTAATTTCTTATGATTATGGGCTATTACGACCTCGTTATGAATGCACTTGAAGGAAGGCATCATTGTTTTGTTTCGATTGTCATGGCCAGGGATCCGAAAGGACTGAGGAGAAAACTGATTATGGAATGCACACTTGATAATGAAAACAATACTTAAATTAATGCTCAGAAACCAAAGCAGCATATTCATTCAGTATTCGCAATTGTTATAATTAGTGCTGCTATTGTCATTATGAATGCTCTTCTCCACTTCACAATAGCATAATCAAGGCGGTGATACATTTACACACATCACTAGTAAATACAAGCTGGGGATGTGGATGCTTTCTTTACCTGACTCCAATTCCAAATTCTCGTCCATATGTTTGAGAAATGTTAATTTCTCTTTCCACTGAACACATTTATGTTGTGGCTGATTAAGAAATGAGATATAAAAATACTGCAACAGTGTTTGTAATTTTTTGTTTGTTTGTTACATTGTTCATTTATGTAAGTGTTCAAGATAATATTTGCAAAAGTGCCAATAAGTTTGTTAACAGTAACGTCAATATTATACCCAAAATGGTATATTATTTCTAAGTTAAGCCATTCAGCTTCCCCACAATTTTCTTACGATTTTATCTCTCGGCAATGTAAATGTTGAAATTGGGGTTCCTGCTTTCAATGTACTGTCGTAGTTACATTTACAACCGGGAACAGAGCAGCATCTCAGCATTTGAAAGTGGTAATCTAAATTGTGCACTGAGCTTAAGGTTACAAACTGTGAAACATTTTAGGGTAATTATTTACAAGTTGGGCCGCTAACTCTCTTCGCTGCGACTTATGCCAGTTTTGCACTCTAACGGGACTGGTGTGGTTAGAGAGGGATTACGAGTGGGGAGATGGTTTAAAAAACTAATGTTGTAACCATTGCGCTGTTAGGAGTTGTTGGAAATATCGATAATGAGGTACTACCACAATATAAAATTAGAAACATAAATTTATATACACACACTAACCTAAACGGATTGGAACCTAACCTCGCGCTAAATTTGAAATCCACAGGCTTTGAAATTGTCATCATAAATACAAAGTCAATCAATCGCCGTTAGTTTCATTCGAGTTTAGAGTGGCCGAAGTTCTGCATAATAAAATTCACTGAACAGCTGTATCTATATGAGACATACTTGTCATACATCAGCACAGCGTCTAATGACATATGCCGGTGTTGCATTCCACAACACTGTTCGCCTGCCGCCGACAATAAAACTCGGGTTTTAGGCACTTTAGTGTGTAGTATTATTATACATTTACATTGCAAAAGTACTACAAGACTTCTTTATTTATATTCTACTCCTTCTAGGCAGCATACTTCATAAATATTCACAAAAAAGGATCGCTACGCGTACGTAATAAATTAGCGGTTTAACTTAATTACGGAGCTTTTCCGATAAAAAAAAATGGTGAAAACGTAACAAGTATAAACCAAACTTACAGTCAAACCACAATTTGTTTAATTTCTAGAGGGGCCCAAGTTCTCTATAATTACCCATTTTAGTCATTTCGGAAGATGATAAATGGTAATACTTACTTCTTTATGCTGTATAGACTTTTTATGCTAGACTTGTATGCTGTATAGATTATTATAGTCCAAGCCATGAATATGCGTTTAAACACTGTGGGTAAATATTATGTGACATATTCGGCTGCTCTCTAAAACAGGAGTATTAGTGAAATTCCGCACAAAGTGGTTGGTTATCATCCACCATATATTACGCGTTTCTGTTATTATAGTTCTTTGTGATATATGTATGCAACGAATATAAACGCAGTTTTTACACAGTAAAGTCAACACCGTTAGGAAAGTTGGTTACCATGTAGCATATTCCTTACCTATCTATGCCCAACACTAATCGCACAACAAATTCCTGCTATGTTGCCAGGTTTCAAGCATTACGGCTTGTAAGATGTATTGGAGTTGGTGGTTCAAGTAGGTGAATAACCACCACAAGCCGTAAGCAATTAACACAAATAAATAATGAGACATAAAGCACGAAACAGAAATAAAATGCAGCACAAGTAAACATAATCGCCGCAAAACAGCAAACAAATAAAACTAATCACCGCGAAGGAGTGAATAAAATATTATAATAATAATAATAATAATAATAACAATAATAATAATAATAATAATAATAATGTGATAATGATGACGTGATGCTGATGATGATGATGATGATGATGATGATAATAATAATAATAATAATAATAATAATAATAATAATAATAATAATAATAATAATAATAATAATAATAATAATAATAATAATAATAATAATAATAATAATCTGATAATGATAACGTGATGATGGTAAAAATGATAATAATGATAGTACTAATTATAATAGTAATAATAATAATCATGATAAAGATAAGCATAATAATGATAATGATAATGTTTATAATAATAATCATAATCATATTAGCAATAATAACAGTCATAATAATAATAATAATAATAATAACAAGAACAATAACAATAATAACAACAATAATAACAACAATTATAATAATAATAAAAAGTAAGGCACGAAACAGAAAGGAAATTTTTCATAGCTCTACAGTTTCTGTAGATCATCTGCGAGCCTTTCTAAGTTCAAGTTTTGTTAAGCACTGCATTAATGTGTCACTATCCAAAATGTCTTAGCCTGCAATGATGCGCAGGTTGTGCATGTTTAATGCTGACAAATTTGCACAACAATAAGTCTGAAGAAAAAAAGTCGTAATAGGATAATAACCAGAAGCGATCTAATAGCTTGTGCGCATTTAAAAGGCATAATGATGTACACCAGCATTTTTTTTAGCAAGTTTTACTTCTGCAAGGTAGCCTGACTGTCATTTTGCTATATCTGCTATGACAGATCGACCTCTATGGCAAAAACTGCTGAAAAAGTATATGTTTGAAAAGAATAGGTGACAAATGATGAATCTACAGAATGTTCCTATAACAACACTAAACCTCATAATATAAGGGGAACTAATGCCACCACGACCATGTTGATTATTTTAAGAGAGGATGCACGTCTATTCATCTCAAAGACCTTAGAATTATATTACCTACACTCACCGCAGGCGCTAGTGTGCTGACGCTAATTGAAACCTCTCGCGCATAGGTAGGTGAAGGGCACGAGGGCAAACGTGCACTTTGAAGTATGTTCAGTACGCTTAAAAGGATTTAAAAGTGAAGTGGTTTACGAGATTTATTCTCGTGTGTTTCCTCCGTCACTAAGCGAATGATAATTTATTTTAGGTTCCTAATACATAAACTAGAATTATTGAGTAAGTCGTCAGCTGCTCCGAGACGTGACAAATTTATGCCATCGAAATGTCACAGGCTATACTCAGTGTATTTTGCGAAAAATTGTTTCCATGAGAATAAATGCAAGATGATGCTAAACCCTGACATAGTTCCTTCAGTATTTAGTTCCCTTCTCATCTAACGAAGGTAATGAGAACGCTAATTTCATTCTTATAACAATTTTGTATATGTTTATTAGCATTAGAAGGCAGTGATAAAATATTAGATTCAGTATTATAATTTGTCCTAAATAAAAAAAATACCCGAAATCTCGATTAAGTTAATTTTTCAAATCTATAATTACAAACTGAAACACGATCCCTCAGGGTGTAAAAAGAAATTTTGCAAAAGTATTAGAACATAAAGAACATTAAGTAATAATCGATTCTAATTTTAGATTTGTTTATAAATTATTTTAGGAAGCATCGACCATGCTCTCTTGTGGTGCACATATTAATATACCTACCTTACCTATCTAACATAAATATGCCACAAATACCGATAGAAAATTTTTGCTTAACTTCCTGAATGTAGTTTGCTGAAGTGGAATACAGATTCCTAATATCACGTTTATTTTATTTTTATACTCTGCATACAGTCTCTGAAAAGCCATTATCGCATATGTTTTTTCTGCTAAATTATTTTATTAGGTATTTGTTTTTATTTATTTACATACCGCCTTAGGTAATATTTTCGTATTACCACTTTGACTTTCTATAACAACTGCTTAAATTTGAAGTGTACATTAAAACTGTACATCTCGATTAACTTAACACACATTCAGTATCGCATTCATATTTTCAGGCTCTTGAGGATGGGGAATAAGACTAGCTTCATCAGTCTAGAATCGAACCCAGCATATTTTTCAATTTTAATTCAGCATTTTGACCACTTTACGGCAGAGACACTCTTAACAAACCCTCTTTATAATTCTTGTTGACGATTTTGCGCATTAAAGTAAAAAGGAGGACGTTTACAATAAGAAGAAACTGAGAAAACGGAATTAAAGCTGAATTATGCTCTCTGTGATGCTTACATCCTGATCGTAAAACACTTTAAATGCAGATATGCGATATTCAAGTTCAATGATAATATTTACTTCTGATTTGTTCAGTTGTGGAATGAAATTCAGTCTAGTCAATGAAGTGATTTTATTCAACATCCATCAGGACATTCAAGGTCTAATCCCTTCGCATAGATGCTGACGATCATAAAGAACTTGTTGTCGCAATTATTTCCTACTCAGGTATCCTTGTGACGTAATTATAGGTGTTTTAAAATTAATTGTTTTCCCGTTACAACCAATGTATTGCACATGACCTAGGGAGTCTCTTGCCCTCCAACGATTTCTTCATATTATGACTCGTTATCTGGCCTGCTATGTAGTACTGGTACACATACCACTGCTAGGTCTTTTAGGGTGACGATTTCAATTGTCAAGAGTCTGCAGTCTGTTCATTTGAAGCGCTAGTGTCTTCAGATTCTTCAACTTTGCTACTATGTTTGAAAATTTTCAAGTCTGTTATCATTTAGATAGAGTGCACTTAAATCCTTCATCCGTCCAATGGATCCTGGAATTTCTCTCATTTTGTTGCCTCCAAGATGCAACACCCGAAGCCTGTAATACTCAAATAGTCTTAATTAATACGGAGTAAATACGTATTTACTGCCGGTTAAGAAATGCTTCAGATAGGGTGATTACCCTTGGAGCTTGCGTATGTTTCTTGGTATCTCTTGTATCTGGTTGTCATCAAGATAAAGGTATTTAAGATTTATTACTCCGAGAACTTCTCCTGGAATATGAGAAAGTCTATTGCCTCTTAAACTTAGTTCTTTGAGCGATGGAAATTTCCAAAATGTTTTGTGAAGTATATAGTTATCTAAATTATTGTATTGGCTACTAATCTTAAAAGCGGGCATTCTGTAATGAAGCCTGATATAAAGGTTAAACTGTTATAACCGGGCACGAATTTAGGACCTCTGACACCCCTGAAAAAAAAAGCATCCCCAACTTGCAATACATATATTACTTAAATTTAAACAACATAGAGAATAGTTTCACTAGTTTGGATACTTAAGTATGAGTGGCAAACATCATAAGTGAGTTTATTAAACTTTAAGTAAAAACATCTTAATAGAAATAACTTACACTAACGAGGCATCACCCCATATTAGATGTCAAAACATATACTGTTTAAATAACAAGAGGCTTCCTCCTTGCCCTGTCATTTGCAAACAAGTTTATGAGTTCGTCATAGTCCATTTTCACTGTTAAGTCAGATTCAATTGCAAGAACACCAAGATAACTAAGACGATCCTTCACTTGTGATGTTCTTAAATAATTATTTATGCGTCTTCGAGTAGAAAATGATCTCTCAGTTGAGTAGTAGGAAGCAGAGGTACTGAAGTATATGTGTAGAGCTATGCTAAAGTTTGGGTAAACACTCTCTATACAGTTACCTTTTAATATCTTGCACATCTGCTTAAGAGAGTGCGACGCATTTTCATTCTTTTCTATGTAGCGTTTGAAGTGTAAGCATTCAGTACAAATGCTGAATCCTCAAGATCTGAACTGTAGACTTTCTGAAGTCTGGATGATGCATCCTGAATTTCAAGTGGACTAAGCATCTTCAGATTTGTCAAAAACATAAATGGTTCACTGAATTTCTTGTAGGAAGAAACTCTGTTGTTCAGTTCTTCAATCAATTTATCCAGAATCAAGATGAAAGACATCTGTAAGTCATCTGAATCATCATTTCCTTCAGAGTCTGAATCAGATATATCTAAGAATCTTTTCTTTTTCTGAATACGTTTCTTATCCTGATCAATCGTAGTAATGTTACAAAGGGATTCAAATTTCTTCTGTCCTAGATTCTTGAAAACCTCATGTCCCATTTTCATTTCTTCCAAGAAACCACCAAAGAACTATACAAATTACAAACAGAAGCTACATCCATGTCTGCTGTTGGTAACTACTTACTTACAACATTGAACCGTTCAAGAATGGAATTCCAAACTGCAGTCATAAAAGATGTCTCAAGACTACACAACTTCTTCATTGTGCCTTTAGCTTCAGATTTCACCAAAGATTTCTCACTTTCATTCCCTATTATTGACAACAGTGCTCTAACGATCGCCTCGCCATCTTTGTTCAAGCTTCTGCAAGCTTCTTCTCTAGCTGACCATCGGGTTATGCAGAGGGAGTTGACACTCAAGTTCTCTTTACTGAAAAATGTGCTTAAGTGATTCCATCGATGGCTAGAAGACCTGAAAAAATTAAATATTTCTTGCAAAATGTCAAAAAATTAAGTTGCTTGATTACATCTTGCTGCACTTGAACCCACCAAATTCAGAGTGTGCGCTGATCAAGGAATATAGAAAGCATAAGGAGAGAGAGAGAGAGATTCTGATTCTAGCTTGCAAGCCTGAATAAATACCTGACATATTTGGTGCATTGTCATAACTCTGTCCTATGCAGTTGCCTATGTCCAATCCATGTGTCTCAAGAAAGTTTATCACTGCATTTGAACAGATCCTGGCCACCATGTCCTGGATTTGGCATAATTCAGCAAACCGCTCTTCAGCTAGCCCCTCTTTGTTGACATAACGCAAGACAAAACTTAATTGGTCATTATGTGCAATATCAGTGCTGGAGTTAACTATTATAGAGAAGTATTTTGCCGCTGTAATTTGTGCTACTATTTCTTCGACAACTCTCTTCCCCATGATTTTGATTATTTGCTCATGTATAGCAAAAGACAGATATGAAGTATTTCCACGTCCAGAATGCTTATATAGTGACACGTGGCTAGCAAGAAATGGATCAAATTCAGCAATAAGTTCCATGCACATTAAAAAGTTACCATTATGAACACTTCCAAGAATTTCATCATTGCCACAGAAAGGCAGTCCTCGAAAGGAAAGCTTCTTCACAACAGCAACAATCATTTGAAGACATTACGCCAGTACTGACCTTCATTTTCAAGTTGTGAGAATAATTTTCCATCTATCCTTGTCAAAATGGAACTTCTGTTTTTTATACTAAGAACACAATCTGGGTGCCTTGTTTTGTTTTCATGATTTGCAATTAGCTCTGGATGTTTCCGGTTTGAAAAACCACGAGGTCCTGCCAAGTCTGATGTTCCTCCAAAGAGAGTACATAGTGCACAAAATAATGTTCCCTGACTTTCAGAATATACTAAATAATCTCTGTTACTAATTTCATTGTACGTCAGCTTTCTCTGAAAAAAAAAGAAAAAAAAAAAAAAAAAAAAAAAAAAAACACTAGTACAACGTCTTGTGGCACCATCTGTAAACTGATGTTTCGACCTAGAAAAGTCACCTTCTTTATTTTGTTTTACCCCATTCATTGCAATATAGTCCCGTGTTTCATCAGTTTTATACCCAAATAAAAGGACCAGCGCTAATTGTAAAGGGTGCGTCAGTAACGAGGAAGTTCCGCCTTCACTTTCGTTTGATAAAAGTTTTATTTTCATCTTTAGATCTATTTGGGGTACTTGTTTCCCCATAGTATTCAACAGCTTCACTTGGCGAGGGCGTTTATTCTTGACATGAACTCTTTGGGGTCGATTTTATAAACTTCAAGGCGTGGGACTTTTCTCAATGCGTCTTCGTCTCCCTTTCTTTTATCTTTCACCAACGAACGGATACTGAGCCCCACTAAGTGTCTTTCTTCCTGTCATTTTATTCAGTGGCAATCGACACTAAAGTAAGAAAACGAAAGAAAATACGATCAACAGTTGAAAAACTTAAAAGATTCAAACATAACCTATTACTTCATTATGATGGAATGCCGGCTCATTAAATATAAAAGAACTCAGTATAATTACAACAACAATAATAATAAAAACAAATAATAATAATAATAATAATAATAATAATAATAATAATTGTTCATTACCTCAGCTAACAATATATAGAAAATTAACGTTAATGAATAACAACACACACTTCTTGATCTTGCAAATTTTTGCGTGTGTTAATCGATTCTCACTATTGGTATGCGTTTCGCTTTGTCTCCGCTACGTGCGCATAGCGTGCAAACTAATTAGCATAGCCAACATGCGTCAATTAATGTTCCTCTGCGAGCGGCAAATTCAAATGAACTTGACATTTCATGTCAATGCTTTTTTTTTTTTTTTTTTTTTTTGTGCAGCTTTCCAATAATTTTACCTCCCCCTAAAGTGCTCCGCCCTTGGCAGTTTCCCGGTTTGCCCTGCGTAAATACGGCCCTGGTTATAACTTACATCAAGAACACGTAAATTGTGAAATATTACTACGTTCACGGGCAACGAAGTAAGTTGATTGTTACGCAGCAACAGAGTGTTAACATTTCCTGGTTCAAATCCCGCGGAATTTGCTAAAGTTTTATTTTATCTTGGAGTATGTTCATTTGGAGTGAAAGGATGGAAACTTTAAATGTCTAACTACAGGTTGGCTGTCGTTACTGTCAATGTCACTCTCTGAAGTATAATACCTTTCCATTCTTACTACGTCGCGTCGCTTCCATGTAAATGAGCTCTACAAATGTTAACTCGTTCAGCTGTCCACTACTTTTATAGATCATATGTACAATAGTTCTTGAACATTGGCCTTGATCCTGGAAATAATATCTCTCTTTCGCGTTCTCTCTCTCTCTCTCTCTCTCTCTCTCTCTCTCTCTCTCTCTCTCTCTCTCTCTCTCTGTTTGTCTCTCTAGATTCAGCGAGCATAAGGTTCGTGCAATCTGATGCAACGCAGTGCATGATGGAAATAATTTACAATTCCGTCATGAACGCAGCGAGAGTCGTCCGCTCCGAGCGCAGTTCAGTCTAAAATGCTGTCGTGAGGATGTCAATATGCTTTTACAAGTGTTTAGTTAATTTTTACTTTCCCTACCAGTATAATGTGCACAGTACGTACAGAAGGCGTTGCACTCCAACCAAAAATAAAATAGTATGATTTATCCAAAAATACAAGTTTTAGGAACTCCCGAAAAAACTAAGCATTTTTAGGAAAGGCACATTTGTGTGTGTGTGTGTGTGTGTGTGTGTGTGTGTGTGTGTGTGTGTGAACAGCATAATTAATTGATATTTATGTTCAGCATCTTCCAGATATGTGGCAAAGATTTCCTAGACAATCCCCCCATCCCCCGAAAACTACCCTTTACATGGAAAATTTTCCAAAATTTTATTTTCTCAAAAAGAGCTCAGGTGATGTAGATTAAAATAGTATATTTTTAATAAGCTGTCATTACAAATGAGCTTATCTTGACATTCCTAGGAACATATCTGAAGTGCTGTTAGTTCTGGATGACTTTTGCATAACTGATCAACCTAAGAAAAACATAACACTTATACACAAAATATGTAGATTTTGTTAAAGCATGCAATGAAATGTATGTGATACGTCTTTTTTGTGTCGTGCAAAACATTTCCGAGATATTCCTTGTACTTTTCTCACATAGGAAGTTGCCATAAGAATTTTTATTTTTTACTCTTGTCCATTCAAAAGAAATGGAATATTTCTGTCAGCACTTAGCGACTAGCTTTTTAAAGATTTGAATATTGCTTTAGATTTTAGCATATTATATTTCCTTATATCCGTGCACCTACCTCAAGGAAATAAGTAAAAATCCCATTTGTGTTAATAAATAAAATTAAGTAAAACCCACATTTATTTCAATTACCATGATTTAGATAAAAGAACAAGCTGTTTGTTGCAGAAAAGGTAAGGAAATTAATGTGAACGAAACACGTCAGATTTTTAATAGGGCTCCTTTAATTTTAAATCTAAAATCAAAGCACTTCGTAGTGAAACTCTGAGGCGATTGCTAGTGTTTATCGATACATGAAGGAAGAGACCCAGCTTAAGATTCGTTACTTTCCTGAGGTTTTCAAAGAGATCCAAAAACTGAGAGAACTACAGCCAATGGAGTCTGGCACAGTACAGTTCATATAATTGGTCAAGAAAGGTATTATACGTAAAAAAGGATTAATATTTTGGAACTGCGAAAAGAAAATCATAACGTCCCAAAAAAGAAACTACAAAACTAAAAAATATCACTAATTTAATTGTTGAAATTAATCTGTTTCATAACAATGCAACATACAACAATACATAACATATAAGTTCAATCCATGCAAATTTGGCTCCGTCTATAGTTGATTTTCAAATATCGAGGATTTATTTTTGTGAGTGGCAGTTGTATGTCATACATTGGTGTAATTTGAAGCAACGTGTCTTCTAGAACATTAAAAAGTAATCCTGATATATTTTGCCATATATATATATATATGCTGCAAACTTGTTGTCAGAAAGAGAAGACAAAATATTACAAATTTGTTAAAAAAAACTACAATGCCTACTTTCATGTAAAGCTTGGAGATCTTAACAAAAATGGGCTCCAAAAAGTATTCTATACTTTCATACAATAAGGAAATGGAGTAAAGGGGAAAAAAAAAAATCTAGTATGCCCTTTGCTATTCCTATGATCTGGCATTAGCCTCGAAATCATGTCGATTTTTGTGTATGTGATATTACAGGCTACAACACAAAAAATATGAAAGAAATTACTTATCCAAATTTATTGCCAGCAAAAAGATGCATAATAGGTGGTTCTGTTCTTTCTGTGGCTTCTCCATTAGAAGGATCTGGAAAGTATTCGTCATCAGATTCTGAAAACAATTTTCAAGACACCAGCAGTGATTTAGATATCCAAGAACAGAATTTTGATCAACCTCAACAGCCTCTACCAGGAATGAAAAATGTAATTCATGAATGTCTTGTGGATCCCAAAAATGTTCTTTTACCATATTTGCTGATAAAATTAGGTTTAATGAAGCAATATGTGAAGGCTTTAAATAGCATGGCAAATGCTACAAATATATCTGTAGGAAGTTCCCAGGAATATCTGATGCTAAAGTTAAAGAGGGAATATTTTCGGGCCAAAAATTAGGAAGTTGATTTCTGATACCTTATTTGAAGAAACGAGGACAGATAATGAAAAACAGGCACGGATTGGCTTTAAGAGTGTCATCGAAAGTTTTCCGGGACATTATAAGGATCCGAATTAATATATATATATATTGTAGCAAATATGCTTGGGAACTCTCGAAAGCTGAGCTGTAACATGAGTGCGAAAGTACATTCCTACACTCTCATTTAGATCCCCCTCCCTAGAAACTCTCTGCTGGTTCAGTGAGGAGGAGGAGGATGAGGAGGAGGATGAAAGATATCACCAGGACATAAAGGAAATGGAAAGACCTTACCAGGGAAAGTGGAATGTAAATATGATAGCTGACCACTGCTGATCGCTGAAAAGAAATAAGTAAAATTGTTCCCATAGTAGGAACTCTAAAAGCGTTCATTTCAAGACAGCATGTGAAAAGCTGATCTAATGTTCAAATATAAGTGATGATGTGAAATATTAGTTAATTCTATGGAGTGTTGTGTTGATAGTTATGGATTTATTAACTTCTATTTAATAATATAACATAAATTTGATAGAGACGAGTATAAAGATCCATAATTTACTTTTATTATATTGTGAAATATTGGTATGTGGTGGACAAAACTAAGATTATATTCTGATTCAGTACACTCAAATTAGGAATAATGACACATTAAATAAACCCCCCAACCAACAAGATAAATTTTGCAAATATGGGTGTAGTAATTCCACAGAAGAGGCGGAAACCCCAAGCATATTCTCCACCACTCCTTACTTCAACGGTAATGTAAACAAAAGCAAGAGGTTACAACGGTTTTGAATGGTTCCTGAACGTTTTACCGCTTTTCTCTATCAGAAAATAGTTTCTTTTAAATTGGCGAGAGACTACAGCAATGTTGTATTAAAGTATGGAATGTTGTCTAAATAATATAGTATGAATGATTACGGAATAAAATATACTGATCATTAAATCATTATTTCTTTATGTAAAAATGCATATACGATGTGCAGCTCGCCTGCAACGGCTAAAATGGAAATGGAAATGGCGTGTTATTTCTGGACGCTCTTTAACTACTGTGGCTCTCAGCGTCCCATTCTAAATTGGGCGTGAAAGCCCGCTTAATTTTGCTCAGAGGTCACACTATAGGCTGCTTCTAGTCAACAAGTAATGGCGGAAGCATGTAATACCGATGTAGTGAAGCATAAGCAAGGAAACCTTTTAAAAAGTTGCGAGTAAAGAATTACTTCTAATGTATATACTGAATTCTGTGAAAAGTACCTCCCTTTTGACCTGCGGCGCCGTGGTTGAATCATTAGACCGCTCGCTTTCTGCCTCCTTCTTTCCTAGTGTTCGATCCCAAGCACCCGCTTGTGGGATATGTGTTGGACGAAGTGGCGTCTGGGCGGGTTTTGTCCGGGTCCTCCGGTTTCCCCCGACACTTAATATCATCAATTGCTCCATAATCACCTTTCCTATCATCAATTTCGCTTACATTTCATGTTATCCACTTCTTAATGTTCAGGCCTGGCTACGGGCCGACCCTTCGTAACAAGTTCTCATTCTGTGGTTTCGTGCCGTTGACTCCTCGATAGGCTTCCGGCCGCTAATCATTGACTTTTAAGTCGTACGTTGGTGTCAGTCCTACAAATACGGGAAGGGTAAGCAGATTGCGAAACGAAATATTCCTTCTGCATTTAACAATCTTCTCAATTTAACGGCAGAGTATACTGGTGTTTCCGAAAGCAGCATAACGTGTGCAAAACATTTAAATTAGCCTAGGTGCGACATCTTGTACAAGAAGCTTTTCAGCAAGTGGCAGCCAGAAATGCGGTGAATGTGCATCACTCATTGTTCGGAAGAGCAAACAAATTGGGATTTTGGGGAGTGGTAGACTTTGTCGTTGACGGACTAATTTATTTAATGCTTGCACCTACAAATAGATCATCTGCAAACAGTAATCCTGGAATCTGAATATTATTAATTATTGGTATAGAGTTATTATTCCTCCCAATATATATATCCACAAAAGCCGTGTATAACTTTCCTCTCTTATCTTTCAAGTATTTATCTACATATGTTTTTATGATAAATAAATTATCAACTGTTCTCCTCCCTTTTCTAAAGTCCATCTGCAATTTCGAGAGAATATTATATTCTTGAACCCATGTTTTATCTTATTTGCCACAATACCAGTAAACATGTTTCCTACGTTTGATGGTAATGCAATGCCTCTATAGTTGTTTGGTTTGTCAACACTACCCTTGCCTTTGTAAATTGGATATATGATTGCTTTCCTCCATTTTTCCGGTGTATAACCCTTTAGTTAACTTCTATTAAATAAGCCTACTAGAACCTTAACTCTATTTATTTCAGTACACTATTCCTTAGGGAACCCTGTCGGGATTCCATCTATTCTAGTTGCTTTATTTCTCTTCCGTAATTTCACCTGCTGAATTATTTGTTTATTTCTTATTACACCATCGAGTATATCCACATAGTTATTACCTATTTCCCAATTTTCTATCTCTTTTTCCCCCATACGATTTTTTAAAATATTCCATCCATTCTCCTGGTTGTATGCTGGGTTTTGTTACATATTTATTATACATTGGTTTCATAACCTTCCAGACCTCATTTGCATTATTTTCATTTAGGACCTGTATCAAGCTACTTTCATGTCTTTTCATCAAGTTTATTTTCTTTTGTTCCAGTAATGAATTATATAAAACCCCCCATCCCCGCCTGGGTAGGGAGGTGGTAGCGTCTCTGCTTCATGTTCAACGGGTCGTGAGTTCTAATTTCGCTTAGGGTGAGTTACCCAGATAAGGTTTTTTCGGGGCTATCTCTTATCCTGAGAAGACGAATTACGGGTAACTTTGAGCTCCATGGACCCCGAGATCATTTGAGCATCATTTCACAAATTTCATTCATCGTCCGATATGACCAACCAGGTTAAATGACGCTAAGCTAAAAAAGAAAAAAAAAAGAAAGATAATCATAATAATCCCTCCCTTACATATACTCTTCCTTTAATTCTATGTACCTAATTCCCTTCTTTTTATGAGCAACTGTTTGACTTATCTTTTAGTTACTCTGCATTCTTCATCAAACCAGCCTTCGTCTCTTTTGTGAACCTTTTTTCTCATTTTCATTTCCTCCCCAGTCCTTACCACAATGATATTTAAAATATTCATAGCACTTTCAATTTCTTGTTGTTTTATCATAAAACTTATTCCACACTGACATATTTGACCATAATTAGAATTTAGTGTCTGTCTAAATTTATTGCCATACTCTTCCTTCCATTTGTATCTATTGTATTATTCTATGAATTTGTATTAAGGAAACGATAGTGAGTGAAAGTGAATAGGAAACATGGATATAGAAAGGAGTTTTCAGTATTTTTGAAGATGAAAATTTGTTTTGTGTTTTTATGAAATCTTAATTTTTAAAACATTCAAAAGCTTATACAGGGAAAGATAAGCATCTCAATCTTTAAAAGAATAAAAACCTGTATTAAGTTAATGTTTAAGTGTACGATAACGACAGTTTACAAGACAGTTTGTTTTTCGTCAAAATCAATTTTAGTGAATATGGTAGTGTAATTAGAAATCAGCACTTCTGCAAATAGAAACCGGCACTTCATTAAGGTGAGTTCTTATTTTACATTATAATCACACTGCATGTCATATCTGAGTACAGTATAATCTCGATTTAATATGTTGCACAGTTTCATATTTCAAATTTGGTTGCACAATGTTTGTGCACGTTTACAACATAAACTCCTTTCACAATTCAAGATGTATAATTTATATTGTAAGTGAATATTTGGTAAATACAAAAAAAAAAAAAAAAAAAAAAAAAAAAAATGGAATAATAAAATATTAACCTAAAACACGTTATGGAGACTCTAGTGCACATTTTTTATTCTTTACATATTTGTTTTGAACAAGTACCTTTTTACAAATGCATCTAGCGTACTTGATTTTTACATGATTTATTTTCTAGTGAAAAGGAATATTCAGAGTGGGAAGTTGAGATTTTTGGGTTTGAGTGGTTGGCAACCTGTGCTGTGTTGAATGACTACAAGCGAATTTAAGGCGGGCCGAAATGCTTAAGCTGCGAACTTGGTTAGCTAAGATTCGGAAGAAAGATGTTGGAAACAATTTTGGCATACCGGCATTTTAAGGTATTTGTTTTGCTTTATCTGCATGGTAATTGGTAATTCTGGTATTCGCTTATTGGCTGAATGAAATACTAATATTACTAACCTACCAGCCTACAAAACTCAATTCAATTAATTTTTGTCCAGTTTGATCGTGTACATGATATTTGGATACGTCAGTTTACATTTAGAAGTAAAAATATTTACAATAGTAAGAACAGTACAAATTCTGTAAGCAGTAAGTGTGGTCTATTTACAATAAAAGTTTACAAATAAGATTAGATAGCGGTTAAAGTGTGAGATATTTACAATAAAAGATTAGTACAGCAGGCATGAAATGCTAGCAACCTTAGCCAGGATCACAGATATGCCAAGTTATAACTATTTTTGACGAGAGGAGGTTCTGTCAAATAAACCTCAACACAATAGAAGAAGTTTTTTTGTAAAAAGGATACAACACCAGATTTGAATTTTTTTAAACACCTAATTGCCCTCAGTGACAGGTAGTCTATTGTACAAACCAGTGCTATTAAACAGTGTACTATGTTCAAATAGCATTGTGTTATGAGTTATACTGCATAATTGTTGATTATTTCTGGTGTGATTATGTTTATCTTTATTCATTTGGAATATTGTGAGATTTTTTTTTTGTGTGCTTTAAGACTTCAGGAATGTAGATGCAAGGTACAGGTAGAATGTTTAGAAATTTGAATAATAGTTTACAGGATGTGTGGTTCAGTTTGCCTGCAGTTATTGTAATTACCCTTTTTTGAATTTTAAATATGGCATCCGACTTTTTATCTGTACGCAATAAGGCTGTGGAAGTCTGCAAAGTACAGGCTTCTCAACATCACCTGGTAGACATAAAACAAGGGCGATCTTTCTTTCCTGAGAATTGAAAGTGAAATACGTTAAAACATTACTATATAACACGCAAAGATGTGCAGAAATAAAAGATAATAGTTATCCGTTGGGTTCACTGCACCAGTTGGCCATATACTGCCTGTCCTACATTCACGTCACCCCACTAAACCACAACTTTATGCTCGGAAAAGAAAGAACTGCATTCCTTTAAATAAATTAAAAAAAATATATTCTTTTCATGTGGGAACTATCTATTTTAATTAATAAAAAACAAAAGTATATTGCTTTCACGGGTGAAGCAACCTGCCTTTGCCCCACCTGTTAAAATTAACACACAATATACCTATTTGAAATCAGAGAGAAAATGTGAAATAAAGCACATTCAATATATAATAAATTTAAATGACGAAGAGTTAGACTTATTAGGGACCCCAGTGGGTCACTATTGTCAAAATAAACAGCAATTACAGCAGCAAACAAAACATAAGTAATGGCGAAAGCAAAGCATCCTCCAAATACAGATTAAATATCCTTACAAAATGATTGGAAAGGTATGAAGTATATGTGAAATTGCATAAATATTGCAGATTACTTCAGATGGAGGGAGTTAGTATTGGGGTAATACTCCTGAAAATGTTTGAAAAAATTTGCATCTTTCTAACATATTGAAGTTAAATACCAAGTTCATTATGTATGGGATTTTATATTGTTTAAGTATTCTATTCACACACATAGAAGCTGGCATGCAGCGAATACTTCTTAGATTGGTACTATACCTCATCTAGCACTTGCTAGAATTAATGCGAATCCTCATGAGAATTACCAGAAAATGACTTGTTAATTAAAGTGAAGTTTAAGAAGCAGTTTGACTACTTTGGTTTCATAGACTGCTTCTTAGTTCTTAAGTATTAATTAAATGGTTATAATCTATAGATATTTTCATGTCATGAAGGCACAATGGGCTCTTATGGATCATGCTTTTTTTTTATGGAAGAATCAAGTGCGCCGTTGCCAAATGTGGGTGTTATCAAATGTGACTAAGATAAAATAGGAACATGCTTTTCAGTATGAAATGTGTGAAAGAATACGATGGTATGTACGAAAAGTCTTTTAATTGTACATTTTTTAAAATTATAAAACTTAAAATTTTGTTGAAAACAGATTTTTGACTTCTTTCTCGCTCCGAATGCTAAAACATGGTTTTAAACCAAATAAATTGCAATAAAAAAAATTTAGATTATTTGTACTTTCATAGGCCACGTTGGTATTTAGATTATATCAACATGTCTAAACATATTTATTAAAAAAAAAAAGTGTTTAAAAGAAAGAGTTTGGATTCTTCGTTTATAAAGTAGAAAATGTCATTGCTGGCTAATTCTCGCTCTACAAGTCCATGCAAAAACTCCAGCGACAAAGTTATCAAGGAAATAGTGAAATTATTTTTTATTTACACATAGAACATCTCCAGAATCAAGGCATCCATGAATTGACAGTGTAAAGCAAAGCATGTATGGCTCACAGCATCAATAAACCTGGTCCTTGTGTCTTGGAAATGATAAAAATCATATGTGGTATGGCAGTTCAAGGGGCGATAAGGGGTTCTACCTCAGTGGAGGTTTTCAGTAGGTTTTTGGGAATCTGAGGCATTGTGAAATTTACAAAATGGTATGGAGTCAGGTAAAGGGACATATTGGGCGACATAACACTACATTTAAGTAAAAGGAGATGGAACGTTTAATAGACAATAGTTTTGAATCAATCACCCAAGATCAGTGGTTAAATTACTGCAAACACATTGAAAGGGTAGAAGATGATATGTGGAAAGTAGATCAGGTGCAGGATGATATCGAACCTTTAATCATTAGGTTAACCAGTTCCTCCAGCAATAACTCCAGTTCTTGTGAGGGAGTGAACAATCCAACCAAGACTCCTCTTTGGGTGTTGAACCCATGTCCGAATAAGGAAACAATTATTATGCGTATTATACTTAGGTTAAATGTAAAGTGCTCACAGTTATTAAGAGAATGCAATACATTAAGGCATAAATGTATTTCACTAGGAATTAACTGAAAAATATACAATATTTATCAACCTAATCAAATGGTGATAGTTTAAGTACAATAATGAATGCAGTGACCAAATAATAATGATGATAATGATAATAATTGATAAAAATAATTAATAACAATAATTAACAACATTAATTGATGATAATAATAATAATAATAATAATAATAATAATAATAATAATAATAATAATAATAATAATAAATTAAATAACAAATAGTAGACTCAGTAATAATAAGGATGATGATTACAATACTAATAGCAATAACAATAATAATAAAGTAGAATAATAAAAATAATAATAATAATAATAAAAAACCGGTTGTAAACGAAAGTTTAGTAATTGTGGAGGCGGAATATATGAGGTAATGCTGCGCAGGTTCTCCACAAGAGCCATTGTGCCTTCATGACATAAAAACATCTATAGATATAGTTTTTAAGGGTAAAACTTCCACAGGTTACCCAGAATTGAAAATGTTTTAAATATTAACAAGTCAGCTTCACAGATCCCTCACCTATCCCTTGTTGTTGCTCCACATTCCTTGGCTACACCTTTTGGCTGAGTGCCCTCCACCTTGGCCTAGGCTTTGTGGCTTAGGGCCCTAAAAGTTTATAACAGACCTGTAAGTCACTACGAAGTGGCTCTAATGGCAGAATAACTGTAATTATTATTGCATTAAGAATTGGGCACGAATGGAACATTTTGAGCAAGCCCATTTTGTCATGTTGGGTAAAATGCTCTTGGGAAATAAAATGGATTGTGTTTCACTTGCATGGCTGGATACCCTTGTTTTACATGTTAATTACTTAATGGAATCCAGTAAGTGGTTCATCCAACGTAATCCTGAAGTGATTAAGCACAGTTTGTTGCTTGAATGAAGTTATATTAACTGCCCACCTGCCCTTTTTGGGTACCTCATTTATTTCAGATAAAATAGCATCATATTGAAGCACAAGGTAACCAACATATAAAATATGGCTAGTTAAACTGTCGCTAAATGCCATGATTCATTGGGGTTTGCTCTTCACAGATCCCTCAGCTACACCCTGTCATCGCTCCAGTGCCTTTGGCCATGATTACTACACTCCTAAAAAACAATCCCTTGGCTATGCTTTGTTGCCTAGGACCTGCCAATGTTGGCAAAACAAGGACTGCATAAGCAATGTTCTCATGCAAGTTATGTATGAGGAATGAAATTGACTAAAGTGAAACAGTTTTATAATAAATGTATTATAACATCTATGTAAAAGTGAATTATTATTGTGGATTCCCCCACATTTTGATAAAGTACTGATGAGTCATCCTCCATGGTCTAGGAGTAGCATGCTAGCCTCTGGTTTCTGAGGTCGCAGGTTCAAACCCAGTGGAGGGCGATGGATTCTTTCGGACTTAAAAATCCTCAGCATGGCTTCCTATGAAAGGTCCCATGTTGAAGATATATGGTATATAAAAGAACCTCAAGCCTGATAAAGAGACTTCCATACAAAATTAGCAGTCTTTATGCACTTAGTAGAATGGGATACTAAGAACCGCAGCAGTTAAAGAGCATAAAATAAAACTCAATTTTGCCACAAATGCATGTGTTAAGCATACTGCAATTCTGAGCTCTATCCTTTTCTGGTCCATGGATTATAATAGTGGTATTATTTCATGGAGAGATTAGTATTAAAACTGGAAGTGAGGCTGACATAGAGTTAAACTGTTCTTATAACAACTGGATCAAAATTTGAGGTAAACTTTTTATTACATATACTGTATATGCTCTAAGAAACATACCTTTGTATTCTTCCACACAACACATTCACAGCATGTGCATTCATCATACAATTACCCTTGAGTTTCAGCAAATTGATTGGTTTCTGTTTACAGATACATGGAATGTAGCATAATGTAATGAAGTCATTTTAAATGTAATAACTTAAGAGAAAAGATGGCATGTGTTTTCTACCCTTAAACTGGTTTGTTTCTTATTTTGGAAGGAGTGTAGATAAGATTCAATGCAGATAGAATTATATTGATTCACTGTTTAATGCTTTGAGTTTTCTGTTACCACAGTTTCAACCAGTTAAGTTTCAACTAAACTGATAGGGTTATATTGGTAATGCTCAACAATAAAAAGTTACAACCATCGGCATTTTAATTCATTTAGGATCCTATAAAGCACACCTTTAATTTGATCCATAGTTAAGTGATATAAAAATAATAAATACAAAATGCTACTGTGAAGTGGTAAATGACAAAGGTATTTATAGCTGCAAAATTTAATATGCATGAAGTCCTTTGCACTTAACTAACCATTCCCCCATTCTCATCTGTGTGCATCCAAGAGCCATCTCGAATATCAGACCTCTGGCATAATTTCAGAAATTGCAATTAGTATGGTAAAAGCTGCATAGGAGTATCCAGAACTGTCTGGTTAACAACTTCTTGATGTGGTAACTTTACTATTGTTTGTTTGGTCACACCCTTTGATCCTATATTGATAACTGCTTTGGAATATTGAACAAACAAGGTATGTGCATAGTTACAGCTTACTGGATATCCCAGCAGTAGGTGGACTGTGCATCACTACTTGGAAATTTAATAATTAAGCCAACTAAAAGTACCACAATTCTCCAATACATATAGTTGCAAGCTAGTATTCCATTCAGTTACATTTTCTAGCAATCACTGTTGTTGTTCACAGCCAGAAATTACCAAAAAAGCTCCCATATTTACATGTTGAGGGCCCTAAGCTGCGAAGCATAGCTGAGGAATCCGTGTAACTAAACCCCAATGATTCCAGGCGGTTTTCACTACCACTCTTACTATGTTTTCACACACTTGTACCATATAAATGTCAGTTTGGGGTATGGGGGTATTTTGTTGAGAATCTTTGTTTTTTTTATTCAGAGGACTTCAAAACATATATCCAGTGAAATGTAGACATACAATTTTTGGATGGCATACACACTTCCCCTACCAAGTAAATGTAGTAGAGAAAGTAAATTTGGGCAATTAATGCATCTTTGTTATTTTAAAACTCATGTGTACAATACAGAAAGCAAATCCCATTGTAATCAGGCATATAATGAAGAAAATTTACCTACATTGATAAACTTGAAAGAAAAATAAGGTTTCAGCCTACATTTTTCAAGCATTTGTTTGGCTTGTTAGTAATGTACTTAAAGCTTACGTTTTGGCATTAAGGTCCCATTCACAATGAAAATTAAGGATAATATAAACTTGCATAATATAACAGAACTGGTCACAACAAAGTACATAAACATCGGAAACATTGAATTAAGTATAAACTTGGAAGATTGCAAGATCCTTGTTAATCTCCATGTAGACAGTTGATGCAAGATGGCAACTGCTCTCCTTGTTGCTTAAGTGGAGGCCAGAACTACCTTAATAGGAATAAAGTTCCTTATTTGCCTGAAGGAGTGATATCTGTGAATTGAAAATCAATATGTATGAATTTCCTTGAAATAAACGATGACTATGAATTCGACCCTAAGACATATATGAGCTACAGGTAGCAAGAAGGGGGGGCAGAAGTGAGTGAGTTTGATTCATAAAATATAAAAGTCTTCAATACTTATTTGTTTACAGCACGTGATTTAATACCTCCCTGCAATTCGTTTGCAACATACAGGAAAATGCCTATCATAATCATCATATATACTTATGGGTGAGCATTTGTAACATTCTGATCAATTAATTGGAATAAGCTGGTTTCAAATTCTTTATTACTAAAACTATATATATATATATATATATATATATATATATATATATATATATATATATATATATGTTGAATGGTTTTTCATTTAAATTTAATGTTAAATATATTGTAATGCAGTATGTTTTATATAGATAAGATATTTTCTAATTTTAAAGGGATCCTGTTTAAAAACAAATATAAATTAATCTCTTTCATTTTCAAAATAAATGCTCCATTAGTCAATATTTTAAAGTAAAACACTAAATATCAATCAAGCAGGGTGACTCAGATGGTAATATATGAAAGTTACATGAAGAGGTCTCAGGTTCAAATCCCTGTGCTGACAAATCTGACCAAGGACAATAAACAAATGCCGGGTTGTTAATTTGATCTGCATATTTTATCATATCTTTCATCACTTATTTAATTCCCTTCTTTCCATGATACCAGGCATTGGGCTGATCTCTATTCGGCATACAGTATGAATCCAGTTTGCTTGTTCCTCGACAGACTACAGACATTAAGGTACAAAGGAAGAGGGTAATTTGAGATAGAAATGTGGCTTCATAAACTACGCTTCAAAAAAATCCGATTGTACCAATAAATCGGACCACATCGCTGATATCTGCCTCTCTTATATCCCCTGGTTCCAGAAAGAAGGAACCCAAGGTTACATACCTGTGCCTCGCATTCTCATAAAATGTGCTGGAAGGTTTCAAAAACCATCCTGCATTTCCTACACATGGGGTACTCAATTTGCCTCATTATTAGGGATGAGAAAATTTTGTTTAAACAATAAGACTGAAAAACATTAAAATTATGAAAACCATAGGAATATATTTTGGACATCCAAAAACAGCAGAATTTGACAATTTTAAATTGTAAAATAATGAAAAAATTGGGTTTTTATGCAAAATACTGTGCTTTGTGCATGAGATTTATCCAGCTAAATAAAAAAGAAATGACTTACAGTTGGTTTACCAACCTGAAGGATTCAAGTTTGATGCTGATATAGTTCTACAAACACTTTGACAAAATAAGTACCTTATTATAGCCAAAGAACTATGTTTTTTTTCCAAAATATTCATGTCCAGAATGTAGTCATCTTGCATTTGCAATATATGTTTTACGAATAACATATACAAAAAGTAAGTTCTAAACTTCGCAGCTACAGCAGTAGCCAACCCTGGGGGAAATGGTAATGCTTACCACCAAGGTCGTAACCAATGGGGCAGATTCTCTGCCTTTATTTTGCACAAAAGGTTTGCAGTTGACAGGCCTATAAGCATTCTCATTAGGAAAAAAAATTCTCTGATATTAAAATATAAATAAAGGTCTTTCTTTCACGTCAGTGGTTGCACATGATGTTGATTAGGGGCCAACAGTCAAGTACAAAAAGAAAGGTTTAGTTGCACATTTCTCTCCTCCCTCCACAGATATATAGGTACATTCCGTTCACCCCTCTTGTTTCTCTCTGCCACCCACAACATGAATTTACACAAATTTGAATAAGTAAAACCATAGTAAAACTTGTCACAATGATGTGTTATATTCAGTTATGTTGTCTAAATAGAAAATCGTACTGTCATCTCAACTAAGCTGCTGCCGTCGCCTCTATATGCAGATATAGTGGTATATTTCTGTTCTTCTCCATCTCTCTCCTACTTTCAAGTGAGTTTCTGTGCAAATTCGAATTAGGTATCTTTTACAACAATGCATTATATTCGGTAAGTTAACTAAATAGAAAATTATATTCATCATCCTAACAGATATGTGCCGCCACCGTTTTCACATTCTCCCACTTGACACATTTCTGTATTCTCTTTGTCTCTCTTGCGCCCAAAACATTTATTTCTGTGAAAATTTGAATTATTAATATGGATAAAACTTTGTGTGCTATTATTAGGTATATTTCTAAATAGAAAATTTATCCATTACATTGTTAACTGCTGCAATGCCATTGCCATCACCTCTGATGCATACAAAAGGTACCGGCATATAATTTCTGTTCTCCCCTCTGCCTCTCCTCTCCACCATGTGAATTTATGCACAAATTCAAATTAAGTACAAAAAGAAAAAAAAAAATACTTAATCGTATCCCATAGTTTATTCAAAAAATATGGCAAAACTTAAAATTCATTTAAAAATTAAGTTAGCTTCTTTTTAAATAGTAGATATGCTCAATTCCAAACTTTAGGTCTGAAAAATGGGGGTCATCTTTTATTTGGATAAATACCATATGCTTTCAACAGTTGGCTAGCTATTTAGCAATATAGGTAATATTGTTGCCAATTTCCTCATTGCACTTTTTAGTGTTGCTCCATATTTAGCAATGTGTTGCTAAGGTATTTTCAACTAGTCCCAATGACAATTTTTGTAAAAATATGATTTACAATTCTTCTACTGAGTTTTATCTTTGTGATCATTTTCTTTTAAGTTTAACAATTCAACTTAAATCTGGGCTTCAACTTAAGATTAACAATTTGACTTAAACATTTTAAAGTTGAAGCAGGGTTAAAGGAATGTGCTTGTGTCCTAACAGCATTTGTAAAGCATCTTGAGGGATCCAAATTCCCTACTACCCATGATTTATAATCAAGGTTAAATAACTTGGAGCACGGTTTCAAATTTATCAGCTGGGGTATTTTTAAACATGAAGTAAGTCAACTTTTAGGAAGCGTTGGCAATCAGCTTCTTCAAGCAAAAGTTAAGCACTCTTATGCAAGTAGGCTTGCACCTTCAAAATAAACTCTCAGAACTTTTGAATTCTGATCCCTCCAAGCTTGTGTTCACAATGCTGAGCCAAACTTTTAATCCTAAGAACATTGTGATAAATGCTGTAAATGGTCTTGGTGAAAACTGTGACAGCTGCTGCTTCTAGAATACAATCACTCAGTTCAGTCACAATTCTAAAACCATACAGACAGCTGCCAGATGCAGTCAGGTTACAATTTTCAATTGAGAAGGTTGATGTTATAAAATGCCACTGGCAATGTAATTAGAAAACCCTGAATTTGCAGCTGTAGCTTTACAATCAGTATGGATTCTGTATTCCATTGTGGACAGTGAATGATATTTTCACAGTACAGTCAGTGAGATTCTGACTGACCGAAGACACAATCTAAGCAAACAAAATTTGGAACTCATGATCATACTATCATTTGAAGTGTGACTCAGTTATACACTTGGTAAATATGTTGTGAAGAATACATTTCATATTGGTGATAAAAGTGCAATTTATGCAAGTAAAACTGCATTATAATTCTTGGCTTTTATGTCTTTATACATAAAGTGTTTGTACTTAAAAAACTTGTATATTAAGTAATTTTCACTTATAACCAAACTAAAATGATGCATTGCAAAAGTGCCTCTAAAATCAACTTAGTTACACTAAAACCCACTGAAAAATAACACCAAAATATTCTAAAAAAATAAAACATTTTCCTGTCCCTACCCATTATGTTTAAGTTTCTTTTCCAAGTGTTGTGTCCAGTGAGATAGCCAACAACCACTCTGAACCTGGTTCTATGTAGGTTCAAAAGAACCTGACTTAATTTGCCACTTAGCCCACAGCCCACGTGCCTTATCCAGATCTCAAGATGAGCCCTAGCTGTAAGCCTGGTTATCTCATACTTAATGCTTTTAGGGGACATGCTGCAAAGGGGCTCAGGTTCTGCAAATGCAAGACCTGCTCCCCACTAAACCAGACTGTCCTCCATCTCATTACCTCTGATGCTCGCATAACCAAACCCAGACAAGGGTAACCTGTTACTGGGCACAAAGACTGTCCAATATTCTTTGGCAGTCCCAACCCAATCTGGATGTTGTTTTGTCTGCCTTAAGGGCTTTCAAAGCTGCCCAACTAATTGAGCAGATATGAATATCTGCTTGCCCGCCTGTCATGTATAAAATATTCATAACACAGACTAAGATAGCATATACTTAAGGCATACTGTGGGGTGGTCCACATTGCCCCAGTTATCATCATACATGCCAATCGCTGCAACAAATCTATCCTAGTAGCCACTCTCTTCATTTCTGAGATGGGACTAGGATAATGAAGGTCTTATGACCAAGGTGAAGAGCTATCTGATCATTTTTGGTCTTAGGCTCCACCTCAGTCCAATAGCCCTCCTATATGCCCACAAGGAATTTTGGGCCTTCTTAACTTTGTAATCTACATGCTTTTGCCAACTCAGCCCAGCATCCAAGATAGCTCCTAGATACTTGGTCGAAACAGAAAGCTAAAATCTCTTCCCAAACAGGAGGAGCTCTACCAAGCCTGGCAGGGCCCCCCTCCATGTGAAGACCATGGTCTCTGTTTTGTCTGGATTAACAGACAAATCTGTTTCCATACACCATTCATCTATAGCAAGTAAGAAGCCCTGAATAGACCATGCTAGGATTATCCATTTGCTACAAGCCATATATCCTCTGCATAGCCTTGAGCATGAATTTCTCCTTTGTTGAGTTGGCTCAGCAGATCCTCCAACACCAGGGACCACAAAGTGCGTTATAAGACTCCTCCTTGAGGACAGCCTGTGGGATACTGATGCTCTGAGAGTAATATTCCTCAGAGCCACCACCTCCTAATGACCTTCCAAGGAGGTCATGTTCCAGTCCAAAATGACCTGACTCTTACCTCTGTCTTCCAGACATCTTCTAATGGAACCCAGATTCATATGATTAAAGGCATCTTCAATGTCTAGAAAAACTGCCATGGCTAGCTCTCCACTACCCAGTGCCCCCTTCAGTCTAATCATTGGACAGTGGAGCACCAATTCTGTGGATTTTCCTGGCTGGTAGGCATACTGATGAGGATATATGGTTCTCCCAACCAGTACCCCATTTCTCAAGTATCTATCCGGTAGTCTTTCCAAAACATTCTACACGAAGGATGTCAGACTAATAGGATGAAAATCCTTAGGCCTGCAGTATGACTGTCTGCCCAGTTTAGGTAACTAAACCACCTTGGCCCTCTCCAGAGGCTACAAACACACCTCATGGCAAGGTAGGCCCTGCAAATTCTCAGTAGGTGAGAAGAAACATTCATCCAGCCCTCTTACAGGAGAGCTGGGAAGACTTTGACCTCAACTGCACTTTTATAGGGCTGAAAAGTGAAAACACCCCATTTAATGTTCTTAAGAAAATCACTATCTTGGAGGCCACAAGCCAGCTTTCCTGCAAGGACTTGCATGCCTCAACCAAGGTTACCGCTTGATCCATAATGCTGGTTCCCAGAAAATTGATTTCAAACAACAGCCTCAGGGGCATCTTAGCACTGGAAGGGTCCTCCAAAGAGGCCAGCTTGATCCCATCTCCAGAGCACTTTCTGCAGTCGAGCAGCACTCGATCGCTTCTCTATATTCTCAGAGAAGTGCCTTCAAGATTTCTAAGCCCTCCAGATCTCTTTTCTATACCATCTCTGCTATTCCTTATATGAATCCCAGGTTGCCTAACATGTGTTGACTTTATAAGCATTATAAAGCCTACCTGTCTTTAGCTTGATGGCCCTTAAAAAGAGTTCCATCTCAAATTGGTCTTTTTCCCGTACCTCCTGCAGGATAGGGCTATTCTTTTTATAAGCAGATACCAAAGTATAAGTGAAAAAGCTTGCTTAATGCACCAGGTCCTCCATGTTCCACAGCCTGATCTGGATTCCATTCTCAAACCCACTCTCCATGCCCCCCCCCCCCCCCCCCCGGAAGAAGTCCCATTTGTCCTCCTAGGGTTCCTGTAAAGGCGATCATTTCCCTTTCTCTCGAGATAAAAGCAGATATGCCTGTGGTCGGATAAAGAGGGTTCCAGACTAAACCTCCAATCCTTCCTTTCCTCTAGGATCCCAAAGACACTAGTGTCAATTCTAGGACTTCTCCCTCTGAAAATTAACAAGGTAGAATGTCACCCTAGTTCACAATCTCCAGATCCATAAAGCTCAGGAAATCAAGTAATGCCTCCCTTTTCCTATTGATGTCCAGGTAATGTTGCTGAATGAGGGTATGTTTGCTGCAAAATGTCAGGTAGACAACTTTTTCACAAAAAAAGGTGCTGAAAAATGCATTGTGGAGCATATAGAGTTGGTACTATACTCTTGTGTTCTTCCTCTTACAATGCCAAGGAAATGTACTTGGTTATGGAGTCAATGTTGCAAGATAAGTAAAATTCAGATATATTTTTATGTCTTTACTACTGTTCCCTTGATCATGTTGTTTAAAATAAAGAAATAAAAACACACTATAAATAACTAGGAATATTTGTATATAGTGGAGCACTACTGGAATTGTTTAACAATGAGTCAAAATTATAAACACTTTACATTTCTCCCCTTAACATATTGGTCTTTATTCAAAACTAGTTTCAGTTATATGTGGTATTAATTTATTGAATTGGTTTTTTAACACTACGTCACTTACATTTTTATTATGAGGGACTAGTTTCAAAAGCCTGTGCTTTCATTTTCAACCTCACTGGTCCAACTGCCGTTGCTGGTTGCGGTTGCTTGTGCTCTCTTCTCTGGTGGCGAAATGATGAACTTCTTAACTAAGCTGTCTACTGGCAGGATTTCAAAGTTTATTAGGTGATCTTTGTTTTTCCATATGAGGAGTGTTTTCCCAGGTTGTGAGTTCATTGTGGCCTGACATGGTTTTTAGCAATTTTGGATCTAGATTGTGGTTTTCTTTCCAAAAGTGAAATGCTACTGCCGATTTATCTTATTATTTCAATTTAAAGTTTCTAGTTAATTTGTCGACTGATGCTCCCATATTGTGTCTGTTTACACAGTGTGGCGGTTACAGGGGTATTCATATTCTGATGAAATCACCTTTAGCTAGCTCATGTACCACATAACCTCAAATAATCATCTGCAATAGATAGGTTGACTTGACTCAGTGTGCCTTCATACCTACACCATTTTCAGCTTGCAAAAAAGATTATTGATTAATCTGCATAGATTATAATTGTTAATTTTAAAGCATAGGAGCAACAAAAATATATTTTGTACATGAAATAGGTATGTTTTTATTTCTTTATTTTAAAGAATATGAGCAAGGGAGTGATAGTAAATACATAAAAATACATCTGAATTTGGCTTATCTTGCATCATTGACTCCATAACCGGGTACATTTCCTTGGCATTGTATGAGGGAAAAAACACTACTGCCATCTAGCGATGAATAATAGGTTGCATTCCATTGGCACTGTCTGCTTAGTTCTTTAGCACTTTTGTAGTTTCTAAAGTTGGTATTATTTTGCAGTGTTGTGCAGTAAACACACCCTCATTCAGCAACATTACCAATGTCCATATTAGCCCAAACACTATGGTGGGCATTGGAGTTGCAACCAATCAATAGATGGAAGTTTTTACTCTTGCAATTATCCACAAGATTACTGAAGTCCTGAGGAAGTGGAGGTTCCACAGAGCCATAAGGGAAATGGCTGAGCAACTTGCCATAGTAGTCCACCCACCTCACTCACACCTTGCCATAATTGCCACTAGATCCCTCGTGTTGCATTGTCTTGTCAAGACATATGCACTGGGTTTCTTATGCTGAAGCACCGAAGATAGAAGAACCCTTTAAGTTTAGTCCCATAATACAACCTTGCTGAAGCCAAGGTTCCTATATTATGGCAACCTCCAGATCCTGCCTTGTTATGCTACTACATAACATCCTATAGGTATAATACTGTGTTGGAGGTTAGCCTGAATGAAAGAAATCTTTTTGCCCTTACAAGGCCTGTTCTTGAAATGATAACCCAGCTCTGCATAAGGAGACATCATAGGAAATATATTCCCTTCCAGCTTTAGGGTGCAAAACTCTTTATACTCTGCTCCCCTGCTTGTTGAGAGGGAGTCTCTTCCTCTTTAGAAGCAGATAGATAGTCCAGGCACAGGTCCCAGAGTGATTTCTGGAGAGCCTCTTGTGATAAAGACTTCATATTTCGCCATCTGCTGGGCCAGTAGCCTAGCTCTTCTTTTCGGCTCCCTTAGGAGCCTTAGTCAGTTTTCCGGAACAGTATGTATTGTCTATACCATAAGGAGGCTTGTCCGGTCTTCCACATCTTTGGAAATTCAGACACCACTTCTATGCCTAGCTGCAGGGATAGAGTTCCCTCTTTCAAGAGCCCAGGTTCCACTACAGCATCAAGAGATCTCTTGGGGTCACCAGGAGGGACCTCTGGTTATTTGGAACTACATATCCCAGTGTTATTCCCATGACCTGCAAGGGATATCTATGGTCCACCCAGAGAGAGCCCTACATGTCTGGGTAAGACTAAACATCTGGGAGGTCATCAGACCAGAGGCTCTGCTAACGACACATATCTCTGTTGCATCATGCACCCCTTGGAATGAGTCATCTAACACCTTAGGGTTGGGAAGTTGTTTCACGGTCTCTTGTTGGTTCAGGTCCTGGCTATCCACTACCTGCCGATGCATCCGATACCCACTCAGGTCCAGTGTAAAGGGCTTGCAGGCTGCTAAGCCACTCCAGAGGCTCTGCTGTTGCACTTATTCTTCAGTATCATAGGGCACTAATATAATTGTGCAACTTATAGCTTTTTGTTCTCTGTAATTTGTCAGCAATCATAGTGATTTCTACTATGCTTGAGCGCACAGTAAAGATTAAGCCCCTATGTCTATGGCCATAAAATGTGAATCTACTTCTTAGCAGAAGTAGAGAGGTAGACAGAAATCACTTCCGCATGTGTGTACTATTTGAGTTAATTTTAACTTCCCACTTTAATATACTTGGGTTGAACTGCTCAGTTATGTGTGATTTGATAATGGCATAGCTCTTTGCTCAATCAGCTGCTAAGGTCTTGCAGACAATCGTAGGTAATTTTGCCTCTTAGATGCAGAAGAAAGTATTAGCTACAACTGAAATTGGGGAATATTCACAGACCAGGTGTCATTTACATCTGCAAGTTGGGAGGTGGGGAGGAACTAATTATTTATCTCCCCAGAGGAAAACATTATGACTCAGCGCAAATGGCTTGCCAAGGTCTTGTATCTGTGTCTTGTTGGGGTGGATGTCAGGGGATTGTGTACACATGTTATGCAGTTTGTTGGCATACTGAATAGCAAGGAGTATAACTACATCCTCATTTGCAGCATGGTTCATTCTACAAGGTGCATTCATGTTATAACACCTCCATTTTTTTTTCTCACTAACTAATCATACGAAAATTATGAAACTTGTCACTTCTCGACCTAACCTCCCTGCATCCATATACATTTTTTGCATGTTGACGCCATGACTCCATGACCACTGCGAACGCTTCTTTAGGAGTCTTTTTTGACCCCTGAAAAATTGCTGATGCAATAGCGACACAGCTGGTGAATGCAAGTATCTTTCATTGTCGGAAACAGCCAAAAGTCATTAGGAGCCAGGTGAGGTGAGTAGGGAGCATGAAGAATGACTTCAAAGTTGTTTGCACAAAGAAACTGCTGTGTCACGTTCACCCGATGCTCTGGTGCGGTATGTTGGTGAAAGAGCACATGGCAGCCTTTTCTGGCAATTTTTTGCTCAGTGCAGGAAGAAGTTTCTTCTTCAAAATACCTTCATACGATGTCCTGTCACCTGGCTCCCTGTGGAATTCAATGCATAAGGATAACACCATTGCTGTCCCATAACATGGCCACCATTATTTTTTCAGCACTGGCACTTACCCAAAATTTTGTTTGGTGGTGGTTAATCTGTGTGCTTCCATTAAGCACACTGGCGCTTTGTTTCTGGATTGAAAAACGTCATCCACGTGTCATCCATTGTCACAATTGGCAAAAAGAAAGTGCCATTTTGCTTTCATCTCGCATCAACATTGCATGGCAACATGCCACATGCACAGTCTTGTGATCTTCCATCAGCATTCGTGGCACCTACATAGAGGACACTTTTCGCATTTTCAGATCATCATACAGGATTGTGTGCACACATCTCATGGAAATGCCAACTGTGGAGGCGATCTGTTCCACAGTCATTTGGCAACCCTCCAAAACATGTTTCTCCACTCTCTTGATTATGTCATTGGGCCGGCTTGTTTGAGGCAGAGATTCTCTTAGTTTTTTGTCACACAGCGTTCTGCCTTCTTTGAACTGTTGTACACACAAACGCACATTAAATACATCCATGACACCATCACCACATGTCTCACTTAACTGGTAATGAATTTCAATTGGTGTCATACAATGCAAATGGAGAAAGTGACTGATTACACACTGATCAAGTAACGAAAACGTTGCAATTTTAAGTATACAAAGCAATCCTCAATCTTGCCATTGCGATGGGAGGTTCTGTGTGCCATACAATGCTGCCATCTCCATCACACGTTAACAAAGTGTCCACTTACTTTAAAACAAATTGCATGTTTCTATCTTGTTTCCAGCTTTGAGAAAAAAAATGAAAGGTATTATAACTTGAATGCACCTCATATGAGGAATCAATGTTGCAGTAGAATCACTGCTTTATATGACTATAACCATATTGTAACTAATACCAATGCATGCACCTGGTCCTGCTGGTCCGTAATCTTTGTAGTGTGTGTCTAGCTTTTGATCATAATAGCCAATTGTTGCCGGTGTTTCCCTTTTGTTTTGAATCCATTGTCACACTTGTGTTAGTGAAGACGTGTGCAGTCGACGAGCGCATCACTTCAAAGCTGCTATTGTTGTACCTGTGTGATATGAATATGTGCAAGAATGATATCTACTTCTAGAAATTTCTTGCCACATCATCAGCAGCTATAAAAGGAAGTGCAATGAGCCATGAGTCAGTTTTCCACATTGAGTGCTCAGCATACGACAGTAGGAAGAGGAGCCAGTTGTCTACGAGTGTCAAAGCGACAAAAGAAAAATTAAACTGTTGAATTGTGTGCAAACTTCGGAATAGAGACAATTGTTTTTAACTAGATTTGAGTAATAAACAGGATTTTGTTGCACTGCTATCAGGAGCAGGAATTATTGCCAAGATGGAGATAAGGAAAACATTTGCTGAAATTAATAAGACCATGAAAACTGTAATGGAGGAAATGAAATCAGACATGGAAACCAAGTGGAGAAGATGGAGGAGAAGGTGCAATTCAGCATGGAGAAGATGAAATAGAAGTTGAAGCCCAGAATGCAGAAAATAGAAGAATGGAGAAGATGCAAGCAGAACTGAAAATGGAGATATCCACCAAAGTAGATCAACAATTTGCCAGTGTTAAGATGAGAACAATTTGGGTAATACATATACATCGTGGAAGATGTTTGCAAATGGCTAAACTCACTGGAAGATCTCTGGAAATGCATTAGTGCCCTTGAAGGAAGAGCCAACAGCAACACCAGGAACTGAATGCCATAGTGAAAGTGATGCTCGACAGAAGGCTGAAGGACTTTAGCGTTTAGTTTGAATGGCAAAAAATTACATCTGCACACATCAAGTCACCTAAATACAATGGAACAGCAACCTAGACGCTCTCCGGTGACAGCTTACTGCCACACAAATGGTAGTAAGCCTCCAGGGAGGGGTGGCAGAAGTACTGAATTTAATTCCAATGTCAATATTGTCAAGAGAGAACATGCAGGCCTTCAAGAACTAGTTTGGGAACCATCGCTTGGCCACAGCCTATGTAGTTAGAATAAATCAAGGCTGCAGCAGCCAGTAAAGATGATGCAGCAGTTTGCCCTGGCAATTGAACAGCTGGTGAACAAAGCACTTTAACTACCGAGATAAGACAGCGTCTGATGCTGTAATACAATCCATGAGGCGTTAATAGCAGCACTGAGGATGGAGGCAGCCAAGATAACAGCAGCACCCACCTCAAAGATGAGAATTTGCTATGACTATGAGAGAGACAACCCAGAGATGATGACAATGACCTTCAAGTGGTGTGTGCTGGGGGTATGGTGAGCCAGATGACCTGCATGGTGAGGAGCATGTCAGGTCCATCTTTACTATCCCCTCGAGTGGCACTCTGTGCCTTGGGCAGAGCAGTGAACAGCAGTTTCATCACAAACATCTGGATGCAAGGAAAGCTGTGCCAGATACTAGTAGACACTGATGTAACCAAATTGCCCTGTAGCTCAAATCGGTAGAGCACTTGCCTGCTATGCGAGGGGTTCCAGATTCAATTCCTGGCTGGGGGTTGGGATTTTTCTCTAGCCTAGATTATTCCCTACGCTCCCAGAGTCTGGAAGTATGAATGCAACTATATGTGTGTGTGTGTGCGTGCATGCATGCATGCGAGCGGGTGTGGGTGTGTGCGCATGTGTGCATGCGCACTAATGATTAAAATTAAAAGATGCATAGAAACGTAATGACTACAGTTCATGAGTTAAACACATTGCCAATAGTCAATCTTCCACAGGGAAATACCACCAATAGGACCATGTAGTTAAAGGCAGGGTATAAATGGAAAAAAGAAGCAGGTGCATTTGTGACCATAATCAGACCTGACATGATGAAGGGCTTATCTACATGAACACACAGTCAGCCCTACCAACTAGTGATGGGGACGGGCAAAATCTTCCATGTGTAGCACAGAGCCCTACTGAAAAGAAAGACTTTCTGATGGGCTAGATTGTTTGGCATAGACAAACCTGAAAACTTGCTTGTTAGCTTCTAATAAGTTTATGTGATTCATTGTGAATGGTTTCATTACAATACATATCTAAGTTTCTAAGTTACGTTACACTTAATTTTCATTGTGAATTGGGGCCTAAATGTTCCCCAAGAGGTTCAGAATTAATGTAAAAGATCCTTTCCTAATACTGAAACATTCCTTGAAGTGTGTTAAGTATCACATGAATCTTTCCTGTCCTATATGTATGCACTGCCACATTCATCTGGCCTTTCCCATACTAAACACACCATCATATTCCCATTATTTTCTTACTCTAGAGAGAAAATCTACAACAGATAACTGTCTTTATATAAGGGAGACCATGAAGGTTCAGTCTACTTATGTATCTATTTTTACAATCTATAACATTAAAAATATTAAATACTAGTTTTATAATAATACTAATTGTTAATCATATTAAATCTACAAATATTTAATTTTTAATAACATTAAAACTATTAATTTTTAAATGTTATAAATTCTTTGTTTACCCATTTTATTTTTTATTTTTATATTTATGACTGGCAGCTATCTGGTGGATTTATGTTATTTTTATTTTTTAAAAGTTGCATTGAGCTATGTAGTTAATACACAGTACTGCCATAAGTTCTGTCAGTACTTTCAATGCATATACTACTAAATAAAACCAGGCAAATCTATTAATATACATATATTCTGAAAGAACACCACAAATGCTACAAAATGAACATACTCTCATTTGAAATGATCGCTATGTGTGGCAACATAGCAGCAAAGACATTGAGGCCACTCAGCAATAGCTGTGTGAATTGTGTCCAGTGGAATTTTCTTGACATTTAACATGATTGATTTTTTTTTTTGCATCTGAAAATTGCGGTGCATGTTTTGACATGCTATTGCCTGGATCTTCTATACAGAGAATAATCCAATGGATTGAGATCTGGACTTCCACTAGGATAGTCAGCAGCAGCAATGAGCCATGGGAGATTTGTTGCCTACCATTGCTGCATGGTTTTTGCTTTGTGTTTTTGCTCTCCCCATATGTTGTTAACAAAGCCTGGGATCGAACCAAGAGTATCTCCTTTAATTGTTCAGTTAGCAAATGCTCTGTGTATCATTTATATGCATGAACGTGTAAATCATACTTCAAAATATGTGACATTGTTCATGAAGAAATGTTCATTTCACGAGACAAAATTGTTTGTTCGCACAAAGGATTGCATTGAATCTTTACAAGAACAATGTGCACAACTTCTTTTGTGCATACCACCTAGGATGGTCAGATCTGATGTGATCAATAGTTGCAGCCATTTCTTTAAACCATGCTATTGTCCAAAACACAAATCGTTCATTGATGACAAGAAGTTTTGGCATCGAAAAAATGTCCTTGGTTCACTGTCCACAACAAAATAATGCCAATACAGTGAAATGATTTTCTTATACTCCCCACTCCATCTTTCGTTCTTGCCTGTTACTGGCACACTGCAAGTCGGCTACTTGGCAGGGTATTAAAGGTGATCTTGTGGATGACAATATTCAGTGTTGCCACGTTTCTTCATTCACAATTTCCATACTACAGCACATTTAAATTGTACTGCTAGAACGTAAGGCAGTACTGGAAATCTGTCGAAATGGACAGAGACATACATTGTAATACAGTAAGAGGAAGTCCAAATCACTTGAAGACATTGACAGTACATTTTTACCTGTTCTATGTATACCAAATAGCAAGCCAGTAACTTCCCGTTATTTGCTTCTGAGGTCAGGGAAACAAGATTCATAGTTAACTACTTTTCAGTTGGATGATCATCATGCTGAAATCTAAGAGTAGGGTCTAGTATAATGTCTTTCTTGCTTTTTCTATCAATTACTGCACATTTGGTAAAACTGTCAGATGATATCACTTCCTCGTGTACCTCATACTTATTAAATTTTCAAAGACAGCAATTTTATTTCTGTCTGGTGTAAATTGTTTCTTAGAAGCTCTCCTTTGTGATAAAAAAAAATGAGGAAGAGTTGCAATCTCATTGCATTCATGGGAACAAGTTTCTTGGCTTCTGCCAGGGACACTCAAACTGCAATGATTTTGCAGTTCATCTTAATGATATTGGACCATTGAGAAGATTAGAGAGTCTGTTTTTCGTGGACATTCATTTGTTGGATATATTTACCAGTCCAAAAAAAGACATCTGCCACAATATGTAGGCACTTCCAGGCTTCAAACTCTTAATCATGCAGTTTCTGTCTTTTCTTTTTACATTTGCATTTTCTGTAATTTCAAGTTAGATGTTACTAACAGGTTGGATTTCTTTTTTAAAATACCTGTTGTAAAATGGGATCTACAGTGCATTTGAGGTGGTTGCATATATTAATATGCTGTAAAAATGCCCCCCAAGAAGTCTTTATAATACCCAAACCTCAAACTTTTCTAGAAGAATAGAGTATGGAATCTGGGCTGTCGTTTGGTAATCCAATTGTGTATTTTATATCACTTTTGATTAATTTATCAACATCAGTTGAAAACCCACAGCATATATTGTTCAAGGGTGTGCATTGTTGAGGATATATTGAGCCTAGTCAAATATACTGGTTTAGTGTATTTATTTTTTGATCAGGCTTCTGAAACAGTGAAGAAACAAATGATTTATACTTGTGTTTAACTTGGTAATCATCAATTTTTCATAAAATATAATTTCATCATAGTATGTTACTCATATATTAAATTTTTTGGCTCTTCTATCAAACATGTGGTACAGGATTTTCTAAGTGCAACATGAGCGAAATACTTTTTCGAAGTACAGCTTTAAATATTTTTATCTAATTTGTATTTAAAATTGCTTTTAACTATGATTTCATGCTAGAAAGTGTTTTTAACATAACATAAGGTTTAATCCTTTAAACAATTTCTGCTCATATAGCCATACTGAAGAATGCTGTACAGCCAAATTATCCATCTTGTATCACTTAATGCAATGCTGCAATCAGTAATTTTTGTCAATAAATTACACTAACGCTGTAACAATGTACACCATCTCTAAATTATGTCTAACTATGTACGGTATGTTAACTAAGCCTAGCCTAAACCTAATCACTTGTCTTCCACAAATTCTTGTAAAGGATCTGCTGAACGATTTTTGGTGTCACTATGCCACAAATACTAAAAAATGTGAACATCAAATATTTCCATTGAATGCTGCTGCATAGACACAGCTGTAGAGTTGTTGTTGTTATTATTATTGTTATTATTAGCCTTATTATTATTATTATTATTATTGGCCTTATTATTATTATTATTATTATTATTATTATTATTATTATTATTATTATTATTATTATTATTATTATTGGTTACTACGAAAGTTTTAAGATACAAAAAAACTAAACTGGATAAAATCACTTTGACTGCTGGAGCTTTTCAAAGTATTCGCCACCACACAGTATGAACGTTCTCATTCTCTCAAGCCACTTTTCAAAGCACTCCTGCCACTCATTTTCATGTAGGTGTAAAAGTTCACTTATGAATGCTGCAACAGCTTCTTCAGGGCTCGAAAACCTTGTTCCAGGCATACGATTTTTCAATGTGGGGAACAAAAAGAAGTTACATGGAACCAAATCTGGACTATAGGGGAGATGAGTCAACTTCACTTCTATGGACTCCAGAAACTGGATTGTTGCATTGGCGGTGTGCACAGAGGCAGCGTGGTGGAACAGGATTCCTCGCAGTCCTGTTCTTGGCAGAAATTCAGGAAGCTTCTCAAAAACTTGTGGTAAGCAAACTGTTGTGTACCAGTGCACAGTAACTGACCTTTGTTCCGCAGAGGAATAGTAGCCACATGATGAGATTTAGAGAAGAAGGTGGCCACCGTTTTCTTCCTGTCACTGTGTGGCTGCATAACTTTCATTGGAAGATCATCCGAAAAAATCCACACAGCCAACTGATGCTTAGTCTCAGGGTCAAACTGGTAAATCCAAGTTTCATCACTAGTGACAATGTCAGAAATCTGGCAATCAGTGCTTCCATTGAATCTGGCCAGTATTTCTTCACACCATTCAACATGGGTACACGTTTGCAGATCAGTTAAATTGTGTGGCACCCAACGGGATGATATTTTCCTCCCGTGAAGATAGTCATGCAATATTTTTTACATTTCTGGTGTTGCAATCTGTGTGTTTGCCTCAATTTCCTTAAATGTCACATGATTGTTTTCGTGGACCATTTTTTCCACAGCAGCTACGTTTACTTCAGTCACTGCCATAGAAGGATGACCATTCCTAACCTTGTCCTTTAACAAAGTTCGGCCTCTTTTAAACTCTTAAAACCACCAAAAAACTGTGGCACAGGATGGAGCAATGTTCACAAAAGCCTATTATAAGTGCTCAAGATTTGTGTCTCATTTAGACCCATTTTAAAATCATACAAAATCATTGCAAGAAAGTACTCTCTTTTCACCTCCATGATGGCAAGCAACTGACGCCACATCAGGGGTTGTTAATTCTGCGAGGGGGGAGGGAGGATACAAACTGATACACGTTTATACTCTCAAAGAATGTGGCTATCCAATTAAATTGATCAACCTTAGTTTACGCGTATCTCAAAACTTTCGTAGTGTCCCTCGTACTACTGCTGCTACTGCTGCTGCCACCACCACCACCACCACCACCACCACATCTCCCACTGCCATCGGTACCGCTATGGCCACCATCATTTGTCCTTTAACCCTTTTAGTGTCAGGCCGAATAGCAAATGCTGTCTGAAAAGTGCCATGCAATTTTAAAGGAGAATGCAGGGTTTTAAATTATTAGTAATAAAATGAGTACCAAATGACATAGCTGAATCTTTTTTTCACTTTTAGGAAACCCTTTGTCTACTGTATAATATGCATTATATGTATGGGAAGTCTCTTCAAAATTTTTAAAGAATTGAAGAAGAAAATATTGAAAATAAAATTCCCAAAATAATAATTAGGTATACAAACCCCACTACACAGAAAGTTCAGGTTAATTAAATGAAAGTATGGATATTTCTTTACTAAAACAGCATCCTGTTTTGGTCTGGTGTTTTATTTTTTAAAATACAAAAAATGAATTCACATAACCTGAAAGTGAAAAAAGGTCACCAAAAACACACTCATAGAAGAATGATGCCACTATTAACGAAAATGGCATATAGTAATAGGATACAAATGTAACATAGATTACTGTACAATTTAGCACTTGTGTTGTTGCATATCTGAATAGGTGATTCACATTGTATTCGTCATCTGGTTATATCTCCGTAAATCCATTTTGATAAGTACACCGGATTATTTGCTTGCATACAAGGACCATTGTTATTGGATGCATTTTCATCACTCAAGCTAGAATATATATCTTCCTCTCTTAGGTCGATGTCAGAAACACTCTCAACAAGGTCTGAAAATTCAAAATTACTTGCTCTCTTCTAATATATTGCAAACTGAAGCTCTTATTTTCTCTTCGCTTCATAACCTTCGGCTAGACAATGCCATGTTTCAACCACGATAAACAAACACCAGCAAGAGAAATTAAATTTGGAGCTAATTTAATGCTTTGGAGTGAAGATAAGGTCCAGAAACACTCCAGACAACCTTTGTATATGACTATGACATAGAAAATACACAGACTTTCCTGCTGGCAAGAGTTAAAACGTATCAAAACAGCATCACGATTAGATCGTGTTTGGCGATTTTTGCAGAAATTTCGGATCACGATTAGATGTAAAATGACACTCATCTTCTCAGGATAACAGAAACCCCCCACAAAAACCTTATTTATTTCTATTATTACTACCACGACCACGTGCTCCGGTACTGCCACTGCCACCACCATTTGTCCTTTAACTTAGAAGGTCACGTCGGATGATGAATGAAATGAGTGAAAAGATTAAAAAATGAACTCACGATATATGGAGCTAAAAGTAACCAGACGCTCGTCTTCTCAGGATAACAGAAAAGCTTGAAAGAAACCTATCTGGGTAACTTACCATAACCAACGTTTGAACTCTGGACCTCTTGAATGTGAGGCAGATGGGCTACCCCCACAGTATGGAGGTGGGTTTTATTATTTTAGTATACCACCATCACCACCACCACCACCACCACCACCACCACCACCACCACCACCACCACCTCCTCACCCTCACCCATTGGTCTTCAACTGAACACTTCATCACCTCATATGACTGCTTTTAAACAAAGCAGTGGATGAGGGAAAGAAAATCTCCAGGAGATAGCCTTGCCCCCTAAAACCTTTGCACTCAAACTGCATTACTTTTTCATGCCCAGCTCCAAAAATAAATAAAATTAATTACTAGATTAATATTTCATACCAAAACTCATAAAAATAGGGCTCTATTTTAACATTATGCTACCTGCAGCAAAACTCAGGAAATGTGTGGTTGCATCTCTTAATGGAATGCAAGACTGCATTACATTCAAAACAAAACATTCTTGTTCTCAGCAGATCCTTGTGAAATAATAGTTGAAGATAGGACTCTGTATCCATCAGGTAAACCGGCATATCTGTCTTATTAATTGGACAAGCTATTTCTAAATCTGTTGTAATATGTAAGAGTCTAAGGACATATGTCCTTCACTTTTCACCTACAAAAAATTCAACTCAATTGCATCTGCATGTAAGTAAAACAATAAAACCCGAGAGAAGGTATGGTCAGGACTTTTAAAAAAATGACTGGGCTTAATCGCTTCCATATTAGTTGCTGTCTAGATATCTGAGTTTTATTTGCAGAGGTTGGCTACGATTGTGACAAATGAAGCTCACATTGGCAGCTATGTAAGAAACAACAGAGCTCATAGTCATTTTATTGTTTCTGTCTGCTAGTGCATGCACATTGGTGAACTTTCAGACTTAGCAAAATTGCTCACCTCCTCGTGTCATGTGATCTAAGGTATCCCTAATTTTTTTATATCCAAGTAAATGTTTTCATCTTAAAGATCTTCAATGTAATCAGTAATCCAGGAACATGTTGAACTATCTACTTACAAATGTGGTTGGTTATTATAGTTGAATCAACAGATAGTTACTCCAAACAAATCATGAGAGTAAAAACTAACTTATATTTAGGCTCTGTTTACCTCCAGGTAACATGCCACATGGCAGTTCTCTCAGACATTTACTTCTATAATAATTTATTTGAATTAACCTTTACAGGCCATAGGATAAAATTGTTATTTACCCTTCAGGTAGACGCACATTACCGGGAAGAATATGAACGGCAATAGTTTATAATATTTGCTCTAAAGTTAATTTTTAAATTAGTTACATGTTTTCGGTGCTTCTGAATGAAATCCAATTCTAACAATTGTTTTGTAATGAAAATATGAATACCCGGAACTCCCAAGGCGTATTTTACAGAGAAGCCAATTTCCACCCAGAGAATCCGTCAAAGCTTAGACACCCGTTTCGTACGTGCGCACCATTCAAATCATGCTCAAACCTTTTGGATTAACATTACTTTACTCCTCGGTAGGCTGAAGAGTTTATAAATTAAATATTAGGTTTTCAGCCTATAGTAATTTTGGAATGTGACACTGACAGTGGAAGAGAGACAGAGAGAAGAGAACGTTGTAATTTGCAGTTTATAGTTCCCTCGAAGCTAAAGCAAACATTATAAGCAAACACATACTTTGACTGTACTCAAACATTTAATGGAACAAACGGCTACAATTTTCCATATAGTAGGTACTTCATTAGTTTCAATTGGAAGGTTATCTTAAAGATGCACCAAGCTGTAGAATATTCAAGTGTCTCAAACACTATTTGGGTTTGTGGTGCATAACTTTTTTTTCTGTTTTATGAATGATGGTTTGCAACTGCTTGAGATAGTAATATTTAAGAAAACATTTTTTAAAGAAGCTGATGATAATTCAAATGACTTTCTTACATTAGGAGAACTTGTTTTACTATATGTTTTCTTGTGGATACATGGGAATGCACTAAGTTAAAGTGAGACAGATTTTCTCAAGCTGATTGCTATGTTATGCGGTTGAAATTCTGCATATTTGCATGACCCAAGATGGGAGATAAAAAAGTTTGATGTGTTCCATTCATATGACTTTCTTTAGCTGTTCCACAAACTTTCATTACAAAATATTATTCTTCTATGCCATGCTAATCGAGATAAACAATAGCAGAAATGATCTTATTAATTTGGTTCCTTGTAAGCAAAAGGGAAATATATCAGACTAAAGCGAGTCAAATATTTTAAATCTATTGCTATATGAAACAATTTCTACTCAGTTCTCTCTTGCATTCCGGGTCGTAAAACAAAAGAGATGAAATGAAAGTTGATCTCCTGCTTGAGAAAATTTTAAGTACCTAGTTTAAAATTGAAAACAACAAGGAATATCTCGGAAACAGTTAACTCTTACAACAATATGTACTTGACATATTGTGTTTTAATGAGATCTGCTTTTTTTGTGTAGTAAGTTTTTGTTTGTCTCACAGTCTATTTTAACCTTTAGAGGCTATTCCCAGAAAATTAAATATAATACATTTTATTAAATGAAAATGTCTTATAATTATGGCATTTTATTCTAAATTGTCAGCCATTTTTGAAAAAATTAAAATTTTCAAAATATGTTTCATGTAAATAGTAGTTGAGGGTGGGGAAATTTTCTTAAAAATCTTTACGCGACATCCTTGAAAGATACTGAACTTAAATACCAAGTTTGGTATTGAACCAATTTTTTTGTTTTTGATCCATGCTGACCAGACATACATTTGTCTAAAAATGCCTTTTTTGGATTCAAGATGTCTCAAAACATGTATTACTGGTGAAATCTTGGTATCAAGTTTTTGGGTGGAATACAATACCTTCTGTATCTACTATGTACTAGGGAAAGTAAAAACGGATATTGATTTTAAAAAAGAAAAAATTACAATTTCCCATTTGAGAAAAGCGTAAGTATGGAAAATTTAAATCCATAACAAAGAATATCTCAGCAACAGTTAACTACATAAAAAATCTATAACGTGTGTGCTTTAACAAGATCTACAATCTTTTGTGTGGTAATACTTCGTCTATTGCTTAGAGATTACCAGCTATGTAAAAGTCATCCAAACAAAAAGGACTTCAGAGGCTATTTCCAGATACGTATTTCATTTGTTATGAGAATATCTCCAAATATATATGGTACAATTCAAATTCGTTAAAAGGCAAATTTGAGAAAATTGGAAAATCTTACATCTAAAAGGCAGTTTGGAGTGTAAATTAAAATAATAATTTAATCTATATTTAAATATAATTGTTAACAACTTTTTGTTTTATTTAAGCTGTTAACAGAGACCGTTTTCTAAAAATGCTTTTATTTAGGGGTTCTCAAAACAAGTATTTTTGTTGAAATCTTTGTATACAATTTCAGGGTGGAATGCAATATTTTCTTCTCTGCCTATATACATTGTACATGACAGAGAAAGTAAAAAATAGGGTGGATTATTTAATGAAGGTGTAAAGCACAATTTTTTAGCTTTTTTTTTTTTTTGCCATAAATAACAGATACTATGTTTCACGTGTTCTAATATTTTACACATCACAAGTTACAAGGAATTCTTTTTTTTTTTTTTTCATTTGTAAAGCCTGCTTTAGCTTCTATGATCATTTCAGGGGCTTTGACTTGTGAAACAACTTATCTGATCACACTCACTCTCGCATACAGACTTCCAGACTCTATGGGGATAGGGAATAACTCTGGTTAAAGAAAAATTCACCACCCCAACCGGGTAACGAACCTGGGAAGCCCGGGTGAGAAGTCAGCTTGCTGACTACTCAACCACGGAAGCAGTCTACAAAGAATTGTTTCCCTGCATAGAGTACATCATGACAATCAAGAAAAGGACCAAAATAACTAATGTATCTCTAAGTATGTTCTCTCTGACCTAAAAAAAGGTGTTTCATTCACATGAATTTCTCTACATCTCTGTTACAAACTGTTGTTAAAAAGCTTATTCTTCTATCTACATCATGTTTATCGAGATAAACATTAGCAGAATTAGTCTTACTACTAGCTTTCTTGAAAGTAGACAGTAAATTAGAAAATGCACAGGCTAAAGCGATAGTCTCCTCCTTTAAAAGTCAGTCACTATGTGAAGTAATTGAAATTCCAATTTCTTTGCTTGCCAGGAGTAAACAAACGAGAAGAAGGTTGTCTTCCTGCTTGAGAAAAGTTTAAGTGGCTTAAAATTTAAACCAATAATCTGGAATATCTCAAAAACGGTTAAGTATATGACATAAATTGTGTGTTTTTTTTTAACAAGATCTACATTTTTTGTGTAGTGAGTTTTTGTATATCCCTTATGGTTTGCCAATTATAGAGGCCATCCAGAATGAAGAGGTTTACGAAGGCTATTCCCAGAAAATTAAAGATGTACATTTTGTTTGTCATAAAAATATCTTAAACATAAGGTATTTTAATCAAAACCGTTAGAACATTTTTGAGAACTCAAAATTTTCGAAAACTGTTCCATGTAAAGGGTAGTTGGGGATGGAGGGATTTTCATGAAAATCTTCACGTCACATTCCTGCAAGATACTCAACATAATACCAAGTTTGGTATTTAGCTGACTTCATTTTTAGGCCATGCTGCCCAAAGACACACACGTGGACCTTTTTGTAAAAAAAAAGTTTGACTCAGGGGACCTCAAAACAAATTTCTGGTGAAATCTTGGTATGGAATTTTTGGGTGCAATACAATACCTTCTCTATACACTATGTACATAGTATGTGTAGAGAAATTAAAAAGTAATTCAAATTACTCTAAGAATGGATTATTGGAGAACAGAAGTTAAATAAGCAAACCCTAGTGGGCTGAAAGATTGAAGAAGTCTATGAAGTCAATATCTTACCAGATATTGGATTTCAATGGAAAAATTAAAGTTTTGTTTACATTACTGTTCATTATCTATTTTGAGATATATATATTTTTAGCTCCAGCATTTATTCCATAGCTTTTCAAATAAAGAAAAAAAAAAATAAAGAAAAAAAACCTATTTTTTTTCCCAGGTGACTGTGGCACCCAAATAAAATTCTCTGACAGAGAAGTAGAATACACATTGTCTGAATATGCAAAAATAATTAAATATGAAACCTCAATAATAGTTAATACAAGGTTTTACTTGATGTTGCTGTACATATAATAAAAATTGAGAAGTAACATTCTCTGAGCATAATTATCTTTACTCCTTCCTGAAAAAAGTGGATTTATGGATTAATCACAATATGTTTGTATATGATTTTTCGTATTTAGATTGAAAGAAAATTGTAAATCTCATTTTGCACATGTTTTACAATTGTCATTGTAAAATGACTTAACCTTGAGATAAGCCATTACTAATGCTAACACTAAGTAATATAAGCTGTTAAAAATATAATTTTCTTTAAAACTTCATTTTTTCTGATAGTAAATAATGTAAAAGGTTAAATGGAATTGTCATTGGAGTTTTAAAAGCTAATTATATGTTGGGTTGGCTTAAAACAAAGAAATCTTCTTTTAGGGAAGGGTAGAGGTTAAAACAAGGAGGAAGGGATCAATTGCAAATTATGGAAGTACATCCTTTTATCTTATAAATAAGGTAACCATTTTATAAAATAAATATGAAGCATTGTAGAACAGCACCAAAAGTAGACTACTATTTAATAATGTTATTTTTTCTGAATGCAATGCTATGCTGATCAGCTAATGAAATAAATCTGAGAGCATTTTTGAGAATAACAATGATAGTGATGATGCAGCAAAATATATATATGCCCATTGACCAAATTATAAAATAAAATACAAAGTTCAAAAGTTTAATTTCCCAGAAATTATGAGGACAGATTGTTACCTTATTTGCAATGACGGATGCTATAATCTTATAATAGGAAATAAAGGTGAGAGCATAAAACAAAATATTCTGATTGTTGTCAGGAACATTTTAATGTGAATTTATTTTGTATTCCCATCACAAAACTGCCCAAAGAATTAAAATAATATTAACACATTTGAAGGTATTATTTGAGGAATAAAGAAGTATGAATTTATTACTAATTTTAACAGGTACAAGATTTTATGGTCTAAACATAATTATTGTAACTAAATTCCTTATTACATGTTTATACTGAATATTACTTTACATCAAATTACCATTTTGGTTTTAAGACAACAGCTCCTCAGTTCAAAAATTAATAAAAATAGTAGAACTCAAATTCTGGATAATGTTAATTTTTAAAGTTTGGGTGATTCAGGGTAACCTGACAAATGTATTTTTTTTTTTTTTAGCAATTACAGATAACAGTTTTATCTTTGGCTAATGTTTTAAGATTTTAATTTACCTCATGACTTCCACAAGGTAATGGAAGGAACACCACACACCGTGGCTGAAAGCAGATCTTTTGTGCTTACCAACCCCAGGAAGAATGAATGGATGAGGTGAAGGAGGTTATAGATTGCAGGCATACAGAGCACAGAGGTCCCTAACAATTCCAAGCTTAAAGACCTGATCACACCAGGTCTGTTCTGAGAAGACTTCCTTCTGACGGAATCGGGCAGAACAAGACCACTTTATGTTGCTCAAAGAAGGCTAACATATGGCAGGACAGAAAAGAGCACCTTTCCACTGCCCCAACATCGAGTGACACTGCACAGCCCTGAAACATGAAAGAGGAAGCAAAATTATAGAAAATGAGGGAAAGGAAGTCACAGTACAAGAAACAAACCCAACATTCACCTGCTGACCAGGGAAAAACCCATGGTTAGACTTTCTCTACATCTCTGCAAAAAATTATTGTTAAAAAGCTTATGCTTCTATTTACTTCATTCTAATCGAGAAAAAATTAGCAGAAATAGTCTTATTACTTGCTTCCTTGTAAGTAGAAATAAAGTAAGGGAGTACCATAGGTTAAAGTGATAGTCCAAAGCTGGTTGCTATGTGACTGCAGTTCCTTTTTATGGTTGGAGTTGACAAATTCTGATGAGAAAAATATAAGTTTTTTTAAAGCTGAAACCAATAACAAAGAATATCATAAAAACAACCAATTCCATGAAAAAAATATATATGACATAAATTGTGTGTTTTAATGTGCTCTACATTTTTTTGTGTGATAAGTTTTTGTCCATCTCTTAGGGTTTAGCAGTAATGAAAAATTGCATAAAATTCATCCAGAATAAGTCTTCAGAGGCTATTCACAGAAAATTCAAAATATACATATTATTTGTCAGGTAAATACCGTTAATATACGTATTTTAATCAAAATCGTTAGAGCCATTTTTGAGAAAATGTCCATGTAAAGGGCAGGTGGGGGGGGGGGGGGTTCTTGAAAATCTTTGTGTCGCATCCTTGGAAGATACCAAACTTAAATACCAAGTTTGGTATTTAATGTACTTTTCATTTTTGAGCTATGCCAGCCATAAACACACACACACACATACCTTTTTCCAAAAATGTTTTTTGTTTTTTATTCAGGAGGACCCGAAACATATATTTCCAGTGAAATCTCAGTATTGAATTTTTGGGTGCATTACAATACCTTCTCTATACAGTATGTACATAGTACGGGTAGAGAAAGTAAAAACACATTTCAGTAAGTTTATGGAACTATACAGAAAACTTTTAAATACAAAACAACAAAAGAAACTAAAATAACTTTTTAGCAAGAGTTGTGGCAATCCTTATACTGCATGGCTGTGAAACTTGGGTTCCAACAAGAAAACAAAAAGGTAGAATTCAGACATTGGAGATGAGGTTTCATAGGAAAGCAAAGGGTAAAACCAAACTCTATAGAATTGAAAGCCAAGAAATAAGAAAGGATCTAAAAGTAGAATCTTTATGTATCAAAGTAATCAATCAAAAACAACATGGATTGAGCACATGAATAGAATGAGTGAAGAGAAATCCCCACCACTAGCGAGAAAGTACCAAGCAAGAGGACGAGATGTTGGACGTCCTCGAAAGCATTGGGCTGATGTTTCCTAAAGCTTGAAAGGATAATTGCCTAATCCATGTAGTGATGATGCTTACAAATGATTTAAAAAAGTTGACCCCTATACATAACCCCCCAATTAATGTTTTTCTTGCTATGCCACTGCTTTGAGGATTGAAGTCTTGTGGTGCTTATGTTTCAGCTATTGGAAAGAGGAAAAAAAATTCAGCGTCTAACTTAATTACTGAGCTTTTCCGATAAAAATAAATTATGAAAACATAACAAGTATAAACCAATATATCAGTCAAACCACAATTTGTTTAATTTCTAGAGCGGCCGAAGTTCTCTGTAATAACCAATCAGAATAATACAATGTACCCTGTTATTTCAAGACTATTGTACTTTTAGCACTAACAGAATAATAAAATAAATTCCAAACAGTAATGCCAGATGGTAATATTTGTGCTGCATTTGGGATAAATGGAAAGAACTCAGGTAGTCGAGCCACATATGATAAAACAATTATTCTTATTATACCTTGTACTTGCTTCAGGATTTTTGATCTGTCTTCTGGTTTGTCATCCTGCCTTAACCGCTTACATGGACTTTGCCTAGTAGGTGCCTCCACTTCATTGGGTGGAGATAGAAAGAGAGAAGGAACCACATTTTTCTTTAACCTATAAAGTATACAAATTATTAAAGAAATTATAATCAGGCACAAAAGCATAGCAATATTATATTATAAGTGTTTCTAACATAGTAAAGCTTAATTTCACAGTATGTCACTATGAGATCCATTTGTGACGGTAGGCAATTCAGTTGGTATTCGTTAATCTTTAATCACAGCAGTAGAAGTATTTATTATTATTATTATTATTACTATTATTGTTATTACTATTATTATTATTATTGTTGTTATTATACAAATTGAGAGCAAACTTAAGTTAATGGTTCCTTTAGTTGCGAGTTTTGGAAGTAAGAGGGGGTTAACACACATGAACACGTGATCCGAATTTGGTTTATTCTGCCATTACAGTCACCTTGTAGTTACTGGCCTATTACAAACTTTTAGGGCCCTAAGCCGAATCTAGCAGATTTCAAAACTAAAAAGGTTAATATTCTCAACACTTAAAATCCAGATCGCTTATGGCGTTTCACCTTCAGATCCAACTTCATCTAACATTGCCGCAACATTCTAACATTAGTTAACAGTTTATATTCATGTATAATACCATTTCAAATTTCAAAATATATATTGATTGCATAAATGAAATTGGCAGATAGGGTATATAAATTGCAGAAGGCGACAGGTTTAAATGTACTTGGTAGCAGATGGCAGAATTAGTAGAGTCATATCACAGAATTACCATTTCAGAATATATTTAACTCATTTCAGGGAGAAAAGTTATAAAAGAATTTAACATCGTATAGCTTTACCAAGAATTTCACTTCCCTGACTAGTAAGGTTTGGATTTCGGAAATCTAAATTCTTTAAATGCTTAGCGCAGACCCTGTGAGAGCTGTTTAATATAGCCGGTCCATTCATTTTAAAAACCTGGTCCAAGTCGGCTCGTCGGCACTTTCTTACCCACTCAGCATAGCTGCAAATTGAATGAAAAATAAGCCTCAACCAATGCACTTAGCTACAACTATTGCATATTACGTACCTAATATTGCATCAAGAATATTTGTGATTGTGTACTTTGGAGTATTTTCTTAATATGCCTTTATATTTATAACTTTAACAAAATCTAACCTCGTGGATAATCACTGATCTTGTGCATTAAAACAGTACTTACATGGCTTTATCTCGAGGAAATCTAAAGAAATAGATGGTACTTTTTGTCAGGAATAGTTATGGCAGTAAAATACTGCACACGCTTTCCCGTCCTAGTAGGTTCGCATTTCCTAAAATTATAAAAAGTAAATCTTCAACACCTCTTACACCATACTGTTTATATAGCTCCCAAATATAGTCCAGACCGCTACACTAGGATCACTGGTGTTCCTTGTCGCCGCTCCTATGGCGGACTTTCCTGTATTAATATTCAAGGGTATTTGATAGAGTATACGAAGCAGGAGAAAGGAAATTGAGTGTTGGTAGCAGTGGCAGTGGAGAAGAAAGGAGGGAAGAGTGGATGATGTTGCCGGTCAAACAAGTTGTACTGGAAAAACAGTTGAATGATGACACTCTCAGAATGGCCTTGGGAACAGTTGTGGGACAAGGCAGAAGAGAGAGGATACCGAGCTCAACATAATTTCATCGCCAGGGAGGTGATGATGATGATGATAACAATAATGATAATAATAATCTTTATTAATAGAGTTTTACAAATTTCAAGTCTCGTCAGAAAAAAAGTAAACCTATAATTACAGTCTATTTACAGCCTCATCTATTCTATACAGACATTTTTTTTTTTATTAAAGGTTTTTAACTTCTTTTGAAATGCATTTCCACTTATGGCTTTTAATTCCTTTGGTAAATTACTGTACAAAAGTTTATCCATTATTAGGGGATCCTTCTCTGTGGTTTTCTTATTAATATTACCTCTGTAGTAATTATTTTGATTTTTAGTACTGTAGTTGTGATTTATCTTTTATGTGTACAGCATTCTTGTTTAATAAAAACATGATAACTTTATACACATACAATGATACTAGAGTAGGCATTTAGGCTTTCACAAAACTATCTTGACAGGATTCTCTTCTTGGTATATTAAATATGGATCTTATGCATCTCTTCTGCTATATCAATAATCTATTTACATTTATGATACTCAAGTTTCTCCAGACCTCTATTCCATATTGCAGATGTGGATGAATTAGACCATAATATACGTTTTTAGTCTGGATTTAGATATTTTGATGGATTTCTTAATAAATATAAATAGTTACTAATTTTTTTGCAAATATAGTCAATTTGCAGTTTAAATGTCATATTTTCATCTAAAATCATTCCCCAAAACTTGGTGCTTTCTAACTGCTCAATAATGTCATACATCATTACATTGAGCAATTCATAATTAGACCTAATATTTTGATGTTGGAACATGAGTATGTGAGTCTTTTGAGGATTTACAATTAGATTATTATGTTTAAGATAGTTACAGATATCTTGTGTTTCCTTATTTAGTACATTATTTAAATTACCGTTATCTTTATTAGCAAATATGATTGAGGTATCATCCGCATAAGAAATTATTTTCTAATTTGGAGATTTTGGAAGATCATTAATATATAGTATAAATAAAAGGGGTCTGTACTTATCCTTGTGGAACCCCAACATTTGTTAGTTCATAACTTGATTTAATTGACTTTACTATACATCCCAGTTGATAACAGAGTTGCCAACACTGCCACCAAAATTCCCCCTAGTTTGACATCAAAATCCCCCATAATCATTAGAAAATCCCCTAAAATATATATAAGTATTTTTTAAAAAGGCATATCTGAAGATTTGCAGAAGTCAAGTGTGTGCGGGTGCGAGTGGAGCATTCAGATTTGAAGTTCCAGAAGGATATCTAAAATGTAACTTCGCTCTAAGCTTTGTAATTCTAGCAATGCCTGTGCATACAAACTTGCTGGTGCTGCATACCTTTCAGCAAGGGGTCCGCTTCCCAATTCTTTGCATACTTTTAGCTATTGAAACTAGTCACTAATGTTATTTACGTTAAGTAACACCAACACAATTATCGCTAATGGATCAAACTGCTGATCATATCAGGTGATGGGGAATCCTAGGCCATTAGAAATGTCATATTGAATCGAGGATTATTTTCCACCTACACGTGTATCCCTATCTTATCCTTACCATTGATTCACTTGAGCTAATTACAGTATCTTACGTAACTTAAGACAGTGAGTATGGGTAATAACTGCTCGATTGTGAGTGTTTTATTTTGTATTTCTGTATTAAAAACACAAACATTTAACAAGAACCTCTAAAAAGACCACCAATATTTAGCATTTTCCCCAAAAATCCCCCTGACCCCCTCCCCAAGTTGACAAACCTAGTTGATAATAGATTTCAGTATAATGTTTCTGATTTTTAAAAAGGATTTTATAATTTCAAGGTATTTACCCCGATGCCATATTTCTCTTGACTTGCATAGTAGTATATCATGTGATACATTCTCAAATGCCTTTCATAGGTCAAGGAATATTCCTGCAGTTTTGTCAGATTTGCCAAGTTCTTGTAATATTGCCTGATAAAGTTCAGCTATAGCAGTAGTGGTGGAATGTTTTTGCCTAAAACCATGTTGTGATGTGTAAAGCAAATTGAATTTATTTAGAAAATCTAATAATCTGGTGCTTAATACATTTTCAAACACTTTAGCAAATACTGAGGTCAGAGTTATTTGCCTATAATTTCCTGTTTGATTTTTATTTCCTTTCTTGAATATAGGTCTATACTGAGTTTTAAGGTTTCAAGGAATATTTCATGGTTTAATGAGGCATTTTTTAAATGTGTTAGGATACCAGCTATGGCATAGTTACAGTATTTTAGAATTTTTGACAAAACTTCATCCCACCCAGAGGATTATTTATTTTTAAATTTATTCACAATTTTTTTTACCTTGTCTTCTGAAGTATCATCCAAAAACATGGATAGTAATATTCCTGTGGATATACATGACGTGTAATTATCCACCTTAGGTTCATCTTTTATTACATTTATAAAGTATTTATTGAGAAATTCTAATATTTCTGGTGAGTTATTTTCAATTTAGCCATTTTTATTTAAAATTATGTTATCAGTATTGTTTTTGGTAATACTACTTTCTTTTACTATTTTCTCATCATATTCTTGCTTCTTTAAGTTAATGTACTGGAGTACTGTTCTTTTAAATTCATGTATTTATTTTTATCACCTATTAGTAAAAATTATAAGAATCCTTCATTTTTTTTCTGTTCTTTTATTCAAAGGAAGTTGAATCTGTTGTTTACCACGTTTATTTACTTGAGCTTTTAGTAGTGGACATGTCTTGTTTAGAGGTGTAGTTAATAATTTTAAAAAAAAAAAAATTCCCATTTTTTTTATCACTGTTTTGCTCACCATAAATTAATTCCCAACTTTCTTGTTTTACACTTTCATAAAGCTACTTTAAATTACTTTCATTAGTTAATTGTCTTGTTATGTATCTATTTATTTTAAGGGTTATATTTCTGCCTAATATTGATAAAATTAAGACAGTTCCCCATCTCGATGGTCCCACGTGGTCGGTTGCTGGCTCACGTCCTGAATTTGAGACGATTCCCTGTCTCAATGGTCCCACGTGGTCGTGGTCCCACGTGTCGGCTGCAGGCTGGCATCGTCTTCCCAATCCTAGCTAGCTTTAAATGGAAGGGAGTTTAGGTTGCATGGTTTTCTCATTCGGGTCTCAGGGTGAGGATAGAAGGCAGTAGTTCCGGCAGTAGCGTAGGTTGGTAAGGAAAACACAATGCACTTTTATGCGAATGGTTCACTTTACTTTCATGTATCAAACACATTTGTAAGTAAGCACACATGGGGTGGCTGAAATGTCCAAGTTCCTTACATTATTGCATTCAAGCTCTGATTACCAACACACGCAACACCTCGCAAAAATAACTCAAAGGCACGCTATATCAAAATGAGTCTCCTAACGCCAACATCCATAATGTCCATCTGCCTCTTACGGCAACAATTCTCAGAGTGTTCTAAACATAGATTACTAGATTGTCGACTCCGTGTTGGGGGTAAGGGGTCGAATAGGGCGATTTTTAAAACCTTTCGCACGGGCATTGTTAGAACTAACATAGCGTCGATAATATAACCAACTTCTATATCGACCGAGCATGCGATTCTGTGCTCTCCCTTCCCTCGCGTATTCAATGCAGGAATTATCTACCGAAGTTCTTTCGAAGTCCCATCTCACGCACCAATGAATTGTTACCAAACATTTCCAAATAGCTGATTTAATATTTCTGTGTGAGAAATTGAAAAGTGCGGTATATTATTCATTGTGCCCGAGATGTGACTTAGAAAGAAGTTCAGTAGCTAATTCCTGAAGAGAAAATAATCAGCATGAAGAAATTCACGTTTAACTGAACTTTTTTCTGCTGTATACAACAAGTTAGATTTTTTTTTTATATAACCAGATGAGAAGCACAGTATTTATATGAAATTGGGATTGTGCAGAAATACATGTTTCATCCTTTCGTTGAGTAGAATTAAAATCCTGTTTGATATATGAGCACATCAATTATAATTTCACATTGAATTAATGCATTCTGTAAAGGGAGGAAAACTGGAGGGGATGCCAACAAGGTTAAATGTAATGCAATTTTTTTGTACATAGCAAGTTAATAATAATATTGAAAAATTCCATTAAAAACTAGTGTAAAAAACAGCATAGATGCACACATAAAAATTCTAAATCAAGATAGGATAACAACTATGTACAAAAAAACAGCACCACCTGTTTCAAGAAGTAAACAAAAGTGTTATGTTAATGCTTGTATTAATGAATTAAGTTTTGAATAGCAGCAGCTCCATTACAATGTATACACATATACATTTTTTGCATAAGATTACAGAAGTTCCTCAGAGAGGGATCTCAAATTTGAAACTCTCTCCTGTAGTATTAACGTTTTAGCAGCACCTTTAACATTTGTACATGACAATGTCAGCAACTAGTGGCATAACTTTTATCAATCATACTATTTGTGCATTCTTGTAATAACTTTGGTTAAAATATGTATCTTTCACAAATACAGAAAAAAGCAAATTATTACAATTAAAATAACATATACTGCACAGTGAAAATAAGAAAGTAGTAAAATGCACCATCTGTTTAAAATCTACTTGTCTTTACAACACAAGGAATACTAGACTCTTCAGTTTCTGAGACCAAATATCTTGCATCGTAATCAACACTGACAAAGAAAACATGTAGTTTTAGAAACAAAATTTAAAACTCCAATATATCTTGTTGTATGACAAATTTGGTATTCTGTCTGTCAAGTGAAGCATCTTTTTGAGTACATATCCCAATTTATATTGGTAACAGTTTAAGCAATGCACTATATGCTGCTTCAGCTCTTTGCTTAGCATATATTTCTCAGGCTGCAGGACTCAACAGAATGTGTGCCATATAAGCAACTGAGGGAACGATTACACTCTCAAAGTGAGAATACTGCACATTTCATTTATGCCAAGAGTGAGGGATTTGCAATTGCATTTAAGGATTTTCAACTGCAACAGTTTCATTTCAATGCACATAACTCCTGTGGAACAAATTCTGGCATAAAATAAAGCTGATATGACTCTTATAGTTTGTAACATTACAAAACTGAAGATTATTATTATTATTATTCAATAGGAATGGCAAACAATGAAAAGGAGTACAAACAAACCACACTAAAATATCAGTGCCCATATCTTCCCTTCATATATATTGTCTTTATATGAATTGGATGAATGCAATTGCAAGTAAAACAGAAAATTGTCCATTCCACACAATAATACAGGAGTTGAACATTAAGGTAATAACAATGAGTCACAAAAGCCTTGGCTATTGAAGCACTGAGCTGACATCATTGTAATAATTTATTTTCAATTATGTTATAATTATGTTCGGAAGCCTTATGCAACAATAGCTGTGTGTATAATTTGTGCAGTTTCATCTCAGAATACATATAAAAGATTGTGTTAAATTAATTAATCAAAGAATAATTTCTGCTCATAATATCAGGGCAAAAATGGAGTAGAAACTCCTCGATTATGAAAATGTTGAATTCCATACTACCAATTAAATTGCATCTATAATAGATGTAAAGTAAAAGTAACAATTCCTTGTTTTATATTTATAAACAATTACTTAAAATTGTGCAGTGTTTACAAACTTAAATCGCACAGACGTTCTGCATAGGACAATTACTAATTTTACTGTGATATATTCATAGATATACCAAAGGATTCTTTAAGCAGTTTATTTCAGATTGTTATATTTATGTCATTGATGCACAAGTTTGACCTAGTTAGTGCAAATTTTGCATTTTGTAATAATTAGCTGGTCACATCATTACAAACCTAAAAACTCATATCCAAGCAACTCCCCAAAAGTAATAATTAGCTTGCCACATTATTACAAACATAAAAACTCATATACTAGAAACTCGTCCAAAGGTATTAATTAGCTTGCCACATTATTACAAACACAAAAATTCATATCCGAGCAACTCACCTAAAAGTAATAATTAGCTTGCCACATTACTACAAACATAAAAATTCATATCTGAGCAACTCGCCCAAAAGTATTATGTAGTTTGCTACATTATTACAAACATAAAAATTCATATCCGAGCAACTCACCCAAAAGTATTAATTAGTTTGCCACATTATTACAAACATAAAAATTCATATCCGAGCAACTCACCCCATGGTATTAATTAGTTTGCCACATTATTACAAACATAAAAATTCATATCCAAACAACTCGCTCAAAAGTATTAATTAGTTTGTCACATTATTACAAACATAAAAATTCATATCCGAGCAACTCACCCAAAAGTATTAATTAGTTTGCCACATTATTACAAACATAAAAATTCATATCCGAGCAACTCGCCACATGGTATTTATTAGTTTGCCACATTATTACAAACATAAAAATTCATATCCAAACAACTCGCTCAAAAGTATTACTTAGTTTGTCACATTATTACAAACATAAAAATTCATATCCGAGCAACTCGCCCAAAAGTATTAATTAGTTTGCCACATTATTACAAACATAAAAATTCATATCCGAGCAACTCACCCCATGGTATTAATTAGTTTGCCACATTATTATAAACATAAAAATTCATATCCAAACAACTCGCCCTAAAGTATTAATTAGTTTGCCACCTTATTACAAACATAAAAATTCATATACGAACAACTCGCCCAAAAGTATTAATTAGCTTGCCACATTATTACAAACATTTGTCACTGCATGATAAAGGAAAAAGCTGTAAAAATTCATAACCAAGTAATTCACCCTAAGATATTAATTAGATAACAAGATTATTATTGGGCAGACATGGTGCATATGACATGATACAGCTAAATTTATTTGCTGATTCTTATACTACATTAGAAACAAAGCAATGCTATTGAAATGAAAAAAATCAGAAATAATTAATTCAAGTGAGTTTACCAACATTTCCACCACATTTAACATATCTATATGCCAATAGTAGAGAATGCATTTTTCCCTTGGTTTCATTAATGTTATTTGCCAAAAGAAATTAAGGAAACAAATTAAGTGATCATACCTTAACAGTTCACCTCACTTATTCTATATTAATGTTTTTCCAATGTAGATAACGCATGCTGAAGCAAAGCAAACAAAACAAAGCAAACAAAACAAAGTAGTCTTTCTCAACCACTGAGGTTTACAGATTGATACCCAAAATGTGTGCAGCCAAATTAAAACAGCCCAGACTAATGGTTTTTTTAAGTGTGTTTAAAAGCAACCTCATATTATAAATTTACTGCATGTAAAAGAACTTCTCATGATGAAATTCTGGCACACAGGTAGTACTGGTATCCTGGCAATTGATAGCATCATTGACAAAAGACTGTTTAAAAACATTATTTTTGTCAAATGTATTTAGGCTATTCTGAAACAAATGACAGAAAACTGTGCAAATGTATGCTTATATATCATTCATCAGCATTTCATAATATGATTTAGATTGTTTAATGCAAGAAAAGTATTGTAAATAATATGTGCATTGAATGTAAATTTATACAAGTTTGTACTGAAATGCCAACTCACATTTAATTACAAGATGGCCGAGGTAAACAATAAATTAGTCATAAGAGTCTGCAATGCAGTATGTGGTTAGTTTAAGTTATATAACGAGTGTCAAGTATACACTCCAGGAAAAAGGGGCAAAGTTGGTGGTTATGGTTAAGATAAAAATATTGCTTCAAATCTGACATTGTTTCATTAAGAATTATATATATACTGTACACAATACTTAATTTTGTAGCGAATTATTTTTCTGCGTGAGAATATGAAACAGTTATTAAAGTGTCGTTTCACAAAGTTATTACAACAAGCGGCAGCATTTTTCAGGTTAGGTAATCACTTGATTCTTTATTCCTGTGTTCTGTAAGCTTCTTACCTTTCAGTATAATTCGGGAAATGAAACAATTTAATTCCCTTAATCCTCCCTGTAGCAGGACAACCTCAAAAGGCAATATTTTCTTTCAGAAGACTTTGTGCATTTTACAGTTATGAAATTACGGGCATGTTAAATCTTTTTCAAATTCAAAGCATGTCATCAAGATGGCCAACATTTTACTAGGAAGCAGACTGCCAATATGGGCTATTATTTCACAGTCCTGTTACGTAATGTGTGAATAAATGGAATTAATTGATACTAAGTCCCATCTAAGTCCTATCTTTATAATTTTAGTTCAGAATTTTCCTTTATGTAGCCCACACTAAAATGTATCTATATTAATGACCATTGGTACCACTAAACCATTTTATACTTCTGCTGAACTCTGGTAGAAAGAGACATCTATTGACAGCAGTACAAGATCATTTTGGTGTGCAGTGCTCGAAATGTCACCTTTCGAGCCAATTTTTTGTGGAACCTTGACTCGGCACCGGAAGTCCCTAATCCAGTTGACAGACACTGGTTCTAAACGTCCCTCAGTGTCAGGCATGGAAGCCCTAACGTCCTTCACTGCCATTGCTCCATTGGCCAGCATGTCAATACGTCACACACTTGTGACCTAATCTCAACATGTGGTTGGTGCTCCATGACGACATAGCTGTCATGGCTGCTACCTTTCACTTTTACATTCTAAATGTGAAATATGGCTTGGAATTTGGACATACACCTCCAAACACGTGCTTTTACCCGTGTTATATACACAAATAAGTACATCATACAAGTAAATGAAATAAACAAAATGAATGGAAATAAAAAAAAATATGCGCATTAGAATTTGTGGTAAATACGTGAATTCCAAATGAAGCATGACTAGAGGTAAATACCTTAGCAATAACTGCTTCAAATGCCCCTTCTAGCCATTTTACTACAAAATCTTAGGAAACTATGAATTTTTTTGAAAATGGCAAGAACTACCCTATTAGACTCATATATAGCAAAAGGAATATGATTCTTACAATGTTAGTTAACTTGTATGCTGACCATTACTCTGGGTCAGTTTCTTCTAGACATATACTGGTATCACTTCGGTGATGCATCATCGTATAACTTCACTACACTATTCACTTCCACTCTTTCACTCACAGGTTATCACTTCCTAAAGCTATCTGTGTACAATTCTTAATTCATATATGATATCCTCAGCAAACTCATAGTAAATTTTGTCATACCACAACTTCCTTTCAATACCATTTCCAATAACAAGACCATAAATGAAACACATTTTGGCATACCATAACTTCCTTTCATTACCATTTCCAGCAACAAGACCATAAATGAAACACTAAATTATTCCCAATGTGCATGAAGTCATAATATCCAAATGAACATTAACCAAAATCATATGCAAATAATAGTTACTCTTGCATAGAAAAATAGTACCTAATATGTCAAAGTATTCCCTAATAAGTTCCTAAGAAAATACAACAAATACTTTTTAATATACCCAATTAAGTTTTCAAGAAAATATCCACATTTATATTCCATATGCCCTGATGGTTCTTGAAACAAATATTGTAAATCAATCATTCCCAATCACATGTCAAAATATCAATATTTACATCGTGCAATCTGCTAAATTAAGTTATCAACAAATATAATATAGTCAGCACACAATATGATTGAATATTCTACCCCAAGAATTAAATATGCCCAAGTGAATTTACGAACTAAATGAAAATAAATATAGGGTAGTTTAGGGTCCGATGGACACCTTAAGCAAATTTTCATCAATAACAAATTTTATTACTATGATAGGTACTTGTAACTTATACAAAATAGAGGTTAGTTTGTTTATGACAAAATGCACATAGAATATATCACACCTTACATTTAAGGGAATCAGTATTAGTGTATCATTTGTCCTGTGTACGTTGGGCCTAATACTGGGGGCCGATGGACACTTTATTTGTGTCTCATGGACACAGATTACACTATAAGAGTTTTAGTCACTTTCAGTATCTAAACAATTGTAACATGTAAAAATGGGATTTTCACCGTTCTTGGTGCAGTTTACATGATACCACATGTTGCGATCTTAACACTGCACCCAACTTTCAACCCCTTTGTCGAAGGAAAAATCCTTTTTACAGCCTGACAGATATTTGAAGAGTCGCTGACCATCTTTTGATACTGTTGTATACCACTATCATCAGCGTTGTAAATTGATTCCGGATGTTGAAAAAGTTCAAATTCAGTCATAAGTTTTTCCAGCCTATCGTAAAATAAATCTAATTCTGCTCTTACAAGACCCCTAGCTCTTGCATGAGAAAGACCCTGTGCTTTTCTTACACTAAGATGAGGATGACGGCTCAAGAATCCATAGACCCAATCGTACCCTGCAATTCTCTTATCCCTGCTGAATTTATTAGGAATGTTGTTCTTGTCAGCATACTCATACCCCAATTTCTTCAATTCAGATAGGTTCAACTCATGACCAATTGAATCAAGCTTTACTAAGTGCTCCGCCAGTGCAGTCTCGCGAACAGGAGTAAACCACGTTCTTTCTCCAAATTGCTTATTTACTGTGTTCATAACACGTCATCGCAGGGTATTTTGAGGCACGTTATACATGACAGCTGCTGTTTTCAATTTGATTTTGTCATGTTTAACCACATTTACAGCAACATTCATATCCTCCTTTTTCCAAGAACATCTTAGTGATTTGTGCTCTTTAATTCTAGGCATCTGTAACAAAGTACTTAAATTAAAATGTGAAAATATACAAGCGTGTACCTATAATCCCTATTTGTAACTCCCTGTTAATGAATCAACTGTATATGAAAGATTAAAATGGTTTAAAATATAATTTAAAAAAGTTATAGCTATAAAATAGCTCATGTCCGTGAGCCCCTAAATGAGATGGTCCGTTGGACCCAACTCGCTGGTTCTCAAAGTAAAGACTGTGGTCTACAGATGGTGTTAGCTATCAACATCCTGCTTAAGCCTCATGTGAACAATGGCTGAGAGAAGCAAATCCCGCCTCTACTTCATTCATTAATTTGCACTCTTAGCAACTGGTGCTTAGCAAACCCAACGCAATTTTTACATCAACATGCTTATAATGATAGCAGCCATTCACCTTGATGTCTTCAGACGTTCCGATTTACTGTTTAAATGCACAAATAATGGCAATAAACGCAGCCAACGTGTAACACAAAGATCAACAAGCTACCATAACAGCTTCAGAGTGATTCTTCATACTGCCAATAAGGTGCAAACACCTTCCAAAGTTAATAGTGTCCGTTGGACCTGAGTGTCCATCGGACCTTAAACTATTTCTCCTTCCACTGTAGGTTGGCGAGAGCATGGAAGTCTTACTTGTTGTTTTCTCAGGGGTGGTGTATCCTCATTGACGCCGTTCCTGTGGATTGGGTTCCTGGGTATTGAGTAAAACTCACCATTTACTTTATTACCAAACACTGATTTTATTCCAATAGTTCTGACCTACAGCCCGAACCGAACAGAAACACACTTATCAGTTTGTTATCGGACGTTGTTTCATAATGAAACTCCGTTCTCCGCTCCATATCACCATGCGAGACATGGTTTCAATTGTTTGGGGGTTGGGCCTCCACTGAAATCACGCGAGGGCCTTCACCAGCACATACTTTCCCTACCTGTATAAACTGAAGTGCGTGTTTCTTTTTTAAAGTCCCACAGGGACCTAAACCCGCAAGGACTTTACCTATCAACAGTAGGAGTTGAACTCTCTGTTCATTTTTAAACCACAGGGACCTAAACCCGTTATGGACTTTACCTATCAATAGCAGAAACTGAAGTGTTTGTTCATTTTCAAAGTCTCACAGGGATCTAAACCCGGCATGGACTTTCCCTATCAATAGTAGAAACTGAACTCTTTGTTCATTTTGAAGTCCCACAGGGACCTAAACCTGGCATGGACTTTACCTATCAATAGTAGAAACTGAACTATCTTCCCTGTACGAGTGCAGAATCTGATATCTTGAAAGTCACCCCCCAATCTCGACATCTTTTTCGAAATTTCTCGACTTCCTTGTTACAGTACAAGGTTCTCATTTGCTAAAAATATTATGTGTGTTCAATATTGGCCCATTGCTTGACACTCCCATGGCCTCAAGGCAAAACCCCTAATTTCTAACTGGATCTACTCCTCACTTCTGGAGTGATTGCCATCAGCTCAGGAATGCACTTAAGTGCAATATCTGGCAAAGTTAGCCAAGCATGAATATTCGCCATTACTTTTAGCGTACCTCGCTAGCTTGGGTTTTTCTTGATTTTAACATTTCAAAGATCTGTTCGTTACATTTACACATCTGTTCTATAATATTAGTATTGATTTTAGTTATGATTTCTAGAAATAAATATACTTATTTACACCGTTTATGATGACGCGTAAATACAGGCTCAAATTATACAACCTATTGAACATTACCTTTTCATAGATCTTTGAGACTGTTGATAGAAGTGATATAGGTCTGTAGTTTTTGAAGGATCCTGTTTATCACCTTTTTTTAAATAGTGGTTTCACAATGGCATATTTCAGTCTTTCTGGGAAATTTCATGTTTCTATGGATATATTATACCACTGGCATAATGGTTCACATATTACCTTTGCACAGGCTCTCAGTACGTTACTGGATATTTCATCATAGCCTGTTGAGCTATTTGATTTTAATGCTTGGATGATTTTTAGAATCTCTGCTGGCGTAGGACATTTAGGCTTAAATTCAGGAAGTCTGCTTTGGTAATTGTCCTTCAAATATTTTATAGCATCTTCTTTACCCCCTTGGCTAATGTTAACTTTTGTTGTAATATTTACGAAGAGATTATTAAATACATTGGATATCACGTTGGGATCCTTAGTTTCTACGTTATCTGTTAATAAATAAATATATATATATATATTCCTGTAATGTTGGTCTCATTAGCCCACATGCGACAAGTATTCTAGGAGTAACCCCAATATCTATTTATAATCATAACATGGCTTTGCCACTTTACACTTTAAAATACTTCAAAATCCTATCTTCTGTATTATTCACTGTACACAAACTTAACAAACCATGGAGTCATCTCCTGCTTCTCAAAGTCTCTTGAACCTTCCCAGTTGGTTTCTCCACAAACAGTGTATTTTCATGATTCAGAACGCAGCTCTGCAACGCTTTGATTACCCCCTCTGTGCTTATCTCTATGCTGACATAGTAGCTTCCCATTGGTTGTCTGCCATGTCTCCCAAGATTTTATTCCCTGGTAGCGTGTTTCTAATTTTCCTGGCGGAAACTACAAGCTACCCATTTCAAAACCACACGGACGTAAATGGCTCCTGAATAGTGTTTAATGCCTGCTTTAACTACGTATGGCACCGCAGATGACTCCTGACCTTTGAAACGAAACCGTAAACTAATGATCCTTTCTGAATACTTCTCTGCAGGCACAAAAGGTTTCCTAGTTCTTGGTACAAACTTTCAAACAATATACAAGACATAAATTCATTCGGCACACTACCAAAATAAATCACTATTGCCGTAATATTAGGAACAAACTCATTAATTAAAATATAGATGTGAAGCAATTAAAATATTTACACATTTATGGAAATTCAATGCAGAGCATTGAGTTTCTGCTTCAGTTTGTTAATGTGTACTTAATATACTATTAGATTTTAGAGTTAGGTCTACATAAAGTCTCTATTTGATAACTGTATGTTTACTGTTTAAGGTACAGTTTGTTGCATGCAACTTTTTTTGAGCAACCATTTCAGATATTCTCTCTTATTGGTGTTGGTTTTAAAATTACCTTTCATTGCTCTTCAGTTTTACTCCTTGACGTGGAAAGAGATCAATGTCAATTGCATTGAAAAGTTTTAAAAGATTTGATTATCACTTAAGCCTAGTGTACTCCCGTATTTCCCTTCTACATATAAGGAAATAAGATCATTTCTACTAATGTTTATCTTAATTAGACTGAAGTAGATAAAAGAATAAACTTTTGTAGGAGTAATTTGTTTGTAAAACAGTCATGTGCATGGGACACAGATTTTTTATATTGTGACTGAACATATATTATTTTGTAATTTTAATCACTGGAAGTGGTACACTGTGAAACTAGCAATTATTTTAATATTGGAGTGGAGTATACACACATGTTCTTCACAAAAACTTACTTACACACAACTAGTCTCGCATATTTGTTTGTTTGTTTGTTGGTTTTGTTCATCTGGTCCCATCTTCGAGCCAGGCCCGGGGACGTTAAACGCGTCATACAGACAGCCAATTTTTTGAGTCCCGCAATTATTTTTAACACCACCACCAAATTTTAACTAATATTTTTTTACCACCACCACCACAAATAATTCAGTTATCTACAATTTTAATATCTTTTCAAATTTCTTCTACACTTGCAATATTCTACGATTACTTATTACTGATACTCAGCAAGCAGTTATTTTACTAATATACATGATCAAATTAGTTAGAAATGAGTCATAGGTCCTACTGACTCAAGTAGCAGGCAAGTATGCAAGATAAGTTAAGAAATTACCGTAGCATGTGTATTACAGAGAATGCTTACATTTATGCCAATACAGTGATACATAACATTTCATTTTCTGGCATAGTACACTTTACTGTTGCTCTGTAAACTCCTGTATTGAATAATAGGTCTCCCTGCATAGATAGTTTTAAGCGCAGATTTGAGTTTTTCTATTTTACCCGAGGATAGTAATTTTAAGTCATTTGGAAGGGCATTGAATATTTTATTCATAAAATACTGCTTTCTGATAACATGTTAAGTTAGCACTAGGTTTGCATAAGTCCATTCGTTGTCTTGAATTTAAGCTATGTATATTCACATTTTTTCCAAAGTATTCTTGATTTTTTATATGGAAACACATAACCATGAACATGTATTCACAAGGAAGTGTCAAAATGTTCATCCTTTGAAACAGCTCCTTACATGAAGCTCTATTGTTGATGCCACACATGGTTCTTAGGTCTTTCTTTTGTAATATAAGTGCTCGCTCACTTTCAACCAAATTTCCCCAGAATTTAAGACCATATTTCATGACTGAATAGAATAGAATTTATTCACCTTAAGAAATACAATGAATTCATGGCTTCGTCAAAAACAAATAATACATAATTTAACAAAACTCTTACACTTCTATATACATTATATTTTACAATAGTGATCAAAATGAGTACAACTGTTGCTAAGCTAATCTTGTCTTGAGGCAGTCGTTAAGGTTTCTCTTATGCCAAAGTACATCTGCAGATGAACAGGACCCATGTAACAAACAATGTTTCAGTGTTAGAAAAATCAACTTATTTACACATAATTAGCTGGATGGCTCATGTGGCAAAGTTTTCCAAATAAACAAGTATTTTTAGCACATAATCAAAAAGATGTATTCATGAATTCATCAACGGAATAAAACATATAGTTTAGGAGTAGATTTTTAACCTTCTTAAATGCTTTGTTCTGTGTAACTTTGATAGCATCAGGGAGTTTATTATATAAGTTAACACCTTTGTGGGAAACTGAATTTAAGCTTTTAGTTAATCTGTTTTGTTGGAGATGGATTGCTGTTAATATTCTTGTGTTGGAAGAATGGTATTCATTGTTAAGCTTAAAAATGCTCTTGTTATGTATAAAAGAAACTGTCTCTAAGATATAAATACATGGTAATGGTAAAATTCTGAAATCCAAGAATAGTGGTTTACTTTGGGTACATTGGTTCACTTGCTTGATTATTCTTATTATTCTTTTCTGCAGTTTAAACACCTTAATACAATTGTTGGAAGATCCCCAGAAGGGGATTCCATATGTCAATAATGAGTATATATAACCAAAATACACTGTTTTTAGGACATCTAAGCTGCACGCTTTAGCTAGTAGCCTTATAGCATAGCATATACGACTTAATTTACTAGTAAGAAAATTGGTATGTTCTGTCCAGCTGAGCTGAGAATCAATAACAATCCCTAAGAACTTGGTAGAATGACTCTCATTAATCAATGTATTAAAAATTGAAATTTGAACAGGATTATGAACTCCCAATTGTTGATTGAAACTAAGAGATACAGTTTTACTTATATTTATATGAGTTTATTACTTGTCATCCATTTGCAGTTCAGTGGTAGTATAATTGATTTCTGCCTGCATAAGTCTTTCTTCACTACTTCTGAAAATAAGGTTAGTATCATCTGCAAAGAGAACACTGCTGATGGGTGATAAGTGAGAAGGAAGATCATTGATGTAGATTAAAAATAGAACTGGTCCTAGCATGGATCCTTGGGGAATGCTGGTTTCTATAGCAGCAGAATTTGAACGTACACCTTCTATTTCAACAATTTGGTATCTGTTTCAAGATAGGAGACAAACCATTTTTTAGCTAGTCCTCGGACACCACAGGCATCAAGCTTCTGTATTAGAATATTATGATCAACTGTATCAAATGCTTTAGTTAAGTCTAAGAATAGACCCGCTACTTGCTTTTTTTTGTTCTTAGCCTTAAGGATATTTTCTATGAAAGAAAAAATTGCACTATTTATTGATTTTCCTTTCCTGAAGCCAAACTGAGTTTCTGATACAATCTTATGCTTTTCTAAGAATGGAACAATTCTATTGTACATAATTTTCTCAAGGATTTTTGAAAAGACAGATAATAAGGAAAGGGGCCTATAATTTTCTGCATTGTTTTTTTCCCCTTTTTTGAATAAAGGTTTGACTTTAGCCATCGTAAATACATTTGGAAAGCATCCTTATTCAAGTGAGGCATTACAAATATCCAATAGTGGCTTTGAGAGGTGGTGTACACATTGCTTAACCAGAGAGTCTGGAATTTCATCGATGCCACAAGAGTGTTTGTTTTTCAGGTTCCTTGTTATTTTCAGAATTTCATCCTGTGTGACCGGATAGAGAAACATAGTGTTGCTATTTACAGCAATTGGTTGGATTTAAGGAGCTTGATAAGATTTTAGCTATATTAGTGAAGTGTTCATGGAATATATTGGAGACTTTTTGAGAGTTTGAGATTAGTTCTCCACCATGAGATAACATGATTTACTTGAATAGTTAGATGTGTTTACCTCCTTTCTTATAACATTCCAAAGAACCTTGCCTTTATTATCACTATTTAAAATAAATTCTTTGAAGGCAGGGCCTGTACTAGTTTTATGCAGTTCATGAAGAAATCTTTTCCTGTTGCAAGATTTAATAATTCCTTTTGTTATCCAATTTCTAGATTGTGAGTGCTTTGTGGTGAACTATAGTTTTTATAAGGAAAAGCAATGTTGTAATAGTATGTTATACATCCTATGAAGATATCTGCCTTTTTATTAGTGTCCTGCTCATTCGACACATCCTCCCTGGATTGTTCAGTCAATAAAAAGTTGAAGTAATCTATATTCTGAGTTGAGAGTCACCGCTTCAAAAAAGCTTCTTTTTGACATGTCTGACCATTTATTTTGCTTGGTGGTGGCTGCAGTTGAAGAAAGACAGCATTATGATCAGATATACCAATCCCGATATTACTGGTTGTAAAAGGTACAGCATTAGTGTTAATAATTATCTGATCTAGACATGTTCTACTGGAACTTATGGTTCTTGTTGCCATATTTATAATAGACATCAGATTATAAGTTTGAAGCAAAGTAATTAGACTATGTTTTTCTGCAGAGTCAACAAGAAAATCAACATTTAGATCTCCGCATATAGCAATATATTTTTTCTCACGTGAGAGTATGGACAGAAGCATGTCCAGTTTCTGGACAAAACTGGTGAATAATCCACTGGGTGACCACCTATATAAGCAGACAAGGAACATTTTTATATTTCCCACATTTAGTTCTGTGACAACATGTTCAAAATTTGTTTCATGATTTAGATGTGCTGTGTGTGTTTTATTTTTAGAACGTGTATTGTTTTTAACAAGAATACCAACACCTCCATTTTTTGTATTAGAACAACCATATATATTTGCAAAAGTATAACCTGGAATACTATGCAAGGGATATTCATCTTCATTAAGCCAATGTTCTGTGAGACAAATAACATTCACATGTTTGTAAGTGGATGATAAAATGACTTCAAGCTCATGCAGTTTGTTCCTAACACATTGCACATTTAAATGCATAAGGCTAAATATGTAATTGTGGTTGAAAACATTACCTGCATTAGGAGAGACAGTATCCAGCTTGTCGTCCAGCATCCCATTCATCCAGCCTGGTGTTTAAGTCAGGGCATCGTTCATCTGGGTTCACTTCTTTGTTTACTGCTACTGCATTTTCATTCCTTTTGACATGGTTAGTATTTCTTCTCGTTGAGTTGTCATCCACCACAAAGTTCGTCAGTTTCCCTTTAGCACTGATGAAATAACAGCACACAGAAGATTTCCAAATTTATATGCACCTACATGGTTAAAATGCACCCCATCCCTTCCAATATCATTTTCTCCTAACCAGAAATTTCCATCCACGAAAGTACACTTTATAGTGGAGCACAGCCAGTTTAGTTCTTGGTTCATTTTCACCACTTTTCTTTTTGTCACATTACATCTTCTTATCACGCCACTAATGATAATCTTAACATCTAGCACTTCTGCCTTTACATAGTTTATGAGGTCCATGGTGTCCCCCCATAATTTCTTCTGCAAACATACCAGGTTTATATATCGTTGGTCCATGCATCACGTCTAGTGCTTCTTCCTTCATCTTAGTCCTCTCAATTTGGTGTTGCAATTCTCGTAGCTTGAGAGCCAGGAAAGCATCTCACGTCACATCCATGGTTTTTACATTGCTGCCCTGAAAATTTTAACATGGAGTCCCCTACTACTAAAACCTTGGGTGAATTGCTAACTTTGTTGCTCTTAACATCCTGAGTTTTGCAGTTTCCTTCATTCACTTCGTCATTACTCAGCACTTCAAACCAATTTTTCATATGCACCTCCGGATTATTTTTCGAATCCAATACATGGCTATTTGGAATTGATTTCGAGAATTGTCTATTCTGATATCTTACCTCAGTATAGCCGTTATTCACGTTTGCCATCTTTGTTTGAAGATCCATGTTTGTCTGCTTCAATTCAGCATTTTCCGTTTTTAGATTTTTTTATTTCACTTCTTAAGGCATTAACTGTTGCTTCCTTATCTCTGCTAGTTGAGCATTCTCTTTTTAGCATGTCGATTTTCCAACGTAGACTTCTGTTTTCCTTTTGGGCTTCTCTTAGGTCTTTGTTTAGGAGATCAATTATCACATGGAGCGATGCCGCCATTTCCTATTCGCGTGAGTTTTCGACCACCATTTTGGCTACTCTATTTTTGGCCTGTTTCTCGGGATTGCATTTCTCCCCGGAATTCTCTCCATTTGCACAACTTACTGCACTATTATTGTTCACATTTACATCATCTTCAGATCTAATTCAGGGTATGTTCTACCTATATTACACATTTTGAGTTGTTTGCTCCGTGTTACTATTCCTCCCGCCGCCATATTTACTGGTAAATATAAATAATCATAGTATATTTGCGTTAAAGTATGAATTTGGCTGTATGATTTCATTGCTCTAATTACAAATATAGCCAATCTTAACTTACGTACAATGCTCTCTATGTGAGCTTTCCAATTTAGATGTTTATCGACCTGCAGAACTAAGATTTTAATGTGTGAGCTTTGGTCAAGAACAGCTTTGTCATTCATTACCTATCTGTAAAGTAAGATTTTTTGAATTGTATGTTTCAAATTTCACGACCTTTGTCCTCAACCCTCTGTTTTCTATTCCATAGATATGACTTAAACCAATGAAGTTGCGCATTTTATATTCCATAAAACCTTAGTTTTTCTAGTAATATTTCATTATTTACACGGTCAAATACCTTCGCAAGATCACAAAAATACCTTCCATAAACATTTTCTTATTTAATGCTGAGAGGATTTCCTTTGTAAGCACAAATGCTGCATTTTCCGTTGATACATTTTTCTTGAAGCCAAACTGTTCTTTTACTAGAATATGATTTTGCTCATAGTAATTGTACAACCTATTGAACATTACCTTTTCATAGATCTTTGAGAAAGTTGATAGAAGTGATATAGGTCCATAGTTTGATGGATCCTGTTTATCACCTTTTTTAAATGGTGGTTTCACAGTGGCATTTTTCAGTTTTTCATGATTCAATGGATATATTATACAACTGGCATAATGGTTCACATATTACCTTTGCACAGGCTCTCAGTATGTTACTGGATATTTCATCATAGCTCTGTTGAGCTATTTGATTTGAATGCTTGGATGATTTTTAGAATCTCTGCTGGCGTAGGACATTTAGGCTTAAACTCAGGAAGTCTGCCTTGGTAACTGTCCTTCAAATATTTTATAGCATCTTCTTTACCCTCTTGGCTAATGTTAATTTTTGTTGTAACATTTAGGAAGAAATTATTAAATATATTAACTATCACTTTGTGGTCCTTAATTTCTACGTTATCTGTTTTTGGAGTGATGTTATAACTGTGAAGATATTGTCCTGTTTCCCTCTTTATGATTTCCCAAGCAGTGTTTACTTTATTATTTGATTTATTTATAACATTTTGGTAATGCATCGGTTTAGCTTGACTAATTACTTTTTCAGGATTTTGCAATATTTTTTGTAGTGGCAAATTAATTTAGCATCATTATTGTGTCTAATCATGGAATATAATTTTCTTTTTTGAATACATAATGTCTAAATACCTACTGTGATCCATTCTGGTGATCATTTATTTATTTATTTGGCAGTATTTTTGTAGAAAGCTTGATTCAAAATGGATAGTGATAGTTCGCAAAAAGTTGTTGATTGCATCATTTACATCATCCCAAGATTCTTTTTGTAATGCTTTTGAGAAGCTATCCAGACACTCTTTATTTATATTTCTAAAATTTATATATACATTTTTTGGGTCTGGTTTAAGTATTATATGGGTTATCTGAGCATCATGATCAGATATTCCATTTATTAGGGGAGATACTGTTAACTCTTTGAGTATACTTTTACTCATAAATATATTATCTATTGTGGTTTGAGATATGTTAGATATTCTTGTGGGTAAGTCCACAGTATGCATTATGTTATATGTACCCAGGGTATCAACAAGCTGATTTTTCTTTGAGCTAGATACTAGGAAATCTACATTTACATTGCTGCATGTTATTATACCGTTTTTTTTTTTTTTTTTTTTTTTTTTTCTATACCAAGAATGTAAAAATTTATCGGGTTTTCATAGTTTCCAATTGGGGATCGGTATAGGCTTACTACAGTTATATTAATCTTTTGAATTTCAATTTGGATAGCGCATACCTCAATGTCCTATTCAAAACAAAACTTAGAAACATCAACGATTTTGCTTGCTATTCCTTGCTTTACATATATACATACTCCACCATCCTCTCTTTGTTTTCATGAATATTCTGCTCCCATATAATATCCATGCAGTAACAATGTTGAGAATTCCTGTTGTTTGAAGTGGTGTTCTAATAAACATATAACATGGGGGTTGATCTTCTCTAGAAAAATTTGCAATTCTACATATTTGCTTTTAAGCCCTCTATAATATTCTGATGGTAGACATTAAGATTTGTGCAGTGATTAACTGATTGTGAGTTATTACTATTATTACAAATTTCCTTTAATACCCTGGAGTTCTGTTTTGCTGCTAGCAAAACAGACTGTTGCCTGGCCCCCCAACTTCAACATGATCCCCCTTGGTAAAACCTGAAATAAGTTTTACCAGATCCTTTGTCACATCAGCGAGTCCAGCACTAAGCTTAAAAATGCTCATGACATCATACTTCTGCCCCAAATGCTCCTTAAGCACGGATGCCATGCTCCTCCCATGACTACTGCTGAGCAACAAAACCTTACTTTTAGTATCCGACAATTCATATATTTGCTCAGGAGGATTTGGAGGCAGAGCAGCAGGTGTGTCTAGTACACCAAACTTGTTTCTCAGCTTTATAGAAACCTCATCCCTAGTAGAGTACCATCTTCTCCTACTTTTTGGTCTAGACACCACCTTGAAATCAGGTGCTTTACAGTCCAAATGAACTTAGGGAGCCCGGTCCCTTGAAATTTCTAGAGCAAGTGTTAGGTCCTTACGTAATTGGAGGATGGTCTCTTCCTGTTTCACAACAAGGTCCTTATATGTGCATAATTCACAATACCACTCATTACACTCACTTACCTTGTCACTACTGGTATTCGTGCATAACCAATGAAACCAACACAAACATTGATCACATAACACACCTTGTCCTACCTTACACCTACAGCCACCGCAGTTTCCAATCAACTTCACATGGTTTGGCACTCATTTCACTTTCACAGATTAACACAACACCACTCACTGAATCACTTAGAACACTTGCTGGCTCTTAAAATGCGCTTCCTAAATTTTAACACGCTATAAGATATACTTCTAAAGTAAACACATATGGCTACCTACCACAATGATCGATTTCATGAGGTTTGAATACTTTTACAAACTAGCCGATCACATTTCACTGAATCACTTAATACACTTCACTGTATCACTTGATCATGATTATTTAGACTTAAACTTTTACTTCTTAAAACTAGATTACACTATCTTTAATACACCTCAAGTTATGTTTATTAACAGCTGTTACAGTGGTCCAATATGGCTGTCTTAGTGGTGTATGTATAAATGTCACTTATATACTTTAAAAAATTCTAACACTCTTACTAACAATATACAAGTTAAACTTAAGATACTTCTACATGTTAACAATCGTTAAATGGGTTAATTCAGTAGAATATATATCAATGTCAATTTCAAAAGAGTTGGAGCATTCACCAGTTACCAGGGCTACCAACCATGCGTGTTACATGTATTGTCTACTGCTTTCGACTGTCAGATTCAACCTGAGGATCCTTGATGTATGTCTGCCTTCCCTCTGATGTTGGATTAATGAACTTCATTAGAAGGTTCTTGTCAAAAGGATGGTCAAAATTCATGGGGTGAGTTTCATGTTTCTTCATTTATATTTTCTCCCATGTGCCGAAGTTCTACTGTCCATTGTACATTTCTCAAAACATGAATGTTTTATGTAATTTCATGTCGGTCATTCCAAAAATGAGCCAATACTGCAGATTTTTCAGTTTCCCTATTTTTAATATTCCTAACATGTTCTTTAAGTTTGGTACGTATGTTTCTTTTTGTTCTGTCAATGTATACTTTGTTATATTTATTGCAATTAATTCTATAGATGACTGGTTTTTTGTCAATTAGGAATTTTTCTGTTTTGTGGGATGGAATCAAATTCTTTATACTGAACTTGTAAGGTGCCAGCATTATATTATGTTCTTTATATATATTTTGAAATTTCTTAGTTTCCCAAGGGTGGTAAGTGTATCTTCTGAAGTTCTTGCTATCCTTAATTTGTGTGAGGGTATTGTGTAATTTTATTGAGTTTTTTGTATACCAGATCCTTGCTAAAACCATTATTTCAGCTGTTTTCACTATATGGTTCAGTTCTTCTAAATCTAAGTATTCAGTATTTTCCAGAGGTACTTTAGTAATTCTTTGTAGTATACTGTTAAGTATGGCATGTTGGTGTGCTTTTGTGTTGAAACTTTCTGCTTTGTTGTAGTTGTCAATACGGGTTTCTTTTTTATGTGTAACAAATTTCAGTTTTCCATCTTTATTAATAATTTTGAGATCTAAAAATGTCAGTGTGCCTTGTTGTTCTGACTCCATTGTAAATTTTACTTTTAGTTCCTTTAAGTTTAGTAGTTTTATTGCACCATCTAACAGTTTCTCATTCACTATAGCAAAAATATATAAAAAAAATATCGTCCACATATCTGTACCATATTTTGAATGTGTTGGGGAATGCTTTTGTGATGTGGATTTCATACAGACTGGTAAATAAATTTGCCAGGAAAGGAGATACAGGATTTCCCATAGCTAAGCCTCCTTCTTTGTAATATTTGTTCTGGAATGAGAAGTATGATTAGTTGATGCAAGTTTTGGTGAGTTTTGGGTATTCCTGTATTTCTACTTGTGGCATATTGAAGGATTCTAACCAAATAATGAGGCATTGCATGGGTTTGTCAATTGGTATGCTGGGGAAAGTGGGCCGTGCCGTGAACAAGTGATTATAGCGCTCACCTCTCACCTAGACGGCCCAGGTTTGATCCCAAGCTACTACTGCATGTGAGATTTCTGCTGGACAAAGTGGCACAGGGGCAGGTTTTTCCAGGTTCTCCGGTTTCCCCTGCCATTACATTCCATCGGTACTCCATCTTCATTTCATGTATCACCAGTGTCATCGCCTGCAGTACCACAAGTAGTAAAAGCAGGTTAAAAACTACCAAAAAAAAAAAAAAAAAAATGGGGAAAAGTGAAATTACATTGAATGCAACCATTCTTTCTTTAGGTGAAATGTAGTCCAAAATGTGTTGTATTATAGCTCCAGAGAATTATTTAGGCTGAGGTTTTTAAATTTCGGAAAGCTGTTGAGTTTGTTTACTGGCTACTTTGCTAGAAAATATGCTGTAGAGTTGATATAATTTATGATGGGCGTCATGGCGTTACCAGGTTTGTGGATCTTGGCAAGTCCGTATAATGATGCAATATTTAGATTGTCTGGTTTAATTTTCGTGCAATCTGAATTTGAAATTAATTTGCTATTCTTCAACACATCATATAGTTGTTTGGTGCATTTGTCTAGAGGGTCAGAAGGGTTCTTTATAAATTCATGATTATCTACCATTTTTTCCATGTTATTTATGTAATTTGTTTTATGCATTACAACTATTTTGTTTCCTTTATCTGTCTTAGTGATGATTTTATAATTTTATTGAATGGATTGTTCCGAAATTTTTGCTTATTCATCTCTTCCAATATAACCTCACATTTTTCCTTACTATGTTTTGGTCATACTGACTCAAACCTATTATAGACCATTGTATGTCCACTATATACTGATGGACATTATTTGAAAATTGAACACATGCTTTTAATCGTTTATTTAAAAACTTTGATTTCTTCCTGTGTGAGATTTTCATTTGATTGGTTAACCACATTTTGATTCTGACTGCTCTGAGTTTTATTTTTCCAAGGTTGGTGACTTAAATTTCTCATTTTCTTTTTTTGTGTAAATACTTTCTTGTTGACTTTTGGTGTTATTCTATCAAAAGTGTTGCTTTCCAAATTTTTCCAGGACATGTGGCCTAATTCTTTAGATAATTTTAGGTGAAGCCTGTATATTACTAAGTCTAAATTTGCTAACTTGCTATATTGTTTTGAGATTTCCAACTCTATTACATTTTTCTCCGCTGCTAATTGTTGTGGGCTATTCTTGTTATATTTGATGATTTTCCTTACAAATGTTGGACATCTTTTATTTTTCAAACATGCATTTAGAAACCCTAATATCCATCCCTACAAATCTTCTCTTTCCTTTGAGATTAATGTATCTTTTAATGTCCTGTTTGTATCTGCTAAAATGATGACTGAAGAAAACATACCTCGTGTTACTGCTGTAGTCCAATTCTTTTAAATTTCTCACCTGGTGCTTTTCATTGTCCATCTTGGTCTCCATAATTGTGATAATCTCTTCCTATGATTCCTGGATACAAATTATAATTTTAATTACTGGAAGTGGTATACTGTGAAGCTAGCTATTAGTTTTAATATTAGAATTGAGTATACACACATGTGCTTCACAAAAGCTTACTTACACAGAACTAGTTTTGCATGCATAGTCTACTGCTTTTGACTGTTGGTTTCAACCTGAGGATCTTTGTTGTACAACTGCCTTCCCTCTGGTGTTGGATTAATGAACTTCATTAGCGGGTTCTCTTCAAAAGGATGGTCAAAATTCATGAGGTGTGTTTCTCTTTCTTTCATGTATATTTTCTCCCATGTGTATCAAGTTCTAATATCCATTGTACATTTCTCAAAACATGGATCTTTTGTTTAATTTCATGTTGGTCATTCCAAAAATAAGCTGATACTGCAGATTTTTCAGTTTCTCTATTTTTAATATTTCTAACAAGTTCTATAAGATGGGTATCTATGTTTCTTTTTGTTCTGCCTTTGTATATTTTGTTACACTCATTGCAATTATTCTATAGTTGCCTGGCTTTTTGTCAATTGGGATTTTTTCTGTTTTGTGGGATGGAATAAGATTCTTCACACTAAACTTGTTGTAGAGTGCCAGCATTACATTTTCTTTAAATATGCATGCAACATACATGCAAAACTAGTTCTTCTTAAGTAAGTTTTTGTGAAGCACATGTGCGTATACTCGACTTCAATATTAAAACTAATATATTAGTTTATTTAAAAAAAATGTTGAATATAATTTACATAGTGAAGAAGCATGTTAAAAGAGAAACATTTTGGTATGCATTTGCCTTTTTTGGCAGTGAAAATCAAACATTGAAAACACTCTGCTTTTTACAACATACCCTTTAACATTACAGCATTCCCTGTTATTTATTTTTTTAATCATGATAACTTTAGTGTACATTTAGTACTTAATAGTTATGCTCATTACATGGTAATAACACAACTTGAAACATGGAAAGAACCCTATCCAATGACAGGCCTTATAATTACATTATAATAACACAACTTGAAACATGGAAAGAACCCTATCCAATGACAGCCCTTATAATTAAATTACATTGTCAGGATATCTTCTTTTTAATCTTCTGTCTCTTTGAGTTGCTGGCAGGTGTTGAGAAATTGTGTTCAGTAGTGGATTGGAGTGTTTGGTGAACTTGGGCTTCATAGAGCAGTCTTGCAGGGCAGTAGCTACTAGTGGAATCTGAAGATCTGGTGGATGGTTGTGTTGCAGACATATACCATGGTGCATTTATTATGATTCAAAGGAAACAATTTTGAAGAGGCTGTACCCTTTTTATCTGTGAATCGGATGCAGAACCCCAAATAAGACACCCACATGTCCATATAAGCTGAACCAAGGAGAGGTAGATCATTCTTTTGTAATGTAGTTGGAGAGGTGATTTTTCTCATATTAAATAATGTATTAGTGGAGTCTGTTTCTAATTTTTCGTACTACATCAGTGATGTGTGGTTTCACGTTAATTGCTTATCTAACGTTATTCATATTTCATATTCATTTATTTTATCCTTCAGATCATGTATACATGATATGGACTCGTCAATAAGTTACATAGGAATATAACAATAAGTTAAAAGGACACACACACACACACCCATATACGCATATGCATACAGCATTTAGGGTCACCAAACATATCCATACTGCCTTAATTAGTAAGACTTATTTACATATTCCATAACTGAATAAAATGCATTCTCTAATAGGTACAATTTGAGTTTTTTCTTAAACAGATTTACATTTTCAATATTTTTTATATTAAGGGGTAGCCTATTATACAGTTTTATTCCATTATGATTTATACTGTTTTTGACTAGATTCGTTCTGCAATATTGCACATGTCGATTTCCTTTCTGCCTTGTACTATGATAATGAATTTCTTGGTTATCTGGTAACTGATGCCTTATTCGTCTGATATGATGGATAACTCCCAATATATACATACTTGGTGCAGTCATAATCCTTAACCTTTTGAACAGTTCCCTGCACGGAGATCTACTTGATTCGCCAGTCATTATTCTTATGGCCCGCTTTTGCAACTGAAAAACTTTTTCAAATTCCGTTGATGCCCCCCAGAACATTATTCCATACCTTATATGACTATGGATGTATGCAAAATAAGCACTTCTAAAAACTTGCACACCCTTCACTCTTTTCAATGTACTCAATATGTAACATCCCACACTTAGTTTCTTGGTTAGCATATTTATGTGTGTCCCCCATTTAAGATCTTCTGTAATAATTATCCCCAGAAATTTAGTTTGATCTTCATATTTTATGATTTCATTGTCTTTTTTATTTGCGGTTTTGCCACATTTCTATGATGACTCTAATGAAAACTCATAGCAACAGTTTTTTGTGTGTTTAATAGCAGTCTATTTAACTCAAACCAGTATATCAATTTCCTTATATCCCCATTTACTTTTTTCTGAAGATCTCTGTCATTGTTTGCTTTTAGCAGTAGGTTTGTATCATCAGCAAATAACACCACTTCAGACTCCTGGACACATAATGGGAGATCATTTACATAAATCAAGAAAAGAAGAGGCCCCAATATAGATCCCTGTGGTACCCCCTGTCCTACCTTCCTCTGCGTAGATTGACATCTTTCTATACTTAGATGTTCTTTATTCAGGTTGCTAATTTCTACTACTTGAGATCGATTCGATAGGTAAGATTTAAACCATGCATTTGCTATTCCTCTAATACCATACACCTCTAACTTTCTCAGTAGTATATCATGATCAATCACATCATATGCCTTCGTTAGATCAAGGAACAAACCTATTGATTTCCCTTTCTTTTCAATAGCAGCAATAATTTTTTCAACTAGGGCGCAAACTGCCGATTCAGTAGATTTTTCTCGCCTAAAACCATGTTGTGTATCTGTGTGAATTTTATTTTTCTCTAAAAAATTACTAATTCTATTGAACATTAGCTTCTCCAAAATCTTGGAGAATGCTGATAGCATAGAAATTGGTCTGTAATTTTGTAACACATCTTGGGGTCCCTTTTTATGGAGGGGCCTAACTTTAGCTGTTTTTTATTTATCTGGGAATACTCCTGTCTCAAAGGAGATATTATAGATATTCAGTAATGGTTTTGCTATTTCCTCTACACAAACCTTTATTACTAGATCAGGAATCTCGTCTAGACCTGCTGAGAGCTTGCTTTTTAGCCCTTTTGCTGCCCTTATCAGTTCCTGCTCATTTATAGGTTTAATAAATACTGAATTCATGCATCTTTTAACCTTACTGTTTTCTCTTGCTTTTTAAGCCCCTGTGTCATATTTATCTCTTACTAGTTTATTTGGACCCTCAACAAAATATGCATTAAACAATTCAGCTATTTTAACTGGATCTTTGACTTTTTGCCCTTCATGCATCAATTCAAATTGATTTATGCACAAATTTCTTTTCTCGGTTTCCTTATTGATTACTTCCCAAATTGCCTTACTTTGGTTTGTTGCTCTTTGAATATATTTATCATTTTCCAGTTTTTTTGCATCCCTAATAACTTTCCTATATACTTTTTTATATTTATTTATATAACTTAAGTTATCCCTTGACACCTTTCCCCTTTTTTCCAACATTGATAGGAATTTGACTCTCTGTGAGGATACCTTTATACCTTTGGTCACCCACCCTTTTTGGTTTTTGTTCTTTATACTAACCTGTTTCAGTGGAAATGCTATATTAAAATTGTGATGAACTGTTTCTATTAGCTTATCAAATTTTGCATGTGCATCCTTTTCTTCATAAATGTCATGCCAACTTTCTTTGCTTAATAGGTATTTAAATTGCTTTTGATGTTCTTCAGTAAAATGCCTTTTACTGCTTGTTATTCTACTTTCGTTCAATGACTGACTTGATACTTTTAGGATTTGCGCTTTGTGATCCGAGATACCTGTTTCCATTACCTGCGCCAGCTGATCATAGTTCATATTTGTAGCTAACACATCAATAAGTGACACCGAGTTTTTTGATATTCTAGTGGGAACCTGTACTGTATTAATTATGTTGAAAACCCTGAATAAATTTTCTATTTCCATGCTTTTTTGGCTTTGCTGCAGTAAGTTAATGTTCCAATCCCCACACACCACAATATTTTTATACTTTTTTGTTAACTTCTGCAGTAGCTCATCTAATTTTTTTATGAATGTATTGAAGTCACTATCAGGTGTCCTGTAAATGCATGCTATTACTGTTTGAGTTTTTGTTATCTCAGTGACTGAGAGCTCGAAATGTTTTTCTACACTTAAATACTGCAATTCTTTCACATCTTTCACTTCTATTTCTACATGAACAAATATCCCTGATCCTTCATGCATATATTTGTCCCTAATAAATACTGAATGATAGTTTAAAATTGGCTATATTTACACAATTTACATTCTGCCCACTGAGCCAGTGTTCAGTGAGACATAGTATCTGTACATTCATTTCCTCCGATGCCATTAGTACCTCTAATTCAGTTACTTTGTTACTTAAGCTTTGAACATTTAAATGGCAGATTTTTAAACAATTTTTCTTACCTGTCTGAAATGTTTTGCATGCTATTGTCTGCTTTTTTTCTTCCCCTCCCCTTTTCCTACTAATGGTATCAAGTTGAGTATAAGCCTTTTGGGGCTCTGTAGTGATTTCCTTACCTTCCATGTTTGCCAGATAACCATAGACTCCATTTTTTTCAACACCGCTCACTACACAATTTGTTTTTTTTGCCTGAGATGGCTTACAACCCTACCTAACAACCTGCCAAATTTACTCACCCCCCTTCTGTTCAATGTAATCCATCACGACCCAAGTCATAGTCTCTAATCCATGCAGTTATGTTCACTGCATAACCATTCAAGCACTGAGTTTATAGCATCTATGAAGCGATCATCTTCATCTCTGCGGCGTAAAATAGCACTAACACAAATCCTGGCTCATGGAAAGAGTTCCTTTGTGGTTTTCACCAGCTGTAACGTTTCTCGCATGATATCATCAGGCGTGTCTGCGCTGCGTACGTTGTTGGTGCCCGCGTGTATAACTATGTTGTCCGGGTCATCTCTGTTTTCCCGTAGTTTCTTTTCAATATGCTGTAGCCTGGCTACAGGTACTTTACTGTTTCGGTTTGTGGGGCATCCTTGCCATAAAGACTTATGCAGTGTTTTGGTACATTGATTTTGTATGTAAATTTTACAAATCTTGACTTTTTTTTCATTCACTATCATCCTCCATTGTTTGCACCACTCCTCATCTTGTCCGACATATATCTGTAATTGAAGATGCATTACTATCATTTGCTGAGAAATTTCACATCATTGGGAAATTGAGCAACTGTCACTTCGTTAGATGCCAGAAAGTCAGAGACATAGATGAGGTATAGTATAGAACCCTTTATACTTCCTTGAGGAACACTCGACTTGATTTCACAAGGCTGAGATTGAAAGTCTCCACATTTAATTGAAAAAGTTCTGTTTTACAGGTTGGATAGTATGATCCTGTAGAATATATCAGGACTTTGGATTTAAGTTTATAAAAAAGGCGTTCATGCCAAATCCTTATCAAAAGCCATTTCAGTATCCAAGAATAAGCCATCACATACTAAGTCTTCTTCATAGGTGCTTAGAATGGCATCAACTACACGATGCAGTTACTGTTGACAATTATGACTGCATCTAAAGCCAAATTGGGTGTCAGGAATAAAACAGTTCATATGAATCATTAATTTAGGGAGCAGAATACATTCAAATAACTCTGAGAATAATGGAAGAAGAGTAATAAGTCTGTAGCTGCTTTCTTGATTTTATCCGGCTTGTGTATCACAACTATTACTGCATGTGTCCATATCTGTGGAAAGTAGGCTTTGTGCAGTATTGCATTGTATATCTGAGTTAAAAATACCAATGTCTTCCTAGGCAGTGCCTTTAATAATGGAACAACTATTTGGTCACATCCAGGAGCCTTTCCTTTTGGATATCTATTGATTACATTAAGCACCTGACTAGGAGTAAAGTAGGGTTTAAAAGGTGATAACTGTAATGGCATCTGTATCGCTTCTTCAATGTTCTTGTCAAATGCAAAATCTTGTACAGGATTTGGCTGAAACTGTTGTACTAACACTTCTGAGAATACATCAACTTTCTCCTGGAATGTTGCATACCAATTACCATGGATATATAAAGTTGAAATGTTGACGCTCTGTTATGTTAAACTTTTTAGTTTCCTTGCAATTGAGTTTAGACAGTTCAGCATGATTAGCAGCATCTCTTTACGAAGATGGTGTGTCACTCTATATTATATGTCATTTTATGCGATTGGTACCACATTTGTAGTCATAGCCTACATCATACTTTCTTTTCTTCCAGTAGTGCGATTCTTGCAGAAATGGGGAAATGCCTAAACAGATGTACCTATATTACATTGTTGTGAAACAAATTGGCAGCATGCTGGATGTTACGAGTAAGAGTAGCTATTGCTACTACAAGGTCCTTAGAAGATTTTAATGGTACCTTCAGGTCTGTTACACTGTTTAATGTTTCTGTGTAGCATTTTCAATCAAAAGAATGTCTAATTAAAGAAGGTGAAATGCTGTCTACAGTAGCCTCATTCAAACTAAAGAGTTACTGGAAGATGATCAGACCTTCAATTGTGCTGTACCACAGGTATTGTACATTGTGGAAATATGTTTTTCAAAGGAAAAATTCTAGTACATCAGGTGAATGACTAGCATTTGAGTAGTAAGTTGATTCTATTGGGTGTATAAACTCCAGCGAAAACTTTAAGCCTCATCAAGAAGCAATCTCCCCCTAGGATTTACTATATAAGAGCCCCACTGAGGATGTTTGCAGTGGAAGTCTCCAGCAATTAAATAATTTTTACCCATTACTGTATAACATCCCACGAGTTTGCAGCAGTTAATTTATTTTCAGGAGATGAATAAAATGCCCCTATATGATACATTTTATTATTCAAGCTTATACTAAGTCTGAAGAGCTGGAAATCCTCTTCTCTATTCGGTAACAGTTCAGTGTGCTGAATGCCACTTTTAATAAAGATTGTAGATCCACCCTTTATTAGCAGGGTGATCTGCTCAATAAATTTTATAGCCTGCTATGACACAAATTATAAGAGGTGCAGGTTTTGTTTCTGTTATGAGCAGCATGTCTATGTTATAGATGTTAAAAATATCTTTAACTCCGAATATTTGTTATTATTTCCTCTAGAATTCCAAGTGCATATTGTAAAGGATCTTCCTTTAAATATGATTTTGCTGAGAACTAGTGGAAGCACTTGTTGTAAAGTTTGTATTAATGGTTGCAGAATAGACAAAAGAGAATCTATCTTGTTGACAAAATTATTTAACATACTATTGTCAGAATTAGGTTAGATGTGTTGGCAGGGCTAATTGCTGTGTTGTTAAAGTCTACTTCCTTCCTATCTGCAGCTTCTTGAAAAACATATTTGTTTGGTGTGCGGATTTTGAAATAAATGCAAATTAAACACAATACAAGTACTTAGAACCAATAGTATGTCAATATTACGCAGACCGAAATACACTGCTATAATACTCTTCCATCTTCTATCCATTCTTTGTTATTGGTTTGAATTTTCAAGTACTGAATCTTTATTCTATTTATCTTTTTTCATGGTATGACAAAGGCCTGAAATTTGAAAACCATCATTTAGTTATATGCTTTTTAAAATGCTCACTCACTTTAGCCTACAGTAATTTTCTTTTGTAACTACAATTGAAAGACAGGGCTAATCTTTGTTGAGAATAGTTTGTATCAGTTTTCTAATACAAAATTTGCTCCTGGTGTGCAAGTCACTTTAAAGGGTAAAGAATTTAGTGCAGTGATTTTGTGTTTTACTGTGTGTGTGTGTGTGTGTGTGTGTGTGTGTGTGTGTGTGTGTGTGTGTGTGTGTATGTAATTTTCCAGATTATTGCTCTGTGTGTACTTTATTATAAAAGTAATAAATACATAATAGATTAAATGTTATATAAATAATAACTCTTTATAACACAGTTGTGTGTACGATATTGAGAAAGTGTACTAATGGCTGCAAGATTGCTGTCCTGCATAATTGTCTTGTAATTCTCTGCTATTGCATCGAAATGAGTCATTTGTGTTGCAAATAATCCATTCCATTTTATGGTACATTCTAAGTTACCCAAAATAATTATTGCAACAATACTTTTTAACCTCATTATATCTATTTGGTTTTGTTTTTTGAAGACACTTTAGTAGATCACTCAGGCAGGGGAAAAAGAAAAAAAAATGTGTACTGGAAAAATTTAAAAAACCCGTAACAGCAAAAGTCAGTTTAAGATTTACACAAAGATTTCATTTTTAAATGTTTGGTATTTACATTTTCTTGTACTCTTTTTGTTACATTTTTGTTTTATGCTCTGTTGCTATATACATCATTATTGTCTCATGGTATTCTTGTTGACGTGCCATTACACTTTGTGCTATTCCTCTTGCAGGTGTATGGAACTTTCATGCTGCTCCTTTTGATGGAGCAATTCTATTTTTAGAAGCTGATTTTGCTTTTTAGCTAGCTGTAGCTTTTCCTTCACTAATTCAACAAAAACAGTATGGGTATTAGGGGCTGTCTTTCTTTTCTTTGCTTTTGTTCCTACAATACAATAAGCAAAACATTTTATTTGACCATCTATGTCATGAAACAACACTTCGTTATTCAATGTTATCATAATGATTCAACATGAACCTTCTTGGATAGAGCTGGCATGCCTTTTCAGAGCTGGTTTTACTGGCATCCTTAGCCCAGCTACTGATCCTGACCAGCAAGGTGATGCTAAAGTCTCAGCTGGATCAGTATTTAAAATGGGCACATCCAAAAATACTGCAGCAAATTCCTCTGTAACTGCACAAGAACTGGTACCCCCAATAAAACCAGTGCCTACATCTGCAGCAGCAGCATCGTTATCATGTGTGTCTACATCTGTCACAACTGAACTGATGCCTGAATCTGAAATTTACAATTTGGTTATAATTTCCTTAATTTCTCCATTGTTCATAAAAGTTCTTTTTTTATTAATTTAAAATGAACTTGGAAACAAGATTCCTAGATTCAATAACACATGTAATGCAATCAAAGAAACCATGTCATATGTTGCCTGAAGAAAAAAACTGTATTATTTTTACAGCTCAAAAATATCTAATGATTTTGATTAAAATATTGTATGGTTGAGAGTTTGCCATGTTAAAATAACACATTTTTTTTTTTTTTTTTTTAATATCCTCTTGAGGTTCTGGTTACTCTTCTTCTATGGGAGAAAAGGAAGAGAACTTTAAAATACACAAAATATGTCAGAAGGTTCTCTTCTTAGTGGTAAATATATTTCTGTATGTACATTTAAATTTTATTTTGTAGACATGTATATCTGATGGAATATGTTTAAAAATGTATGATTATTTTCTATTGTGTGCACTTTTTAAATAGCTTTTGAATGACTGTGAAATGTTTCTGCTTGCTGTATATTGATGTGGAACAGTTTTTAGCCAAACATTTAATCATAAAATATGTTTATTGTGCACTATAGTGCGGGCTTAAGTAAAAAAACACTTCATATATCTCTGTTCTAATCATAACTGCAAATAACAATGACCATTATCTGCTATTTTTTATTATGAAAGTATGATGTACAGGAATTCTGTAGTTTATTGAAAAAGTTGGGTTATGTTACATATTTATGTTCAAAGTTAACTTTGTATTATAGGAAATAAAGAACAAAAAAAAAATGTGGCATGAAGCTTTGACTTATACAAAAGATCTCATTACAATTTTAAAGTAATGAAACAGTGCATTAACATATATACAGTGTCAGCCTAATGTATTTTTTAAGGTAAAATGTATGCTTTGTCTACCGGCAAAAATCCTACCAATAACCTATTTCTTGTAGGTAATACAACCAAGCATGAAATAGGCTTCAAGGAGCATTTAATTTTGAGTATTATGTGAATGGGATAAGCATCATGACAAATCAGGTTATGTAAAGGGCCAAACTTCCACTCACTGATCCAACAAAATGTGGGTTCCACTTTGGTATTCCAAGAGCTCACCAATATTGTATTGGACCAACACATTTACTTTAAAGTTTTATTAAGTGTATATTCAAACTAATTCTACACCCATATAGTACTGTAATCATATTAAATATTTAATTATGTAACAGACAAGAAAGTATTAAATTTTCACACCACTGTACTGTTTAAACTCCTTGGTTTTATTTTCTTTGTTTTCCTAGAAAACCCTGGCACATTTCTTCTAATGCAACTTTTGCTCTTGATAGAGTTCATTCTTTATACAGTGTTTTATCAGCTTCTGTTATGTTTTCATATCTTCAATAGATGGATATGCCCCAATGTGTTAGGTTATGCTTAATTTAACTAGATATTACTATTAAGCTACTAAATAATACCAAAAACGTAATACCTACAATTGCATTGCTGTGAAACATACTCCAATTTCCCTGAAAGGACAAGGAACTCAAGTCTTTTATTCTATCCAGGAGAGTATTGACTTTTACTGGATTTCCTCCTTCAGTCTTGAAGATTTCTTTTCTTTCCTCAGCGCACTTCTTTCTTGCATCCTTTTTTTTTTAGTGTTTTGTATTTCAAACGCAGCACTTTTGCCTTTTGAAATGTATAGCATGTAGAACTATTAAATTCAGCTGCAATTTTCTCCCAGCATAGGTCCTTTTCTTTCCACATTACCATGTCTGACTTCTGTTTTAAACCACTTCTTTATACTTCTGTACAAAATTCACCAATCTTTCACAGTCATTATAAGTAAAATTCTGTTTTCAATTTCTTTTTTTCTTTTTTCTTCTTCAGTTTCTTTAGTAATGTCAACAAATAAATGTATAACCTGTACAAAATTTTGTGAAAACCACATCGAAAATGAATGTCAATCATTCGCATATCACGAGGCAAATTCGTTTGTTTTTAAATGCACAAACTCTCCGACAGCACTACGGTCAAATTCAGAGTGGCAAACCTAACACATCGGAGAATATCCTGGAGGATTGTTATTGACCTGAAGGGCAGTGATTGTAGAATGAGAGCAGCGGTTATTGACCAGAATAAATTATTTGGATAGTAACTGTAGGCAAGTTCATAAGTATATTGTAGAACTGGCCCTAAATGAAATAGATTGTGGGGATATCTGAAGAGAGAACCAGATATTGGAGAAAGGGTTCTGAAGAAGAGTTAAATTGAGAACTGAAGACAGAAAGACAGAAAATATTTAGTTGTTTTAATTCCAAAACTTCATTATGTATAAACAGATTTAAAAATGGCGTGAGAAAGAGAAAAGTAAATAAAATATAATTTTATTCACCTTCAGAATTACAATAGAATTCATGGCTTCGTCAAAAGATGCAAAACAAATTCCAAACATTGACTACATTCTTAAACATTTGCATTTAATAATAACAATGAACGTAACATTACATTTGAAAAGGTGCGATCCTGGTCTTCCACACGGTCATCAAACTTGTCCTTTCTTTAGTGGAGGTGACTCCTTTAGGCAGACAGGAACCATGAAACAAACAAGGATTCAAGGCAGTATCTTTAAAGGAGTCACTATGGTGCAGTGCTATAATGTTAGCAGGTTTTTGAATCTAAATAGTCACAGTTGTTTAAAGGAATATTTGTAACTTTTCTCATAAATACCTAGGTTTAAATTTTCCCCTTACAGTATTCAACATTTTCATTTAAAGAGTAAAACTGTTTTTTTAGTAAAAACTTGTGTACCTCTGTCATGTATTTATTTATAGAGGATATACTTTTGAAATTCACTGGTAAATAATGATATACTTTTAAGCCATTATATTTTAAGAAAGTTTCAAATAGTTTAGTTTTGCAAGGTGTAGTGTAGCTTGCCCTTATTACGTGTATTGTGAGAATGAATATCCCCATTAGTGCGTAATTTGCATCATTTATCTTCATGTAGACTAATAACCCTTTTATTTACAAAGTAAAGTCAGTATACTGAGATTCAAGAAATGTTCCCTAGAACTTTTCTTTTTTTGGAATACCAACTAGGATTCTTAATGCCCTTTTTCGAAGTTTAAATATTATATTGCTATTCATAGCATTTCCCCATTTCCCCATAGCATTTCCTAATACAGTAGGAGTTAAATAACAGAGTTAAGAAAATCATTAATGTTATAAAATTTGTGTTTTAATAATAATTTATGCACTTTAGATTTAAAAATGTTTCCTGGCACAGCTTATAACGATCTGGGTATCTTATTATATAGAATTATTCCTTTATGGGATACACTATTGCGAGTTTTATCAAGTCGGTCACATTGTAGGTGTATTGCATCAATTGTTCAAGTATTATAGGCATGATAATCCTTATTTCTTTTAAAGTATTGCATATTGCTATGAGTAAAGGAGACTGTTTCTAGAATATATATATATATGGTAGTGGGAGTATATTAAACTCATCAAAAATATGCTTACTTGAAGTATGAGGCAATACGCCCTTCATTATTCTTAAGATTTTCTTTTGTATTTTGAATATTGCAATTGATTGGTTAGAACTTCCCCAAAAAGGTATACCATATGAAATTATTGAGTGTACATATCCAAAGTAAACCACTCTCATTACCTCTTCACTACTAACTTTGCTTAACACTCTTATTGCATAAGTTAAACGATTCAATTTATTACTAAGAACAAGAATATGATCTTTCCATGTTAATGTTGCATCAATTGTGACACCTAGGAATTTACTACAATGTTGGCGACTTATTGCAACATTTTCAACAAGTATTTGGAATTGATTTATGGGGTTTGGATGCGTTTCAAAATTTAAGTAGCCTGATTTATTGACATTTAAAAATCATTTATTATAATTTAACCAATTGCATAATTTTGACACTGTATCATGTATAGTCCATTGTAGTGAAGTTTGACAATGATTTTTATACACAAAGTTTGTAACATCAGCAAATGAAACAGTATTAACAGGAGTCATGTATAATGGAAGGTGATTAATATAAATAAGGAAGAGAACTGACCCTTGAGGAACGCCGCACTCCACTATCTGTAATTTTGATTGTATACTATCAATTTCGACTAAGTGGGCTGTATTTATAAGATATGATCTAAATCAGTCATTAGCAACACCTCTGATGCTATAGTTGTCAAGCTTATTCAATAAAATGTTAGGATGTAAGTTAAGTCCAGTCCTATTCAATTTATTTATAGATGATGTATTAACAGAAATTGGGAGAAATAATAACTCTGTGCCAATAATTAATATTTTAATATTCAGATTCCAGGATTACTGTTTGTAGATGATCTAGTTATAGGTGCAATTACAGTGAATTGCTTAAAACAATACTTGCAAGCATTAAATAATTACTGTAAAGAATGGAGTTTAAAAGTGAACCAGGACAAGACGCAGATTGTAGTGTTCAAAAAAAGGGGGTAATTGAGCAAGTATGAAAAATGGAAGAATGAGAATAAAAAAGAGTACAGGGTAGTGAAAGAATGTATTTATCTAGGAGTTAAAATTGACAGTGGTGGCAATTGGTAAAAACAAAAGAAATGTGCATTGGCAAAAGGAAAAGGAACTTTATCAGCTATAAGAAGTTGCAAATACAAAGTACCTAATATAAATATTAGATGGTTAGAAAAAGTGTACAATATGGTGGTTGAGGCAAAAATGCTATATGGGATAGAAGTATGGGGATTAGAAGGAGGATGGGAAGTCATAGATGAGGTGCATAGGAAATTTTGCAAAGAAATACTTGGGTTACCAAATGTAACTGCAGGTAGCACAAATAGAGCTGGGTAGAGTGACAAGTAAGGGAAAGATTATGGAAAGGGCATTGAAATTGGGTATAGAATATTGAAATTGGAAGAAAGGAATTTGTTAAAACAGTGTTTAGTATATCAGGAGAAAAGTTTAGAGAATAAGGGATGGGTAGACTGTCTCAGAAATAACCTGGAAAGTAGTGGGTTAGGGGAAATGTGGAGAAGAAGAGAAAATAATGTGAATAACTTTTGGAAGTTGGCAAGGAAAAAGATTTGAGGATATAGAAATACAAAAAATATTTAGTGAGATAGCTGAAAAGAGATCTTTAGTTTTCTATATACCAATGAAAGACTCGTGGGGAAGGGAAAAGTACATAGATGTGACAAATAAAGAGGAGCGAGAAGGTATTGCATGGCTGAAAGCAGGAGTATGGAGATTCTGAAGGTTTAAGGAAAGGTATTCCACAAAATCAATGTCCTATATGTGGCAGAAATGAAGATATGGAACAATTATTATTTAAATGTAAAGGGACTGAAATTTGGAGAAAAGAGTATATTAATAAGAAAAGTTTAAAATAGATAGAAATGTAACAGTAGTTGAAATGTTTCAAAAAGATAGTAAGAAGATTGGACAGTTCTTATACAAAGTGAAAAATAATAAATATGGACAGTAAATAGACAAAATGGTGTAATAAACTAGAATTAATAAACTATTATAAAATATGAGTATGACCGGTAAAGAGCCAGGGCTGAACACTGGTCATATTCACCTGTATAAAGCTTAGCATAAATAAAAAATAAAATGTTGTGGTCCACTGAGTCAAATGCCCTAGATAAATCAACAAACAATCAAAGGCCTGTTCGTTCTTATCTTCTAGAAGGGAGAAAATAGCCATATTTATTGACTTGCTCATTTGAAACCCAAACTGTGATTTAGAGATTATATTGTACTTCAATAAAAAGGGTACTAATCTATTGTACATGATTTTTCAAGTATTTTAGAAAACACACAGAGTAAAGAAATGGGTCTATAGTTTTCAACACACATTTTATTACCTTTCATAAAAATGGGAACAATTTTAAAAGCATCAGGTAAACAGCCAGTAGCAAGGGACATATTGCAGATATCTGATAATGGTTTTGGCAGATAAGTTCCTCATGCCTTCACAAGTGAATCAGGTATATCGTCATATCCACTACAGTTTTTATATTTGAGACCATTAATAATTTGTTGAATTTATTTTTCTGTAGTGGGAAATAAATAAAGTGAGGTATCATTATTTACAACTTGGGGTAAAGTTAGGCTATCAGATAGTGGAGGCGTGGTTTTTTTTAAGTTCGTAGCCACCACATCAAAATAATTATTAAAAGTTTCAGAGATCATTTTTTTTTATCTACTATTGTGATTGTATTTACAGATAATGTTATATTATCATTATTTTTTTGTTTGCTATTGGTTTCTTTTTTTTTTACTATGTTCCAAATATTATTCCGGTGATTAGTAATATAATTATCATTATTTAATTTATTTACCGCTACTAGATAAAATGTTACAATAATTTTTAAAATATTCTTTAAAGTTAGGATCCTCTGTAATTTTATTGATTTCTCTAAGCATCCGCTTTTTTTTTTTTTTTTTTTTGCATTACAAAAAGATCCCTTTTGTCAGCCAGTATTACAATTAGACAAAGAATTAGAATAGGGTTTAATTTTTTTAATGGGAATGCTACGTCATGATAATGGGATACTATGTTCAAAAAGTTTTGTGCTGTTTTATTACCACAGTCATCATCTAGATTTTCCCAGGTCTCCATATTCAAAAGATACTTGAAATAGTCAATATTTTGTTGATCATATAACTGTTTGTAAATGATTTTGTTTTCCTTAAACGAAACTTATTATCCTTCTCCAGTATTTCTGGGTTTACGAATATTGTGTTATGGCCAGAAATTCCTGTATTAATGTTATTGATTGTACAGAAAGGAAAATTACAACTGACAAAAATCTGATCTAAGCATGTTTTTGAGGAGTTAGAGATGCGTATTGCATTTTGTATTAGGTGCTTGAGGTTATGGGAGTCGCTAACCATAAGGCTTTTAGTTCTTAGAGTGTTATCAAGTAAAAAGTCTATATTAAAGTCTCCACACAAAATTATAGGGAGTTTCATATTTTCTAAGATATGCAACATCGTTTTGAGCTTATCAAGGAAGGTATCAATGATACCATCAGGAGATCTGTATATACAGATGAAATTTAATACTAGGGTATATGATGTCAAAACATGTTCAAGATTAATTTCCTTGTTCAAATAAGCAGTATGATTAACATTTTTGTATTGTAGACCAGATTTCAGAACGATACCTACACCCCCATTTTTACGAACTAACCTACAGTAGACATTTGCCATACTATAGTTAGGAATTGCATACAATGCACATTCATCCCCTTTGAGCCAATGTTCTGTCAAACAAACTACGTCTACATTTGTATACTCCTCCGCCTGCAGTGCCATAAGTAGTTAAAGTGGGCGTTAAACAGTACCAGAAAAAAAAAAAAAAAAAAAAAATTGTATACTCCTGATTGAGCATTAAATTGAGATCTGTTTACTTATTTCTTATGCATTGTATATTTTGCAACATGATCTGACGGAATTTATTTGAACAGGAGAGAGGAATTTTACCGCTTGATGCCTGCATTGAATTTACATTTACTATTTCATCCACCACTTTGCATTCTAGTTTTCCTGAATTACTGTAGTTATTACCCCATTAAGTAGGTTATCGAACTTGAATGAACCTCTCCGGTTCAGGTGAATCCCATCTGTACCAAAGTCATTGTCACATGACCAGGAATTTCTGTCTAGCATTACACAGTTCTTTACATCACAACCAATTCAGTTTTCGATTTTGTTCTTCTAACCCCGATGTTGAGTCTGCGAAGAACACCACTTATTACGGTTTTTACATCTGATGCCTGGAATCTAATAGCATTAACAAACTCCATAGTATCACCCATGATTTCTTCCGCACATATCCGATAATCAGTGTTGTTTGTGCCAGCATGCAACAACACCACATCAGGTTTGACTTCTTTAAGGTTCATGTTTTCCATTTTACCAGAAAATTTTAATATAGTGTCACCGGCCACAAGCACTTTTTTATCACTGAAATGCATGTTTGGCATATTATAGTTCATAGGTTCCTTACTTTTTTTCCTCCTTGTCCATGTATTTGTATTGATCCAATACTTCATATCTGTTGTAGCTCATGAAATTAGCACCTGGAAGTTGTGATGTACAGCACATTGTTTTATCTCTAACAACTGTAGCATAACTGCCCCAATCACTTATTTTTTTCCTTAACCCTTCATTTACCACCTTAAGTATGCATATTTCTTCCTTGAAATCATCTGCTTCTTTTTGGGATTTTAGCAAGTCTCTGTTCAAGATGTTTATTATCAAATGGAGAAACACTATTGTCTCTGCATCACGTGGTGAGCTGGACACAGTAGGCAAATTTTCCTGGTGAAATAACTCACTATTTACCTTCTCGGCTGCATTACCTTTATTTCCTTGTATTCATTTTATGTTTTTTGTTGTGCACAACACTTCATTTGAACGTAAACTATGTTTATTATTATTATTTGAACTATTTAGTTGCATGGCTTGAGTCATAACACCTGCTACCACTGCCATCTTGACTAGGAGTAATAGAGGACCAAGAATAGAACACTGTGGAACTCCTGATATTACAGGTCTTTTTTCTGAGAGTTCCTTTCTAATTTCCTTGAGTTCCGTATCTACAGCATCAATTTTGACTACCTGCACTCTCATTTGTAAGTATGATTTAAACCAGTTGAAAGCAATTCCTCTTACACTGTATTTACATAACTTGTTCAGCAGAATTTTGTGATCCACCATATCAAAAGCTTAAGATAAATCCAAAAATAATCCTATACCAACCTCACTTTTGTCTACTATATAATAAATAGTATCAATAAAATTTATAACTGCTGAGCTAGTTGATTTATTACTTTGGGATCCATACTGACAACTGGTAATTATATAGTATTTAGTATGGAATTTCATTAATCTCTTATATATAATTTTTTCTAATATTTTGGAGAAGGCTGAAAGTAACACTATTGGCCTGTAATTGTTTGGATCCTAAGCTTCACCTTTCTTGAATAATGGTTTTATTTTTGCTATCTTTAGCTCACTCGGAAATGTGCCCCTTTGAAGTGATTCATTTTTACAATGTAGCATAAAGGTTTCATGATGTTCTTGCTGCATTATTTTAGTTAGATAACTTGAACTTCCATCCATTGCTTCAGATTTCTTGTTTTTTAGTTCTATTATACTTAATAATTCATTTACGCATACAGGAGCAAGGAATAAGGATTTGTCATTGAAAAAAATAACAACTTCATTTCAATAATTTCGGGATAATTTTTCCTTTGTAAGTTTTTCGTGATTTCTACAAAGTTTGGTAAATATATTTGCTATTTCCTTAGGGTTAGTTACAATGCTGTTATATTTCAACTGGATATTTCCTTGCATTGAAGTTTTTGAGTTAGTTTCCTTTTTTGTAACATCCCACATAACTTTTTGTTTGTTTTCTGATATACTTATCTTTCTGCTATTCTTCAGTACTTTTGCTGCTTGAATTACCATTACCCTTCTGTAAACTGATTTGTACCTTTTGTAATAATTTTTTGATTCCTTATTGGCACTTCCATTTCTAATTAAGTTATTTGGGAGTTTTAATTTGTTTCCAGAAATTCTTAAACTTTTAGTTTTCCAGGTAGATTTATTTTCTTTGATTTTTATTTTAACGAGTGGGAAAACTATGTCATAGTAGTAATTAAAGGTTTTTAGGAATATAGAGTGAGTAACATATACTGCTGTTTTCTCATAAATGTCTTCCCAGCTTTCCCATTCTAGCAAATAATTAAAGTAATCAATATTTTCTGCTTCCTGTAGCATGACTCTATTATAAATTGCGCTGGGTTCCCCTAGCTTCTTTCTGCTTGGCCAGCTTATGAGTGGTGATTGAGCAAAATGGTCCGATAGACAAGTATTTGATACTGATATTTCTGATGCAACTGATTAAATCTCTGCTTATGGCCACCTGATCTATTGCGGTTTTGGTAGTATCAGTACATCTGTTGTTGGTTGTAGACCATAGATATTTAATAGTGTAAGTAACTTTAACCTTTCGCTGCTGTGTACTAAGAAATTTATATTCAAGTCCCCCAGCAAAATTACAATTTTGTTTAGCTTTTGTGTGTGATTTAGAATAATATCAAGCCTTTCAATGAGGATATTTATGTTGTTAGATGGATTCCAGTAAGCGCATATTATAATCAGCTTATTGACAACTTCTGTGCTGGCTTTGAAGTGTTCTTCCAGGTTTAGTCCCTGAAATGCTGTTATAGGTTTTGCATATAAAGAGTTTTTCACTAAGATTAATGACCCCCATTTTTTTTTAATTGACCTACTGTACCCTTGAATTAAATTAAATCCTGGTATTCTTAGTTCAGTTAATTTACTATGGATTAACCAGTGCTCTGTTATGCAAATTGTCTTGGTGAAATTTATAAAATAATATAGATTGAGTCTACCAGATTCACTCTGGATTCACATACCCTAAAACTTTTCCTGACGCGTTTCACTTTCGGTTGAAGATATCATCAAGGTGTCGACTGGCTGGAACTATGGTGCTTCTGTGGAGCTTTCTTCTCTGGGGTGGAGGCATCTGATGGAGGTTTTATGAGGCTTAGTACAGAGTTAACTTCTGGCAGGATGTCAAAGTTCATAAGAAAATCCCTGTGTTTTGTTATATAAATCTTTTCCCAAAAATTTAATTCTAACTTAAGATCAACAGATTTTAATAGATTAGTCTTCTTTTCTATGTTGTGATGGCCATTCCAAAAGTGTGTTGCCATTGTAGATTAGTTGGTTTCTTTGTTTTTGATGTTGCCGAAATGTTCCTTTAATCTAGTTCCAATGTTCCTTTTGGTTTTGCCGATGTATGCTTTATTGCAGTCAGAACAGTTAATTTGATAAATGCCGGACTTCTTTTTGGGGGGAGTTTTATCAGTTTTGCTGATGTATGCTTTATTGCAGTCAGAACAGTTAATTTTATAAATGCCGGACTTCTTTTTGGGGGGGAATTTTATCAGTTTTGCCGATGTATGCTTTATTGCAGTCAGAACAGTTAATTTTATAAATGCTGGACTTCTTTTTGGGGGGAATTTTATCAGTTGTTGATTTCTTCAAGAAATTCTTGACACAGAATCTATTGACAGGTGCTAAGATGTTGAATTTTTTTTTTAAGACTTTTTGAAACTTATGGGTTGCCAGGGGTGATATGTGAACTTCTTATATACTTTTTAGTCCATGGAAGGTGCCAGTCTGGTGACTTTGTCTCTTGAACTTCTTTATTTTGTTGTCTACTAACTTTTTGTTGGAGCCATTCTTTGTAGCTGTTTCTATTATATTGGAGTATTCAATCATTTTCATCCGACATGTTTACCAATCTATGGGTTAGGCTATTTATGATTGTATGTTTGCGTGGTGTGCGATTGAAACTGTTTACCTTGATGTAGTTTTCCGTGTGAGTGTCTTTTCTGAAGATTCCAAATTTTAATTTGCCTTATGTCTCTCTATTTTTAAATCTAGGAAAGGTAATGTGTTGTTGATTCAATTTCCATTGTGAATTGATGGTAGGTTCCTGTAGGTTGTGCAGTTTAAGTGCATCTGTGCTATGTTTTTTGTTGACTGTTGCAAATATGTCATCCATGTATCTGGACCAGGTTTGTAACATGTGCGGGAAAGCTGTAATAATTCGTGTTTCGATGGCTCATAAACAGAATGGCAAGGAAGGGAGATAATGGGTTTCCCATTGCCAATCCAGATTGCTCTTGGTAGCAATTTCCTCGGAATGTGAAAAATGTTTGTTCAATACACATTTCGGTGACTTTTAAGTAATCTTGGATGTGATTGCTATCTACTTCAATGGATTCAAGCCACTGTTTCAAGATAAAGAGTAGTTTATGTTTCAAGCCATTAGGAAAGAGCAATTTGACATCAAATGACACCAGAATATCATTTGGTGATAGGCTAATCTCTTTAATATTATCTATTAGTTTTAATGAGTTACACTATGATATCAAAAGTAATCAGTGACATGAACTGTTTTGATAACCATTTTGCTAAGAGATATGATGGTGTATTGATATTGATTTTTGGTCTTAAGCTGTTGCCTGGTTTGTAAATCTTGGGTAATCCATAGATTCTTGCCAGTTTTGGATTGTCTACTTTCACTTTATGTTGTGCTTCTTTTGGAATTGCGCAGCTGTCTTTTATTACCTCATTGACTATTTTGTTGCATTTATTTAGTGTGTTCCTTTTAATTTCCATGAGTTCCTCTGATTTTAAAAGATTTTCCATGCAGGAGATATATTCTGTCTGGTCCATAATGACTATTTTATTGCCCTTGTCGGCTTTTGTGTAAGCAATGTCTTTTTTGTTGAGTTATTTGATAATATGTTTAGAAATATTCTTGGGTTCATCCAAATTTAATTTCTGAAGTAGTGTGTCATTTGATTCCTTTCTGAAGATGCCCTTATTGATAGTGTTTAGTCCCAAAATAGCTGTCTCCAATTCCGCGATGTGATCTTCTATCTCGCACAAATAGTTAACGCACGTTTTTTGTCCCAAAGTTTAGAAAATTTAATTCTTCGGTTTCAGAGTTACTTTTGAAAGATTTACTACAGTATTGTCTGGTTTTGGGTTCGAATATACAGGCTTCCTCCCGTTTGGGTTCAGATGTTTCAATTTCTTTTTCTGCGTGTTTTTCTTTTTATGCGTGGGTTAATGATGTCAAAGGGTTTTCTTTCTAGGTATTCTCATGCAAAATTTCCTACATTGTTTACCAGTTTTAGGTTCTCATCTATTTCCACTAGTTTTCCATAGTGAAATGATTTTTCTATGTCTAAAACTTTCTTCTCCGCGGCAAATTGTTCCCTACTGTTGTGATTGTATTTCACTACTTTTCTCACAAATTTAGGAGATACTTTGTTCTTTAGGCAAGAATTAATGAATTTTATGTCCACCAAAATACTCCTTCGGTTTTCTTTTAGTGTTAAGTACTGCTTGATGTCCTGCTTATTGTCATAGTAGTTCACATTGAAAGAAAAAGTGTAACATGCTCCTACCTCATCTTCCTCCATTTGTGATTCCTTTCCTGAGGACGTGGTCCATGCTATTTTCCAAAAAGACTGATGGTCTTGCTCATAGTTAAAAAATAGTTAAAAACCAATTGGAGTTAACACCGTGAAGCACTGTAATAATTTATAAAATAATACAGATCAAGTCGACCAAACACACTATGCCTTCACATACCTAAAACTTTTCCCGATGTTTTTCACCTTCGGTTGAAGGCATCATCAAGGTGTCGACTAACTGGAACTAAGGTGTTTCTGTGGATCTTTCTTCTCTGCAGTGGAGACAGCTCCACATGTCTGGTCGACTCAATCTGTATTATTTTATAAATTATTACAGTGCTTCACAGTGTTAATTCCAATTGGTGGTTAACTATTTTTAACTATGTCTTGGTGTTTTAGCTCCCCCTCTATTAACACTTCAAGCTCTAGAATTTTGTTTGTGAAACACTGTATGTTTTGATGAAAAATACCCAAGGTATGTTTATTATGTGTTGCCTTAAGTTTTCCGCTTACATTTCTAAGATTCCACCCAAAGGTGTTGCTGCTTGCAGGAATTATCCTTAATGGCTTAGGATATATACCTTTTGCACCGCTATCAGCCCAGGCTAGTTTTTTGGTTTGAGATGGTCAATGATTGCTCAGAAGACAGCCATAGCTTTCATTTCCCCTTCTGTTGAGTTGAGGTCCATCTCTACCTAAATCCCAATCACTAACACAGGAGTTACCATCTATATAAATACAATGGTGATCTTTCCATACCTTATCTAATGTTAAATTTATTGCATCTATGTATCTCTGGTCCTTGTCTCTGCGTTGAAGCATCCCGCTGATGCAGAACATGGCTCGTGGAAATATCTTTTTTTCAGTCATTACCAATTTCAACATCTCTTCCATGCATGTCGTCTGGAGTTCACACAGTTGCAATGTTGTTGGTACCAGCATGGATAATTACAGTATCTGGGCCATCGTTGTTTTCCTGCAGTTTCTTCTTAATATGACGAATGCATGCACCTGGATAGCAGTACACACAAACATAGTTATCTATATATGATGCAGAATGGCGAACGATGGAATCACTCTGTACAATGGTAGTCTCTTTTTCAAACCAACTGTCCTCGTGTAGTTCGTCACTTTTCACTGAACGCACACTTTCCTGATCTAAGATTAGTTCATTTTGATGCATCTTACCTAATACATCATAGCAGTTTGACAACTCTAGACTGTATTCAGAATCCTCACAGCTTTGGCTTTGTGGTTCCTTAGGCATCTTCCATTTTCTCCGTTGATTTGTTATTACTGACTTCCAGTTTCTGTGTGCATTTAGATTCTTGTTTTCAAATGAGTTGTTCTCTGGCTCATCCCTGTTTAGTAGTTTTGATATATTTACCACTTCCTTGTCATTTATTGATCTGTTTTCTTCTTTCAATCAACTTATTTCATCCAAGTGATGCCATCAAATCTTTGTGCAACACTCCATTATTTTGCAAAGTGAAGCCATTCTCTCACAAAGTTTATTGCAGCAGCTTTCTGTAGTATTTGAACCTACTTTCCGTGCATCCCCACCAGAATCTTCATTTCCTGATGTGTATTGAATGCAAACAAATGGATTTAATGAATTACCATCGTTATTTGAGCACTTTTCACTTATAATTTCATCAAAAATAGCAGATCAGCTAAACATGTCTCTGCACCCAGCCCCCATCTTGATTTTAAAGACGCTTGTGACATAACAGCAAGAGAGGGCTTTGCATGGGTCAGGACATGGTGGTGATGCTAAAAGGCCTAGGGGCAGAGAAAATCAAGGAATGTGCACATTGTGTAATAGGAATTTTAATAATTACTGGCCTTTTATTTCAAAATGTGAAGGAACAAAGATTATAAGAGAAAAATTGCAAAAGAAGAAATGGTCCAGTTTATGAAATGAATTATAGACAAAAAGTTTATGAGTGTTAAATCTAAGGAAAGTTTATTAGAAACAGGAAAATAATTAGGTGGTGGTGGTGTTGGTTTAGTTAGAAATAGATGGCTGAGGAAATTGCGAAATAAGGAGGAAGAAGAAAACGTAGATATTAGACAAAGAAAGTACTGAATAGGACTCAATAGCTTGGTGTTCATGGTGTTTGATGCTATGAGTCCTTAGGAAGCACAGCAACTCAGGGAAGTATGGAAAATGATATGTTAAGGGTGGAATGTAAGGTTAGATATTTAAGCAATGCAGAATTGTAATAATTTGTATAAATGGTGAGATGTAAATAAGTACTCTAAAAATATATATTATAGTTACTGAAAATAACACATACATAATATATTGCAACATATGTAAAATGAATTAGCTTCTTTTGACAGCATAGAATAGATTAGTGTGAACTTCCGTGTTACAAGAAGAGAAATGAAATATATATAAGAATGGTATAGCAAAACGCTTAAAATTGTAAAGGTTCATTTTCATCCAAATGTTTGTCATCCTCAGAAGCATCACTGTCATTGCTGTTATGTTTCACTCCTTTCTAATAACAGTTCTGGTGCATAGTCTGAGAGCTGTTGCAGTTGGTTGTTCCCTATTTATGGGTAGGAATAGAGCGAGCCCATTAACCTTCACATACTCCCAGCAATAATGACAAATATCAACAGCAATGAATAATAGAACAACTCCATGCACATATTAGAATTCACAAACTTAAGCAAACAGTTAGAAATATTTATATTTGGCAACAGAGCTGCTTATTTTCCAGTTTCCGGTTTATGACCGACAGATTTAAATGCTGCCTTGGGATTGTTTCAGCAGGTCTAATGGGTAAAGGCTTTTCATCTGTTTTTTTACAAGTGTACCAACTTACCTATTAGCTGTCAAGTGCAACATCTCAGTGGCAGGGTTATAAGTGGGACAATGCCATATGCTGTTAATTACCAGGGGTGTCTGTAAAATAATTTCACAATTTATTTTCACAATGAATAACATGTTTATTGGCATTTAATAATGCATTTTTGGATAACTTAGACTTTTGCTATTTTTCAACATAATCGCCAATCAGATCAGTGCATTTTTGCATGTGGTGTACCATCTTTTGAATGCCTGCATCATAGTACTCTCCCACCACGTGGCCTAGGTAGCTTAAAACATTTTCCTACAGCACCTCTCCAGTTGTGAAATGTGTCCTACCCAGGTGTTTCTTCAAGACAGGAAAGAGATAATAGTCACGGGGCTAGGTGTCGGCTTTAGGGAGGGTGTGTGACAGTATCCCATCCAAATTTGTTGATGAAATTGGTTGTCACATGGGCAATGTGCAGAAGAGCATTGTCCTGATAGAAAAACACTCCCTTCGTGAGTATGCCTCTCCTCTTGTTTTGGATCGTGCAGAGAGGTTTCTTGAATGTCTCACAAAACATGTTCGCCATCACTTTGCCGGCAGACAGTGTTTATTTAAATTTCTGTGGCTTCGGTGAATCTGGATGTTTCCAATGATGGGATTGTTTCATTTATGGTGTCATTTAGTGGACCCAGCTCTTAATCCTGCTGACAAAATTTTTGATTGCAGGTCTTGCTGACACCAGGGATCATCTCGCAGAGCTCCTGAACTGTCACCCTTTGATCTTTCAGCATTGCTTCTTCCACATTTGCAATCATTTCATCTGAGACTCATGGCTGTCCAAAACTCTGCTCATCATGGCCTTATATTGGCAATGAAATGCTGTGGCCACTTTAGAAATAAGACTGAATTGATGTATCCTGTTTCAGAAACTAACTACTTGAAGGTGAACTGTTTGCCAAATCAAGATAATTGCGAACCCTTGTAAAAATAATCATCGATGGCACAAAATTGCCGGCAACGTTTGTGCAAGCTCTTTCTCCACTTGCCACTATTCCTACCTGATGTTTTCCTTTAATAGCAATTATCTTTCCTCCTTTAGATTGAACTTTGCTGTAGCTTGTTTCATCTATCTACATTGTAAATCACTAGGGCATCAAATTTGTGTTTGTCAACTAAGTCTTCTAAAATGTCAAAAAAGTGATTTGACTCTGTTGAACCCTTAAGAATGACCCATGGAAACATTTTCTGCCTGGCATAGACTTAGGTTTGGGTGCCTCCACATGAAATTGTAGTACCACTTTTTACCAGCTAATTTGGTTTTCATATTGCATCTATTAGGCATGTGTGGATCAGTTTCGAGCACATTGTAGGCAAGTTTCCTCATATCATATATTAACAGACCAAAGAGCAATTCCTCGAACCTCTGCGAGTGTTTTATCAGCTCCTCTTCAACTTTAGCATGCAAAGTTGTATTCCTTCCATTCATATGTTTCTGACTTATACAATGTGGTTGAATACCTTGTTTCACTTCACCTTTCAAATGTCTCATGAGCATTTTCTTAGGGATGTTATATTTCCTAAGACATTCGTTTATGCCAGTCTCCATTCTCTTAAATTCTTCAATAGCATCGCTCATATCTTGAGGTTTCCAAGCTACATACATTCTTTTAGCCATTATCCAATCTTTCTGCAACAACAGGAAGCCAAAAATTAGATTGCAATGCGTGTGTTCCTCAAATCGCACTGGTGCAATTTAGGAATTCGCAAATGGAGCCGTCTAAGCAACTCATCCATTTTATGATTATTTTAAACCTAACCTTAATGTATGAAGTCTAGAAACCAGTTATTCATGCAAAAATGAAAGAGATAGTCATATATTTACAGAAAATGCAAGATATAATAATAACTGTTATTTATCAAGAGGTCAATATCTAATGAAAAAAGCCAAAATATTACGTCCAAAAACTTGCTTTTACTCAATGATAACACACCAACAACTCAATTGTCTGTGATGAAACTTGTGACTTGTGGAGGAACCACACCTAGTTTGTACAGATACTGCGAGAGCACCCTAATCTTAGCTGTTTCCTGTAAAACCACAGTGGTGCGATTTTGGCAACCCTCTCCTATTATGATTATGGCACATAGAAAATAAGTTTAGAATAGTATGGATTCTATGTGCAGAATTTAGTAATAATAATATCAACAAGTTTCCAGAAATTCCTTAACTGAGGGAAAGCAAGTATGCATTTATTTAAATGCTGACATTTTGTATATGGTTTTGTTGAGTATAGGCAACATATGGAAACATTATTTCTAGGTTTATCAGATTTTGATGGGCACTGGTATTGCTTCTCTATATATGAATGCTTCTGTGCCTTGTGTGGTGATTATGAATTACATTATTAAAATTATAATAGCCACTTCCATTGTTAAGATTTAATTTTGTGAATAATCAGATTTCAAAAATAGAAATGCATGGAAGAGGTAAGATTTAAATTTTTTTAAATAGTGATCTGCATGAGCATCTTAAATTGCTTTCTCCCACCATTCTTAGAAATTATTTTTGCATTGTAAACAGTGAGCTGCCCCATAGAGTTACACAGTTAGAACAAACTCATGCAAAATACACATTGCTGAATGCATGTGTATTGGCTATGTGTTAAAAGTCTAAAGTTATAGCGCTGGTTCAATATGTGCAGTTGATTTTAATTTGCCTTGAATCCAAAGACCAAGAAATTCAGTGGCATCTGTGAATTTGATTTCATTATATATTTTTGCTTGGCACATTTATTTTGGGAAAGATAGAAGTGAATTAGGTGTGTTATATTGGAGTTCTATTAAATTGTTTTAATTGAATGATTTTGAAATATCATTAAACATTTTGCTTGCTATTTGTTGAATTGCTGTTGAATTTTGTGAAAAATGATATTTTTCATAATGTCAGAAGTTATTAGTATTAAATTTTTATTGTTCAGGAAGTCAAAAAAAATTGTGGAGCATGAAAATAATGTAGTAAACCTCTAGATGCCTCAATTTCTAAGCACTATGAGGTATTTAACAATTGTGAAATGAATAGTAGGATTCAATAATAGACACAAATAGAAATTTCACTCAAGATACATCATAACAAAGATAATTAAAGTATATTTCTTGGCTGCTCCTATTATGAGATAGTGAGGGAACCCCTAATATGAGGTATCTTATAATAGAGTCCTCATGTTTCTCATATTAGGTAAACAGCACAAATATGTACCATGTTGTACATTATGTTATTTTCAGATATTAGAAACTAGCAAAATCAACCAGTGGGAAGAAACAGCTTTTTCAGCAAAGAAAAATCCAGAGGGAAGCAAAATGTAAACCTGAAGGATATCATTTTAGAAGATTGTGATTCTGGTAATGATCAATCTGAAAGTAAAGACGCTACCTGCAGCATTTGCTGTGGTCGATATTGTGATGACATCGAGGTGAAAAGTGGGCTAAATGTAAAATTTAATTCAAGTGGTCTCACGCGATAAAATAGAAGACAAAACTTTTGTTGTTCCTGCTGCAACAATGAATAAATTCAGAGTATTTTACCATATAGCTACTGTTAATGTTATTTGTCAGGTATATTTTAGTTCATTAAAATGAATAATGTGCACTTAATCTTTATATGGAAGTTCAAATATTACTTGTTCAAGCTTGCCTTCAGATCTCTTACTTCAGCACACGTGCACACAGGATGCACGTGCACATACACACACACACACACACACACACACACACACACACACACACACACACACACACACACACACACACACAGAATGCTTGTAAACTTTTTTCTTTCATTTGTATAACCCCCTTTAACATTACTGGTCATATCGGGGGCTTTGACTTGTGAAACTATAGGTTCAGAACATTAGGTTAATAAACTTTATATTACTAAACACACGCAAATTTACTCTCGCATTCATACTTCCAGTCTCTATGGGGGATAGGGAATAATTCTGGTTAAAGAAATATTCCCCGCCGGGAATTGAACATGGGACCTCTGGGTGAGAAGTAAACATTTCTTTATAATACCTCTTGAAGTCCTCTTCATTCTGAATGATTTTTGCATACCTGTAAACTGTAAGAGGTGGACAAAATCTTTCTACATAAAAAATGTAAATCTCGTTAAAATATGATTTATGTCATACATAAGGAAGGGAAGTATGAAATGTGTGGAATGAACCATTTTTGAGATATTCCTTGATATTGGTTTCAGTTTTAAAATACTTAAAACCGTTGTCAAACAAGATTTTGTCAATCCTGTTTCTTTTGTTTTATCTCCTAACGGTGCAAAGAGAACCGAATTTCAATCACAATCACATAGCAACCAGAAAGGATTTAACTATCACCTTAGTCTAGTGCATATCCTTATTTCTCAAGTTACATAGAACTAAGCAATAATGTTTGTGTCAATTGGTATTAATTGGATACAAAAATAAGCTTTTCTAAGATTAGTTTTCAACAGAATAGGTGGAAAAGTAATGTGAATGGAACACATCAAATTTTTCTTCATAGACTTTCTGTGCAGCGGTGCCGTGAACGAGTGGTTAGATCGCTCGCCTCCCACCCAGGGGGCCCGGGCTCGAACCCAAGAACTGCATGAGATTTGAGATGAAAAAAGCGGTGTCTGGGCGGGTATTCTCTGGGTCCTGTGATTTCCTCCACCATTTATTCCACCAATTGATCCATCATCCATGTCACTTGCATTTCACATCATCCACTTCCTTGCCTTATGTCTGGCTGTGGGCCCACCACTCGTGCCAGGTTCTCTATTTTGTGGAACTAAAGGAATGCTGTATGCTAAAGTGATAGTCAAATGTTTTAAACTACCGTTATGCGATTGTCAATGCAAATCGCTTCTTTGCTTGGCCAGGAGTAGAACAAAAGAAAACAGTCTCTTCCCGTCAGAGAAAAGTATAAGTACTTTACAATTGAAACCAACAACAAGGAATATCTCGGTAACGGTTACCTCCACAACAAAAACGTAAAGGACATAGATCGAGTGTTTAGACGAAGTATACATTTTTGGTGTAGTAAGTTTTTGTCTCTTACGGTTTAGCAGTTATGCAAAATTCGGCAAATTTCATCCAGAATAAAGAGGCTATTCCCAGAAAATTCAAGATATACATTTTATTTGGAATGTAAATGTCTTTAATATACGGAATTTTAATCAAAATCGTGAGACCCATTTTTATAAAATCAAAATCTTGGAAACTATTAAACCTAAATGCCAGATTTGGCATTTAATGGCCTTTTCGTTTTTTGAGTTATGTTGTCCACAGACACACACGGATCTTTTTCTAAAAATGTTTTTTTCGGACTCAGGGGACCCAAAACATATTTCCGGCGAAATCTCGGCATCGAATTTTTGGGTGGAATACAATACCTTCTCTATCCATTATGTACATTGTACATGCGTGCTAGAGAAGGTAAAAAGCTGCGAGACAAAAGTTGAGCGTTGGGCGTGCCTATTAATAAGCATGCGCCTCTCCATATATGACGTCAGTTAATTGGCAGTTAGTGTTCCAAATGAAAAAAGCGATATAGGCATAAGGACAATTCTTTCGATAGCAAGGATATTTTCAACAATCGTATGCAGAACGTTGCACCTAAATGTTAGTTACATAATATTTATTCTGAAACCTAAAGTTTTAAAATTAATGTTTTCAAAAGAAGTTCGTAATTTAAATACTGGGTTTATGTCCGACTCCTTTAAGTTATAAATTTTAAGTCGAATCTATAAAATTTGTCAAAAACTGAATAAAATTACAAGTTTGATATTTCCTCCAACAAAATCATGCAGGTTTGTTCTCCAATAATATGAGATTTTGTTTGCTCTAGCACCACTACAAAAAGCGTCACGTGATGAATATATTGATCTTAGTCCTCTAAATCAATTCCTAATTTTCACGATAGAGACATAAACCTTAATACCTTCAAAGCAGATTCCCCATTTTCATATTTTCATGAAGGATATATAACCTCTAATACCTGTAAGCATTATTATACTTCCTATATCTGTTATGTAAATGAATATATATATATATATATATATATGTGTGTGTGTGTATACAATGTGAGATCTCAGAATACCAGGACAGAAAATCGAGATACTGTTAGACAAATCTTTAAACAGAATTTTCTCGGTTTCACCATTTTTTACAGTTTCCTAACTTCAAAATCTTCCACACTTCGTAATTATTTGTCAGTTAATTGAAACAACTTAATCACAATTTTAAGAATAACCTTGTAATATAAGTACTTATTTATATTTCTTTCATTTTGCTTCTTTGCCCTGTAAAACATTAAAATATTGGTTTTTTTTTTTTTTTTTTTTTTTTTTTTTTTTTTTTTTTTTTTTTTTTTACAATTTTATGAAAATAGTCTTTCTTACACTTTTACCTCATGGCTGCGCCTCTCACCTAGACGGCCCGGGTTCGATCCCAAGTGACCGCATGTGAGATTTGTGGTGGACAAAGCGGTGCTGGGGTGGGTTTTCTCCGGTTTCCCCCACCATCGCATTACACCGGTGCTTCATCTTCATTCATGTATCATTAGTGTCACCGCCTGCGGTGCCATAAGTAGTTAAAGCGGGCGTTAAACACTACCAAAAAAAACTTTTACCTCTCTTACCAAAAATTTCACTTGCGTACAAGTAATTAGAAAAGGTGATGTAAAATATATATAATTGATTAATTTTTAAAGATGTATCGAGGGGAATCTTCAAATTTGCTTTAATGTGAGATTTAAAACTTATACTGAATAAAGTATTAACGCGAAAAAACTCAAACTTTTTATCTACGTTTATAAAAAATAGCTGGTAAAACTTAAAATAAAATGGAATTAAAATCTTAGATTTGTCATTTTACAGAGATGCATGCCCTTAAAAATAGTTTGTGCGTTTCGTATTAAATCATGTTTTTATTATAGGATTTGTTAAGAGTGAAGAATAATCATAATATTTTTAATAAACAATTATACTGTCCAGGTAATACCTTTTTATTTTCTCTAGCACGTATGTTCAATGTATACACTTGGTAGAGAATGTATTGTATTCCACCGAAATATTCGTTACCGAGATTTCATCGGATATACATGTTCTTAGCTCTCGCGAATCCAAAAAAGCATTTTAGAATAAGGTCTCTCTGTGGACAGCATAGCTTAAAAATAAAAACTCCGTCAAATACCCAACTTGATTTTTAAGTTTAGTATCTCCTAGGGATGGGAGACAAAGATGTTGAAGAAAATTCCCCTACACTAAACTACCCTTCACATGGAAAATGTTTCAAAAATTTTGATTTGCTCAGAAATTGTATAACGATCTTGATTAAAAACGGTATATTTAGGACATTTTCGTGAATAAAGTGTATACCTTGAATTTCGTTCGAATAGCCTCCAAGCTCCTCTTCATTCTGAGTGACTTTTACATAACTGATAAACCGTTAGACATAGGCAAAATCTTACTGTACAAAAATGTAGATCTCGTCAAAACACACAATTTATATCACATATATAATTTTTTTTTTTTTTTTTTTTTTTTGAGCTAACCATTTTCGAGGCATGCCTTGATATTGGTCTCAATTTTAAACTGCTTATACCTTTCTGAAACAAGAAGTCGTATTTCTTTAGTTTTACTCCTGCCCATAAAGAGAAGCGAATGCGAATGATAATTTCATAGCAACAGCTTTTATAACATTTTACTATCGCTTTAGCATCATGTACTCCCTTGGTTCCCAATCGTCCTCTGTGGTATTGCGGTAGCATCTACCCTCTGGTTCCCAAGCTCGCGGGTTCAAATCTGTTGTAGGGCGTAAAAATCCTTAGTACGGCTTCTTTCGGAAGGGAAGTAAAGCCGTTGGTCCCGCGTCGTATATTTAGGGCGCGTAAAAGAACCTCAAGACTGATAAAGAGCCTATACACAAAATTAAGCAGTCTTTCACGCCCAATATAGAATGGGACTCTAAGAAACACAGCAGTTAAATAGGGCACATAAACAAAACCCAGTTTCATTCCCTTAGTTCCCTTCTACCTGTAAGGAACTAGGTAATAAGACTACTCTTCTAATGTTTATCTTGATTAGCATGAAGTAGAACAACGAACACTATTTTTAAGAGGTTTACTTGCTGAAGAGATAGAAAAAGTCATGTGAGTGGAACACATCAGATTTTTCTTTCTTATAGCATCTCGGAAAGTATATCTACATTTTAAACTTCGGTTGAGTTTAGTTTTTCTTTTCCAAAATAAGGTCTTACTTCGTATACGTGATTTATTGCATCCTTATAAATTATATTAGTGTAGTATACATATATTGATGTGTAGTTTTCAGAGAACGTTTTGAATTAAAGTCCTCAGTTGCATAAAATTTACCTAGTTGATGAATACGCGAGGGTAGTCAAGTATATTTACACACGATCTTGACAATGTAAAATGGCGTAATAATTTTCGAAACATATTTCCTTTCCGGTTTTACAATAAAGTCTTCTGGTGGCACTTTTAATCGCGAAAACTATGCTTAGTCACCAGTCGACGCATACCACAGACAGGAGTCACGCGTAATTTTTACAAGCATAACAGGATGTGCCAGTCATTACCTAAGCTCCGAGGTTTTAAAACAGTGCACATTCCATATCGATTTTCTTATCTCGGCACAGCTCGAAGCCAAGCCATTCTCTGCTTTGTTAGTTGCTTTACTCTAAAATATTTTAAGCACATATTGAAGATGCGTTGGACTAGAATTTTCATTTCATTGGCGGAAAGACCAAATGGAGCATTTTAAGAAATATTACTTACATCTTTAATATTTTGTGCACATTTATTGAATTGAGTTTCCTATTTTATATCAAATAAAGTTTTATCGTTTTAGGTATCATGATATGTTATGCACAATTCTTTAAAGGAACTAGTACGATCAATTTACATAACTTTTTCCATATTTTCTGTAAAGAAACTACTCTTACAAAATATTTTCCTTTTGTTTACATTATTCTAGTCAGGATAAACATTTCCAACAATAAACTTATTACTTAAGTACCTTATAAGCAGAAGGGAAATAAGGGAATAAACTGGGCTAAAGTGGCAGTAAAATCTTTTAAAATGTGACGGTATTCAATAATTAATTATCATTCGATTTTCTTTCCATGGCCAGGAGTAAAACGAACCAGGTATGAAGCGGACGAGGGCTTCCCATTTGAGAAAATTTAACAGAGAATATTTTGCAAATGTTGTCTCTACCAAAAAAAAAAAAAAAAGTGTGTAACATAAATTGTGTGCTTTAACGAATTCTACATTTTTTGTTTAGTAAATATTTGTTTATCTCTTACGATTTATCATTTATGAAAAAGATATCCAGAATGAATAGTTGCTCAGAGAATATTCAGAATAAATTCGGGATATATTTTCTATTTACCACGAAAATGTCTTTAGTGTACGGCACCTTAATCAAAGCTGTTAAGAGCCGTTTTTTAAAATAAAAAAAATCGAAAAATATTCCACGTAAAGGGTATTTTAGGGTGGGGGATTTTCGAAAATATTCGTGTTGCATCCTTGGAAAATACTAAGTTTGGTATTAAATGGACTTTTTGCTTTTATTTATGCTGTCACCACACACACACACACACACACACACACACACACACACACACACACACACTCTCTCTCTCTCTCTCTCCCCCTCTCTGTCTCTCTGTGTGTGTGTCTCTCTCTCTCTCTCTCTCTCTCTCTCTCTCTCTCTCTCTACACGTCCGAGCGTGCGCCTTTGTCTAAAACTGCTTTATTTTGGATTGAATGATCCTCAAAGCATGTATCTCCACTGAAATATCGCTATAGAATTTTTGGATGGGTTACAATAGCTTCTCTAATTACTATTTACCTGCTAAAGAAAGTAAAAATGGTTGTGATTCTGTTACTTTGTACTATGAGTTCTGTATCACTTGGGTACTCATTGCTGAAAACTAATCAGAATTCATTAAAAATCGATTTTTTTGTGTGCTTTTAATTGTTTTACAATCTTTTAGTTTAACAATCTGCATTTGTTATCGCTTTTGATGCGTAGAAGTAGTGCCATGTGACGTTTAAGGACACTGTGAACCATTCAAAAACTTTAAAGCTGATTTTCTTGCTCTCTGTTTTTTCCACATTTTTGGATATTAAAAATGTCCCACACAATGGAGTGCATATGATGTTCAATTTGCTTCAAAATTTGAAAGCACGCTCTAAGAAGTAAAAACGGAACTTAATACTTTCTCGACCATAACTATACAATTTACGTAGTAGGTAGAGAAAGTATTGTAGTCCACTCATAAATTTGATATCGAGATTTCACAGCAAACGTATGTTTTGGGGCCTTTGAATAAAAAAGAAATTTAGAAAAAGCTCGTGTGTGTGCGTGCGTGCGCGCGCATGCGCCTGTGCCTGAGGATAGCACTAGGTTTAAAGTTGGGCGTGCCGATTAATAAGCATGCGCTTATTCATGTTTAGCTTCAGTTTGTTGAAAGTTCAAATGTGACAGTTGGTAAAACCTATACATTTTCGTAAAGTTTAGAATTCATAATTTGTTAATATCAAAACAAAATAGATTTTTTTCTGAATAAGTCAGTAAATATAATATATTTGGCACTATAATGACTTCATGTAAGCTACCTATAGGTATATTCAAGGCTATATCATCTCACGAATGAACTATGCAAAAGAAGCCAAATCCAATATCCCAAAAGTAGCATGAATTACGAATTCCAGATTTTTTGTGCTGCACTAGCAACTGAATTAATATTTTATGCAAATGATAAAATCTTTCTGAATATTACTACAAGATCATTTTTGTTTCACCAGTTTTAAGTTCAATTTTGTCTATATTAAGATTAAAACCTTCATTACATTTAAGTTTAGAGAAACACAAACTCGAATTCTGATGTACTGAAGGGAAGATTATTCCCTTCAGTCTATTTGTTAAAGGAATTCAGGTAATGTTGAAATTTAATGCAATCGGAAACGTATTTTAGGGAATACTAGAGGTACTCCAAAGCAGACTACGGAGTAATGGCCTTCAGAGTTAAAGACCTTGGAATCATATTACCTAGACACGCCGCTGACGCTAGTGTTGCTGTCGTTAATTGAAACCTCTCGCGCATAGGCATCGGGAGGGCAGAACGTGCTTTTTGCTATATGTTCAGTACGCTTAAAGATTTTTAAAAGTGAGATGGTTTAAATGGTTTAATAATTAATATGGTGCATTTCTATGCTGCATGACTGTACCAACCACCGGTAAAATGATTCCGAGATCACTGTCCATAGGTAAGAATAAATTGTAACTTTTGTGATTTGTGTCCCAAATTCATTCCGATTTATTCTCGAGGGTTTCCTCGGTCACTAAGCGAATGATAATTTATTTTAGGTTGCCAATACATAAACCAGAATTACTCAGTAAGTCGTTAGCTGCTCTGAAACATGACAAGCTTGAGCCATCGAAATATCACAGACTATGCATTTTGCGAAAAATTGTTTCCATGAGAATAAAGGCAAAATGATGCTAAACCTTGACACAGTTCCTTCACGCTAATTTCATTCTTATAACTATTTTGTATATTTTCATTAGCATTAGAAGGCAGTGTTAAAATATTAGATTCAGTATTGTCCTAAATTTAAAAGATTACCCGAAATCTCGATTAACTTAGTTTTTCAAATTTGTAATTTCTGACTGAAACACAACCCCACAGGGTGCTAAAAAGGAATTTTGCAAGTGTTAGAACATAGAGAATATTAAGTAATTATCGATTCTAATTTTAGATTTGTTTATAAATTATTTCAGGAAGCACAGACCATACTCTCCTGTGGTGCACATATAATATACCTATCTTATCTATCTAACTGAAATACTGATAGAAAATGTTTACGTAACGACCTGAATATAGTTTACTGAAGAGGACTACAGATACCTAATTTCACGTTATTTTATTTGAATACTGTATATATATATATATATATATATATATATATATATATATATATATATCCAACCTCTGAAAATCCAGTATCGCATATCTGTTTTTTCTGCTAAATCATTTTATTTGTTTGTTTGTTTGTTTTTATTTAAATACCATTAGGTAATATCGTCGTATTACTATTTTGACCTTATATAACAACTGCTTAAATTTTTGAGGTGTACATTAAAACTATACTTCTCGATTAACTTAACACACATTCAGTATCGGATTCATATTTCCAGGCTCTTGAGGATGGGGAATAGTGATCATAAAATAAGAATTGCTTCACCAGTCTAGAATCGATCCCAGAATATTTTGCATTTTTAACTCAGAATTTTGACCATTTTACTACAGAGACACACTTAACAAGCTTATAATTCTTGTTGACGACTTTGTGCATTAAAGTAAAAAGCAGAAAGTATACATGGAATCACTGAGAAGAGACTGCGAAAACAGAATTAAAGCTGAATTATGCTCTCTGTGATGCTTACATCCCGTTTGTAAAACATTTTAAATGCAGGTATGCGATATTCAAGTTCACTATATTTCAGTACGGTCAACGACTTATTCAGTATGTATTTGTGTAATAACCTAAGTAGTTTGACACTAATAAAGATATTTTTTCTATTTATAAACAGCTTCAAATAATTAGGCATACCTGCATACGACAGGGAACGCATTTACGCTACATCCGAGGGGAAAAAATAACCGTTGCTATCATACAAGACATCCAGAAGCTACGCCAACTCTCCATAGAAACATCCATCTCCCTCCTCTTCAAAGCAAAAATCAACACAGTAGATACATACGGATTGGAATTAAGATGGGAAATGGCTAAATAAAAGCTGCCTGAAGAATATCGAAAGAATAAAAACAATCTTCCTGAAAAAAAATCTGACATGTTCTATTCAATGACTTTCTCTGTTTGTTCTGCTAACAAACTATTCTTAAAAATATAATTTTTTATCTACATAATGCTAATAAAGGAAACATTGCCAGAAATTGTCTTATTATACTCAGTTCCTAATAAGTAGAAAGGAAGTAAGGGAATACACTAGGCTAAAGCGACAGTTAAATATATTAAAAGCTTTCGCTATGCGATTGTAATTGAAATTCGGTTCTGTTTTCATGGCCAGGAGTAAAACAAAAGAGATGAAACGTATGAGGACTTCCCTTTTGAGAAAGGGTTAATTAGTTTAAAATTGAAACCAATAAAAGGGAATGGCCCTGAAAGGGTTATCTCTGAAAAAAGCAAGCAAGCAAACAAACAAATAAAAGTGTATACTGCATGAATTGTGTGCTTTAAAGAGAAGACTACACCTTTTGTGTAGTAGTTTTTTTCTATCTTTTTCGGATTACCAGTTATACAAAAGTCATTAAGAATGAAGAGGATTTCGGGGGCTATTCCAAAAAAATTTAGGATATACAATTTGTTTGACATATAAATATCTTTAATATAAGGTATTTTAAGTAAAATCGTAGAACCATTTTTAGATAATCGAACATTTATAAAAATTGTTTCTTGTAAATGGTAGTTTGGGGTGGCAGGATTTTCCTGAAAAATCTTCTAGCCGCATTCTTGGAAGACACTGAACTTAAATACCAAGTTTTGTATTTTACCGACATTTCGTTTTCGAGCTATGTTGTCCACAAATAAACACACACACACACACACACACGCCTGTGTGTGCACGCAGACCATTTTAGAAAAAGGTCCGTGGAATCTAGGCTGGTCCCGATCGAGCGCTATCTGCGATGACTCCAGAATAAACCTTTACAAGCCACCATCCAGTCGCAACCCGCCGAGTACCGTCGCCTGGGCCTTTAACCCTGAAACGAAAGAGTAGGAAATGATGGGTTCCATCAGGAAAATGGCGCACCGGAAAGTTCGGAGATGTAATGTATCTACTCAAAATTCGCTTGGTGACGCGGGAAAATCCCCGAAAAATCCCATGGATCAGATAGATCGGTCAGGATCAAATCCGCAGCCTCCCGAATGCGGGTCACAGACTTAGGGACACTGTGAGTGAAATTTTGACCAGGTATAATCGTTAAAAAAATTAAACATGTATTTTTTTATTACAGATAGTTGCTGAAACCTCTGGGTTTCTACAGAGGATCAGCATTTAGCTGTCCTCTCTTGCTTCAAAGATCGTACAATACACCTGTTTAACAGACTATTTCATTAAACTGCTTTTTTCTCAAAACTACATTTTTATACCTTCAAAAGTTCTCGCGTCTCGGTTTTAGCTTAAATGCCATAAAGTTTGCCAAAATATATAAAGGTATATATTGTAATATTATTGAGGACAAAATTATGCTAACTCCCACAGTAATTATAACATTGTATTTTTATGAAAGAAAATGGCACTACAGATTAAAATTTATAAATTATCCCCATTTGAAGTTTTTTTGTGTGGTTCAAAGCTCCAGTTCAAAAAATGCAAACCAATTTTCTCAAATTGTGAGGTGCGTAGGGAATTTTAATAATAATAATAATAATAATAATAATAATAATAATAATAATAATAATAAAAAGGTTTAGGTACAAAATAATTTATATATTGCAAATTATGTATCCAATTTGAATGAAATTTGGTATTCATGCTAACATATCAACAGCGCAATCACGCTAACATTTTCAGAAAAATCTATACAGAAATACAGAGATTTAAAATTTCATCCCCAGTATCCCTTAACCACCTGAGCCATTCAGCTGGGTTGTGATCCAACAACTCAAGGACAAGAAGTAACCGCTGATATGGAGCGAATTTTACAGCACCACCGCAAAGATGACAAAAGAATGGAGGGGAGCATCATACGAACTCCGACACCCGCTTCGCCATCTACGGATTTCATCACAAGATTTGTAAACCAAAACGTTTCCAAGAACCAGATATAAATTGTTTGTGAGCTGTGTGAAAATATGTACGACAGATATCATTCATATTTTGGTTTTCCCGAGCACAATCTAACAAAGGAGTTTTGTAGCTAATCACCCACATTGTGAGCCTTTCCTCTGGCTTTGAAATTCCTTCCATATTCTCTGTATGACGAGAAAAACTATTACCACATGAAAAAATATAATTCCCTGAAAATTAAGCCCAATAACAAAACACATCTCATAAACGGTTAACACAAATGCATTTGGCAACAACCCTGTACTTTAATGAGATCTACATTTCTCCGTGGTAAGTTTTGTCTATCTCTTAGGATTTACTAATTATACAAAAGTCACACAAAAGGTAGAACTATTCACAGAAAACACAAGATATGCGCTTCATTCTGATGAAAATCTCTTTTTAACATGATATAATAACTAAAAGCCCGGATGTCAGGCACAACGATTATACTTACCATTATAGTTATCGTAAAAATGAGTTAATTTATGTTCAACTCACCACCCTTAGAGATGTTTTGTAGAGGTACATGTGCCTATTTTAACTTATTATGCCTATAAATGTTTGTTTTCCTTTCTTATGAAAATAATTGCATTTTATTGAAAAATTAAGGGGAAAACGTATGAAATGTATGTTATTTTCGTCTCATGAGTTAATGACATGTGTTATATTTAAGTTTACTGCAATGTCAGATGACTTCATATTTTTTGTAGTGTTTAACGCCCGCTTTAACTACTTATGGCGCCGCATGCGGTGACACTGATGATATGTGAATGATGATGGCGCACCAGTGGAATGCGATGGCGGGGGAAATCGGAGTACCCGGAGAAAACCTACCCCAGCGCGACTTCATATAGGTATACAGTGATAATGTTAAAATAGAACTTTGACACCCCATATACTGCACTGGCGTTGAACTCGAAGCTAATCCGCTCTTAATCTTTAACAGAAAAAATGTGCTGTATGTTAGGAAATATAATCCAGAAGTGGACAGTATGCAAAATAATAGCATCGTCCCTGTTTTCAGTGGAGCATAGGGCCTTGAAGAATGCCCGCAGTCTGGCAACTCCTTAATTTCCTTCCAACTACTTCCTGAAGTTTGTGCCTCCTTTCTGACTATGCTATGCCATGTCATTCTTGGGAAAATTTGGAAACACATATTGAAATTATGTGCAATCATTCATTGTTGATGACTAGCAACAACTGATGTGTGTTGAAATTGATAAGAAAGTACTAATGAAATATGCATTATTCTTCATATAGTGTTTTGGTTAAGGCCCATTATATTATGTGTTATCATTTTGATTAAATACTGCACAATTTAAATGTCTTATTTCAATTGGTAATAAAAGACTCCAAAATATCACAAATTGTCTCCCTTTGCAAGAGGCTGTAAAGGTTTTAGCGCGTAATTTGACATTTTTCTGCCCATTTTAAATTTTAGTGGCTCTTGTCTGCCTATCTTGAAGATGCCTTTAATACATGCTGTGGAATTTTAATGAAAACCTTTATAATTTTTAAGAAAATCTAAATAACGAAACATTTTCTATTTAAAGAATAGAATTTGGTGTCGGGGCATTGTCTTATAAATATTTGTGCCGAATCTTTAGAAGATATTGTACTTAATAATACCGCATCTACTATTTATCGGGCACTTCGTTTTTGAGTTATCATGTCCTTGCACGCCAGCACACAAACAGGTAACTAGGTAACTTTTTCAAAAAATCTCGTTTTAATATAAGGCGAACCAAAACGGTATTTCCAGCAAACTATCGGTACCTAACTTATTGGTGGAATACAATACTTCTGACAACCTGCCTAAGTGGCAAAGAAATTAAAAAAAACAGCGGCATATTATCCGACTCAAAGTATTAGAAAGCATTAATAGATAGGGATTAGGAGTACTCAGGGCCGCGGTCTCCAGTCATTGGGGCAGAGCACACACGAAATTCTTTGGAACCCTTTAGCAACTCACGTCACCCCGGTCACTGGGGCACAGCACGCACGTAGTTACTTGGGGCCCTTTCGCAACTCACGTGACTGGGGCAGATAGCACCTGTAGTTCCTTGTGGCCTTTTAAGAGTCATGTGGCTACCATCACTGGGTCAAATAACGCTTGTAGTTCCTTGGGGTCTTTTCCGATTCACGTGACTCCAGTCATTGGGGCAGAAAACGCTTGTAGTTCCTTGGGGCCCTTTCGCATCTCACGTGACTCCAGTCACTGGGGCAGAGCACACACGTAGTTACTTGGGGCAGTTTCGCAACTCACGTGACTCCAGTCACTGGGGCAGATAGCACTTGTAGTTTCTTCCGGCCTTTTAAGAATCATGTGACTACCATTACTGGGTCAAATAACGCTTGTAGTTCCTTGGGGCTCTTTGCAACTCAATTGACTCCAGTCACCGCGAAAGAGCACGCTTGTAGTTCATTGGGGCCTTTGCAACTCACGTGACTACAATCATTGGGAAACAGCACGCACGTAATTCCTTGGGGTTCTTCTGCAACTAACGCTACTCCAGTCACTGTGTCAGAGCACGCATGTAGTTCCTTGGAGTTCTTTTGAAACTCACGTGACTCCAGTCACATGGGCAGAGCATACACGTAGTTCCTTGGGGCCCTTTTGCAACTCACTTTCTCCAGTCACTTGGAAAGAGCACGACCTTAGTACCTTGGGGCCTTTGGCGACTCACTTGACTCCAGTCACTGGGGCTGAGCACGCAAGCAGTTCCTTGGGGCACTATTGCAACTCATGTGACCCCCGTCATTAAGGAAGAGCAGTCACGTAGCTCCTTGGGACCTATTGCGACTTACGGGACTCCAGTCACTGGGATACAGCAAGCATGTAGATCATTGGGGTCCTTTTGCAACTCACGTGACACCAATTAGTGGGGCAGAGCTAGCGCGTAGTTCCTTGGGACCTTGGGCGACTCACGTTTCTCCAGTCACTGGGGCAGAGAACGCTTGTATTTTATTGGGGCTCTTTTGCAACACGCATGACTCCAGTCACTGGGGCAAACAATGCTAGTAGTTCCTTGGGGCCCTTTGCGAATCACGTGACTCCAGTCGCTGGGGCAGAGCATGCTTGTAGTTCCTTGGGGCTCTTTTAACATTAACGTGACTCCAGCCACTGCGGCAGAGCACACTTGTAATTCCTTGAGGGTCTTTTGCAACTAACGTGACTCCAGTCATTGGGAAAGAGCAGGCACATAGTCCTTGTGGCTCTTTTGCAACTCATATGACTCCAGTCACTGGGAAATAACACGCCTGTAGTTCCTTGGGGGCATTTTGCGACTCACGTGACTCTAGACACTGGAACATGGCACGCGCGTAGTTCATTGGGGTTCTTTTGCAACACACGAGACTCCAGTCACTGGGAAAGAGCATGGGGTAGTTCATTGTAACTCTTTTGCAATTCACGTGGCTCCAGTCAGAGAGGAAGAGCACGCGGAAGTTTATGGGGCACTTTTCCAACTTACGTGACTCCAGTCACTGGGAAGACCAAACGATAGCTCTTTGGGGCTCTTTTGTAAATCTCTTGACACCAGTCACTGAGAATGAGCACGCGGCAGTTCGTTGGGGCTCTTTGCAACTTACGTAACTCTAGTCACTGGGGAATACAATCACCTAGTACATTGGAACATTTCTGCAACTCACGTGTCTCCAGTACCTGCGGAAGAGCACGCACGTAGCTCCTTTGGGCTCTTTTGCAACTCAGTTGACTCCGAGCACTGCGAAAGCCCACTACCTAGTTCGTTGAGGCTCTTTTGCAACTCACGAGATTCCAGTCAATGTGAAAGAGCACGCATGCATTTCCTTGGGGATCTTTTGCAACTCATGTGACTCCGGTCGCAGCGGAAGAGCATGCACTTAGTACTTTGGAACCTTTGCAACTCAGGTGACTCCAGTCAGTGGGGAAGAGAACGCACGTAGTTCCTTGGGGTTCTTTTGCAACTCACGTGGCTCCAATGACAGGAGGACACTCACGTAGTTCCATGAGGCCTTTGCCAGCTCACGTGAACCTCAGTTACTGGGGAAGAGGAGGCACGAGTTTGCTTGAGGCCTTTGGAACTCACACGTCTCCAGTTACTGGGGTAGAGCACGCACGTGATTCCTTGGGACTCTTTTGCAACTCACATGATTTCGGTCACTGGGGAAGAGTACGCACGTAGTTTCTGGGGGCCTTTGCATCTCACGTGTCTGCAGACTCTGGGGAAGAACACGCACTAGCTTCTTGGGGCTCTTTGCTACCTCAGGTGACTCCAGTCACTGGGGATTTGCACGCACGTAGTTCTTAGTGGCATAATTGCACCGCATGTGACTCCAGTCACTGGGGAAGAGCACGAACGTAGTTCCTTGGAACTCTTTTGCAAATCATGTGATTTAAATCACTGGGACAGCGCGCGCGTTGTATTTTAAGACCTTTGCACCTCATCTGACACCAGTCACTGGGAAAGCGCAAGCATGTAGTTTTTTGGGCTAATTTTGCAACTCACATGGCTCCAGTCACCGGGGAAGACAACGCTTGTAGTTCCTTAGTGCCGTTTGTGATGAATGTGACCCCAGTGAAGGGCTCAAAGCACGCACCTACTTCCTTGTGGCTCTTTTGCAACTCACGTGACTCTAGTCACTGTGACAAAGAATGCATGTAGGTCGTTGGGGCTCTTTTGCAACTCACGTGACTCCAGTCTCTGGGGAAGAGATGGCTAGTACTTCCTTAAGGCTCTTTTGCAACTCACGTGACTCCAGGCACCGGGCAGAGAACGCATGAAGTTCCTAAGTGCACTTTTGCGACCTACGTGACTCCAGTCACTGAGCAGACCACGCACGTAGGTCCTAGTGGCTCTTTTGCAACTCACGTGATTCCAGTCACAGGGAAAGAGCAGGCACGCAACTCCTTGGGGCTTTGCAGCTCATGTGCCTCCAGTCACTGGGAAAGAGCAGGTATATAGTTCTTTGGAGCCTTTTGCGTCTCACGTGATTCCAGTCACTGCGGCATGGAAGGCGCGCAGTTTATTGGATTCTTTTGTAACTCGTGGGACTCAAGTCACTGGGAAAGAGCACCCGGTAGTTTATTGGGGCTCTTTTGTAACTCACGTGCCTCCAGTCGCTGGGGAAGAACACGCGGTAGATCATTGGGGCTCTTTTGGTATTCACTTCACTCCAGTCACTGGTATTTCGTTGGAGCTCTTTTGCAACTTACGTAACTTCAGTCACTATAGAAGAGCACGGGGAAGTTCATTGGGGCTCTTTCGTATCTCAGGTGACTCCGTTCACTGGGGCAGAGCATGCACATAGATCCTATGGGCCTTTGCAGCTCACGTGACTCCAATCACGAATATAGTTCCTGGGGGTCTTTTTGCAACTCACGTGATCCCAGTCATTACGAAAGTGCAGGCACGTAGTTTCTTGGGGCCTTTTGCGGCTTCCGGGATACCAGTCGCTAGGACATAGAGACCACGTAGTTCCTTGGGGCCTTTATGCTACTCACGTGATCCCAATGACTGGAGAAGAGCACGAACGTGGTTCCTTGAGAACTTTTGTATCTCACGTGACCCACGTCACTACGGAAGAGCAGGCATGTAATTCCGTGGGGCGTTTGCAACTCCATGCCTCCAGTAACTGGGGCAGAGAACGAACGTAGTTCCTTGGTCCTCTTTTGCAATTCGCGTGACTCCAGTCTCCCGGGAAGAGCAGGCGCGTACTACCTTGGGGCTATTGCAACTCACGTGGCTCCAGTCACTGGGGAAGAGCAAGCACCTAGTTTCTTGGCACGGAGCGCAGAAATTACGTAGTTATTTAGGTTTCTTTGCAAATCACTTGATCAGTCACTGGGTCAGAGCATGCACGTTATTATTTGGGGTCTTTTGAAACTCAGTTGACCCATCACTGGGACAGGGAACCCACGTTGTTCCGGTGTCTTCTTTGCAACTCACTTAACTCCGGTCTCGGGGGAAGAGGAAGCACGTAGTTAATTAGTGTCTTTTGCGACCTATGCGGCCCCAGTCACTTGGGCAGAACACACACGTAATTCCTAGGGGTCCTTTGCAACACAGGTGACTTCAGTCACTGAGGGATTGTATGCACGTAGTTCCTTGTGGCACTATTGCAGCTCCCAGTCATTGGGGAAGAGCTCGAAAGTAGTTCCTAGGAGCTCTTTTGCAAATCACGTGAATCCGGTCACTAGGACAGAGCACGCACATAGTTCTTTGAGGCCTTTTAAACTCAGGTGGCTCCAGACACTTTAGAGGAGCACCCACATAGTTTCCTGGGGATTTTGCAACTCATGTGACCCAATGACTGCAGAAGGGCACTTACGTATTCCTTGGGACCTTTGGTAGCGCTCGTAAACCCAGTTGCTGGAGACGGGAAGGCTTGTAGCTCCTTGGGGTTTTTGGAACTCACATGACTCAAGTCACTGGGACAGAGTACGCACGTAGTTCCTTGTTTTTTTTTTTTTTTTTTTTTTTTTTTTTTTTTTTTTTTTTTTTTTTTTTTTTTTTGCAACTTACGCGACCCCAGTCATGGGGGAAGAGCAAGGAAATAGTTCTATGGGATAATTTCGCAACTCATGTGACTCCAGTCACTGGGAAAGAGCACGCAACTAGCTCCTTGGAGCTCTTTTGCAACACACGTGATCCTAGTCATTAGGAAAGAGCAGGCACGTAGCTCCTTGGGATCTTTTGCGACTTACGGAATTCCAGTCACCGGGACACAGCAAGCACATAGTTCCTTGGGGTCCTTACGCAACTCACGTGACTCTAGTCACTGGGGCAGAGCACGCTTGTAGTTCATCTAGAATCTTTTGTAAATCACGTGGCTCCAGTCACTGTGGAAGTAACCGGTTGTAGTTCCATGGGGCATTTTTCAACTAACGTGACTCCAGTCACTGGGGCAGAGTACGCACGTAGTTCCTTGGGGCGCTTTTGCAACACACATGACTGTAGTCACTGCTCAGAAAACGGAGTAAGTGGGTAAGTGCATGCACGTTGTTATTAAGGGTTCTTTTGACTCACCTGATCCCAATGACTGGAGCAGGGCACGCACGTAGTTCCTTGGGTCTATTTTGTAACTTACGTGACTCAAGTTACTGAGGCAGATCATGCACATAGATCCTTGAGGCTCTTTTGCAACTCACGTGACTTCGGCCACTGGTCAAGAGCACGTACGTAGTTCCTAGGGGCCTTTGCAACTCAACTGTCTCTAGTCTCTGAGGAAGAGCGGGCACGTAGCTTCTTGGGGCCTTTTTGTACCTCAGGTGACTCCAGTCACTGGGGAATAGTACACACGTAGTTCCTAGTGGCACAATTGAAACTCACGTGATTCCAGTCACTGAGGAAGAGCACAAACGTAGTTCCTTGGGGTTCTTTTGCAAATCATGTGATTCCAGTCACTAGGACAGAGCGCGCGCGTAGTATTTTGGGACCTTTGCAACCTACGTGAATCCAGTCACTGGGAAAGAGCACGAAGGTAGATCCTTGGGGATTGTTGAACACTCAGGGGCCCCAATGACAGAAGAACGTCACTCACGTAGTTCCTATTGGCGTTTGCCAACTCAGGTGACCCCAGGTACTGAGGAAGAGAAGGCACTTAGTTGCATAGGGCTTTTGGAACTCACATGGCTCCAGTCACTGTGATAGAGCAATCAAGTAGTTCCTTGGGGCTCTTTTGCAACTCTCGTGTCCCCAGCCACTGGGGATGAGCAAGCACGTAGCCCCTTGGGGTCTTTTGCGACCTACGTGACACCACTCACTGGGGAATCGCAAGCATGTAGTTCTTTGGGCTAATTTTCAATTCACGTGATTCCAGTCACTAGGGAAGAGCACTAAGGGCACTTTTGAAACCTACGTTACTCCAGTCACTGGGGCAGACCACGCACGGAGTTACTTGGAGCTCTTTAGCAACTCACGTGAGCCCAAAGGTTACAGATGAGCAAGCACATAGTTCATAGTGGTTCTTTTGCAACTCACGTGTTTCCGGTCACAGGGAAAGAGCACGCACGTAACTGCTTGGGGTTTTGAAGCTCATGTGGCTCCAGTCACTGGGAAATTGCAGGCACATAGTTTCTTGGAGCCGTTTGTGGCTCACATGGCTCCAGTCACTGTGGCACGGAAAGCTAGTAGTTTATTGGACTCTTTTGTTACTCACTGGGAACGAGCACCGGGTAGTTGAATGGGGCTCCTTTGTAACTCACCTGACTCCAGTCACTGAGAAAGGGCACACGGTAGTTCTGTGGGGCACTAGTATAACTCACGTGACTCAAGTCACTGGGAAAGAGCACCCGGTAGTTCATTGAGGCTCTCTTGCAACTCGCGTTACTCCAGTCACTGGGGAAGAGCACGCGGTAGATCATTGGGGCTCTTATGCTACTCACGTGACTCCAGTCACTGGGAGACAGTACACGGCAGTTCGTTGCGGCTCCTTTACAACTTACGAGGCTTCAGTCACTAGAGAAGTGCACGGGGTAGTTCATTGGTCCTCTTTTGTATCTCAGGTGACTCAGTTCACCGGGGCAGAGCACGCACGTATTTCCTAGGGGCCTTTGCAGCTCACGTGATTCCAATCGCTGGGAAAGAGCACGAATGTAGTTCCTTGGGGTCCTATTGCAACTCACGAGATTCCAGTCATTAAGAAAGTGCAGGCACGTAGTTCTTTGGTCTCTTTGCGACTTACGGGATACCAGTCGCTAGGACATAGCAAGCACAAAGTTCCTTGGGGCCCCTTTTGCTACTCACGTGACACCAGTCACTGGGTAAGTGCATGCACGTTGTTATTAAGGGTTCTTTTGACTCACCTGATCCCAATGACTGGAGCAGGGCACGCACGTTGTTCCTTGAGGGCTTTTGCAACTCACGTGACCCAAGTCACTGGAAAAGAGCAGGCATTTAGTTCCTTGGAGACTTGCACTCACGTGGCTTCAGTCGCTTGGGCAGAGGACGAACGCAGTTCCTATGGTCTCTTTTGCAACTCGCGTGACTCCAGTCACCCGGGAAGTGCAGGCACGTACTACCTTGGGGCTCTTGCAACTTACGTGGCTCCAGTCACTGGGGAAGAGGAAATACTTGTGATTCCTTGGGACATTTTGTGTCTTACGTGTCTCCAGTCTTTGGGGCGGAGCAATCACGTAGGTATTTAGGTTTCTTTGCAACTCACGTGATCAGTTACTGGGGCAGAGCATGCACGTAGTTCCGTTGTGTTCTTTGCAACTCACGGAACTTCGTTCTCGGGGGAAGAGGAAGCACGTAGTTAATTAGTGTATTTTCTGACCTACGCGGCCCCAGTCACTGGGGCAGAGGAACCACCATGTTTTTAGCGCCATTTGCAGCTTCGTGGCCCAGTCACTTGGGCAGAGCACACACGTAATTCCTTAGGGTCCTTTGCAACTCAGGTTCCCCAGTCCCTGGGGTAGAGCACGCATATAGTTCTTTGGGGCTCTTTTGCAACTAACCTGACCGCAGTCACTGGGGCTGGTTACACACGTACTTTTTGTGGTCCTTTGCAACTCATGTGTTTCCAATAACTGGAGAAGAACACGCATTTTATACCTTGGGGCTATTTTCCAACGTGGACAAATGACTGAAAAAGAGCACGCACGTAGTTTCTTGGGGCCCTTTTCATCTCACGTGTTCTAGTCACTGGAAGAGCATGTACGTTGTTCCTTGGGGTCCTTTGCAGCTCACGTGACACCAGTTACTGTGGCAGAGCATGCGCGTAGTTCCTTGAGGCTCTTTTGCACCTCACTTGATTCCAGTCACTGGGGAATTGCACGCACGTAGCTCCCTGTGGCACTATTGAAGCTCACCTGACTCCAGTCACTGGGGAAGAGCACGCACGTAGTACCTTGGTGCTCTTTTCCAACTCATGTGACTGTAGAAGAGCACCCACATGCTTTCTTGGGGCCCTTTGTATCTCACGTGTTCCAGTTACCACGGAACAGCACGCAAGTAGCTCTTTGGGGTCCTTTATAACTCACGTGGCATCATTCACGGGGAAGAGCACGCATGTAGTTCTTTGGAGCTGTTTTGCAACTCACGTGACTCCAATGACTGGAGAAGGGCACGCACTTACCTCCTTAGGGCCTTTTGCAAATCACGTGACCGAATGCCTGGAGAAGAGCACGTACATTGTTCCCTGTGGCTCTTTTGCAGCTCACGTGACTCCAGCCACTGGGAAGGAGCACGCACGTAGCACGTTGTGGATTTTCAACTCACGTGACTCCAGTCACTGGGAATGAGCAGGCACATAGTTCTTTGAGGCCTTTTGCAATTAACGTGATTTCAGTCACTGGAGCATGGCACACGCGTTGCTCATTGGGCTCTTCTGCAACTCACTTGACTCCAGTCACTGGGAAAGAACACGCGGTAGTTCATTGGGGCTCTTTTTCTATTCACGTGAATCCAGTCACAGGGAAGAGCACACGGTGGTTCTGTGGGGCTCTTTTGAACTCACGTACTCCTTTCACTGGGAAAGAGCACCCGGTAATACATTGGGGCTCTTTTGCAACTTACGTGACTCGAAGCACATGGAAAGCGCACGCACGTAGTTCTTTGGGGTCCGTTTCAACTCGCATGGCTCTAGTCACTGGGAAAGATCAAGCAGGTAGTTCCTTGGGACCTTCTGCGAGTTTCACAGTGGTTGAGGAAGCAGGTAGTTCTTTGAGTTGCTTCGCAGTTTAGGTGACTGCAGTCACTACGGAAGAACAAGCACGTATTTCCTGGGGCCCCTTTGCGACTTGCATGACTCGAGTCACTGGAGAGAGCATACACGTAGTTCCTTGGAGTCCTCTGCATCTCAGGTGACCCCAGTCACTAGGCAAGAACAAAAACGTAGTTAATCGGGGCCTTTTGCGACTAACTTGTCCCCAGTCCCTGGGGCAGAGCAAGCTCGTAATTTTTTGGGGTCCTTTGCAACTCACGATGCCCTAGTCACTGGGAAAGAGCAAGCATGTAGTTCCGTGGGGCCTAGTGCGAGTTTCGTAACCCCAGTCACAGTGGCAGAGCAAGCAGGTAGTTATTTGTGGGTCTTGCAACCCAGGTGACTCCAGTTACTACGGAAGAGCACGCACGTAGTTCTTTGGGTTCTTTTGCAGCTCACGTGACTCCAGACCCTGGGGAAGAGCAAGCACGTAGTTAATTGGGATCTTCTGCAACTTAACGTGGCCCCAGTCACTGGGACAGTGCATGCACACTTTAGGGTCCTTTGCAACTCACGTGGCCCTAGTCACTGGGAAAGAGTAAGCACATAGATCTTTGGGTCCTTTCGTGAGTTTCGTTACCCCAGTCATAGTGGTAGAGCAGGCATGTAGTTCTTTGGGGTGCTTTGCAACTTAAGCGTCTCCAGTCTCTACGGAAGGGCAAGCACATAGCTCCCGGAGGCCTTTTGCAACTTACGTGACTCGAGTCACTGGAACAGAGCTTGCACATAGTTCCTTGGGGTCCTTTGGAACTCACGTGCCCAGTCATCGGGACAGAGCACGCACTTGGTTCTATGGAGTACTTTGCAACTCACGTGGCCCAGTCCTTTGGGCAGAGAACGCACTTAGTTCCTTGGGGCTCTTTTACAACTCAGGTGACCCAGTCACTAGGCCAGAGCACGCACGTAGTTTCTTGGGATTCTTTGCAACTCAGGTGACCCACTCACTGGGGTAGAGTACGCACGTAGTTCCTTGGGGTCCTTTGCATCTCAGATGCCTCCTGTCACTAGGCAAGAGCAATCGCGTAGTTAATTGGAGTTCTTTGCGAATTAAGTGACCCCAGGCACTAGGGCAGAACAAGTACGTACTTCCTTGGGGTCCCTTGCAACTCACGTTCCCCCAGTTATTATGGCAGAGCAAGCACGTAATTCCTTATAACGCTTTGCGACTTACATGACTCCAGTTACTGGGACAGAGCACGCACGTAGTTCCTTGGGGCCTTTGGCCCTCTGTGACCCCAGTCACTGGGGTAGAGCACGCATACATTTTCTTGGGGTCTTTGCAACCTACCTGGCCCCAGTCACTGGGGAAGAGCATGCACGTAGTTCCTTGTGGTCCTTTGCAACTCAGGTGACTCCTGTCATAGGTAGAACATGTACGTAGCCAATTGGGATCCTTTGAGACCTACGTGACCCCTGTCACTAGGGCAGAGCAAACACATAGTTCCTTGGGCTCCTTTGCAACTCACGTGATATCAGGAATTGGGGCATAGCACGCACGCTGTTCCTTGAAGCCTTTTGTGAATCACGTGGCGCCAGACAATGGTGCAGAGTACTCATGCAATTTCTTGGGGCCCTTTGAGGCTCGCGTGACCTTAGTCACCGGGACGGAGCACGCATGTGGCTTCTTGAGGCTCTTATTGACTCACGTGACCCCAGTTACTGGGGCAAAGCAAGCATGTAGTTCCTCGAGGCCCTTTGTGTTTTACGCGACCCCAGTCACTGGTGCAGAGCATTCATGTAGTTTCAAATTGAACGTCTTCTAAGTTGCTCGTGCCTAACCCATGAACCCCAACTCTCTGGGATTCCCCGAAGAGGCCTTTGCCCGAAAGCACCCGAAGGCGAGTCCTAATCGAGCGGTACGGTGACGAGGCCAGGAATGAACTTCTACAGTGCGCAAGGCATCATCCAGCCGCAACGTGCCGAACACCGACTCCTGGTCCTTCAATCCTGAAACATATCGCACAGAAGTAATTGTATCAGGGAAATAATGGGCAGGGAAATTTGGGGGATGTAAATGAACTTGCATAAAAATACATTAATAACAACAACAACAACAACACCTTTCTGTTATAAACGGTTTCCAGATTCCCACCTCTGTCACAATTTTCATACAAAAGTAGAAATTTCTACTCTATTCTCCGCTTTTCTCTTCGTTTCCACATTACATTATAGTGTTGTTTAATCGGATACCTTTTACTTTCTCTACCGAGCATTACATACAGTATAAATTGTATCTATACAAGGTATTGTACTGCAGAAAAAATTCAATACCGATATTTCACCAGAAATACATGTTTAGAGTACCTCTGAATCCACCAATGGTAATTTTAGACAAAGATTCGTATGTGTGTGTGCCTGTGGACAGTGTAACACAAATAGGAAAGTCTTTAAATAGCACACTTGATAATTAAGTTTATTATAATTCAAGAATGTGACACGAAGACTTTCAGGAAAATCTCCCCACCTCAAGCTACCCATTAAATAGAACAGTTTTTAAAATTTTCATTTTTCTGAACAACAGCTCTATTAATGTTGATTAAGATCCCGTATAGTAAAGATACATATATGACAATACAACTTATATCTGCGAATATTTGTCATATTCCTACACTTTATGTATTTACTTGTTTATTTATTTTTTATTTTTCTCTCACGGTAAGTAGTTTCATCCCTCTTTGTTTTGTTCCTGGTCGCGCAAACATAACCGAAGTTTAAGTGTATAACATAGCGACCAGTTTTTAAAGGATTTCACTATGACTTTTGCCCAGTATATACTTTTGTTTGCTTTATACTTAAAAGGAATTAAACAGTAATACCATTTTTGCTGATACTCAACTTGATTAGTATGTAACAGATAGAAAAATAAGTTCTTTAAGAGTAGTTTTTTACAGAATAGGTAAAAAGTCATGTGAATAGAACACATAAGATTGTTTTCTATTTACCATCCCTTCCAGTACATCCCTTGGAATACATTTTCTTCCTATTCTACACCCAAGAGCAGTTGCTTCCCTTCTTTACCTCTTACTAAAATAACTTCAATACATATTTTGTCATTTATACGCGCCCCATCTTTCTGAATATGAGGTATTGCAATTCAATTGCGCTAGACGAAGAGAGGAAGCAGAAATACGAAATATTTTAAACGTGAATGTGAATAAGAATGCAGCTTAAGAAAAGAATAGATAAAATAAGCAACGAAACTAATTTAGGTGTGTTGGAAAGAGGAAGAATACTGAAATTGTTTAGGAAGAGAATTAGACATTTCTGCACGTTGATTGAGAAGAAACTGCAACTAAGAAGTGCACTGGAGGAAATGTGAATGTGCAGAAACAGATTATTAAAGTTGTTCTTACACGAATAATAAAAGAAAAGCAGAAATTAGGGCAGAACGGAGGAGCTGATTGCAGGGTGGCTGCTTCAACCCCATGGCTAGGGCCGTATCTTGTGGTGAAGAGAACAAATGATGCCGTCTAGCGCATCCAGAGGCTACCTCGAGAGAAGAAACTGGTAACACATTTGGATTGTGTAGCCAGTTACAATGGCGCTTGTCGGGACGATCGGCCCTGAGGAGGAAGCAATGTGACAGTGCCGTCTTCTGAAGTAGTTCTCACGTTCGCCTTGGTGTGTGAGTCATCGCAGTTGGGATGTGTAAACAACACGGAAGAGATGTAACAAGAACCTTCGAAATGCGAGACTCTCCCCACCTGGAGGACCCGGAGAAAACCCGACCAGACATCGTTTCGTCCACAACAAATCCCACATGCGGGCGCTTGGGATCGAACCCGGGCCACCTAGGTGGGAGGCGAGCGATCTAACCACTCGACCACTGCGCCGCCTCTAAATCTTTGCTTACTAGTTTTAATTCAAATTTTAGTTTGTAGCTTAGTTAACTATTTGAAAAGCATTAGTTAATGTATGAGCAATTTTTAATACTTCTCTTTGGGAATGAATTAGAAATTTTACTATATGCCTGGGTATAGTTAACTAAGTGCTGATGTAGCATACTAGGATTTTATTTATTTAGTATCTCCCAATCTATTTACTTTTAAAATCCCCACTCAAGTTAGTTACATTATGAAAATAGTTTTTTATTTTAGTGATACCTAACACCACTCAAGCGGTGGATACTCATCTTATATAAAATTAAACTATATTTGGGAAAGAAAACGTGGAAAGGAAGCGTTCCACGCACCGACATGTGAGGGTGAAGTCGTTGAGACACAGGTTCGTAAACGGGGAGGTTACGCTGTTTAAATTCTGACAGGATGACCCTCCGTCAGTCGGGGTTTCCAGGTTTTGACATTTAAATTAGGATTAAAACTAATGGGGTTCTCAGACACTGGAGTCTAGCACCCTGAGAACGTCTACGTCACCTCTGAGGGCGATTGGTGGGAGAAGAGACCCGAAGGGTGTCTAGATCTGGATGGCGATGGGGTCCTCGGACACTGGAACCTAGCACCCTGAGAGTCATTTGCGTCCTACATCATCTCAAGGAGGGATTGATAGGGGGAGAGACCCAACGGGTCACCAGATCTGGATGAGATGGGGCGTCGGACATTGGAGTGTAGCACCCTGAGAGTCCCTTGCGTCCTACGTGACCTCAAGGATGGAGGGATGAGGGGAGAGATTCGAAGTGTAAGCAGATCTGGATGACATGGGGTCCTCAGATACTGGAGCAGAGCACTCTGAGAGTCCTACGTCACATCAGAGAGAAACTGATGGGGGAGAGACCCGAAGGGTAACGAGGTCTGAATGAGATGGTGTCCTCGGACACTGGAGCAGAGTGCCCTGAGAGCCCTTTGCGTCCTACGTCACCTCAGGGAGCGATTGATGGAAAAATCCCGAAGGGTGGACAGGTCTTGATGACGATGGAGGTCCTCAGATACTGAAACAGAACACCCTGAGAGCCCTTTGCGTCCTTGTGATCTCAGGGAGAAAATGATGGGGTAGAAACCCGAAGGGTTACTAGTCTAGATGACGATGGAGTCCTCGGACACTGGAGTAGAGCACCCTGAGAGCCCTTTGCGTCATACGTGACCTCAGGGAGCGATTGATGGGAGGAGAGACCCGAAGGATAGCCAGGTCCGGATGCCGTTGGGGTCTTCAAATATTGCAGTCTAGCACCCAAAGAGTCTTTTGTGTCCTACGTGACCTCAGGGAGCTATTGATGGGGCAGAGACTCGAAAGGTGACCAGATTTGGATAACGATGGGGTCCTTAGACACTGGAGTAGAGCACCCTGAGAGTCCTCTTTATCCTACGTGACCTCAGGGAGCGAGGGATGAGGAGAGAGACCCGAAGGATGACCAGATGCGGAGCAAATATATATATGGGGTCCCTAACGGTTACAGGTGGAACACTTCCGACGCCGTACGGTCCCATCCACGAGCAGCCCCGAGCCTTCAGTCGTTCGCCGAGGTTGCTCAAGCCTGAATAACCCGAAGGTAGATCCCGATCAAGCGGTACCGACGTCGACGCCAGGATAAACCCTTTACGGCGCGCTAGCAACCCGCCGAACACCGTCCCCTGGTCATCCAACCATGAAACAGATGACAGGTACATAATGGAACAGAAAATAATGAATAGAAAAAATTAGTGGACATAATGACACTTCCCAGCATTCACCTGGCAACCCGGGGAAACCCCGAAAAAAAAAAACCATGGGTCAAGTAGGCAGGCCAGGAGAATCGAACTCTGGAATGCGTGTTCCACTTTTACAAGTTTTACTCAGTCTCATAACTAGCAATGCCAGGGAGGTACCTGGAACTTCTGCTTCCCAAAATTCCTTTCCCAAATGTTATTTCATTTCAGTGTCCATCGTCTGTGGTGTCGAATGTATGAAGAACGAGCGTTAATCGCTGGTGTGTTCCATTCACATGACTTTCTCTAACTGCTCTGCAAACAAGCCGTTCTTATAAAAGATTATTCTTTAACCTACATCATGCTAGTCGAGATAAATATCAGCATAAATTGTCTTATTACTCGTTTAATGTAAGCAGAAGGGAAATAAGCGAACACACTTAGCTAAAGCTGTCACTATGCGATTGACGTTAAAATTCGGTTCTTCTTTCGTGGTCAGGAGCGAGCTAAAAGAGATATAAAACGGATGAGAAGTTCCAGTTTGTGAAATGTCAATCATATAAAAACTGATACTAAAGTTAGGAATATTTCGGATATGGTTAACTCCACATAAAGTATATAACTTAAATTGCTCGTTTTTACAAGATTTATATATTCTGTGCATAAAGTTTTCTCTTCCGGTTTTACAGTTGTACAGAAGTTATTCAGAATGAAAAGGACTTCATGGGCTATTCACAAGAAATTCAGGGTACATTGAATTTAGCATGTACATATATTTAATTTACGGCATTTTAATCAAAATCTTTAAAGCCTCGTTTTAGAAAATTGAAAATTTCAAAAAAATGTTTCATTTAAAGGGTGTGGGATTTTCCTTAAAAATCTTTGTATCGCATGCTTGAAGGTTAACGACTTTTCGTTTTTGAGTAATGCTGTCTACAGACACACACACACATACGCACACACTGAACTTTTTTTGAATTACTTTTATGGATTCGGTGTTCAACACATGTATTTCCGGTGAAATCTTATATCAAATTCTTGGGTGGAATACAATACCTTCTCTACCTACATAAATTTTTAAATTGTACATACCTGCTAGAGGAAGTAAAAATCTTTTGTATGAATACTTTGTGGAAGAATGGTTAGAGAAATGATATGAATGGAAAATCCAGACTGTATACTCTAGCTAACACGTCCAGTGTACATAGCAGATAGAGAAGGTATTGCAATTCACCCAAAAATTCGATACCGATATTTCACTGGAAATACATGTTTCGAGGACCAGTGTAGAAAAAAAGCATTCTTACAAAAAGATCCGTGTGTGCCTGTGTATGACAACATAACTTAAAAAGGAAAAGTCGGTTAAGAACCAAACTTGCTATTTTTAAGTATCTTACAAAGAGTATGTATCATGAAAATTTCTAGGAAAGTCCCTTTACATTAAACTGCCCTTTACATGGAAGATTTTCCAAAATTTTGTAATTTCTCAAAAATGACTAATGATTTGTATTAAAATGTGCTATATGAAATATAGCACAAGGCAGAGAGTCTTGTGTACACCATCCGCGATACAGTTGTGTAGCGGCAGCAGCAAATTGTCAGAAGTTTCAGGTGTTAATAGTAGGTACTAACTCATAAGATCAATAATCATAATCAAATACATAACTGAAGTTTCTTCAACAACAAACCATTAATATCAACTAAAAATATTAATGACACAAAACATGATACAGTTTATATTCTACGGCATTACTAAACCTACGAGCTTCCATGTGTGATTACTGCAGCGAAACGTATTTTACTCCTTTGGTGAGGGTCGCAGGCTCGCTTCTCGCATGCAGCAACCTCCCCCCCCCTTCTCTTAGTGACGTTAAATCAACACCTAAAGACTGTTTATTTTAGACATACTTTTTTCATGCTCGACATTCGGTAAGTTAAAAAATGTAAATGACGTGTTATTTATGGACGCTCTTTAACTACTGTGGTTCTCAGCGTCCCATTCTAAATTGGGCGTGAAAGACAGCTTAATTTTGCTCAGAGGCCTCTCTGTCAGGCTTGAGGTTCTTTTACGTGCCGTAAATCTACGACACGGGACCCACGGCTTTACTTCCCTTCCGAAGGAAGCCATGCTGAGGATTTTTACACCCGAAAAAATCCATCGTCCTCCGCCGGGTTTGAACCCGCGACCTTGGGTATATGAAGTTAGCAGGGTAACCATTACACCACGGAGGGCGACACCGGTAAGTTAATAATATGATAGTTATTATGATGATTCTTTAAGGGTTTATATTCCACACAGCAACATGCTGCACGCGAGAGCAAGTGATGCATAGAATGGTGCGTAAACAAATTAGGCGCGAATAGTTCTCACTCAATAAAAAAAATGGAGGTCCCGATACGATGCAAAATACGTGACTCCACAATTCCACCATGGTCTCGTATCTGTATCGTGTTGGGGCTGGATATTAAGGGACGGTTTAGGTGTGCTGTGGCAGCTTGACGATACACTGAGCGGTGCGCAGTACATGGTAATAGCATTTTGATTCCATGTGTGAAAATGAGAGTTGCTGGTGGAATTTTTGAATTTGTACAGGATAGTCATCCTGTCCACACATTTCGAAAGGTTTCAAATTGGTTTTCAGAGAGGCAGGATAGCAGAGTGGTAGAATAGCCTCCCTGTTCACCAGATTTGAACCCTATTGAGAAAGTGTGGAGTGATGTAATAAAGGAGGCTGCACACCAATTCACCTGTAGATGGACAAAGAAGCCTGGGATCTTGTAGCTTCTCGTCTACATCACTCCAACCATATAATTTTGTCTATGCCCCGAAGATTGAGGGCAGTTATACGGTCTGAAGGGTTCATACATCCAATATTAATATGTTTTTTTTTTTTTTTATAGTTTTAGAAGATATTAGCTTTTAAAAAATATTTTAGTTGTTTAACGCGAGTGTTAGTAGAATTATGTTTTGTGTGCATAGATAAGCCCATAACATAACATGCCAAAGTTATATTAAAGTAATATTATGTTCTACATATTAGTCATAAAATTAACAAACATAAAAGAATAACAAGCGGCGCAAGATTGGAACCAAGGAGTAGAGGCAATACTTTCTTCACTTCTCGGCCAAAGTAACGGTGTTCTATGATCTCTTTTCATCTCATTTACTAGGTATTCATTTTAACCATTGCGCTGTCAGTCACGAACCATTGACTAGTTCTTTCGTGTACACTGTGCACACACCTTTTACGAAGATACACGAAGCTCTCGATCGATACATGGAATCTGGGAATGGCCCATTTTTTTTTTTTTTTTTTTTTTAATTTTTGTTTAATTTATACGTATATATATAATTAAATTTAACATTTTAAAATATATATTAAAATGTTAAATTTAGTTTTAGACTGGACATAGTACTTGATGGAGAAAATAAAAATCGAAAGTATTGAGTTTAACAAATAAAAGATATAACAATAAAATATACAAGTGAAAACGTACAATATGTGTAACAAAAGATACCTATGACGAACAATAATATATAATGATCCACGAATAGAGTAATTGAATGAAATGGTTAGAACAATTTCTAACGTGCATCTTATAAAGTATTTGACAAAATAGTTAGAATTTATAGCAATGATTCCGATATATTGGAGGCGGTCCTTTGTTGGCTAATGAAGCTTTGGATTTTAGTTTCTGGAGATCTAGGTGGAATTTTTTCCAGACATTAGATACGTGGCGTGGTATTATACTATTCTCAATAAGTTATATTAGAAAATCAATTTTCACTTCCACTTACCTAGTCATCCCAAACCAAAATGCTAACAAAATTAAAATATAGTCATACGAAATGCCGCACGTGATGAACATTTTGCATTTTTTATCTCAAATGCGGTTATATATAACCAATTCTTTATTTTCCATAAAAATATAGTTTTTCGTGTAAAAATAATACCGTATGTAGCGCTTTTAGTTTTCTAACGATCAACGAAGTGCTTTTTCAGCCGTTTGATTAAAAATAAAATTGAGTATGAGTGTTGGTGCCTAAAACCTACACTACTCAATGTAACACAAGTTTACATGCCATTTTTAATGCGCTGTGACATTTACTCTAATTCAGCTTGTTTGTTACTTCCCATTTTCAAAACCTGTTTTCTCCCGCAAAAGAATTACTAGACTTTTGAAAATTGTCCATAATGCAGTAAAGAATGTGGAAATTAAAAAGTCTAATTGAAGTTTTGTATCAGCCAGAGCTTATTTTTAAAAATAGTAATATAAGTAATAATAATATAATAATAAAATAATAATAATAATAAAAATTATGATTATCAATTTAAAATTATTAATATTATTATTGTTATACTATTATTATTTTATTGTTATTATTAATTTATTGTTATTATTATTATTATTGTTATACTATTATTATTTTATTGTTATTATTAATTTATTATTATTATTATTTCTTTTTTCCATTTATTCAAAACAGCATGCCCCATTACCGAAGAAATATTACATGCATTACATATTTCACACTATTTACATATTATTATTACTATTATTTTTATTATTATTATTATTGTTATTATTATTATTATTATTATAATAAGCATGCGCTTCATTTATTGACCTTTCCACATATATTTTACACAAGAAATATCCAATATATGAATATTTTCCCACACAATTTGTTTCAAAGTTACTAAGGAACGCAAGAGCAAAAAATTGCATATCTAGTTCAGTATCTGTAGGAGAAAATACCTTTTGATTATTGCTAATATATACCTATATATAAGTTAATGTATCAAGCATGAAAATAGATATAAAACTGAACGTTTGTTTATGCACATATTTAATTGCTGGTAAAGCAAAAATTACTCATGTTCACTATGTGTTTTACTAAAGTGTATTTCTAGTATTTAGAAAATTGCCTTTATTATGGCAGTGTCTCCTTAAAATTATAATAGGCCAAAATCCCATATTCTGCCTGTAATTATGAAAAAAATATAATTTTTTTTCCTCATTCACCTTCAAAGAATATACACTGGAGATTAGAAAAAAAAAAAAAAAAAGAAGAAGAAGAACTGCTTAAGAAGGAACATGCTAATTAATATAATATAATTTGAACGGTGAAATGGCCCCAAGTGAAAATCCCCAATTGGATCACGATTCTGCAGTGTTTTGGGATTTTTTGATGAAAATATTTCTGATGCCTTACATTTATTAGTGTAACATTTATTAGTGGGTACAAAAAATGTTTGCGAAAGCCTATCTTTCTGGTTACCTACTCCAACTTAATCAAAGAACATTTTCAGCAATAGTTACATTACAAATTTCGTTATAAACACAAAGGGAACAGCGATAGTAAAATGTTGAAATACTGGCCCTTCCATGTAATCTGTAGAAACAATTAATAACAAATAAATAAACAAACAAGGATCTGAAATATTGCGTCCCTGTCTTGGTTTGTTACACCGTGGCTGACATTGGACTAACCTTTTAGAGGGAAACAGCTGAATTGGCTACGTGGCCAGTGGTTAAGTCAGTGTTGCCAAGTTAGCCATTTTAGAGCTAGTTCTAGCTATTTTGAAAAAAAAATTGAGTTTAGCTATTAGCTATATTTTTAGCCATACATTTTTCTTTCATGCGCTATTTTGGTTTTCATTCATTCTGATTCTATTTTTAGTGATTCGTGTTTTTCTATTCCACTGCGAATGACACACGAGTCAGTGACCACACTTTGCATCATTACAGGTCAATGACGCTACCATTACGCGGGATTCGGGACCTAATTCCAACGGTTAGCTGGTCACTTGAAACTGCAACTCAGAATTCGTGCTGCGTTTCTAGAAGCAGATGTGTATAATGTGGAATAAATTGTGACACAAGTAAATGAGATAACTATACGTCTGAAGCTGATAGTGTAACATAAACAGTAATATAGTGCTAAGAGAGCTGTTGGAAACCAAGAGAGGAGAATATATTTTCATTGATTAGGTGAGTTAATGTAACCTTTTTTTACCTATTATTATTTGTAATTTTAGCCAAATTTAGCTATGATTTTAAGTAGTTAATCTACTTTTTATATTGATGAGTTGGCAACACTGGTTGAGATTCAACATTCCAGCGGAAGATGGCTCACCGGCTGCTTCCCGTGCAGGCAGTTTGGAGACTTTTCGTTAGTCATGCTGCGAACTTCATTCGGTGTTGGAGTGGAAGCCGTTTCGTATGCGTCGATTGGGACAAGGAAGTGTTTTGAGTGTGCGCTGTAGAGTGAACAAGAACAGTGTAAGAGTCCTCTCATCAAGCATAAAAGTATGTTTATGAAGGTGATGGTCTAGATAAAGGACATTGCGGTGTTAAAATACTCCGTGTGAACGAAAAAGATAGTGGGCCCCTGAAATGCGAGATTGCATTCGTTTCTGAGTCTAGAATATTTACATTTAGCATCGATCTTACTGTCGCTGTAGAGTGAACAAGAACAGTGTAAAGACAAACAGAGTTCGGTATAGATATTTGTTGGCAAACATCGGCGAAGTGTTTGTTGCCCTACAACTTGAAGATGGAGAAAACAGTAACGCTCCTGTTGGTCTTCGCTTCATTGCAAGGAATCATTCTAGCAGGGATCAACTTGGATGGGGAACCACCAGGAACACGTATAGTACTCCCGGGTCAAGAGTTCGTCTTCAAGTGTACTGCAGGATTGAAGCTGGAATATTGCAAGATACATTCAGGTTCAGAAATAGTGAACCTAAGTCCTCTCATTAAGCATAAAAAATATGTTTATGAAGGTGATAGTCTTGATAAAGGGCATTGCGGTGTTAAAATACTTAGTGTAGAAGACAACAATAATGGGGCCCTGATATGCGAAGTTGCATTCCCTTTTGAGTCTATCATATCTACATTTAGCATCGATCTTATTGTCGCAAGGCCGCCAATAGAAAAGCCAGATCTGTTAGTTGTAAATGCCGCAAACTCACAGAAGAGCACAAGATACAAGGAAAATGAAACAATAAATGCAACCTGCACAGTGAAAAATGCCAGACCCGCTCCAAAAATTCAATGGTACATAGGCGATAAGGAGATTACTAGGGGTCTCTCTCGAGTCAAAACCGTAACCGGAACAAACGGGAATGTTACGGTAAACCAGAGACTGGCATTCAAAGTGAAGAAGCAACATAATAATAAAAGTCTGGTGTGTGTTGCCACCCACACAGCACTACAGCGTCCACTGAACACAAGTTTTCAGATTGAAGTACTGTTTCCTCCAAGTAACGATGTTGCTTACATGAGGAATCTCTATGGCTGCAAGGTTGGCAAAAAGATGAATATCACCGTTGAAGTTTCAGCGAATCCAAACCCAAGCTGCAAATGGGAGATTGATAATGTGATATACGATGATTGGAGTAACGACAGTCACTACAGGACAATGCCTGCCACGAAGAAGAGCTCTGAAGTTTGGGAATGTATGCTGGAGATCACTCAAGTAGAAGAAGGAGACTTAGGAAAAACATGCATTCTTAGAGTTTTCAATGAATTGGGCAACACATCATTTAAATTTGTCCTCTTGGAAAATGACCAGCCAGATGAAATGGAACTGTCAGAATTCGGATTTCACACCATAATTAGAATTGTTGCAGGAGTACTGGCCTTGTTGATTATCATCTTCCTGATATTTTTTATACGTGGTGGTTTTACATGTGGAGTTCTCGCAAGAGCTGGTAGCAAGGAGTCCATCAACACCGAAAGTGCAGATCATGGACCAACAGCAGAGAAGGCCAAGTCGGGACCCTGCATCAGTCTTTCCTATTTGCTCGGAAAGAAAAAGGACAGCGTAGCAGCAGATTTCGTAGAAGTAAAGGAGCAGAATGTGGAATATACAAAGAATGCTGAAAAAGTAGTGGTACCTCTACAGAATATCAACGAGGGATCAACAGATGGTGGCAATGTTATATATGCTGAATTGCATTTTCAGGCTCCTCAACAATCACCGCCTGCGGTGCCATTAATAGTTAAAGCGGGCGTTAAACACTACAAAAAAAAAAAAAAAAAAAGGCTCCTCAACCACCTGCAGTTCGTCCAGTTGTGCGAAAAGAAGAGGAGATCATTGAGTATGCCGAGGTTAACCAAACAGTATCCCCAGAAGCCTAATTCCAGAAACAGTTATGCTATTTGAAATAAAATAGCAAAAGAAGATGAAGTGTTCTATGAATTAGATTTAAGGAAGCGTACAGTTTCATAAATTGTTACGTTTTGTTTGGTGTTATGTGTAACAAAAGACTAGAGATGCTAATATTTGTTTAAAAATAGCAGTTTATAATTTAGAATGAAAACGTCGCAATTCCATTTGCAATAAACAGTACAAGAACATTATCCAAGCTTTTCACTTTTCTTGCATACGTGCAGAATACGTCGTGTTGCAGTATTCCTAGGAAGCTGAAACATCAGGTAAGAGTTTTTTTACTTTCTCTTTACAAAGAGCTCAATACACTTTATAAAGTCTGATGTTCCTTTTTTGCTCCTTTAACTGTGCATGAACAAGTATGTTTAAAACGTTTATTTTCATACACAAAAATCATATATCATTTGTTGAATGTAGAGGAAATATTGTTTTTTGAAGGGTAGACTCTGTACGCATACAAGTGGGGCTTACAATGATAGATTATTGACAGAAATGTAACCAAAATAGTTATGAAATAAGGAACTAACTACCAGTTTATAAAATCTGTTTTTCTGTTTAAAAAGGGTTTCAGTGTGTGTATATATAGATAGGGTAGTAATATTTAAATATATGCCACTGAAAAAAAAAAAACACTTTTAATAAATCGGAATATGGCGATTACATTTGGTGAAAAATTTAGAGCTGGTTCATTACTGTAGGTACATTTAAGTCGCTGCTGAACATAACAATTATAATTACTAAAATTTACTGTCACAATACGTTATTCCAAATTAAAAGAATATTTAATTTACATTATTTTACAGATTTTACTTATGACTAAGTTGAAAAAAAGAAGTTTTTCTTCACTCATTCTAATCTATTAGTTTTGCCTTCCTCCTAACTGTTGGAAGTCAACAGAGAACAAATAAGTGATAACCAGCTATTAAACCTTACGACAAACTAATTATACTACACCTAAAAATTGTATACGGTGTGCATCACTATATGTAGCGGTATTATAATTACAACTGGCATATTTTTATTTATTCTTATGCTTCTTACAGTGTATCATAAATTGATTATCCTTAATTTTATTTAGTTAACTCAGTTCTAAAATGTAATTATTAAAGTGCAATTGCTTTAATTTAATATTTATTTACTTTAAATTAAATCTATATAACTTGAAGATTATTCCCGTCTTTTTGTTCATCTTTGTTTTAATTAATCAAGTTTAATTTACTTTTTAGTCTCGTCAATTTTGCTATGTTTATATTGTTAAACCGTTAGCCGATTCTTCCATCTTCATTTTATTTCGCCATGCTATTATTTAATACTCTTTTTCTTCGAAATTATGTTTTTTACATTATTATTATTATTATTTCATTGATCAAGTTATGTAAATTTGGTTTGTTTATAATTTTGATACCTCCAAAATATAATTCATCTTATTTATCTGCTTCATCTTTCCAGGATAGTGATCTTAAATATCTGATTTGGAAGATATATAGACACACACAAGTGGATCTTTTTCTAAAACTACCTTTCTAGTTCAGTGGGTCTCGAAACATAAATTTACTGTGAGATCTTGATACCGAAGTTTTGGTTCTTTAGCTGTGAGTTTTTGTGTGCCAGAGAAAGTTAAAGGTCCCAAATTTTTTACAAAATGGGTACCGAGTACGCTTAAAACTATGGAGTAAGGCGTTCTATTCCAGGAAAGAATAATTTTATATTCTACTACTGGGCAAGGGCAAGGGCAAAAAAAAAAAAAAAAAAAAAAAAAAAAAAAAAAAAAAAAAAAAACGTTTAATATGTTACACCTTAATATCTAATGGAGACACGTAATATTCCGTTGAGTCAGCACGGCTTATCTTACATATGAAGAAACCCCGTAAAACTTGGTCTCTTAAAGGCAGGCGTGAAATCGGTAACACGAGCTGCGTGCATTTCTGTTTATTTAAAGCACGTTTGATCTCGCAACGGAATAACCTAAAAACAGACACTACAACTACAGAAATTTCGTGGAAACGCACAAAAATTTCATTTTTCGTTCAACCCACATGCAAAACTTTAAATTTTTTGGTTTGCAACCTTCATTAAGCTATAACGAGCACCCCGTTGTCTGTGACCCGAATTCAGGAGGTCGCGGGTTTGATCCTCGTGGCCAGCCTACCTGACCCATGGGTTTATTCGGCGTTTTCCTCAGGTTACCAAGCAAATGCTGGGATCCACCGATCATCCCCCGTTACCATATATAGATCTGTTAGTTTAAGGTAATTCATCTGTGAAATTAAGAAAATCCACATATGTAGGATATATTGTTGAAATTCTATACCCGTTATTACAAACAATAACATTAATATTTGCGTCATATTTAAAAATTACAGCTTGTACGATATTTAAATAAAAATTCTGTATGAATTCATTGGTGTAATGAAAATACTGCACACAATGCAATTAAAAAGTCTGATGTGTTTCATTCACATGAGCTTCTGTAGCTGTTCCACAGACAAACAAACTATCCTTGCAAAAGATTATTTTATCTACGTTATGTTAATCAAGATAAACATTGTCAGAATTGATTTTTTACTTTCTTCTTTGTAAATAGAAGGAAAATAAGGGAATATATTAGGCTAAAGCGATAAACATATATTTTAAAGCCTGATCGCTAAATGAAACAATTTAAATTCGGTTCTTTTGTTTGCTAAGATTAAATTGCCTGTCTTAATGAGATCTACATTTTTTTGTAGTAAGGTTTTGTCTATCTCTTACTAGTAATACAACAGTCTTAAAAAGGTCATCCAGAATGAAGTGTTCTTCAGAGGCTATTGCCCGAAAATTAAAGATATACATTTTATTTTTCATGAAAATGTCTTACACATATGATTTTTAATAAAAAATCGTTGCAGCCATTTTTGAGAGAATCATTATTTTCAAAAAAATTCCATGTAAAGGGCAGTTGTGGATGGGGGGATTTTCTTGAAACTCTTTGTGTCGCATTGTTGGAAAATAGTGAATTTAAATACTAGGTTTGGTATTTAACCGACTTTTCGTTTTGAGTTATGCTGCCCACATACACACATAAACAGACAGACATACATAGGACATGTTTCTAATTTTTTTTTATTCAAGGGTTTTAAAATATGAATTTCCGGTGAAATCTCGATATCGAATTTTTAGGTGGAATACAATACTCTCTCTATCCCCATGTACATTGTACATACGGACTAGAGAAAGTATTAGTCACAACAAAAATTTAAGTTTTACAGTAAATAAGTTCTGGAAAAACATTTGTCATATCATATAACCCCTAAAATTATTATATAAAGTGACTCTCCAAAAATTATTACTTTGAAACTTAATTTCTCAAGAGACACGTATTATTTCGAAAACGTTATGTCTGTTTTCTATTGTAATTGTGTGAGGCAGTAAAAAGGTTTGGAAACAATTGGTAAAGAATTTCATCGTAGGAACATTTTGAGCATGAAAGGATATTGGGAAAAGTTTGCGAGAAAACAAGATTTAAAGTTGGGCGCGCCTATTAATGAGGATGTGTCTATCCATTGATAGTTTCAATTAATTCGTGCTTCAAATGCACCAAGTAGAAAAAGCGATCTATTTTCTTAAAGTTGGACATTCATATTATTTATTAAAAGAAACGCTTTTTTTGTTTTTTGTTTTGTTTTAATTTTCACAATTTTCGTCAGGTTTCACAGATGAATCACCTTAATAACACGAAATACATTTTTAACTAAAATTATATGTAGAAATTTCTTCCACTTGGTGTAAAATACACAGTAGGTTGTATCTTATCCTACCTAAGGCATTACATTTAAAGAGTATATTAGAAATAGCTTCATCTTCATTACACAATCCGCATTTTAGTTCTTGTTTTAAGATTCCCGTTGTATGCAGGTGTTCCCTTAATGTACAATATCCCATTAATAGCTCAATAGCCCAGTTACTCGGTTTATTTGGGAGCTATTGAGCTTTAGTTCATCTTCAGTAAGCAATGAGGATATTCACTTATCATTCGCTTGTATTCTTCCTCTGAGGAAAGAGAATGGGATTTCAAGGCCACTGCGTATTAACCTGTGCTTAAAAAAATTGATTGTAACTTAAGCCTACTGCATTCCCTTAATCCCATTGAACTTATAAGGTAATATTCAATACGACAATATCTGCAAATGTTTATCTCTATTAACATTGAGTAGATCCAATAATGCCTATAGCTTTATTAAAGAGTGAGTGGAGGAAGTTTTGCGAGTGCAATACATCAGTGGTTTTAATTTTTCTAATTTAAGTCATATATGTTTTTCTGCACGTTGTAGTCATAACAAAATCTGATATGTTCATTTACATGACTTTCTATAGCTGTTCCGCAAACAAACATTTCTTGCAAAAGACTATTCTTTTATCTACATCATGCTAATCGAGATAAACATTAGTAGAAGTGGTCTTATTACTTGTCTCTTTGTAAGTAAAAGGAAAATAAGGGAGTGCACTTGGTTAAAGTGATAGTCAAATATATGAATAACTGTTGAAATTTGGTTCTCTTTACTTGCTAGGAGTAAACAAAAGACAGAAGAAAAGAAAGATGATTTCCCCTTTAAAAAAGTAGGTAGCTTAAAACTGAAACCAATAACATGGAATATTTCGGACTGTGTTATTTCATAAATTGTGTTTTAACGAGCTCGTCATTTTATGTACACATAGTAGGTTTTATGTATCTCATTTGGTTTACCAGTTATACAAAAAATGTACAGTAGCCATTGAGAATGAAGAGGTATTCAGAGGCTGTTTCCAAAAAAAATTAAAGGTATACATATTGTTTGTCATAAGAGTGTATTAAGCATATGGTACTTTAATCAAACTTGTTAGAGCCATTTTGAGAGAATCAAAACTTTAGATAAATGTTCTATGTAAAGGGTAGTTGGGGGTGTGGTATTTCCTGAAAATCTTCGTCTTGTATCCTTGGAAGGTACTGAACTTAAATCCCAAGTTTGGTATTTAACGGACATTTCGTATTTTGAGTTATGCTCTCCAGAGACACACACATGAACCCTTTTCTGTTTATTACTTTCGCTTACTTTCCGGCATGTACAATGCAAGTAGTGGATAAAGGAGGTATCGTATTCCACCCAAATATTCGATATCGAGATTTCACCGGAAATACATGTTTTAGGACCCCTGAATCAAAAAAAAAATCACAAAAAGGTTCGTGTGTGTATTTAAGTTTGGTATCTTCCAAGGATCCGACACGAAGATTTATGAGAAAATCCCCCGACGCCAAACTATCCTTTACATGGAAACATTTTCGAACATATTATTTATCTTATATTTTTGTTAAAATACCACACATAAAAGCCATTTTCATCACAAATAAAATTTACATATTGAATTTTCTGGGAACAGCTTCTAAAGGCCTGTTTATTCTGGATGAGTTTTGTCGAATTTTACATAACTGGTAAACCGTAAGAAATAGCCAAAAACTTACTGCACAAAAGATTAGACCTCGTTAAGATACACAATTTATGTCATGTACACTTTTTTCGTGGAGTTTACCGTTTTCGAGATATTCCTTGTTATTAGTTTCAATTGTAAAGTAATTAGATATACTTTTATCAGACAGGAAGTGTCTGTTTTTATTTTGTTTTACTCCTGACCAAGCAAAGAAGCGATTTGCAATGACAATCGTATAACGAAAGCTTTTAAAACATTTGACTATCACTTTGGCATTGCGCATTCCTCTGGTATCCTACTACTTATAAAGAACTAAGTAATAAGAGCATTCTGCTAATAATTATCTCTTTTGTAAGAAGTTTGTTTAAGATCAGCTGAGAAAGTCATGTGAGTGTAACAGAATTTTTTGCATCGTATTTCCGGTGAAATCTTGGTTTCAAATATTTGGGTGATATACAATACCTTCTTTATCCACTGTGTACATGTTATATAATACGCGCTAGGGAAAGTAAAAAATGGGTTAATCCTTTTTTTTTCTATAAACAGTTTACTTATATTTGTAGTTTTAAACAGTAATTAGTGTTAGTAATGTATTTAATTATTTTGAAATTTATTTTTGTGATTTTTCCATGCGATTACTATTAGGTGTTCTTTACAAGAGCGTTTTCCTACTTTGTACCCCTCGAGACGTATTGGACTTCTCAACATTCCAAACCTGTGACGTAATCGCGTTTATCTCTTACCGAATAAGGCAAGAAATGACATCCTGCTTCGTAATTGGTTGAATCGAGTTCGATGATAGAATTTGAACCTACCAATCCTTTTTCCGTTTTCTTTTTGTAGTATGTTTTAAAAGTCACATAACTTGACCAAACAAAATATAAAATTACATTTATGAATATGGAGTGTAAAATGATTTCTTTCGTAATAATTTGTATAATATCCTTTTTACCACCTTTATTTATATTGAGGAGAAGAGAAAAAATTGATAAAATGTATTAAAATAACTATATAGTAATGGTGATCGCTTTTAAATTTATGTAATAATAAAAGTACAAAAATGAACTTTTGGAAACACAAGGTACTATTTGAAAAAAAAAAAAAAAAAAAAAAAAAAGAGTCACAAGTATAATATTCCGATAATAAAAGCATAAACATTCGGATAAAAATAGGTTTTTCTGCCTGATAAAGCTCAAAGCTTCATAATGATTTTTAAAGAGAACATAGTTCAAATAAATTCTTTATGCTAGATACATTTTTACTTTTACTAGCCCATATATACAATGCACATAGAGGATAGAGAAGGTATTGTATTCCACCCAAAAGTTCTATATCGAGATTTCACCAGAAATACATGTTTTGAGACCTCCGGATTAAAAGAAACATTTTTAGAAACCTGTCCGAGTGTGAGTGTTTGTGGGCAGCATAGCTCAAACACGAAAATTCCGTTTAAAACCAAACTTGGTATTCAAGTTCAGCATCTACCAAGGATACGCCACGAAAATTATCAATTACACCTTACACGGAATATCTTTCGAAAATTTATCCTCAAAAATGGCTGCAACGATTTTTATTAAAATATGGTCAACATATTTTCATGACAAAATAAATATAAATTTTGAACTTTCAAGGAATAGCTTCTTAAGATCCCTTCTTTCTGAATGACTTTTGTATAATTTTTGTGTAACTGGTAAGTCGCAAGAAATAGACAATAACTTACTAAGTAGATCACATTAAAACACAATTTATGTATATATATATATATATTTTTCATAGAGTTAACCGTTTGCGAGAAATTCCGAGTTATCGCTTTCAGTTTTAAGGTATTTGAACTTTTCTGAAAAGGAGAATTCTTTCTTTTTGTCTGTCTTTTGTGTACTCCTAGCAAGCAAGAGGGAGCGAATTTGTATTGTTTCTCTTAGCGTTCGGCTTTTCAAAAAATCTGACTATTGCTTTAGCCTGGTGTATTCCCATACTTTCCTTCTATTTAGAAAGAAGAAAGTAAGAAGACCAATTCTGGCAATTCTTATATTGATGACCATAACGTAAAAAAAAAGAATAATGTATTTTATGGTAAATTTGTTTGTGGAATAGCTAGAAACCTCATGTGAATGGAACACATTAGATTTTTTAGGTTGCGTTAGAAATGACGTTTTAAACTGTTTCACTTTTAAAGCTATTTTCTTGAAATTTTGTAAGCTTGATAAGAGCAAAGAAAAGTGAGCGCAAAAATTGATAACTTAGCTCAGACAATACAATTAAATATTTTAATTACCGAAAGAAATGAAATTGTCAATAACTGCCTTGGGCATTCACATTTGTCAGAGAATTATAATAGCGATAGTTTCTGATAGTTTATTATAGTAAAAATAAACACAAGTATTTAAGTTGAAGTTGTTAGTTGTGAAGAAATATTTTTTTCTTTTTATGAAGTTTTGGTATTAAAATTTTCCTTGTTTTTTTTTTTTCAGTATCCAGTGATTTTTTTTTTAGCAAATGAATAATGCAATCATATAATCTATGCTAAACTTTTTAGATAGCACACCTTGGATTGTGTTTGTAAATTTGCATCCAAGTCGGAGTAAAACTGAAACTCAAGGATGAATTTCATGCACAGGAATGTGGAACTGAGAAAACGCCACAAGCAGAAAGGAGAATAGGGTAATTTAAACATGTTGCTGGGCTTTTAAAATTGCGGATTGTGAAAAATATTGGGCCAATATGATTCATAGGTGTGCATACAATATGTATTAGTATATAATCGACAATTATAATATTTTACACCCCCCCCACCAAAATTCAATCTCAGTGTCTTAAAAATTACTATGTTTGTAACTATATAGAATTAATTAATATAATCGCTCTCAGTGAGAGTGAAAGCATTTAAAATCATAAAACTCTCATTCTCAAGGATGACAGTATACTAAAATAGTCTGTTTACAATATTGCAGGTCATAATGTTGCTGATTTGATGTCTCTGCAATGGATCAAGAAAATCTCTGCAAATTTCAAAATTGTAGTTTAAACTAAAAACGTTGACGTTTTATATAAGTTTTTTTGTTTAATAAAGATTTTGTTCTAAAGATTTTGTTTATTGCTCTATTTATACCCTGGTATCCTGATTTGTTGAACCTTTAGAAAGCTATAGAATCTTCTTTGAAGTAATGAAGCTGTTTTTAGGTTCTGAAACCTCAGAGAGAATCATTAATATTATTAGTTATTTAAAATATTTTGTGTATCGCCATATCTGCTCAATGCTTTGCAGAATACTTGGTTGTAACTTTAGATAATATTCTAGAAATGGCTTAAATAAAATAATGGATGCTTCTTTCTGGTGGTCAGGATTTTTTTTCGTAAACATTATAAATTCAATTTATTCATTTTATGAACTAATTTTTATCATCTTTAAGCCTGGTTCAAGTAGCATTAATATTATATTCATTATACCATAATTTCATGTATTATTCCCTGTATTTAAACTCACAATAGCTGAGTAAAAATATTGTCATAAATAAAATACATTCATATAGAGTTTCATCCGTGGAAAAAATTAATATTTTGGAATGGTAGAACCAGATTAAAAACAATTCAGTACTATATCGGCAATTGAAGCAGAGATCTTCGGCTTTTAGTGGCATAGACCAGAACTACTTTGGCAGCACACCGATTCAAAACTAAAATTCCCCAAAAGGACTCGTGCATTTCCCGGTAAACCTCAAAGCGGTTTCAAATGCATTTTGAGATTAACATGTGGATTTGCTTGCAACTGCTTTAAATTAATACATGTGTGACTTTCCGAAAATCTCTAGTAGAAATATATCTTGTTGAAAATGTCAACATTTAATGTATATCAGTTGTTGAACATAATAACAACATGCTTCAAAATTCTAGCTTGCATGATTATGGCTACAATATTTTTATGGTCTAATGTTATAAAAAAATATGCCACACGATGAATTTTTAAGTGCAATTCAAGTTTTACGTTAAATGAATTTGTAAATATAGCTATCATGTCAGCTTGTTTATGTTAGTCCCTAATTATTGTAGAAAAATTATGCTTTAACTCTCCAAATCTTTTGATGTTGCAGAAGTTAATATTTTATTTCTTGAAATTGGAACATTGTTTAAAATATATGGTGCTTTCTTTAATGTATTTTTCAGAGAGACTGTACAAATATTTTAAAACAAATTGCTAAAAAATTACATCGTGTGAGGCATTTTCAGTATGGAGTATTATAAATGTGTGTAATTATGCGTGCAAGTATGCACTCCTTCTGTAAGATAAATGTTTCTTACCAGAGCAGTCAAAATTATTAATATTAATCTCCGAATCTGCCAGCATTTATGAGCTAAGTAATATTTTAGCAGTTTAGAACAATTTTCTTCAGAAATGTAGCACTGAGATGGGGTGACCGAACCTGAGAAGCTAATTAGGAGTTAAACCATATGCTACCACAGTTTTATGCAATTAGTTATTGAGTCGCAAGAACTAATATTTAAGCTGTAAGAATCAGTAGCTGAGTTTTCCTGAGAATTTTCTTCAGCCAAACAAGAGCTAGGTAAGTCTGCTTGTTTTTCTTATTCTTTCTTTCTTTTAGCCACATTATAAGTGGTGTGCTGAGATGCCACTTGTCACTTAATAAGATTGGAGGGCATACTTCTTTCATCTATCGCCATTTATACCACCGCAGAGTAAAGGAACATGGCAACCATATACACCATAAAATCCAATACTATGTAAAACTTCACTTCAAACCCAGCATGCAATGATCAGGAATACAATCTAACGGAAAACTTAACTGATTATTGTAAACAAACCACTGACATTTCATAAATTAATTTACAGAATGAAAATACCCTCTTGGATATATTGTAACAACAAAATAACAAATTATAATTATAATTAATAATAATTATTAATACTAATAATTAATAACTAATATTTATAATAATAGTACTAAGAATAGTAATAGTAGTAATAATAATTATTATAATGCTAATAATATTGATAATGATTATAATGATAATAATAACGATGATGATAATAATGATGATAATGTTAATGATAGTAATAATAATAAAAATAATAATAAATTAATAATTATAATAATAAATAATAATTAATAAGTCTTTAATGATAAGGGTAATAAAATAATAATAAATCATAATTCATAATAACAATAACAATAGTAATAACAATACTAACAATAATAAAACACTAACAATTGTACGTAATAATAAAAATGATAATAGTAATGTAGATATTCATAATGGTATTAATAGTGATAATAATGATACTAATAAAGCTGATGATAATAATAGTAATGATATGGATGGATGCATGCATTTTTTGTGGTGTTTAACGCGCGCTTTAATTACTAATGGCACCACAGGAGGTGACACTGGTGATACATGAATGATGATGGAGTACCGGTGGAATGCGATGGCGGGGAAACCAGAGTACCCGGAGAAAACCCGCCCTAGCGCCGCTTTGTCCACCACAAATCTCACATGCGGTCGATTGGGATCGAACCCCGGCCGTCTAGGTGAGAGGCTAGTGGTCTAACCACTTGGCCACGGCGCGGCCCCGGATGGACGAATGGACGGACGGACGGATCAATGGATAATTTATTTACCATAGGAAAACAAATATTCATGACATCGACAAAAACTGTACAATTATATTAACAAATCAAGTAACTTTTACACTATAAAATTCATTTAGACTATATAGAGTATTTGACCTCAATGTGGTACTGACCCTACTCTTAAAAACCTGAAATAATAGTTGTCTTATAAGCAAAGGTATGTTATTGTAAAGCTTAAGAGATATATAATGGAAACTACTTGTACTTATACTGTATTAACTCCTATGTGTATATATTGGAATTACTTCGAGTATCTTGACTATGTACAGAAGCACAATTTGTATATTCAGTAATATGTTTCTTTATATACAATAGACAGGCCAGAACGTACGTCGAGGGCAGAGTAAGTATACCAGATTTAATAAAAAGTGCTTTACAATGTAACTTAGATGAAGCTCCATAAATTAATCTCAAGACTTTCTTTTGCAATACAAACACTCTAAAAGCAGATGTATGGTTACCCCAAAGTAAAAGACCATAGTTAAGGTGAATATGAATGAAGCCATAATAAACTATAATTAATGATTCAGTAGTGATATTATTTTTTAATACTCTTAACATAAATAAGACCTTGCTTACTTTCTTAGCAACATATTCAGTATGAGTTAGCCCACAAATATTAGATTCAAGGTGCAGGCCAAGAAATTTAACTGATTCTTTCTCGTCAATATTATCTCTCCTTAAACTAAAATGCAATGTTTCAGTTTTTGTATTGTTAATATTTAAAGTATTGGCATTACACCACAGTTGACCTAATTTAGTTAATTTTAGTTTATTATATTTGTGTAATCATTACTTATATTTAAAGACAGATCATCAGCGAACATAAATATCTCACAGTAAGGACTACAAATAAAATTGGGAAGGTTATTAATGTATATTAAAAACAATACCGGTCCCAATACTGAGCCTTGGGGTACATCATATCTCAAAAGTTTAAAAGATAACATTTTACTATTATTTAAAGACACATCCTGGTGTTTATTGCTAAGATATGAGAATGAAAGATTAACACTGCAGTCATTAAATCCATAAAATTTTAATTTAAGAAGAAGAGTTGCATGAGATACAGTATCAAAAGCCTTCGTAAAATCAAAGATTCGACCACGCATTACCTTTCCAGATTCAAGTCCTAAAAGGCAACGTTTATAAAATGATATTATTGCATTTGTAGTGCTTAAAGAATTCCGAAACCGAAACTGGTACTTATTTAATAAGGATATCTCTTCAAAATATTTGTATACATGTTTATTAATTAAGATCTCAAAAACCTTTGACGCCGACGGTAGTATACTTATTCCCATATTCTGCTCTATTACCCTTCTTAAAAATTGGAACTACTTTGACATACCTAAAGGCACCAGGAAACTGGCCAATCAATACAAAAATTAAAAATATGAGTTAAAGGTTCTGATATATAAATGGCTGCCATTTTGATTAATTTAGAATTAGTACCATACACATCAAAAGAAGAAATATTACTTAAATTTAATATAGCAGAGTATACGTCTTCTACACCAACATGTCCAAAAGCAAACTCAGTATCAGGTTTAGACATCATTTCCAAGATAATTTTAGGTTCACCGGGAGATACACTACTTACAAGTTCGTCAACTTTGTCAATAAAATATGAATTAAATACCTCAGGATTAACATCTGAAAATGATGCTTTAGGGTTATTATTTACAATACCATTAATGACAGACATGGTTGCTTTAGATTTATTTTGTGAACCACTAACAAGTTTCGAAAAACAATCAGTTTTTGTATTTCTTAGACTACTCTGATATAGTTTCTTAACGTTATTATACATATCTTTGGCTTCTGGGATTCCATGATACACATAAAATTAAAATATTTCAAACAATTAATTTTAAGATTATGGAGATCACCTGTGTACCGCTCTTTATTAGATCTTTTTTCTTTAGGTTTAAATAAGACTAAAGGAAACGTCAACTCAATTACCTCTAAGAAAACAGAAATAAAATAATTAACTTTGGCATTTAACTCAGTGATATTATATAAGTAAAGCCAACACACTTTACGTAATAGAAAAGTAAAATAGCCACAATTTTGTTCAGTTATGACTCGTTTTGGCATTAGAATATTATTATTATCACCTTTTTTATTATCATCACCATTTCTAAGTTTATTGGCATCGAAAACAAACTGTATAGCGTCGTGAGCTGAATAAAGTGTGGGCACAACACATGCTTTACAATAATTTTCAATGTTGGTGACTACATTATCAATACATGTTCCAGCGTCATGTTTTGTGCTGAGGCGAGTAGGGCGATTAATTATATGTCTGAGACAAAAACTTGTAAATAAATCAATAAGGTCAGGTACTTCAATGGTGCTAGAACAAAAGTCAATATTAAAGACACCACTTAAAATAATGTGTACTGAGTAACCATATTTATGTAACAACATAGTAAAAAGTACATTAAGATAAGTTAAGAAATAGGTAAAATTGATTTTGTTGTTGTCAGGTACCCTCTAAAAATGTATACCTATAAGTTTCATATTTCGAATATATATCTAACAAGCTTCAACTCAAATTGTCTAGCAATGTTTTTAAGATTAATGCCTTTGCTAGCTACAATGCCATTGCGTATAAATATTGCAGAACCACCATGCATATTACTAGGAGGCCTGCAATAACAATCGCCCAACATAAAATCAGGAATGTTCAATAAAACCAGTTCATCATAACATAGCCAGTGTTCAGTAATGCACAAAATATGTACGTTTAGTTCATTCGTAAGAATGGAAACGTAGTCAAGTTCATTCGTTAAACTTTGAGAATTCCAGTATAATATATTTGTATTGGACTCAGATATGAAATTGTAATCAACAATATTATTAAAGCTGAGTGAAGCTGTCGCAGTCTTTGCAGTTTTCTGTTGCTCAGCATGCTGATCCAGTCTAATTTTACCATAAAACTGAGAGACGAAACATCCTGCTGGCCAATATTTTGAGTTAAATATTTCATCAAACTGTTTTCCTCCTCTTCAATATGAAAGGAAGCATATGTGTCATATTTAGTTTTCAATTTTGTGACTTTGAGTGCCTTCAGATGATAGTTGCTTAAATGTTGCGTCATTTCACTCTCGGTAACATCAGTGGCCAGCCTACTAACAGCAATTGCCATTTTTTCTATACAACTTTAATACTGTTAGTGGCACTTGTTCCACACAACACTGGTTTAATAATAATAATAATAATAATAATAAAAATGTAATAATAGTAACAATAATAATAAAATACTACTACTACTACTACTACTACTACTACTAATAATAATAATAATAATAATAATAATAGAAATAATAAAAAATTATACGTAAAAGTGAATAATAATAATGACAATTACAATAGTAATAACAATAATGATGATAATGATAATATTAACGATGATAATAATAATAATGGTAATGAGAAGTATAATAATAATAACTAATAATAATGATAATGATAATCATGATGATACTTATAATTATAATCATAATCATATTGATAATAGTAATAATACTAATAATATAATAACAATATTAATAATGATGTTATAAATCTATTATTCCTTATTATTAGTATTATTTATATAATTATTATTATTATAGTTATCATCATTATAATTATTATTAGCATCATCATCATCATCATTACTATTACTATTATTATAATTATGCACTAATTTTATTGACATTTCCGCATATCTTCTAGACAAAAAATATCCAATTTATGAACATTCTCCCACACAATTAGTTTCAAAGATATTAAGGGACGTAACAGCCAAAATTTTCATATCTATTTCAGTATCTGTCGGAGTAGATACCTTTTGATTATTGTTAATATTACTAAATAAACAAATAAACAAACAAATAGATAAATTGTACATCAATTAATCTATCAAGCATGAAAATAAAAATAGAACTGAACGTTTGTTTATACAAATATTTAATTGCTACTAAACCCAGTACAAAGATTACTCATTGTTTAGTATGCATTTTTCTAAAGTGTATTTCTAGCACTTTAGTAAATTGCCTTTATTATTTTGGTGTCCCCTTAAAATTATATCAGCACTATTTCTTCCTTTTTTAAAAGGAAAACAACTAAATCAACTTCAGAAAGTGACAAAGGATGTTAAAGTTAACCAATCCAGTACGAGACAAATAATGCCCTGCTGAGTTTTTAAGTAGCAAAGCTTCGACGTTTTAAGTTCATTCGCAGCCAAAACACACATCTCATGTCATCAATCCTAACGACATTGGGCTGTATACCTGTATAGTTAGGATACTTCATTAGTTACTTTAAGATTTGCATAGCTGCTTCGTATTTTTAAATTGTTTTATTAAAAAACGACTTTGATTGCTTTTCCGTGTGGGTAGCCCATGAAAACCGGTCCCATGTACAGACTGCTTCCCAGTCAATTACACACGAATTGGTGCTCGCCTCGATCAGATACAACAAATAGGTAAACATGCAATAATTTCATTATAAAGTAACAACAAATAATATAATGCAAAGGTCTATAGTTACAAAACCAGTCGAAACAGCTTCACAACAATAGATAGCAATTGACGGGCGACAGTGAGCATTCTTGTACTTGCGGCCTGTTTTTTGTGCGCTATTCTGTAGAACCTTATTTTCTCGTGTTAATTCGATTGTTTTAATCACTTGACCATGTTTTTGTTAAAATTATGTACAGTGCAACTTATTTAGGCAAATCAAACCCAATCACCGTACACTAATCACAATACAGATAAAGTCTCAAAAGCTTATAAAACAAATCGCATTGTTATTTGAGCTTCAGACATTGGGAGATTTAAGGAAGAAAAATAAAAATGGAGCATTATTGTATCAACTTTTTATAAAACCATTAACATAAACCATGTTATAAGTTAAAAACATGGTAAACAACTGAATGCATTTACAATAATAAAGAAACGTTTAGGTTTTGCGGTATAACTGAAATGGTTGGTACAACACCAGTTTCTCAAAACAACTTATAGAATTGCCCAAAATGTGTTCTTCACTTTTTAAGTGATAAGTCAATTCCATGGTTGGCGCTATATCCGCCGAGGAACTAGGAAAGCCGATTTATAACCAGTGCATTAGAATCAGAAATTTTCGGCCGATTTTCACACAATTTTTACGAATAATAATCATTAGTTATTTCCTTATAGGTACAAGAGAAATAAGGGAATATATTAGGTTAATGCAATAGTTAAATCTATTAAGGCTGGTCGCCAAGTGATGACTTTGACATTCCGTTCTCTTTGCATTGTCAGGAATAACTATGAAATGGTTAACTCTACAAATGTACTAATGTAAAATGCTTTTAATGAGATCTACATTTTTGTGCAGTGTGAGTTTTTATCTATATACTGTGGTTTATGCTAAAGTTCTCCAGAATGAAGAAGACGTTTTTTGTATTTATGGACGCTCTTTAACTGCTGTGGTTATCAGCGTCGCATTCTATACTGAGCGTGAAATACCGCTTAAGTTTGCTCAGAGGCCTCTCTATCAACCAACGACACGGGACCAACGGCTTTACTTCCCTTTTAAGGAAGCTATGCTAAGGATTTTTTCTCCCGAGAAAAACCATCGTCCTACGCCGGGTTCGAACCCGCGACCTTAGGTCTATGAAGTTAGCATGGTAATCACTACACCACGGAGGGCTATTCCCCAAAACTAATATTAACATTTTATTTGTCTGTAAATTCTAAATGAAATCAATAAGATTCGCTTCTCTGTGCTGGCTAGGAGAGAGCAAAAGAGAGATGACAATCGAATTTGAGAAACGTTGAATACCAAAACGGGAAGTATGAGCTTGGAATATCTCGAAAACGGTTAGCTATACAAAAATGTTTAAGACATAAAATCTGTGTCTTAGTGAGATCTACATTTTTTGTGGTAACTTTTTGTTTATCTCTTACGGTTGGACAATTATGCAAAAATTATACAAAAGTCATCCAGAATGAAGAATTCTTCGGAGACTATTCGCACGTAATTCAAGATATACATTTCGTTTGTTATAAAAATACGTTAAACATATGACATTATAATAAAAATCAGTAGAACCAGGTTTGAGAAAATCAAAACATTCGAAAAATGTTCCATGTAAATGGCAGTTGCGCGTGGGAGAATTTTCTTGTAAGTGTTCGTATCACATATTTGGAAGATACTTGACTTAAATACCAAGTATGGCATTTAACGGACTCTTCCAATTTGAGCTAAGCTGATCATAGCCATACACACACACACACTCACCCACACATACGCACACACACATGTATGGACATGTTTCTAAAACGTTTTCTTAATCAGGGGGTCTCAAAACATGTATTTGCGGTTAAATCCCGGTATCGAATTTTGGGTGGAAAACAATACATTCTCTATCTACTATGTATACATTGCACACATATGTTAGAGATAGTAATAGATGACATTTAGTCAGTGCATAAGTGAATTCATAGATTGTTAAAACTTATTTCATAAGCCTTTTTAAACACAATTAATTTTTACTTTCTCTACAGCTATCTACTATGTGCAGAGTGTATAGAGGAAGTGTTGTATTCCGCCCAAACATTTGATACCGAGATTTCACCGGAAATACATATTTTAGGAACCCCTGAATCCAAAAAGGATATTTTCAGAAAAAGGTCCGTGTCTGTTTGTGTGACTGTCAGTCTGTGTCTGTGGACAGGATAGTTCAAAAACGAAAAGAAGTTAAACATCAAACATGGTATTTACGGTTAGTATCTTCCAAGCATGCGACACGAGGATTTTCAAGAAAATTACCCCACCCCAAACTACCCTTTACATGGAAAAATTTTCGAAAATTAAAATTTTCTCAAAACTGGCTCTAACGATTTTGACTAAAATTCCACATGTTCAAAACATCACAAATAAAATATATAACTTAAATTTTCTGGGAATAGCTCCTGAAGATCTGCTTATTCTGGATGAATTTTGCATAATTAGGAAACCGCAAGAGATAGACAAAACTTACTACACATAAATGTAGATCTTCTTAAAATATGCGGTTTCAGGCACTTTTTACGTGGAGTTGACCGTTTTCGAGATATTCTTTGTTATTAGTACTTAAACATTACTCATGCGGGTACTTTTCAATTTCAGCCACGCAAAGAAATGGATTTTAAAACATTTGACTGTCAGTTTAGGCTACAGTATTCCCTTATAACCTTCTATTTGTGAGGAACTAAGTTGCAAGATCGTTTCTGCTTATGCTTATCTCGATTAGCATGAAGTAGATAGAAGAATAAGCTTATTAACAATATTTTTTTTTAAAAATATAAAGTCATGTGAATGAACCACATCAGAATGTTTTCTATAAGGAAATATTAGCTAACGTTAAGAATAAAATTTTATAGCAGGTTTTTAATACATTATTAATATTAACACAGAAATAAACATTGTTAGTTTAGTAATCCATGCTGAAATACTACGCTGAAAACCTAATCGAAATTAAAATGTTTAAATTATTTTGGAAAGGCTCATTCCATTGGAAAAATAGATGCAAAAAAAAATAGAATTTAAACATACCAATCCTTATTCCGTTTCATTTCTGTATTAGGGTTTAAAAGTCATAACTTGATCAAACAATATATAAAATAACATTTATGAATACGGAGATTAAAATGATTTCTTTCTTAATAATTTTTATAATCCTTTTTGTGACCTTATTTATGTTGAGATGAACAAAAAGATGCATAAAATATATTAAACATAACTATATTGTATTTCTGGTCACTTTTAGTTTTATGTAGTGATGAAAATACAAAAAAGAAATTTTTAAAGCACAAGGTGTTATTTGAAAAAAAGGTCACAATTTGGAAAAACAAGTTTCCATTTGAAAACAATACTTTTATTTATATATGATTCCACAATAGATAAACCATGAACATTTTAGTTTCAGTGTGCTAAACAATTAATTTAGCTATTTAACATCTAGAAAAGTTTTCAAGAACTGTATTTGTTTTTATTTATTAAAACCTTTAAAACGTTCCTAAAAATTTACCAAACTCTATATAGAACCCTGACATTTTGAGCCCGCGATATGTATTTTTTCAAACTTCAAACTTCCTTTATGTACCTAATAATAATGTCCTTAATTAATGTTCAAACTATTCATGTAAGTATATAAAATAATCCCTTGTGACTGTTTATTTCATATAATGTTTAGGAAATACTGTTCCGTAATGATGAATACTTCCAACTGCGTGCATTACTAAAATTGGTGAGAGATACTATCTACAAAGTTTTCCTCACATTGAATTGAAGTTTAAGAAGGTCTATATGAAAGTGTATGTGTAAAGTTTTATCAAATCGTATCACATAGTTCGTGAAATAGAGGTAATACATTTTGAAAAGTATAACATTCCGATAAGAAAAGTAGGTATAACATTCAAACAAAATTATGTTTTTCTGCGTGATAAAACTCAAAGCTTCATTATGATTTTAAAACAAAAACACAACATAGTTCATTTAAGTTCTTTATGTCAAATAAAAATTTACTTTCTCTAGTCCATATGTACCGTGTACATAACCGATAGAGAAGATATTGTATTCCACCCAAAAATTGTATACCGAGATTTCACCGAAAATACATGTTTTGAGACCCCGGAATGGAAAAAGAAATCTAGAAACCTGTCCGAGTGTGTGTGTCTGTGGGTAGCATAGCTCAACACGAAAATTCCGTTAAAACCAGACTTTGTATTTGAGTTCAGTATCTTCCAAGGATGCGCCACGAAGATTATCAATTACTCTTCACATGGAACATCTTTCGAAAATTTGGATTTCCTCAAAAATGGCTGCAACGATTTTTATGACAAAATGTAAATGTTCAACTTTCTGGAAATAGCTTCTAAAGAACCCTTCTTTGATTGACTTTTGCATACTTTCTGTATAACTGATAAACCACAAGAAATAGACAAAAGCATACTAAGTAGATCTCTTTAAAACACACAACTGATATAATTTTTTTTTTTTGTAGAGTTGACCATTTCCGAGCTATTCCGCGTTATTGTTTTCAGTTGTAAGGTACTTAAAGTAGTCTCAAAAGGAGAATTCTTTGCTTTCTCCATTTTTGTGTAATCCTAGCAAGAAAATAGAATGGAATTTCAATTTTTTACTTAGCGATCGGGTTTTAAAAAATCTGACTATTGCTTTAGCCTGGTGTATTCCCTTACCTTTCTTCTATTTAGAAAGAAGCAAGTAAGAAGACCAATTCTGGTATTGCTTAGCTTGACTAACACAACGTAGAAAAAAGAATAGGTAATCTTTTTTAAGGTAAGTTTGTGGAACAGCTAAAGAAACTCATGTGAATGGAACACATGAGATTTTTTAAGATGTATTAGATCTGACGTTTTAAACTGTTTTAATTTTAAGGCTATTTACTTGAAAATTTTGTAGGCTTAATACGAGCAAAGAAAAATGACTGCAAAAGCTGATAGCTTAGCTCAGATAGTATCTCAGATGATACAATTAAATGTTTTAATTAGCGAAAAAATAAAATTCTGAAAAACTGCCTTGCACATTCACATTTGTCAGAGAAATATAATAGTGGTAGTTTTTGATAGTTTATTACAGTAAAAATGAACATAACTAGTTATTTTAAGTTGAAGTTGTTAGTTGTGGAGAAATATATATATATATATATATATATATATATATATATATATATATATATATATATATATTTGTATTTTTTGTTTTCATGAAGTTCTGGCAATAAAATTTTCCTTGTGTTATTTTCATTATAAGTGCACATTTTATAGCAAATGAATTTTACTAAACTTTTTAGATGGTACATCTTTGTTTGTGTATGTAAATTTGCATGCAAATCAAAGCAAAACTGAAACTCAAGGATAAATTTCATGCACAGGAATGTAAAACTGAGAAAACGCCGCATGCAGAAAGGAGAAATAAGGGTTACAATGTAGCGTATGGGTGATTTAAACATGTTGCTGGGCTTTTAAATTAACGGATTCTGAAAAATGTTGGGCCAATATGATTCATAGGTATGCATACAATATGTATCAGTATATAATTAAAGAATCGACAATTTTAATATTTTACTACCCCTCACCCAAATTTAATCTCAGTGTCTTAAAAATTACTATGTTTGAAACTATGTGGATATAATCAATATAATCGCTTTCAGTGGGAGTGAAAGCATTTAAAATCATAAAACTCTTATTCTCAAGGCTGACAGTATTTTAAAATAGTCTGTTTACAATATTGCAGTCATAATGTTGCTAATTTGATGTCCCTGCAATGGACCAAGAACATCTCTGCAAAAGAATACTAACTGAATTTCAAAAGTATGCTTTAAAATACAAATGTAGACGTTTTATGTAAGTTTTTTTGTTTAATAACGATTTTGGTGTAAAAAATGTTTATTGCTCTATTTATACCCCTGTATCCTGATTTGTTGAACCCTTAGAAAGTTATAGAAACTTCTTTGAAGTAATGAGTATGTTTTTAGGTTCTGAAACCTCAGGGAGAATTATGAATATTATTAGTTGTTTAAATATTTTAGGTATAGCTATATCTGCTCAGTGCTTTGCAGAATATTTGGTTGTAGCTTTAAATAATATTCTAGAAATGGTTTAAATTAATAAGGAATGCTTTTTTCTGGTGGTCAGGATTTTTTTTCGTAAACATCATAAATTCAAATTACTCACTTTATGAACTAATTTTTGTCATCTTTAAGTCAAATTCAAGTAGCATATATATAAGTCATTCATTTATACCATAATTTCCTGTATTATTCCCTTAAATAAATCACAATAGCTGAGTGAAAATATTGTTATAAATCAACTACATTATATTTTGTTCGAATTATTAGGTGGAATACAATACCCCCTCTATCCCCCTGTACATACTGTATTAGTCACAACAAAAATTTAAGTTTAAAGCAAATAAGTCTGGAAATACATTTGTCATATCATATAACCCCTAAAATTATTATATAAAAATGACTCTCCAAAATTATGACTTTAAACTTAATTTCTCAAGAGACACGCATTATATCTAAAGCGTATATGTCTGATTTCTTTTGTAATTGTGTGAGGCAGTAAAAAAGTTTGGAATAACTTGTTAAAATTTTCATCGCGCCTATTAATGAGCATGTGTCTATCCGTTTATAGCTTCAATTAATTCGTACTTCAAATGCACCAAGTAGAAAAAGCGATCTATTTCCTTAAAGTTAGACATTCATGTTATTTTATTAAAAGACAGGATTTGTTGTTTTTTGTTTAGTTTTAGTTTTCACAATATTTGGTTTCACATATGAATCACCTTAACATATAGTAAATTTTTAACTAAAATTGTTTGTAGAAATGTCTTCCACTCGGTGTAAAATACACAGTAGGTTGCATCTTTTCCTACCTAAGGCATTACATTTAAAGAGTGTATTAGAAACAGCTTCATCCTCATTACACAACCCGGATTTTAGTTCTTGTTTTAAAATTCCCATTGTATGCAGGTGTTTCCTTAATGTACAATATCCTAGTAATAGCTCACTGGCCCAGTTATTCTGTTTATTTGGGAGCTATTGAGCTTTAGTTCATCTTCAGTAAGCAATGAGGATATTCACTCATCATTCGCTTGTATTCTGTCTGAGGAAAGAGAAAGGAATTTCAAGGCCCCTGCATATTAACCTTTGCTTAAAAAATTGATTGCAGCTTAAGCCTACTGCATTCTATTAATCCCATTGCACTTATAAGGTAATACGACAATATCTGCAAATGTTTATCTCTATTAACATCGAGTAGATGGAATAATGCCTATATCTTTATAAAAGAGTGAGTGCAGAAGGTTATACGAGTGCAATATATTGGTGGTTTTAATTTTTCTAATTTAAGCCATATATGTTTTTCTGCACGTTAAAGTAATACAAAATCTGATATGTTCCATTTACTTTACTTTCTCTAGCTGTTCCGCAAACAAACATTTCTTGCAAAACATTATTCTTTTATCTACATCATGCTAAACGAGATAAACATTAGTGGAAGTGGTCTTATTATTTGCCTCTTTGTAAGTAAAAGGAAAATAAGGGAATGCACTAGGTTAAAGTGATAGTCAAATATAGGAATAACTAGTCGTAATATGAAGCAATTGAAATTCGGTTCTCTGTACTTGCTAGGAGTAAACAAAAGACGGAAGAAAAGAAAGATAACTTCCTCTTTAAGCAAAGTAGGTAGCTTAAAACTGAAACTAATAACATGGAATATTTCGGACTGCGTTATGTCATAAATTGTGTTTTAACGAACTCTTCATTTTATGTATACATAGTAAGTCTTTGTCTATCTCGTACGGTTTACCAGTTCTACAAAAGTTGTACAGCAGTCATTCAGAATGAAGAGGTATTCAGAGGCTGTTTCCAAAAAAAAAAAAAAAAAAAAAGAATACATATGGTTTGTCATAAGAATATATTAAGCATATGGTATTTTAACCAAAATTGTTAGAGCCATTTTTGAGAAAATAAAAACTTTAGAAAAATGTTCTATGTAAAGGGTAGTTGGGGGTGTGGTATTTCCTGAAAATCTTCGTCTTGTATCCTTGGAAGGTACTGCACTTAAATCCCAGGTTTGTAATTATACTGACATTTCGTTTTTGAGTTATGCTCTCCACAGACACACACATGGTCCTTTTCTATTTATTACTTGCTCTTACTTTCCGGCGTGTACAATGCAAGTAGTGGATACAGGAGGTATTGTATTCCACCCAAAAGTTCAATATCGAGATTTCACCGGAAATACATGTTTTAGGACCCCTGGCTCAAAAGAATCATTTTCGAAAATTTTACTTATCTTAAAGATGGCTGGAACGATTTTGGCTAAAATACCACACATTAAAGCCATTTCCATCACAAATAAAATTATTATATTGAATTTTCTGGGAATAGCTTCTAAGGGCCTGATGAGTTATGCTGAATTTTACATAACTAGTAAACCGTAAGAAATAGCCAAAACTTACTGCACAAATATGTAGGACTCGTTAAAATACACAATTTATTTCATGTATTATTTCAATTCTATATTTTGTACATACAACATGTCACACACAGTACATTTTCCTACAAGAATTCAGGGTAGCTCTTCTTCAGCAATAGATAACATATTCATGAATATAGATAGAATTAAAACTTCAATAACCTTACCATTTGCAAATGGCCTTTCAGATCACGAGGCACAAATACTTCTCATTAAAGAGATAAACTTAAAGTTAAAACCAATCTACAAATATTTTAGAACACGAAAAATAGATGAAAGCTCCCTCACATTGTTTAAGTATGCCCTTCAACAAGAATCATGGACTGAAATCTATGAAATAAATGGAGTAAATGACAAGTTCAATCATTTCCTACAACATTTCAACTCTCATTTTGTAACATGCTTTCCAGTCAAATATTGTAAAATATATAATCAGAAGGAAAATAACACCTGGATTACAACAGGCATTAAAACTTCTTGCAAACATAAGCGAAAATTATACCAAGAATTGAAATACAATAAGACCCCATACTTAGAATGTCACTACAAAAAGTACTGTAAAATTTTAAAAGAAACAATAAAAGCTGCTAAAATAATGCATTACAATAAAGAGATATCCAGTTCTAATAATAAAATAAAAACTATCTGGAATATAATAAAAAGGGAAACAGGTAAGAGCTCTCAAGAAAGCCCCTCAACTGCACTGAATTCCGGTAATCAAAAAATTGATGATCCTCAAAAGGTCGCAGATATTTTCAACAATTTCTTTTTGAATGTAACAGATAAATTAAAAATAAACTATGGATGTAAAGAACCAGCAATAATTTTTTTGAAAACTTCTTTTGTAAACAAGGTCCCTGAATTTAAAGTAAAAATGACTACACAATTTGAAATAAAAAATATAATAAATTTGCTCAAGACCAAAAATTCCTCTGGATATGATGAAATATCAAATAAAATCCTAAAAACATGTTCTGACCTAATATGCATTCCCCTTAGCTATTTATATAACGAATCACTAAAGAGTGGAGTATTTCCTGACAGAATGAAGTACTCTATTGTCAAACCACTTTTTAAAAAAGGAAAACAAGATAATATATCAAATTATAGACCTATATCTCTCCTGTCTGTGTTCTCAAAAGTATTTGAAAAAGTAAAGTTCAATAGGCTCTATAATTACTTGGAAAAGAACAACTTATTTGCCAAAGAACAGTTTGGCTTTAGAAAAGGAGTAGCGACAGATAATGCAACCTACAAGCTCACACATAAAGTGTTAACAGCGTTAAATGAAAAGGAACATGTCGGTGGAGTCTTTTGTGACCTAGCGAAGGCTTTTGACTGTGAATCATGAGATTCTGATAGCTAAACTAAATTTCTATGGAATAAAGAATAACATATTAGATTGGTTCATTTCATACCTAGAGAAGAGAAAACAAAGGGTCGAAATTAATAACTCCAACGGGTATCAAAATAGTGCCTCAGAATGGAAGTCAGTAAAATTAGGTGTTCCCCAAGGATCAATCTTAGGGCCTCTTTTGTTCTTGGTTTACATAAATGACCTCCCATTATACATTAACAGTTTTGCAAGTATTTATTTATTCGCAGAAGACACTAGTGTTCTAGTAACAAGTAAAGATTTCAATGAATGTATAGTTAAATTAAACTATGTTCTAAATTGTATGTCAAATTGGTTCAAAGCAAACAAACTCTCAGTAAACCTTGAAAAAACAAAAACAATTAAATTTATAACTACTCGCTCACCACAAACGCACATAGATACATTAATGATACATTGTTAGAACAGCTAAATGAAGTGAAATTTCTTGGCCCTCAGGTAGATAAGCATTTGGACTGGAAGTCACATATTAGCTACATCACGCCTAAACTTAGCTCAGCATGTTATGCTCTCCGTGCACTGGTTAAATTTCACTCAATCGATACACTTAAGTGGGTGTATTCTGCCTACTTTAACTCTATCATCGAGTATGGAATAATATTTTGGGGTAATTCAGTAGATAGTAAATGCATATTCCGGATTCAGAAGAAAGCTATACGAATAATCTGTAATGCTTATAGCAGACAGTCATGCAAAGAACTATTTCAAAAATTGGGCATCCTCACCTTACCTTGTGTTTATATATTATCCATTTTAAAATTCTATGCAGTTAATCGACATAGTTTTATAACAAACAAGGAAATTCATAACATTAATACTAGACAAAAGGGATATATTCATCGTCCCAATGCCAATCTTCGTTGCTTTCAGAAAGGTATGTATTATGAAACAATCAAGATATTTAATGCTCTCCCCAGTAATCTCAAAGAAAATGTTGGGAATTTCAGGGCTTTTTAGGCCTCTCTTAAGGAGTGCCTTTGCAATAAATCATTTTACTCTGTATATGAATATTTAAGTGACAAATCTGTCTGACAATACCGTTAATAACCATTGTATTTATAAATATTACAATGTATTGCATTTTGTGTATATTGGTGTGTGTGTTTTATATTAAAATTAAACTGATTTATACTTTGACTTGCACGAATGTGTCAAATGAATTTTTTTAGTATTTAGCAATGACACAAGGTCTGTAAAGTCTGATGTTTTGGTATTTTACACTCTAGTACATAATTGTAAATCTTTGCATTGGAAATTCTATAACATATTTGTAAATATGTATTGTAATTTGTTGACATTTATGAAGAGTACATAATACAATAATCATGTTTTAGTTTATATAATTACTACTAGTAACTATTATATCGATAATTTGAAAACTAACATCTGAAATAACATTAGCTTTACATATAATGAAATTATATTTATTTATACATTTTGACACTATATTTTGATACTCTTTGTTTTTAAGTGCATACAAAAAATATTCTGTTGTTTTTGTAACCTATGCTTTTAGCACTAGAGCTTTATACATTTTTTTTCATAGTATATAAACATATGTATACATGTATATGCCTTGACAAGTTCCATGTTCAGTGGCTTTCTGGCCTAAACGAACCTACAGAATGCTTTCTAATCTAATCTAATCCAATCTAATCTAATCTTTTTCGTGGAGTTTACCGTTTTCGAGATATTCCTTGTTATTAGCTTCAATTGTACAGTAATTATACTTTTGTCAGACAGAAAGTGTCCGTTTTTATTTTGTTCTACTCCTGACCAAGCAAAGAAGCGATTTGCAATGACAATCGCATAATGACTTTCACTTTGGCATAGCGCATTGCTTTAGTTCCCTACTCCTTATAAAGAACTAAGTAATAAGAACATTCAGCAAATAATTATGTCTTTTTTAAGAAGCTTGTATAAGAGCAGCTGGGAAAGTCATGTGAGTGTAACAGAGTTTTTTGCATTGTATTTCCGGTGAAATCTTGGTATGGAATTTTTGGGTGATATACAATACCTTCTTTATCCACTATGTACATGGTATATAATACGCGCTAGGGAAAGTAAAAAATGGGGCTAATCCTTTTTTCTTAATCTATATACAGTTTACATATAATTGAAGTTTTAAGTAGTAGCTAGTGTTAGTAATGTATTTAATTATTTTGCAATTTGTTGTTGTGATTCTTTCCACTCGATTACTATTAGGTGTTCTTTACAAGAGGGTTTTCCTACTTTTTGCCCCTCGAGACGTATTGGACCCCTCCACATTCCAAACCTGTGGCGTAATCGCGTTTATCTCTTACCAAATAAGGCAAGAAATGACATTCTGCTTCGTAATTGGTTGAATCGAGCTCGATGCTAGAATTTGAACTTACCAATCCTTATTCCGTTTTATTTTTGTAGTATGTTTTAAAAGTCACATAACTTGATCAAACAAACTATAAAATTACATTTATGAATATGGAGTTTAAAATGATTTCTTTCGTAATGATTTGTATACTATCCCTTTTACTACCTTTATTTATATTGAGGTGAAGAGAAAAAAAATTGAAGTAGTGTATTAAACATAACTATATCGTATTGGTGATCACTTTTTAATTTATGTAGTAATGAAACTACAAAAATGAAATTTTGGAAACACAAGTTCCTGTTTGAAAAAAATCATAATTTGGAAAAACAAGGTTCCCTTTGAAAACAATACTTTTATTAATATATGATTCCGCAATAGATTAATCATGAACATCGATGTTCAAGAGCACTTTAGTTTCAGTCTGCTAAAAAGTAGTTTGGCTACTTAACATCTAGAAAAGTTTTCAAGAACTGTTATTTGTTTTTCTTTTATTAATGATCAAATCTTTATAACGTTCTTCTGTAAATTTTACTAAACAGTAGATATAACGTTGCCATTCTGAGCCCGCGATATACATTTTTTTCCAAAATATAAATTATCTTTATGTACCTATATAATAATGTCAAGTAATTACTTGAACATGTTCAAACTTTTCATGTAATTATATTAAAATAATCCCTTGTGACTGTTTTTTTTCCTGCGAGTATTGATTTATTTCACATGATGTTTTGAAAATACCATTCCACAGCAATGAATACTTCCAACTGCGTGCATTGCTACAATTTGTGAGATAAATTGCCTACGAAAGTTTCCTTACATTGAATTGAATGTTATGTAGGGTCATATGAATGTGTATGTGTAAAGTTTTATCAAAACATATCAGATAGTTCTTGAAATAAGGGTCATATATTCTGAAAAGTATAACATTTCGATAATAAAATCATAAACATTCGGATACAATTAAGATTTTCTGCTTGATAAAGCTCAAAGTTTCATAATGATTTTAAAACAGATATACAACATAGTTCAAATAAATTCTTTATGTTAGATACATTTTTACCTTCTCAAGCCCATGTATACAATGCGCTTTGTGGATAGAGAAGGAATTGTATTCCACCCAAAAATGCTATATCTCGATTTCACCAGAAATATGTTTTGAGTCCCCCGGATTAAAAAAAAACATTTTTATAAACCTGTCCGAGTGTGTGTGTTGTTGTTTTCAATTGTTTCACTTAGCGATCGCCTTTTAAAAAATCGGACTATTGCTTTAGTCTGGTGTATTCCCTTACTTTCCTTCTATTTAGAAAGAAGCAAGTAAGAAGACCAATTCTGGCATTCCTTATCTTGATCACCATAACGTAGAAAAAAGAACAATCTATTTTAAGGTAAGTTTGTTTGTGGAACAGCTAAAAAACTCATATGAATGCTTTAGATACATTAGATTTTTTAGGTTGCGTTAGATCTGACGTTTTAAACTGTTTTAATTTTCAAGCTATTTTCCTGAAAATTTGTAAGCTTAATATGAGCAAAGAAAAATGAGCGAAAAAATTGATAGCTTAGCTCAGATTGTATCTCAAATAATACAATTAAATATTTTAATTACCGAAAAAAATCAAATGGTCAAAAACTGCCTTGGGCATTCACATTTGTCGGAGAAATATAATAGTGATATTTCTGATAGTTTATTACAGTAAAAATAAACACGAGTAGTTATTTAATTTGAAGTTGTTAGTTGTGAAGAAATATTATTTTCTTTTTATGAAGTTTTGTCATTAAAATTTTCCTTGTTTTTATTCAATAAACGGTGATTTTTTTAAGCAAATGAATAATCCAATCATATAAGCCATGCTAAAATCTTTAGATGGCACACCTGAGATTCTGTATGTAAATTTGCATGCAAATTAGAGAAAACGCCCCATGCAGAAAGGAGAAGTATGGTTACAAGGTAGGTAATTTGGAGACATGCCTATAAAGTATCAAATAGACAAATATGTAGCCTGATTGTTCAGGATTATGATGGTAAATAAATTAGCTTTGGAACTACAAAATCTATAGAATTATCAGTTTTCTTAAGATCTGCACATTGTGGCCTACCTTGTACCAAATTGATTTTAAAAATACCTATGTTATAATAAAAACAGCATTTTATTACTTACTACACATATATACACAAGAAATAGTAGTTATTGATGAAGAAGTGTGCAAAAAGTTAATTATATCTTCCTTCTAGCTTAAAGGAGATGCCAGATTTATGTTATTGTTAAAAGACTGACTTATTTCCACTAAACCTGAGTTTTTATGTTCTGCTTATTTAAAATTGTGTAAAATAAAAGAAATGGGATTTTGTTAACTGAATTTTTATTCATTTAAAGTATATGTTGGTTAAATACAATTTGTTGAGGCAAAAACCACATGGCCTTTCATTTTCCTAGAAATATGTTCACAGTGTGTAATACTGTGAGGTGCTGCAGACTTTCTTTTCTGAGGTAGTAAAGATGCAGTTTCCTTCACTTTTGAGTAAGCATGCTCCTTTCTAAATTCTGACATAGGTACTCTTCCAGAGGTCACACATTTTCTTCCTCTACAAGCTGTTGTTCTTCTCATTATAGCTGTAGGCTGCACACCTATCTTTTTGTAACTGCATAACAGAGATTTTGATGTTAAGCCAGAATACTTTCCAAAAGTATTTAATGCTGTGATCAAATTAGCATCAGTCTTAATTTTTTCAAAATTTAAAACCATCTTTTCAGCAGCTTCTAAACATTTCTGAACTACTCTGAGCCTTTAATTTTATCAATTCGCACATGTCATCAACCATTTTTGCAATGATTTGTTTGCGGTTTTCTATTGCTTCTGCAATATTTACCTCTTCAGTTTTAAGTATATCAAATTTATTTTCAACACATGAAGGTGTTGTGGAGTGACTTATTTAGCTAGAAGCTGTTAAGTCTTTAAACCAGTTTTGAGGTGTACTTTCATTGCCAGTTGCAATGTAATAGAACTGTTTTTTTTTGTTTGTTTTTTTTTTTTTTGCACATTCATTGGTTGTAAAACAAAAGCCAATTGTTTATTATGCTTAATAGCAATATGTAGCTGATGTTTACGCTGCCCTAATATACACTAATATGTAAGCCAATATCACTGTAAACAAAATATGTATGTTGTTTAGTTTGCAACTTCAAAATGGCTATCAGGAATTTGTTCACTTTTCAGTGGAATCAATTTCTTTTCTTGCATTTTGTGTTTTCGTCGCAAATATGATGGGGGTAATCCATTTGCTACATCAATAGCCTTCTTAACATAAAAATCATTCAAATTAGTCATCAAGAAATCTAACAGTTGGGCAACATTATAAGCTTTAGTTCTCAAGAGAACTTTATCTTTAAGAACTCTCATTACAGCTTCACACAAATTATTGATATTTTGCCCTCTAAACATTGTGGATTTTCAATGGCATAAAGCCCATTCTTCCTCTCTTTTGTATACTTTTTCTGCATAATTAATACGTTTATATTTCTGTTTGCTGGTACCAGAGGATGCTAAGGCTGGTACTCAGTGTTTAACTCCTCTATACTATTTGCATACACCATTATTTTTATGAGGAAAAACAGTTCTGGCCTATCTTTCAAAGATATCCCAGTTGAACTGTTCCTTAAGTAGCGCCAACTAGCAGAGAAGAAGAACGGAGTTGGGAAATGATTTTGCTAGTGTGACTCTCTCTGCGGTGGAGTCATCTGTCATAAAAACTGAAGCCCCTCCAAGCCCCTTTCCATTGAACACTGCCGGTTCAGTAAAAGTCTTGTGTAATGTCAGTGCTTCATATATCACAGCCTCGCTTTCAGAAGTATTTATTAATATGCCTATCGGAAACATACCAGCACGTGTGTTAACAAGTAGCAAGAATACTCTACATCCAAACCTATCAATATTTCCAGATGAGTCCACAAAAACAACTTCAGAAGCTGCACTTAATGTTTACAAAATCCTGTTCATCAAGGGACTCATGATGGCAATAACAAAATTATTGTTTTCAAAACACTTATAAAATGCACAATTTCCCCTACTTCAGCATTATAGTTTAAAACAAATGTTTCAAAAGATTTTACCATTTCAGCACCACTGCATGACCCATATTTTCTTCAAAAACACTATAACACAAATGGTAAACCCAAGAGATGTCTGGACAATGTGTCCTAGCAATAAGATAATAATCATCCTCATGATCATGATTTAAATCTTCTTTATGGATATCCAAAGCGCGTGAAGGAGTATGTCCTGCTTCAAACATTTTCAAAAGCTTGCACCGGACTCCCTATGTTGGCTGCCTATGTATTAATGCTTCAGCATTGTGAATTTTATGATTATGTTTGTAGTGGAGGATGACTAATGCGAGCAACTCAGTAAGATGAAGATCCATGCTTCTGAAACAAAAAAAAAAAAAAAAAAAAATACCAGTGATTTGAGGAAAGCCTCTGAAGACCTCTGCATTTCGGAAGACTTTTATGTAACTAGTAAACCGTAATAGATGGACAAAAGCTTACTGCACAAAAATATAGATCTCGCTAAAACACACAGTTTGTGTCATATAACTTTTTTTTTTTTTTTCGTAGAGTTAACCGTTTTTAAAGAATTCCTTGTTATGGGCTACAATTTTAAACTACCTAAAAATGTTCAAGCGGAAGTTAACCTTCGGTTTATCTTTTTTGTTTTTACTATCGGAAAGCAAAGAAAATCATGTAATCAGATTTTTACCTTTTCTGGTGCGTATGTACAATGTACATAGTGGATAGAGAAAAATTCCAAACCGAAGTTTCACCGGAAATACATGCTTTGAAGCTGCCAGAATAAAAACAATCTAATTTTTGAGAAAGTTCTACACGTGTCTGTTGACATCATAGCTCATAAACGAAAATACTGTTAAATCCCCGCACCGCAAACTAACCTTTACGTAGAAAAAATTTCGAAAATGTTGAATTTCTCAAAAATGATTGAAGCGATTTTGTTTAAAGTTCTGTATACTCAAGACATTTACATGAAAAACAAAATGCACATCTTGAGTTTCCTGGGAATAGCCTCTAAAGACCTCTTCAGTCTGGATGAATTTTGCATAATTGGCAAACAGTAAGAGATAGGCACAAACCCACTACGCAAAAATCTAGATCTCGTTAAAAGACATGGCTTATGTGATATACATCTTTTCGTGTATTTGACCATTTTCGAGACATTCCTTGTAATTAGTTTCAATTTTAAAACACTCGTTTCGGTTATCAGATAACCTTTCTAATTCTTGAACCTAAATCTCCTGGCCATACAAAGAAACAGATTTCAGTCACATTGTAACCAGCTTTTAAAGGACTTGGTTATCAGTTTAGCCTAGTCTACTCTTATTTTCCTTCTGCTTACAGGAAAGCAAGTAATAAGCACAATTTCTGCTAACATTTATCTTGATCGGCAGAAAGTAGAGAGAAGAATAAACTGTTTAACAATACTTTGTTACAGAGAAGTAGTGAAAATCATGTGAATTTTACACATGTGATTTTGTTTTCTAAAAGAGCCATGGTTTGATTTGTTGAACATAAAATCATACATAACATAACGACATTTCTGTGGAATACAATACTTGCGCTACTTAAGCAGTGAAAATAAATGACTGGCATTGTGTTGTTAACGAAAATATGTCTACAATAAGTAAATGTGTCGCTCAAATACAATTGCATAACAAAAGTAAGGTAGCTCGAAAGAAGGAACAAAAGGGAAGTCATGGTCGCTACAGAGGTTAGTGCCACCTCATACCGTGGCCCGTTACTACATGTTATCTGGATCCTTATGGGCTCATTCTGTTTCAAACACGATTACAGACGCAAACGCGCCTTAGTTGTTACCCAGTAGCTTCGGACCTCCCCACTCTTACACGCTGCCAGTCGTTCTTATATAGCACATGAGCTGCCACAGTTGTATACGTGAGAATTTTATCTACCTGTTCAGTTATTGTAAAATTCTGGTTCATTTTCTCTATGTGTAATTAACATTATTGGGAAGTATATATTTGGGATACAACATTAAGTTGAGCATTAAGAAAAAAAATACATTTCTTACATTAACGGTATTTCTCAGCCCATTTTTATTTTCGCTACTACATATGTACAATGCACAAAATAAATGCACTATTGTATTACAACCAAAGATTAGATCCGCAGATTTCACCGGAAATACATGTCTTGAAAAAAACAAATTCATAGAAAAATGTCAGTCTGTTTGTGTGTGTGTTTGTATGTTAGCTGAAAAACAAAAAATTATTTAAATGCCAACAGATCCCCCCCCCCCAAAGAACTGTCCTTTACGTGGAACATTTGTCACATTTTCGTTTTTCTAAAAAATGGCTCTAACGATTTTGATTGAAATGTTGTAGGTAGATATATTAAAGATGTTACCATGACAAATGGAATGTGTACTCGAATTTCTAGGAAATTGACTCTGAAGCCCTTTTTAATCAAATAATATTTAATCAAACTCGTTAAAGCCATTTTACCGAAATCAAAATTATCGAATATATTTCCTTATATAGTGAAGGCTGAAGTTGTAGCATTTTCTTGAAAATCGTCGAGTCGGATCCTTGGAAGATGCTTTAGGTAGTTAATTATCAAATTTAGTATCTGACCGAAATTTTTTAGCTATCTTTTTATACACACACAGACGTGGATCTTTTTCTAAAAATGCCTTTTTATACAGAGACCATAAAACGTGTAATGCCAATGAAATCTCGGTCTCGAATTTTTAGATAAAATGCAAAACTTTCTCTAGTTATAGGTACATTATCTACTAAACGGAGAAATAAAATAAAGTTTTTGCTGGAATGGAATGTCTTCTGCTATGTGCTATGTAGAAAACGTAATAGAAATGTATTTTTCTTAGGTTTGCCTCTGAACTTGTTACAGAACTCCACTTTCCAAAATTGTCTTAAAAGTGCCCTCCTGCCGTAGATACTGACAGATACAGAAGAGATTATGGGCTTTTACCATATACAGGACAATTTCAGTGTTTTTTTTTTTTTTTATTCTTTGTAATGTTCAGTACTTTGCAATCCGGTGTGTAAATGTAAGCAAATGAGCAACATGGGCGCATCATTAGCCTGAAGGGTTCATAGATAAGTAATAAGTTCGATAAATAGAGCTATTCTAGGAAAGAGCTGAATCATGTTGAGCTGAATAATACATCGCTAAATAGTTCTGATGGAATTTAAATATGTATGTATTTACATACGCATCAAGTTAATGGTGAACCAAGCCTAATGAAGAAATTGACTTGATTTTTTTGTCAGATGCTTTAGATACTCCAATGTTAAAAGGGACAATGTACTTTTTAAATTCTCTACTTAGTACGAAGTACGGAGGTAGAACAGTTATTGCACTTCTCTCAAAAATTTGATATCGAGATTTCAGGGGAAATATATCTACATTTTAGGGTTCCCTGTATCCACAAAAACATTCTTAGATAAAGGTCCACGAATGTGTGTGTCTATGAATTAGATAACTCCAAAAAGGCAAATTCGTTAAAATGCTAATCTTGGTATTTAAGTTCAGCTTCAGGCAGACACGCTACCCCCATACTACCCAAGCGAGTTGAGAATGTATTGTATTCCCCCCAAAAATTCGATACCGAGATTACACCGGAAATACATGCTTTAAGGTCGTTTAATAAAATAAATATTTTTAGAAAGAGACCGGTGTGTGTATGTGTGTGTCTTAGGGCAATGTAGCTCAAAACCGAGAAACGTTAAATACCAAACTTAACAATGTTGTCCCGTATTTTCCAAGAATGCATCATATCAGGTATTCGGAGAAGACAAAGCGTGCTGTTGTGCTGTTTAAGCTGTGCATCTGGCAATGAGTGGAAGCAGCACGTAATAGTTTAGGCTTTTTGTAGAGTTCCGGAAATCCCCATCTTTGTTTTTTTTTTGTTTCCTTTCCATATTTTCTTTTCTTTTCTTCTGGTCCTCAGCACAGACCTCGCTAAAGTAAGTAGCTTTGGTGTTTCAAGATGCAGGTGATTGCGGGTTCCAGTCCTGCCTAGGATATGAGTGTCAAGAAATTCATAAATGTGTTTGTGTCTAGAAATAAAGCAACCAGAAAAATAACATGAGGTTGAGCAGAGGTGGAAGAAAGTGAAAGAAGTAATTAATATCATAAAAGTACCTATACGGTATTATCTTGGACCACAAATAGGTAAGCTCGTTTTAATGTCTCTTGTTTAAATGGCTAGCTGTAACAGTAAGGGAATTATATATTTAGAATAGCGCAACGAAATACAGAAAAATAAGGGACATTCAGAGATTCAGCAAAGCTAAGGATTTTATGATTTTTATTAACATGTGTTACATATATACACAGCATTGCCCCCAAAAGTTTACAATCGACAGCAAAACTGAGATTCTAATCAAAGAATGTGTCATTTAATAATATTATTATTAATAATAATAATAATAATAATAATAATAATAATAATAATAATAAGTGCAGCTACAGCACTTATGCGACTGGAGCTACCACGCCCACTTAGACAAGCAGATGTGGACGATCATCCAACCAATACGTCGGCCTCCGTGGTGTAGTGGTTGCCATGCCTACTTCATATACCCAAGGTCGTGGGTTCAAACCCGTCGGAGGACGATGGATTTTAAAGCCGTGGGTCCCGTATCGTAGATTTACGGCACGTAAAAGAACCTCAAGGCAGATAGAGAGGCCTCTGAATAAAATTAAGGGGTCTTTCACGCCCAGTGTAGAATGGGACATTGAGAACCGCAACAGTTAAAGAGCGTCCATAAATAAAACGCCATTCCATTCCATCCAACCGATACGGGGAGATAATGTGGGCAATATCACGCATCCCCTAGTCACAGTGTTGACTTTCTTGGCCGGGATAACTGTATACGTATCTCAGCTACTCAATTTCCTCACGAAACTGTTTAGGCACAGATGCTCTACCTGGGATTCAAATCTGCACCCGATCCATGTAATCGAACCTGTGCGCATCCAGTGGTCACAAATCAGAACACCAACCTCTAGCTCACTGCTCAACGGCACAGGACGGTTATAGTTATACAGGTGTAAAACTAGGGATAACATATTTTATATTTCTATGAATGTTGGTGAGGTGGTGTTGAGGCCGAGTGGTTAGACCGCTCGTCTCTCACCTAAGTTCAAAACCAGGAGGGATTTGTGTGGTTTGTGGTAGAGAAAACGGTTTCTAGGCACGGTTTTTCCGAGTTTTCCGGTTTACCGCACCAGTCATTCCTTTTTTTTTTTTCTATAAAAATACAGTTCAGGAGGTTTGTCAGGACTCCGTTGCTATATAACTTTTTCCTCTTTTTTCCAGTTTTCTACATTTCCTTAGTTGACCTATTAATGTTTAAAGTTTTCTTTTTTACTTATTGTACATACACAGACATATACACATTTAAAACACAGAAACACCGATGCCCAAGGCGGGACTCGACCCCACGATACCGTGCGCCGCGAAATACGAAAGCGATGCACTTTAACGAGAGCGGCCACGGGTACCGGCATTTCTTCAATACTCCATCATCAGTTCTCCTATTATCTATTCCGCCTTCATTTTATATCATGTACTTCCTGCTTTTCATGTGAGGATACGTTCCGATCCCTTGCTCTGGGTCCTTCATTCTCTGATTAAATGTCCTTAGCTACTTAAAAGGTTCTGACCCTAGTTAAGCACTTCCGTGTAAGTCCTAGCAGGTAAAGTCCTGCATACGAGGAGGGTGAACAGACTAAATTATGCCACTCTCACATATACAAAATGTGTATGCTGTCGATATATAAAACATGTATAAGACCAAAGAGGATGAAACGTAAGAACTGTGACGACAATTGCTAGGTCCCATCTTCAAAGAAAAAAATTATGTGCAATGTACATGGTGGTAGTAAAGATATTATATTCCCCCAGAAATACGTCACCGAGATTTCACCAGAAATATATGCTTCGAATCCCCTGAATCAAAAAATATAGCATTTTATAAAAAAAAAAATTCTTTTGTGTGTGTGTGTACTTGCGGACTTCATAACTAAAAAACGAAGATTTGGTAAACTACAAAACTCGGTAAATATTTAGTTTACTACGTTCCAAAGATGCGATATTAACGTTTTCAAAATAATCCCCCATCCCATACTACTCCGTATATGCTAAACATTATCGATAATTTTGATTTTCTCAAAAATGCCTCTAATGATATTGATTAAGATACCATATATTAAAAATATTTGCACCACAACTTTGTGGTAATAGCCTCTGAAGCACTATTTATTTTGGATGATTTTTGCATAACTTGAAAACCGTAAGCGATGAACGAAAACTTACCACACAAAAAATACAGATCTACGTAATACACACAACATATGTAATACACCTAAATTTTTTGGTAGAATTAAATGTTTCCGAGTCATTCCTTGTTATTGCTTTCAATTTTAAATTACTTAAACCTTTCTCAAACGTTTAGCCCTTTTTCGTTTCATACTTCCCTTGTTTTGCTCCTGGTCATGCAAAGAGAGAGAGATCGACAGTTCCACACGTCAGGTGTTGATTAAGTTTTAAAATGATCCCCTCATAATGACTAACATGGAGTCAAGAGGTATAAGAATAATCACGCGACTGTCGGATAATGCGTGGTGGTATACAGGTTGTTTCAAAAATACGGGGCATAATTTCAGGTATGTATTTCACACATGTAGACAATCAAATTAGTTCATTATAACATGTGTCCGGAAATGCTTCAATACACGTTGCAAATGATAAGGATACAATTGATACTCGTTCAACAGTCTCCAGATAGTCGTATGAGGAACATTGACTTGCAACGCTAACCGTCGTGTGCTGATAGAAGGAGTCCTGTCCACAGCCTCCAGAATCTCCTCCTGCACTTCTGGAGTTGTAGATCTTGGTCGTCCCCTTCCCAAACCAGGAGAGGTGAATGTTCCATACTCGCACAGACGGGAATGGAGACGCAAGTGTCATCCGATCTGGACATTGTCGCTGTGAGTACCTCTCCTGATACAAACGACGAACCAGCGCAGCATTGCCGTCTGCCTTTGCCGTGTATGTCTGCCAGCTCTTGATTTGAATACATGTCGCACAGTCTTAACGCCTAAAGAACACTGAATGTAACCTTCCTCAGAATGAACCATCAGAGCGCCCTCCTTATGTCTCCTTTGATGGTAAAGACCTGCGGAAATAAAAACGGTCCAGTGAATTCCAATGTTGTGAAGGCCATAACTCGGAAATGAAGCATTTCCGGACATGAACTATTTTGATTGTCTACAGGTGGGACTTTCAATGTTGTAAAGGCCATAACTCGGAAATGAAGCATTTCCGGACACATGTTATAATGAACTATTTTGTCTTCATGTGGGAAATACATACGTGAAATTATGCCCCGTATTTTTTAAACAGCCTGTATACACTCGTTATTTAAAATCGAGGTTTAGATAGTCCTCTGTTCTACCACAGAAATACTTGAGGTGATATCTCCGAACTAGCACAAAGCAACCATGGTATATCAGTTTTGATAGTATATGGGGTTGGTGCTTATCGTAATAAGGGTCCTAATAAAAGACAAAGGTCTTTACTCAATTTACTCATTGAATATCAGTTTTCTTTGATAAAGTTTTGGATGAGTATTTCCGAGAGTTACTATGACAAAACAGGATGCCTACATAGCGCCGCAGTTATATATCTTGGTTTCAAAAGGCTGTTGTGTATTTATTCCATATTGACTTGTTGTTGTAATGCTAGTAATACGTTCCCTATACCCCCTTAATGCTACATATAGAACGTCTATAACAAAATAACAGAGAGAGAGGGAAAGAGACAGTTTGAATAATAGTATGGCTAAAGATAACCTGATGTTGTAGAGAAGGCTCTTCCATATTGATGCACGTCCTTGCTCACGACTTACAGAGGTATGCCTGCAATACACGACTCAGCTCAGCATTGAGGCAAGGTAACATCACAGCTGAAAGAATTGGCAGCAAGTATTGTGCTATCACCTTCGACCATTGACGGAGCTATGACTGACGTGCTCCATTTCCGGCCTGGCTCTTTGGTTCGTGGTTGAGTATACGTTATCACTCTGACTCAGCTGAGTCAAGTTGGAGCAATCTAATGTAGGGGTAACCTGCCTGACATTGGAATTCAGAATTTCAGAATTGTGGGGATAGGGCTGTGCTCTTTATTTCCCTTTGATTTTCTGCCCAGTCATCACGATGCATTGAATGCAGCTTCAGAGCTCATTTACTTCCGCTAAGATTTAGCAATCTAACTTGCCGTTCTATATAGTCGAAAATAAAAATGTAAATGCTTTAGTTTTGAGATTTCGGTTACACATAACACCGCGGTCTAGATCTAGATAGGTGTATCTACCTACATAGGTATGTTTGTTAGTTTATTGAATAATCATATCATTACTAGGTATTGTTGTTATTACTGTTATTATTAATATGATTATTATTATTATTAACAATATCATAATTTTTCTACATTTAGATTCTATTTCCTGCCTGTTTACATCCTATAGTGTTCTTTTTACTTTTTTCAAGACGCTATGATATCTATATTCGTTATCCTGTTGCTTAAGCCAGTTTTTTATAATCCCTGTTCTAGTCCCGCCTCGCACCATTTCGAATGCTCTAGGTAAACTATTAATTTGATGCCGAAAGCATATTGCTCTCGTAGTTGTTTGGTGACGTTTAATTATTTGCATGCAGTATTTAGCTACATTTGCTTTAGCATATACAGCATCATTTAATATCTTCCATGAATTCTTCATGAAGATTTTCAGTAAACTCTCCCACCGCAAACTACATTTAACCTGGAAATGTTTTTTTTAAATGTTCTATTTTCTAAACATTGCACCTACCATTTATAATAAACTGTCGTATATTATGGATGGTTACATGCTTATTGTGAATTTTTTGGGAATATCCACTGAAGTTCTCTTCATTCTCAATGACATTTCCATAAATAATAAACTATAAAGGATAGATAATTACTACACAAAAAATATAGATCCTATAAAACACAGAAATTATGTCACATACAGAGATATTCCCTGTTATTGTTTTCAATATTAAGACATTAAACTTATCTAAACAGGATGCACTCGTTCTATCATTTATCTTTTGAGTTACTCCTTGCCAATTAAGGAGTACCGACTTTCAATTTTAATTGTGGTTTTAGCCTAGCCCATTCCCTTAGTTTCCTTCTACTTGTACGGAACTAGATAATAAGAACTTTTCTGCTAACGCTTAATTAGTATGAACAAGATAAAAGGATAGTCATTCTAAGAAGTTTGTTTACAGAGCAGTTATTTAAAGCCAAGTGAATAGAACGCATTACACTTCTTATTTTTAAAAAAATTGATGTGTTCCATTCATTCACATGACTTTCTCTACATCTGTGCAACAAATATTGTTAAAAAGCTTATGATTCTATTTACTTCATGCTAATCGAGAAAAAATTAGCAGAAGTATTCTTATTACCTGCTTCCTTGTAAACAGTAGGGAAATAAGGCAATACCATATGTTAAAGGGATAGTCAAAAGCTGGTTGCTAAGTGACTGAAGTTGCTTTATTTGTAAGGACAGGAGTTCACAAATTCCTGTAAGAGAAAAATATAAATTTTTCAAAACTGAAACTAAAAGCAAGGAATATTTCAAAATCGATCAACTCCTCTGAAAGAAATGTATATAGCATAAATTGTGTATTTTAACGTGCTCTGTATTTTTTGTGTTTTAAGTTTTTTTCTATCTCTTACAGTTTACTAGTTATACAAAAATTCCCTAATTTTTCATCCAAAATAAAGTGGTCTTCAGAGTAAATTGCCAGTAAATTCGAGATATACATTTTATTTGTGAGGTAAATATCTTTAATATGTGAAACTTTAATCAAAATCATTATAGTCATTTTCGAGAATATAAAAATGTTCGAAACTTTTTCGATAAAAGGATAGTTTGGGGTAGAGGGATTTTCTTGAATGTCTTCGTGTTGCATCCTTGAAAGATACCAAATTTAAACAGCAAGTATGGTATTCAACGGTCTTTTGCTGTTGAGCTATGCTGTCCACAGACACACAACAGACAGAGTGACAGGCACACACACAAACAGGCACACGGACCTTTTTCCAAAAATGCTTTTTTGGATTCAGGTGAACCCAAAACAAGCATTTCCGTTGAAATCTCGGTATCGAATTTTGAGTGCATTACAATACGTTCTGCATACACTATGTAGGTACATAGTACAAAGTAAAAATCAAGATATTAATATTTTAGCATGGCTAATAAATTTTTTTACAAACCATTATGAATACATAATATGTAAAAATTGGAGTTCACATTAACAAGCATCTTACTGGATACACTACCGTTTCTTTCTGAATACACTAGGAAAAAGTCTGATGTGTTCCATTCACTTGGCTTTCTCTACACTTCTGCAACAAATCATAGTCAAAAAGCGCATGCTTTTATTTAGTTCATGCTAATCGAGAAAAAATTAGCATAAATAGTCTATATCACTTGCTTCCTTTTAAGTAGAAGCGAAATAAGGGAGTACTATATGTTAAAGTGATACTTAAAAGCTGGTTGCTCTGTGACCGAAGTTCCTTTGTTTGTATGGACTAAAGTTGAAAAATTCCTGTATGAGAAAAGCGTCAATTTTTCAAAAGTAAGATCAAAAATAAGGAATAACGAAATCAATTATATAACAAACATTGTGTACTTTAACTTACTTTACATTTTTTGTAGGGCAAGTTTTTGTCCTTCTCTTACGGTTTAGCATATATGCAAAATTCCGTAGAATTAATCCAGAATAAAGTAGTTTTCAGAGGCTATTCCCAGAAAATTAAGGATATACATTTTTTATTGATGTAAATATATATAATATACAAAATTTAATCAAAATTGTTTGTCATTTATAAGAAAAAAAAAAACTTCGAAAGTTTTTCCATGTAAACGGTAGTTTGTGGTGGGGCGATTTTCTTGTAAATCTTCGCGTCGTATCCTTCGAAGATACCAAACTTAAATACCAAGTTTGGTATTCAACGGTCTTTTCGTTTTTGAGCTATGCTGTCCATAGACAGTCAGATAGACAGACAGACAGACAACACACACCCACGGATCACTTCTAAAAATGCTTTCTTTTGGATTCAGGGGGACCCAAACATGTATTTCTGGTGAAATGAAGCATTAACGAAAAAAGTTGTTACATTTAGATGACTTGATCTACCTATTCTGTACATACTGTAATTACAAAAATTACTATTTACATCTGATATTTAAGTAAACATTACCAGTAATTGCCTTATTACTTAGTTCCATATAAGTGAAACCGAAAAAAGGGTATACGCTAGTCTAAAGCGATAATAAAATCCTTTTAAAACTAGTTACAATGTGATTCAAATTCGATTTTCTTTACATGACTAGGAGTAAAATAAAATAAATTCCGTTTGAGAATGGTTTAAGTATCTGTCTTAAAACTGAAACCAAAAACAAGGAACATCACGGAAATGGTTAACAACACCAAACTGATACATATATATATATATATATATATATGTGTGTGTGTGTGTATCAGTATATACATATATATCTGCATGTTTTAACTAGATCTAAATTTTTTGTTTTGTAAGACTTTGGTTACCTTTCAATAATGCTGAGGTCAATCGAAATGACGAGGACCTCAGAAGATATTCCCAGAAAGTTAAAAATATACCTACATTTTTTCATGTAATTAGCTAACCTAATATACCTGTCAATATCATTAGTGCCGTTTAGCAGAAAATAAAAAGTTTTCAAATATTTTTCCATATAGGGGTAGTTTGGGGTGCGAGGTTCCTGAAAATGTTATTGTCGCATCCTTGGAAAATAACAAACGATAAAACTAAGATTGATATTTAACCATTTATATGTATATGTATATATATATACACACTAGCTCTTTTAATTTTCCATGCTTTTTTATTCTTGGGTCCTCAAAACATGTATGTTGGGGGTAATATTTGTAACGAAATTGGGTGGAATACAGTACCTGGCTACATTGAAGTTCAGTCATTGAGACTGACAGAGCACCAGCAATGACCGGGAAGAATGCAGGACTGTTACATGAACATGAATAACATGCCCAATGATCAAATGTCTCATTCACCAAGCAGCCTTATGGGCAACATCTGTGAATAAAACAAAACCTGCTTTATCAAAATTATTAATATTTTAAGAGGTGAAATTCGCGTTACTTTTGCACAGACAGCTAAAGTCAGTTTTTGTGAAATTGTGACGAAATAAGTAAAATTGCCTCTGTAGGCAAGGTGCCTTAGTTGAGCAGAGACCTTGTTTCATTTTCTCTGGCACGTATGTACAGTGTACTTAGTAGATAGAGAAGGTATTGTATTCCATCCAAAATTTCGATCCAGAGATTTTACAATAAGTACTTGTTTTGAGACCCCTAAATCCAAATAAAGAGTATTTAGAAACATATCCTTGTGTGTGTGTGTGTGTGTGTGTGTGTGTGAGGGCAGCATGGCCCAAAAACGGAAGAGCCGTTAATACCAACATTGATATTTAAGTTATGTGTCTTCCAAGAATGCCTAACGAAGGTTTTCAAGAAAATGTTCTACCCCAACTACTTTTTACATAGAACATTTTTAATGGATTTTTATTTTTCAAATATGGCTCTAAAGATTTTTATAAAAATGCCAAATAGCCCGCCTGGGTAGCGTGGTGGTAGCATGTCTGCCTCACGTTCAAAAGGTCGTGAGTTCTAATCTCGCTTAGGGTGAGTTACCCGGGTAAGGTTTTTTTCGTGGTTTTCCCTTATCCTGAGAAGACGAATGTCGAGTAACTTTAAGCTCCATGGACCCCGAGATCATTTGAGCATCATATCATCAATTGCATTCATCGTCCGATATGACCAAACCAGGTTAAAGGACGTTAAACCAAAAAACATAAAAAACAAAAACAAAAAAAATGTCAAATGTGTAAGACATTTTTATGACAAACGAAATGTACCAATATCTGGGATGCAGTTGGAATAGCCTCGGATAATATATATTTTGTTTGTAGAATAAGCTGTTTTCAGGATATTCCGAGTAATTGGGTTTCGTTTTAAGGTACTTAAGCTTTTCTGAAACGGGAACATATCTTTCTTTTGTTTGCTCCTAGCAAATATACAGAAGCGAATTTACGTTTTTCACTCTGCGACCGGCTTTTAAAATGTTGGCTAACGCTTTAGTATAGTGTAACCCTATATTTCCCTTCTACTTACAAAGCAGAAATAATAAGACCAATTCTAGTAATGCTTATCATGATAGCATGATAAAGGTAAAAGAATAAAAGTTTGTAAGAAAAACTTTTACTTGTGGAACAGCTAGATAACGTAATATAAATGGAAATCATCAGATATTTACTTTCCTTAGCCCATATATACAACGTACATAGAAAATAGCTCAAGAATAAAACGTCCGTTAAATACCAAACATGGTACTTAAGTACAAAATACTCCAAGGATTCGACAAGATCATTTTCAAGGAAATCGTCTTGGATTCAACTACCCTTTACATGGGACATATTGGTAAAATTTATATTTTTTAAAAAATGACTCTAACGGGTGTTATTAAAATGCCATAGGTAGGTTCAAGGTATTTTCATGACAAATATATATTCTGTTTTCGATGTATTCCGAGTTATTGTTTTTCGTGTAATTAAGCTGTTCTGAATCGGGAAGACATCTTTATTTTTGTCACTCTTTTTCTTACTCCTAGTAGGGTAAAAAAAAAAAAAAACGGAATTTAAACTTTTCACTTAGCGAACGGCTTTTAAAATGTTAACTTATTCTTTGGCCTAGTATAGTTCTTATTTCCCTTCTACTCACAAAGAAGAAACAATAAGACAATTCTAGTAATGTGTATCTTGATTAGCATGATGAAGATAAGAGAATAAACTTTTGAAGAAAAATAATTGTCTACGGAAAAGCTAGAGAAAGTAATGTGAATGGAACTCTTCAGATTTTTACTTTCTCTAGCGCTTACGTACAACATTCATAGTGGATAGAAAAGGTATTATATTCCAGCCAAAAGTTCACTAACGAGATTTCACTGGAAATATGTTTTAAGACGCTAAGAATTCAAAATAGTTTCTTTTGAGAAAAGGTCAAGGTGTGTGTATTTGTGTGTGTATGTGTGTGTGTGTGTCTCTGTTTCTGTGGAGAGTATAATTAAATAACAAAAGGTCCGTTAAATACAAAACTTTCTATTTACCTTCTCCATCATCCAAGAGCGCGACACGTAGATTTTCAAGAAAACCTTGGCAACCTAAATCACCCTTTTCATGGAACAATTTCGATACTATTTATTTTCTCCAAAATAGCTCTGATTTTTATTAAAATGCTGTATATTAAGGATACTTTCATTATAAATAAACTTTCTATCTTAAATTTTCTGTGTAGAGTGCCTTAAGTCCTATTCATTCTGTCTTTATTTTGCATAACTTTAAAGCGTAAGAGATAGATTAAAACTTACTTAACAAAAAATGTACATCTCGTCAAAGCATACAATTTATGTCTTACATTTTTGACGTGGCTACTTTTAACTGGCTTCTTGTTGAACTTCAGGCAGACTCGCTAGCCCCACACTACCCAAGCGAGTTGGCAATGTATTGTATTCGATACGTGATAACACCGGAAATACATGCTTTAGGGTCGCCTAATAAAAAAATATATTTTTGGAAAAAAGCCTGTGTGTGTATCTTAGGAAAATATAGCTCAAAACCGAGAAAATGTTTGTTCTTCCATTTGACATTGTTATTCCGTATTTTTCAAGAATGCATCATATCGGATATTCGGAGAAGACAAAGCGTGCTGTTGTGCTGTTTAAGCTTTGCATCTGGCAATGAGCACAAGCTGCACGTAATAGTTTCGGCTTTTGGCGAGCTCAGAAATTCTCTTTTTAGGTTTTTTTGTCTTTCCTTTCTATATATTTTTTTTTCTTCTGGTCCTCACCACCGAACTCGCTAATGTATGTAGCTTTGCTGTTTTGAGGTGCAGGTGATTGCGGGATTGAGTCCGGCCTAGGATATGGGTGTCCAAAAATTCATAAATGTGGGTGTGTCTAAAAATAAAAGCCACCAGAAAGGCAGGGCAGAGGTGGAAAAAAGGGAAAGAATTAATATCATGAAAGTACCTATACGGTATTATTTTGGACCAAAAATCGGTAAGCTCTTTTGAATATCTCCTGTTTAAATGGCTAGCTGTAACAGAAAGGGAATTATATGTTTAGAATATCCTTACGGTGTTACAACAAAATAAGTGACATTCGGAGATTCAGCAAAGCTAAAGACAGCTATATGAATTTTTAAGATTTTTATTAACAGGTGTTACATATATACACAGCATTGCGCCCAAAAGTTTACAATCAACAGCAAAACTGAGATTCCAATCAAAGAATGCGACATTTAATAACAATAATAATAATAATAGTAATAATAATAATAATAATAATAATAATAATAATAATAATAATAATAATAATAATAAGTGCAGCTACAGCACTTATGCGACTGGAGCTACCACGCCCACTTAGACAAGGCAGATGTGGGCGATCATCCAACCGATACGGGGTGGTAATGTGGGCAACATCACACATCCCCCAGCCACAGTGTTGGCTATCTTGGCAGGGATGACTGCATATGTATCTCAGCTACTCAATTTCCTCACGAAACTGTTTGAGCACAGATGCTCTACCTGGGACTTAAATCTGCAACCCCATCCGTGGAATCGAACCTGTGCGCATTCGGTGGAAACAAATGAGAACACCAACCTCCAGCTCACTGCTCAATGTCACATGACAGTTATAATTATAAAGGTATAAAACTAGGGATAAAGTATTTTATATTTCTATAAATGTTGGTGTATCATAGTGAGGCGGTGTTGAGGCCGGGTAGTTAGGGCGCTCGCCTCTCACCTAAGTTCAAAACCAGGAGGCACTTGTGTGGTTTGTGGTGGAAAAAGCGGCGTCTGAGCAGGTTCTATCCGAGTTCTCCGGTGTACCCCGCCATTAATTCCTTCAATACTCCATCGTCACCTCTCCTGTCATCTATTCCGCTTTTATGTTATATCATGTACTTCCCCACTTTCATGCCAGACTACGTTCCGTTTCCTTGCTCTGGGTTCTTTGTTCTGTGATTAAATGTCCTTGACTATTTAAAAGGTTCTGACTCAGTTAGGCAGTTCCGTGTAAGTCCTAGCGGGTAAAGTCCTCCACACGAGGAGGGTGAGCCGAATAATTTATCTCACTGTCACATATTTAAAATTTGTGTTCTGTTGATTCATAAGACAAATATATAAGGCCATAGAGGATGAAATGTAAGACTTGTGACGGTAACTACTAGGTCCCATCTTCAAAGAAAAAAAAAGTACTTTCTCGATCATGAATGCGCAATGTACATGGTGGTAGTAAAGATATTATATTCCCCCAGAAAAACGACACCGAGATATAACTAGAAATATATGTTTCGAACTCCTTGAATCAAAATACATAGCATTTCATGAAAAAAGAAATCCTTTTGTGTGTGTGTGTGCCTGTGCACAGCATAACTCAGAAACGAAAAGTTGGTAAACTACAAAACTCGGCAAATATTTAGTTTACTACGTTCCAAAGATGCTATAAGCAGTTTTTTTTTTTCAGAAAAATCCTCCATCCCACACCACCCTGTATATGGAAAAGGTTTATCGATAACTATGATTTTCTTAAAAATTCCTCTAATGATTTTGAATAAGATACCATATATTAAAAATATTTGCTTTACAACTTTGTGGAGATAACTTCTGAAGCACTATTTATTTTGGATGATTTTTCATAACTTGTAAACCATAAACGATGAACGAAAACTTACCACAAAAAATGCAGATCTCTGTAATAAACACAACATATGTAATATGCCTACGTTTTTTTGGTAAAGTTAATTGTTTCCGAGTTAGGCTTTTTTATTGCTTTCAATCTTAAATTACTTAAACATTTCTCAAACGTTTAGTGCTCTTTCCTTTCATAGTTCTCTTGTTTTGCTCCTGGTCATGCAAAGAGAACCGAGCTTCAGTTATTTTACATTGCGACCAGCGTTTAAAATACTTCTCAACCACCTTATCCTAGCGTACTCCGTTGTTTTCCTTCTACTGACAAGGAAGCAATAAGTAAGGTTTTTTCTGCTAATGTTTATCTCGATTAGCATGATGTAGATAAAGGAATATCGTATGCCTTTGTAAGAATAGTTTTTTCCAGAACAGGTAGGGAAAGTCATTTGAATAGTACAGATTATATTGTATAGTCTCCCATGGATGTTTATGAGTTTATAGCCGTAGTTCATGTCAACATATATCAACGTATAATTTAAGAATCCAAAAGTATATATTAAAAGCAGACATGTTGAACAGTAGTATATTCAATTGACTTATGTAAACATATGAGTAAAGAACTAACACTCACACTAAGCAGTTTTACTTTGCAAAACAGTTAAGGAAACACCGATAATCGGAAGAAACAGAAAGTCACCAAAGACTATGTGTTATAGACACGTTCCGGTGAACAGACGAACATGTACTCGAGGCAAGATAGCGCTTGGTTCTGCGAGTTGTTTCCATTGCACTACGTGTGTAACGGAGTGAAGTGTTATTGCGTATTGTTTGAAATTTAAACAGAAATATACTTAGTGAAAATTGGTTTAATTAACGATGACAGTGGAAAGGAAAAATATGATAGTTACTTCGTTTGTGGGTCGGAATGTGCCGAAGCCATCACCATACGAAATAGATGAGTGGATTTGTTAGATGATTCTTTTTGAGGAAGATGAATTAGACACCATACAGATCAGCAGTTTCACACGTCAGCTGTTCATCAAGTATTAAGATGATCCCCCCATAATGACTAACAGGGAGTCAAGGGGTATAAGAATAGTCGCGCGACTGAAGGATAATGCGTGGTGGTAGGTACACTCATATTTGAAATCGTGGGGCACTGATGTCAACGTTCAGATAGTCCTCTGTTGTACCACAGAAACACTTTAGGTGATATATGCGAACTAGCACAAACGGAACATGGTATCTCAGTTTTGATGGTATATGGGGTTGGTGCCTAACATATTGAGTGTCCTAATAAAAGACAAAGGCCCCCGCATATAATAAATAAACCAAATTCACTCACTGATAATCAGATTTCTTTGATAAAGGTTTGGATGAGTATTTCCGAGATTTACTATGAAAAAACAAGATGCTTACATAGCGCCGCGGTTATGTATCTTGGTTTCAAAAGGCTGTTGTGTATTTATTGCTTATTGGCTTGGTGTTGTAATGCTAGGAATAAGTTCCCTATACCCCCTTAATACTACTTATATCACGCCAATAACAAAATAACAGAGAGAGAAGGAGAGAGAGTGAGAGTTTGAATAATAGCATAGCTAAAGATAACCTGATGTTGTAGAGTAGGCTCCTCCATATTGATGCGCGTCCTTGCTCACGACTTACAGGGGTATGCCTGCAATACACGACTCAGCTCAGAATTGAGGCAAGGTACCGTCACAGCTGAAAGATTTAGCAGCAAGTATTGTGCTATCAACTTTGACATTGACGGAGCTATGGCTGTCATGCTCCATTTCCGGCCTGGCTCTGAGGTTTGTGGGTGAGTACTCGCGAGCACTCTGACTCAGCTGAGTCGAGTTTGAAAAATCTAATGTAAGGGTAACCTGCCTGACATTGGAATTTCAAATTTCAGAATTGTGGGGATAGGGCTGTGCTCTTTATTTCCTTTTGATTTTCTGTCGAGTCATCACGATGAATTAAATGTAGCTTCACAGCTCATTTACTTGAGCTAAAATTTAGTAATCTAACTTGCCGTTCTATATAGTCGAAAATAAAAATGTAAATGCACCTACATGAGTAAGTTTGGTTAGTTTAAAAAATAATCATATCATTACTGGGTATTGTTGTTATTACTGTTATTATTAATATTATTATGACCTAATATTAACATTATTTTTATATTTATTATTATTATTATTATTATTATTAACACCATCAACATTTTTCTACATTTAGATTCTATTTCCTGCCTGTTTACATCCTATAGTGTTCTTTTTACTTTTTTTCAAGACGTTATGATATCTATTTTCGTTACCCTGTTGCTTAAGCCAGTTTTTTATAATCCCTGTTCTAGTCACACCACTCACCATTTCGAATGCTCTAGGTAAACTATTCATTTGATGCCGAAAGCATATTGCTCTCATAGTTGTTTGGTGACGTTTAATTATTTGCATGCAGTATTTAGCTACATTTGCTTTAGCATATACAGCATCATTTAATATCTTCTATGAATTCATCATGAAGATTTTCAGGAAACTCACCCCCCGCAAACTACATTTTATCTGGAACTTTTTTTTTTAAATGTTCAATTTTCTAAACATTGCACCTACCATTTATAATAAACTGCCGTATATTATGGATGTTTACATGCTTATCGTTAATTTTTTGGGAATATCCCCTGAAGTCCTCTTCATTCTCAATGACCTTTACATAAATAATAAACTATAAAAGATAGATAATTACTACACAAAGCGTATAGATCCTATAAAACACACAAATCATGTCACATATAGACATATGCTATGATATTGTTTTCAATATCAAGAAACTTAATTTTTTTCTAAACAGGATGCACTCGTTCTGTCATTTATCTTTTGGTTTACTTCTTGCCATTTAAGGAGTACCGACTTTCAATTACAATCGCACTCTGATAGCCTTTAAAAGATTTGACTGTGGTTTTAGCCCAGCCCAGTCCCTTAGTTTCCTCCTACTTGTACGGAACTAGGTAATAAGAACTTTTCTGCTAACGCTTGATTAGCATGAACTAGATAAAAGAATAATCATTTGTAAGAAGTTTGTTTACAGAGCAGTTATTTAAAACCAAGTGAATATAACACATTACACTTTTTATTTATAAACTATTTTATGTGTTCCATTCATTCACATGACTTTCTCTACATCTCTGCAGCAAACATTGTTCTATTTACTTCATGCTAATCGAGAAAAAATTAGCAGAAGTATTCTTATTACTTACTTCCTTGTAAACAGAAGGGAAATAAGGCAGTACCATATGCTAAGGGGATAGTCAAAAGCTACTTGTTATGTGACTGAAGTTACCTTATTTCTTTGGACAGGAGTTGACAAATTCCTGTATGAGAAAAAATATAAATTTTTCAAAACTGAATTAAAAAACAAGGAAAATCTCAAAATCGATCAACTCCTCGAAAAAAATGTATACAGCATAAATTGTGTCATTTAACGTACTCTACATTTCTGTTGTAAATTTTTGTCCATCTCTTACGGGTTACCAGTTATGCAAAATTCAGAAAATTGATTCAGAATAAAGTAGTCTTCAGAGTCCATTCCCAGTAAATTCAAGATATACATTTTATTTGTGAGGTAAATATCTTTAATATACGAAATTTTAATCAAAATCTTTATAGCCATTTTTGAGAAAATAAAAATGTTCGAAACTTTTTCCATAAAAGGGTAGTTTAGGGTAGGGGGATTTTCTTGAACATTTTCGCGTCGCATCCTTGAAAGATACCAAAGTTAAATACCAAGTTTGGTATTCAATGATATTTTGTTTTTGAGCTATGCTGTCCACAGACACACAGACAGACAAACAGCCACACACACGCACACACTGACCTTTTTCAAAATTGCTTTTTTTGGATTCAGATGGACCCAAAACATGTATTTCTGTTGAAATATTGGTATGGAATTTTGGGTGCATTACAATATCTTCTACATATACTATGTAGGCGCATAGTACGTGTAGAGAAAGTAAAAATCAAAATATCAGTATTTTAGCATAGCTATTAAATTTATTTACTAACCGTTATGAATACCTAATATGTAAAAATTGGAGTTCACATTAACAAGCATCTCTCTGGATACTCTACAGTTTCTTTCTGAATACACTAGGAAAAAATCTGATGTGTTCCATTCACATGGATATTTCCTACACTTATGCAATAAATAATTGTTAAAAAGCTCATGCTTCTATTTACTTCATGCTGATCGAGAAAAAATTAGCACAAATAGTTTTTATAAATTGCTTCCTTGTAAGTAGAAGTGACCTAAGGGAGTACCATAGGTTAAAGTGATAGTCAAAAGCTGGTTGCTGTGTGACTGAAGTTCCTTTGTTTGTATGGACAAAAGTTGAAAAATTCCTGTATGGGAAAAGCATCAGTTTTTTAAAGGTGAAAGCAAAAAAAGGAATAATTCAAAAACGATCAACTTCACGAAAAAAATGTATATAACATACATTGTGTACTTTAGCGTATTCTACATTTTTTGTAGGGCAAATTTTTGTCCTAGTCTTACGGTTTACCAATTATGCAAAATTCCGTAAAATAAATCCAGAATAAAGTAGTTTACAGAGGCTATTCCCAGAAAATTTAAGATATACATTCTTTTATTGAGGTAAAGTATATAATATACGAAATTTAATCAAAATCGTTAGTCATTTTTGAGAAAATACAAATTTTCGAAAGGTTTTCCTTGTAAACGGTAGTTTGTGGTGGGGCGATTTTCTTGAAAATCTTCGCGTCGTATCCTTGGAAGGTACCAAACTTAAATACCAAGTTTGGTATTCAACGGTATTTTCGCTTTTGAGCTATGCTGTCCACAGATAGACAGTCAGTCAGACAGACCGACCGACAGACAGACACACACACCCAAGGACAATTTCTAAAAATGCTTGGTTTGGATTCAGGGAGACCCAAAACATGTATTTCTGGTGTAACGAAAAAAGGTATTACATTTACAAGACTTGCTCTACGTATTCTGTACATACTGTAATTACAAAAATTACTAACTTACATCATGCTATTCAAGTAAACAATACCAGCAATTGCCTAATTGTTTAGTTCCTTATAAGTGAAACCGAAAAAAGGGTATACGGTAGTCTAAAGCGATTATAAAACCCTTTAAAAACTAGTTACAATGCGATTGAAATTCGGTTATCTTTACATGACTAGGAGTAAAAGAAAATAAATTCCGTTTGAGAAAAGTTTAAGTATATGTTTTAAAACTGTAACCAAAAACAAGGAACATCACGGAAATGGTTAACTCGATCCAACTGATATATATATATATATATATATATATATATATATATATATATATATATATATAAATCTGTTAACCAGATCTACATTTTTTTATTAATAAGACTTTGTGTAACTCTTAATAATGCAGAAGTAAATCCAAATGACAAGGACCTCAGAAGATATTCCCAGAAAGTTAAAGATATACCTACATTTTCTCATGTAAATAGCTAACCTAATATATCCCTCAATATCATTAGAGCCATTTAGCAAAAGTTTTCACATATTTTTCCATATAAGGGGTAGTTTTGGGTGCGATGTTCCTGAAAGTGTTATTGTCGCATGCTTGGAAAATAACAAACATTAATACTAAGCTTGATATTTAGCCGTGTTTTCGTTTTTGAGTTAAGCTGCCCACAGTCACACACTCATACACATACATAGACACACACTAGCTCTTTCTATTTTACATCCTTTTTTATTCCGGGGTCCTCAAAACATGTATTCTGGGGGTAATATTTGTATGGAATTTTTGGTGGAATACAGTACCTGGCTGCATTAAATTTCAGTCATTGTGACAGACAGAGCACCAGCAATGACCGGGAAGAATGCAGGACTGTTACATCAACATGAATAACATCCCCAATGATCTAATGTCTCATCCATCAAGCAGCCTTATGGGGAACATCTATGAATAAAACAAAACCTGCTTCAAACTTCTATCAAAATTATTAATATTTTAAAAGGTGAAATTCGCGCTACTTTTGCACTGACAACTAAAGTCAGTACTTCTGGAAATTGTGACGAAGTAAGAAAAATTGTTTCTGTAGGTAAGATGCTTTAGTTCCGCATAGACCCTGTTTTATTTTCTCTGTCATGTATCTACAGTGTACATAGTAGATAGAGAAGGTATTGTATTCCATCCGAAAATTCGATTCCGAGATTATACCGTAAATACTTGTATTGAGACCCCTGAATCCAAATAAAAACTTTTTAAAAACATGTCCTTGTGTGTGTGTGTATGTATGTGTGTGTGTGGTGTGTATCTATGGACAATATGGCCCCAAAACGGAAGGGCCGTTAATACTAACATTGGTACTTAAGCAATGTATCTTCCAAGAATGCGACACGAAGGTTTTCAAGAACATTTTCTACCCCCAACTAGTTTTTACATAGAACATCTTTAAAAAAAAATTGATTTTTTCAAATATGGCTCTAAGAATTTTTATTAAAATGCCATATATATAAGACTTATTTATGACAAAGGAAATGTACCTATATCTGGGATGCGGTTGGAATAGCCTCTGATTCATATATATTTTGTTTGTAGAATAAACTTTTTTCAGGATATTCCGAGTTATTGGTTTTCCTTTTTAAGATACTAAAGCTTTTCTGAAACAGGAACATACCTTTCTTTTTGTCTCTCTTTTGTTTACTCCTAGCAAGCAAACAGAAGCGAATTTACGTTTTTCACTTTGAGACCGGCTTTTAAAATGTTGGCTAACGCTTTAGTATAGTGTAAACCTTTATTTCCCTTCCACTTACAAAGCAGAAATGATAAGACTATTTCTGGTAATGCTTATCTTGATTAGCATGATAAAAGTAAAAGAATAAACGTTTGTAGGAAAGGTTTGCTTGCGGAACAGCTGGGTAACGTAATATAAATGGGACTCCTTAGTGTTGACTTTCCTTAGCCCTTATATACAACGTACATAGAAAATAGCTCAAGAATAAAACGTCCATTAAATGCCAAACATGGTACTTGAGTACTGTATATTCCAAGGATTTGACAATATGATTTTCAGGGAAATCCCCTTAGACTCTACTACCCTTTACTTGGGACATTTTGATAAAATTTATATTTTTTAAAAAATGACTCTAACGGGTTTTATTAAAATGCTATAGGTAGGTTTAAGTTATGTTCATAGCAAACGAAATGTGTATCTTGAGTTCTTTTGCAAAAACCTCTGAAGACCTGTTCGTAATAAACAAGTATATAGTAAAACTTTAACATAACTGGTAAACCGCAAGAGACAGGCAAAGGCATAGTTCACAAGAAATGTAGTTCGCATTAAAATTCTCAAATATACCGTGTATATTTGGTTAACTCTGCACCGTTTTCGATATATTCCGAGTTATCTGTTTTCGTGTAATTAAGCTTTTCTGAAACAAGAAGACATCTTTCTTTTTGTCTCTCTTTTGTTTACTCCTAGCCAATTATCAGGCTTTTCACTTACCGACCGGCTTTTAAAATATTGACTAATGCTTTAGCCTAGTATAACTCTTATTTCCCTTCTACTCACAAAGAAGAAACAATAAGTCAATTCTAGTAATGTGAATCTTGTCTAGCATGATGAAGATAAAAGAATAAACTCTTGTTTGTTTATGGAAATACTCGAGAAACTAACGTGAATGGAACACTTAATATTTTTACTTTCTCTAGCGCATATGTACAACATACATAGTGGATAGAAGAGATATTATATTCCACCCAATAATTCGATAATGGGATTTCACCAGAAATATAATTTAAGACGCTATGTATTCAAAATAGCTTCTTTAGGAAAAGGTCAATGTGTGTGTGTGTGTGTGTGTGTGTGTGTGTGTGTGTGTGTGTGTGTGTCTGTTTCTGTGGACAGTATAATTCTATAACAAAAAGTCCGTTAAATACCAACCTTTCTATTTAACTTTCGCATTATCCAAGAATGCTACACGAAGATTTTCAAGAAAATCTTGGCAACCTTAATTACCCTTTTCATGGAACATTTTCGATACTTTTTATTTTTACAAAATTAGCTCTGATTGTGATTAAAATGCTGAGTATTAAGGATGCTTACATTGTAAATAAGATTTATATCTTGTATTTTCTGTGTAGTCCTATTCTCTAAAGTCCTATTCATTCTGTGTTTATTTTCCATAACTGTTAAAACGTAACAGATAGACAAAAACTTTTTTCACAAAAAATGCACATCTCGTCAAAGCACACAATTTACCCATGTCTTACTTTTTGGATGTGCAGGTAACAATTTGCGACATATTTCTTGATATTTTCTTCGATTTTAAAATACTTATAGCTTTCTGAGGCAGGAAGTCGCCCGATTTCTCTTGTTTTACTTTCAGAAACCAAAGAAGAATGACAATTGTGTAGCGACTGCTTTAAATATTTGACTATCCCTTTAGCGGAGTGCATTCATTTAGTTTCCTTTCAGAAAGGAACTAAGCAATAAGAAGATTCCTCTAATGGTTATCTGGATTAGAATGGTGTAGAAAGAATAATGACATTTTGCAAGCAGATTGAGGAACACCTTCTATTCGCTAGTAAATCCCAGAATTGCGTAATAACGTCGTCTCATATGACATCATGAAACTAGAAAAAGCGATTCAAAGTTTAGACTTTTCTAAAGCTGCTGCGTTCCTAAAAGTCAAGGTATTTAAATCTGCCTGACGCCTTATAATTGAATTTTCAACGAAGAAAACTGTTGGTGTCTGGTATGGTGGATTTAGTAACAAGCTAAATATTTTCAAATGTTCTGTAGAAAACAATAAATGGGCTTATTTCGCTTGATGTTTACAATTATTAGCTGCGGAAAAATAAACACAAATAGCTGCATAGCTTTTACTTTCTCTAGCACGTATATACAATATAGAAAGCAGATAGAGAAATATTGCATTTCACCCAAAAAGACAATACCGCGATTTCACCGGGAACTTATAAACTTATAAAAAAAAGGAAATCATTTTACGAAAATGTCCACGTGCGTGTTCGTATGTGTGTGCGTGTGTGTGTGTGCGTGTGTGACTGGATCAGCGTAGCTATCTCAAAAACGAAAATTCCTTTTAATACCTAACTTGGTTCAGTGTCTTCCAAGGATGCGACAAGAAGATTTTCAAGGAAATACCTCCAAGTTCAACTACCCTTTACATGGAACATTTTTCGAAAATTTCGATTTCTTCAAAAATGGCTATAGCGGTTTTATTACAATACCATGCGTTTAAGATATTTTCTTGCCCAACAAAATGCATATCTTGATTTATTGGGAGTAGCCTCTGAAGACCTCTACATTTTTGAAGACTACTGTGTAACTGGTAAACCTTAACAAATAGACTAAACCTTACTGCACAAAAAATATAGATCTCGCTGAATCACACCTTGTGTCATACAAATTTTTTTCGTAGAGTTAACCGTTTCAAAAGTATTCCTTGTTATTTGTTACAATTTTAAACTACCTAGTTTTTTTCAAGTGGAAGTCAGCTTTCGGTTTATTTTTTTTTTTTTTTTTACTATCGGAAAGCAAAGATAACCGGATTTTAATTGTTTCACACAGCCATGAGATTTTAAAGGATTTGATCGTGGCTTTAGCCTACCGCATTCCTTTATTTACCTTCTGCTTACAGGGAAGCAATTAATAAGGCCAATGCTGCAGATGTTTATCTCGATTAGCATGATTTAAATTAAAGAATAGTATTGTATGAGGAAAGATTATTTGTGGAACATCTAGAGAAAACCATATAATCAGATTATTACATTTTCTGGTGCATATGTACAATGTACATAGTGGATAGAGAAGTAGTTGTATTTCACCGAAAAGTTCCACACCAAAATTTCGCCGGAAATACATGCTATGGGGCCGCCTGAATAAAACCAAAATAATTTTTAAAAAAGTTCTACATGTGTCTGTTGACATCATAATCATAAACAAAAATACCGTTAAATAACCGAACCCCAAACTAACTTTTACGTAGAAAAAAATTCGAAAATGGTTAATATCTCAAAAGTGATTGTCGCGATTTTGTTTAAAATTCTGTATACTGAAGTCATTTACATGAAAAACAAAATGCACATCTTGAGTTTAGAGCCTCTGAAGACTTTCTCATTCAGGATAAATTTTCCATAATTGGCAAACAGAGATAGACCCAAACTTACTACGCAAAAATCAAGATTTCATTAAAAGACACGCTTATGTGATACACATTTTTTCGTGGAATTTACCATTTTCCAGACATTCCTTGTAATTGTAATTCGTTAGTTTCAGTTTTAAAATACTTACGGGTTTCAGTTATCAGATTATCTTTCGAATACTTGAACCTAATACAAAGAAGCAGATTTCAGTCACATTGTAACCAGCTTTTAAAAGACTTGAGTATCAGTTTAGCCTAGTGTACTCTCATTTTCCTTCTGCTTACGTGAAAGTATGTAATTAGCCCAATTTCTGCTAACCTTTATCTCGATCGGCAGAAAGTGGATATAAGAATAACCAAGCTGTTTAACAATACTTTGTTACAGAGAAGTAGTGAAAATCATGTGAATGTAATACATATGATTATCTTTTTTCATGGTTTGTTTTTTTGGACATAAAATCAGATATCACGTAACGAAATTTCTGTGGAATACAATACTTGCTCCAATTAAGCAGTGAAAATAAAAGACTGAGGTTATGCTGTCAACGAAAATATGTCTATAATAAGTAAATTTGTCACTCGAATACAATTGCATAATAAAAGTAAGGTAGTTCCCTAGAAGTCAGGTATAAGGACCAAAAGGGAAGTCATGGTCGCTACACAGGTTAGTGCCACCTTATACCGTGGCCCGGTACTATTAACTATATGGATGCTTAGGGTTTCGTATTCTATTTTTTCTTCTTTTTTCATGTTGTGTGTGTTTATGGGGTCTCCCATGTGGGCATACCGCTAAAAAAACCCTCCACTGGTATTAGAAGGAAGTACCGCATGATTGCACCCGCGGATTCACGGTGATAATTTAACTGACTGCAGGGTGCAGTCAGAGGGGTGAAAAGAGGACCGGGAGACAGACTTGACCGAGGCCCAGACTGTCACCGCGGAATATTCAGGGAGAGGAGTAGAGGAATTAAAGGTTGAAGGATTGAGTTGGAGTTAGTGTTGGTTCTTCTCCAGTCGTAACTACCGTGAACGAAGAATCCAAGACTCAGGTCCGGGTCTTACAACAGCCCCTGGAGTGGGGCCGTCCGGCGGAGTGGAGCTGCTGCGGCTGGAGGTCCTGCTGGACAGCTCAGCGGTGGTGGACTGTAGTGTGGCGATGGCGGTGGTGGTAGTTTGAAGGTCCTGTACCTTTTCATTGATGACACTGCACAGCTCTTCAAGGGCAGCTAAACGGGCGCCGACGTTCAAGATCTTCGCGTGGAGATCCTGAATGGCGTCCCGTGTCGCTGCCTCTATCGAGGACGCAGGTGGTGTGGTGTCGATAATGGTCGGCGGTGGTGTAGTCCGGGCGGGTGGTGGTAGTGGTCTGCTCCTGGGGTAGAGAGGGCACTGGGCTTGCCCGGTGAAGTGTCCTGTGCCACGACAGGTGGCATAGAACCGGCCGCGACGGCGGAGATCGTGCCCAGTGCACTCGGCGGTGGTGGTGTTGGTACCACAGTAGTGGCATCTCGGTGGCGAAGAGCAGACTTCAGCTGTGTGTCCGATGGCGTTCCTGGCGGCTATCCTCGACGGCCAGAATTCGCCCTAATAAGGGCAACCCTGACGCCAAGGCAGCTTCCAGGTCAGCCTGGTCCTGAAACTCCAGACCAACGAGCGGCGTTGGCCCCTGGTCGCAAACAAGAAGGCCACCGCGACTGCACGGCGGTGAGCAGATGCCTGGTGGAAAGGTCCCGTACCACAGCACTGAACCGGGGTGGCGGCGTCATAGAGCTGGGTGGACACGTCGGTGACAGACGTGAGGGCGGCAACTGCGGCAGCAGTTGCGGCGAGTCTGTGGTGGCGGTCGGCGATGCTGCTTTAGTTTCCTCTTTGCCATGTGTACAGCTCGAAGTTCAAGCTTCGAATCCCACTATTACTCGCTGCCAGCCGTTCTTATATAGCACATGAGCTGCCACAGTTGTATCCGTGAGAATTTTACCTGTTAAGTTATTGTAAAATTCTGGCTCATTTTCTCCATGTGTAATTAACATTTTTGGGAAATATAAATTTGGGATACAAAATTAAGTTGAGGATTCAGAAAAACAAATACGTTTCTTACATTAACGGTATTTCTCAGCCCATTTTTATTTTCGCTACTACATATGTACAATGCACAAAATAAATGCACTATTGTATTCCAACCAAAGTGTTATGTGACTATAGTTACCCCAAAATATCAAAGAATAACGAAGTACCGACTGAAAAATTGCAAAATAGGCATTTATTAGATAAACAGGAGGAACATTGTAACTTACAACCCTTAAGTTGTAATCGAGGGACACACTTACTTACTACAGACATTTCATTCGTTGGTAATACGGCGCCATCCATTTACATTATTTACAATAGATAGAGTAATATATCCCACTGTCGTTATTGAAATCTCCGAAGAGAAACATATTTTTAAGTCCCATTTTAGAAAAAAATCTGATGTGTTACACTCACGTGACTTTCTCTAGCTGCTCTACAACGAAACTTCTTACAAAAGATTATTTTTCTTTCTACATAATGCTAATCGAGATATACATTAGCAGAATGTTCTTAGTACTTAGTTCCTTATAAGTAGAAGGCAACTTAAAGGAATTCGCTTTACTAAGTAGTAGTCAAATGTTTTAAATGGTGTCGTTATGCGCTTGTCGTTGCACATCGAGTCTTTGCTTGGCAAGGAGTAGAAAACAAAGAAAAACGGACACTTTGAGTCTGAGAAAAGCATAAGTGCTTTCCAACTGAAATTAATAACAAGCAATATGTCGAAAACGGTAAACTTCATGAAAAAATGTATATGACATAAATTGTGTATTTTAACGACGTCTATTTTTTATATAATAAGTTTTTGCATATCTCTTACAGTTTACTACTTATGCAAAATGTAGCTAAATTTATCCAGAATAAATTGACATTCAGAAGCTATTCCCAGAAAATTCAAGATATACATTTTATTTGCAATAGAAATGGCTTCAATATGTGGTATTATAATCAAAATCGTTAGAGCCATTTTTAAGAAAAACAACATTTTCAAAAAATTTTCCTTGTAAACATTAATTAGGGGTGGGCGGATTTTCTTGAAAATCTTCGTGTCGCATCCTTGGAAGATACCAAACTTAAATATCAATTTTGGTACTTAACCGTCTTTTCGTTTTTGAGTTATGCTGTCCACAGGCGCGCGCGCGCACACGTACACACACACACATACCCTCACACGAACCTTTTTGTGAAAACCCGATTTTTGGAATCAGGGGGTCTGAAACATGTATTTCCGGTGAAATTTCCGTGGAATACAGTGCCTTCTCTATCCACTAAGTTTATTGTACTTACGCGGCTAAAGAAAGTAAAAAACTTTGTCATATTTACATAATCATCAATGACATAAAAAGGATTTAAAACTAACCAATTATAGAGCCTTTCTTTTACTTTCTCTAGCCCGCATGTACAATGTATATAGTGGATAGAGAAGCTATCTATTGTATTCTACACAAAAACTTGATGTCGAGATTACATCGGAAATATTTGTTTTGGGATCCCCTGACTCCAAATAGAAAATATTTTTGTTGTGCGTACGCGCACGTTTATGTCTATGAACTACATAAAGAAAACGAAAAGACGTTAAATACCAACCTTGATATTAGAGTTTTAGTATCTTCCAAGTAATCGACACGAAGATTTTCAAGAAAAACCCCCACCACAAACTAGAGTTTACACGGCAAATTTTTCGAATATTTTTATTTTCTCAAAAATGGATGTAACCATTTTGATTAAAATATTGTATGTTAAAGATATATACATCCCAAATAAAATGTATATCTTGAATTTTCTGGGACCTCTATATTCTGAATGAATTTTTCTGGATTTTGCATAAATAGTAAACCGTAAGAGACAGACAATAACTTACTACACAACAAATTTAATTCGCGTCAAAACACACAATTTGTGTCCTTTAATTTTTGTAAAATTTTTAAAATGTTTTAAAATTAAAGCATCTGTTATGTGACTATGGTTACCCCAAAATATCAAAGAATAACGAAGTACTGACTGAAAAATGCAATATAGGTACTTCTTATATACACAGGAGAAACATTGTAACTTACAACACTTACATTGTAATCGAGGGACACATTTGCTCATTATAGACATTGATAACACAACGGAATATCTTTACTTTATCTAAAGTAAATACATTAAGTATTGTATCCCATTGTCGTTATTGAATTGTCAGAAGATATACGTGTTGTTAATTCCGCCGGGTAAAAAAGCAGCATTTTAGAGAAAAATCGGATGTGTTACACGCACATAATTTTCATTAGCTGCCCTTCAAACAAACATCTTACAAATGATTATTCTTCTTTCCACACAATGCTAATCGAGATAAACATTAGCAGTGTGTTCTTGTAACTTAGTTCCTTATAAGTAAACGGGAATTAAAAGAATTAGCTATGCTAAAGTAATTATCAAATGGCTTAAAATCTATAGTTATGCAATTGTCATTGAAATTGCCTTCTTTGTTTTGCCAGAAGTAGAACAAAAAATAAACGGACATTTCATGTCTGAGAAAAGTATAAGTATTTTAACATTGAAACCAATAACAAGGAATATCTTGAAAACGGCTAACTCTACAACAAAAATGCGTATGACATAAATTGTATGTTATAACGAGGTCTACATTTCTTGTGTAGTATGTTTTTGTTTATCTATTACGGTTTAGTAGTTAAGCAAAATTCGGCAAACTTTATCCAGAATAAAGTGCTCTTCAGAGGCTATTCCCATAAAATTCAAGATATACATTTTAATTACGATATAAATATCTTTAATAAAGGGTACTTTAATCAAAATTGTTTGAGCCGTTTTTGGGAAAATGAATATTTTCGAAAAATGCTCCATGTAATGGGTTGTTTGTGGTGGAGATATTTTGTTGAAAATCTTCCTGTCGTATCCTTAAAAGATACGAAACCTAAATACCAAGTTTGGTACTTAATGGTCATTCGCCTTAGAGCTATGCTGTCTACAGACACACGCATGGACACTCACACACATACAGACTTTTTTCTAAAAAAATTCCGGACTCAGGGGACCTCAAAGCATATATTTCTGGTGTACTCTCGATATAGAATTTTTGGGTGGAATACGATACCTTCTTTACCCCTATGTATATTATATATACGGGGCTAGAGAGATTAAAAATCTGATGTTTTCCGCTCACATGGCATTCTCTACTTCTCTATAACAAATTATTGGTAGAAACAGTATTGTTCTATCTACTTCGGGCTAGTCAAGATAAATATTAGCAGAAATAGGTCTTCTTCCTTGCTTTCCTTTAAGTAGAAGAAACATAAAGGACTAAAACGATAGTTAAATCTTTTAAAAAGCTGTTCCTATCTGAATGAAATTCGTTTCTTTGCATAACCAGTAGTTGTCAAGTTAACTTATGAGAAAAATGATTTTAAAACTGAAACCAATAACAAGGAATATCTTGGAAATTGTCAACTTTACAAAAAACAAAAAACAAAAAAACAAAAAAAAACATAAATTTTAACATTTTAACGGGATCTGCATTTTTGTACAGTAAGTATTTGTCCATCTCTTACGATTTACAGTCATTGCAAAAGACATCCAGAGAGAACAGATTTTCAAAGGCCAAGGAAAGTGAAAATATACATTTTATTTTTCATATAAATATCTTTAATATAGGTTATTTTAATCAAAATCGTTATAGTCATCTTTGAGAAAATCAAAACTTTCGAAACTTTTTGCATGCAAAGGATGGTCTGGGACCACCAGATAAAGGAGTTACCTCAAAATAATTATAAAGCATTCCTGGAAAACATTAAACTTAATTACCTAATTTGGAATTTGCGTTTTTGAGTTATGGTATTCACGGACACACGGAACTTTTTATAAAAATGCTTCTTTGGATACGAGTATTTCCGGCGGTATCTAGGTAATGAATTTTTGGGAGGAATACAATTCCTTCTCTATTTGTGTATTATGTTATAATTACAGAAAGTGAAACGAAAAGCGCATGTACTCTTATATTAGTGTACGAAAATTTGGTGAATTACCAAACTTGATATTGAAGTTCACCATATTCTGAATGCGACACGAAGATTTTCATTAGCAAAAATACTACGAGTGTTTTCATCTTGTTGATACTTCCTGACAAGAGTGAAGTGACGGGAGTGAATTGTCATAAGAGATGAAAGCACGAGTTGTATTTGATAATATAATTCAGCGAAATAGACCATTAATATTTTATAAAATATAGGAGGGAATATTTGTAATATTTACATTAGTTCCCAAATGATAGATGACGCATTCGATCATGTTTATTTACCGAATGTTTTGTCTTCTTTCTTTTTTACTGCTTCCTGAATTATGATATGGCCGACCGTATGTACTCCCAATGTACGAATATCTATAGCAGCAATAGAAATAGACAACAATTATTGTATTGCAGCTTTTAATAAATAATACAAGGAAATGAAAACAAACGTCATTTTATTTGAGATTATTGCACTCATCTCGTGCATAAGAAATGCAAATAATGATTATTTTCACTCATTTTTTTAACTAAAGACATTATGAACGAGATAAAGCTTTAAATAAACATTGTAACTGAATTAATTGAAAGTACAATTGTGGAACTGACAGTTATTAAAAGTGAAGGTTGGCTGACTGCATTGTCACCTTGTTGCCAATAACCAAGACAGGGGATTAAATAAACGAACCTCAGGTGCGACAAGATTTCAAAGAAATGAGCATCGGCTACAATAACAATTTTCTACAATATCGCTCCAGTCACATGACGGCTATTGGTTGAAAGGCCCTTTAATAGTTGAGTTAAATTTTTAAGAACATGGTCCTTCCCCAAACTACGCTTTACGGGGAAAATTGTGATTCTCTCATCATTGGGTCTGAAGATTTTGATTAAAATAGCATATTTAAGACATTCTATGACAAGTATAGTGTAAAACTTGAATTTTCTTAAATTAACCTCGTTCTGGATAATTCTTGTAGAGCTTGTAAACACGAAAAATGTAGGTCTCGTGAAAGCACACAGTTTATGTCAGATATGTTTTTTGTGGTGAGGAGTTAACCATTTGGAAATTTCCTTATTATTGGTTTAAATTTTCCACTAGCTATTTATATGTTACTAAAACTGAATGTATTAATTCAGTTTTCTGGCTCCTATCAGCCAAAGGGAAGGGAATTTCAGTTCCATTACTTATCGACCAGCAATGAATTATAGAATTTGACTATCCCTAAAGTAGTTAGAATACACTTTTTAAAGGATAGTTTGTCCAAGAAGGGTAGAGAAAATCATGTGACTGAACACATCGGGGTTCTTATTTTTTCTATTTTGTACATAGCACATATGTAGCGGAGATACTGAATTTCACCCAAAAAATTAGCCGCGCTATAGCCGAGTGGTTAGACCACTTGCTTTTCACTTATGCGGCACGAGTTTGATCCCAAGCGACCGCATGTGGGATTTGTGGTGGACAAAGCGGAGCAAGGGCGGGTTTTCCGGTGTCTCCCGCCATCACACTCCACCGTTGTCGTATCTTCATTTCGTGTATCATCAGTGTAGTGCCATAGTAGTAAAAGCGGACGTTATACTCTATAAAATAATCGATACCTATGTTTCACCGGAAGTACAGGTTTCAGGGTCACCTGTTAAAAAATCTTAAGTGTTCCATTCACATGACTATCTTTAGGTTTTTCACAACCAACTTTTCTTACAAAAGATTAATTTGTTATGTAGGCTATGCTAAACAAGATAAAACTCGTCTTATTATTGGCTTCTTTGTAAGTGTAAGAGAACTATAGAATACATCAGGCTAAAGCGATCGCCAGATCTTCTAAAAGACGGTCGCTTTGTGAAACAAATGAAACTCGGGTCTCTTTGCTTGCTAGGAGTAAACAAAAAGTCGGATGTGTTCCATTCACGAGACTTGCTCTGCATCTCGTAACAAGGTACTGTTAAAAACCTTGTTTCCATTACTTCATGCCATTCGAGACAAAATTAGCAGAAATGGTCTTATTACTTATTGAAAGCGGAAGGGAAATAAGGGAGTACCAAGGCTAAAGCTGTAGTCAAACCTTTCAAAATCTGGATGCTATATGATTGTAGTTCGTTTGTTTCTATGGCTTTGAGTTGACAAGTTCCCGTATGAGAAAAGTATAATTATATTAACGCTGAAAACAATAACAAGGAATATCTAAAAAAAAGGCCAACTTCACCAAAAAACTGTATATAACATAAACCGTACGTTTTAACGAGCTGTACATTTTTTTTTTTTTTTTTTTTTGTTAGCTAGGTTTTCGTCTATTTCTTACGGTTTACCTGTTATGCAAAATCCCGCAAAATCCATCCAGAATAAAGGTGTCTTCAGAGGTTATTCCCAGAAAGTTCAATATCTACATTTTTTTCACATGTAAATATCTTTAATATACGATAATTTAATTAAAATCGTCAGTCGTTTTTGAGAAAATCAAAATTTTCCAAAATTTGTCCAGGTAAAATGTAGTTAGGGGAGAGTGGATTTTCTTGAAAATCTTCGTGTCGCATCCTTGGAAGGTATTCAAATTAAAAACCAATTTTGGCATTTTACGGACTTTGCTTTTGAGTTATGCTGCCCACACACATACATACTGACAGACTAACACACGATCGTTTTTCTAAAAATGCTATTTCTGTATTATAGGGATCTCAAAATATATATTCCCGGTGAAATTCCGGTTTCTAAATTTTAGGTTGCAATGCCATAGATTCTCTATACACTATGTATATAGTACGCGTAGAGAAAGTAAAAATGATGCTGTCATGTACCAAAGATTATATTTAATGAATAAGAACAGCTGGGTGTCTCAAGAATACCCGGCTTTAGTTATCCAAACACTACATGAACATGAGCTACAACATACATTTTAATAATAATGCAATTATTCCTTATGAATAAACTCGTTGAAGTTATGACGTTTCATAGTTATGCCACTAAAGGCTATCTCCACTGCTTTGATAATTCCAAAGGAAACAAAACGGTAGATAAATTATTAAAAAATAGCACTAAATGCTGTAGTAAAGTGCACGTGTATTAACTGCTATACTTTCGAAGATACTAACTATCATTATAAAACCTATTAGAGACCCGGAACTATCTTTTCATTTTGGAGATTGTTTTGTTCTTTTTACCTTCTGTATCTCGTAAGTACAATGTACATAGTGGATAGAGAAGGTATTGTATTCCACCCAAAAATTCGATGTTGAGATTTCAGCGGAAATATGTGTTTAAGACTCCCTGAATCCGAAATAAAACTCGGGTGTGGACAGCATATAACAAAATCGAAAATACCGTTAAAATTCAAACTTGGTATTCACGTTAGATCTTCCAAGGATGTGACAACAACATTTTCAAGAAAAATTTCCACCATAACCTACCCTTTACATGGAGAAACATTTAAAACATTTATTTTCTCAATAATAGCTCTGAAGTTTTGATTCAAATACTGTATTTTAAATATGTTTACATCACAAATAAATGTATGTTTTGAATCTTATGAAAATAGCCTATGCAGACCTTTTTAGTATGAATGAGATTTGCAGAATATTCCATAACGGTTAAACCGTAAGAGATACACCACAAATACTACACAAAAAATGTAGATCTCATTAAAGCGCATAATTTATATTATAAAGGTTTTTTTTTATGTAGAACTGGCCGTTTCTGAGATATTCCTTATTATTGGGTTTCCGTTTTAAACTACTTAAATTTGTCTCAAACGGGAAGTGACGTTTCGTTTCATCTCTCGTTTTACTGCAGGTCATGCAAATCAAACCGACCTTCAGTTGTTTCTCATAGGACCAGTTTTAAAAGATATAACTATTTCTATAAGCTAGTGTATTCCCTCATGCCCCTTCTACTTACAAGGAAGCAAGTAATAAGACAATGTCTGCTAATGTTTACCCTGATTAGCATGTCGTGGATAGAAGAATAATATTTTGCAAGGGAAGATATTTGTGTCACATCTAGAGAAAGTCATGTGAATGGAACACATCAGGTTTTTATTACTTTGTTGTTATACAGCTGATAAAATCATCAGTACATTCTTTGGAATGAGTGTTCTGCAGTGATATAACAAAATATGTAATTGAATTCGTGTTTCTCGATGTAAAACTAGCTGACGCTATACAAGTGGGACACTTTACAGTGTTGTCATATTCAAAATATGTTTTACAATATACCTATATATGAAAATAGAATAAAGGTAGTATGAGGCAGTTATCTAATAAGTAATAATATTCTGAATTTAAGGATATGGATGTAGACGTTGGTGCCTATTCTAGTTCTGGTGTTTTTCAGTTTTGTCTCTAATGGGTATGTATTGGCTACATTTTGAAATTGTTTTAATAGACTTTTACTTTCTTTAGCGCCGTTTGAACAATGTATATAGTGGATACAGAAGGTATTGTATTCCACTCAAAAATTTGATGTCGACATTACAAAGGAAATATATGTTTTGTGGTCTTCTGAGTTCGAAAAAGCATTTATATTTTCTGTACACATACTGTGTACATAGTGTATAGAGAAAGTATTGCACTGCGCCCAAGCATTAGATACCGAGATTTCAACGGAAATACATGTTTTGGAGCTCCTTGAATAAAATAATAATAATAATAATAATAATAATAATAATAATAATAATAATAATAAAAAAGCGTTTTTGGAAAAGGTCCTATTGTGTATCTGTGGATAGCATAGCTCAAAAACGAAAAGACCGTGGAGAAGAATATTTTAAAAAATATCCCCTAAGAGTCAATATAAAAACATCATAAGGAAAAATTTCCAAAAATGGCAGCGCCTGGAACGATGAAGTTTCACCTGCTTCCGTGTTTGAATTTTTTTCGTTCTGTCGCTTTAGTGTTTTAATTTACTTTGGTAGTGTAAAATGATGATGATGATGATGATAATAATAATAGTAATAATAATAATAATAATAATAACAACGATAACGCTGACGCTAACATTACCACTACCACAATTAATAATATGAATAATAATAATAATAATAACAATAATAATAAAAATAACAATAATAATAATAATAATTATGATAATGAACATAAACATTTTAATGATGATGATGATAATAATAAAAATAATAATAATAATAATAATAATAATAATATGACTATAATCATTATAATAATAACAACAACAATAACAACGATAAGGGTAACAATAACAATAACCACAATAATAATAATAATAATTAATGATAGTAATAGTATTAATAATGATAATAATAAATACCAAATAGGAGGAAGGCAGCGGTTTCCGCGTTTCTACTATCGTTTAATTTCACTATAATATTCTCCTGTAACATTTGTAATAACTAGTCACTAATTCTGCTAAACAGAGATTCTGTAAATCGTTGTGACATTGACAGTATTTCTTTTCGCATCTTGAATATAAACGTCTGCTGAATCTGCCGCAGTTTTTCTAACGTTCCCGTTTTCAGCAGCACTACCCGTGCTTGTGATGGACTGGAATTATGAAAGATAAAATTCCTGCTGCACTTTGGCATATGCTGCGAAAGTCGAGACTTATCTGCTCTCTGAGCTATAAAACAGTAATAATCTATATAGCACTTCATTCATCAGTTCCGCATTCTCATCAAAAGTTGCCCTAAAACTGATTTTAATAATACTTAGTATATTTGTTTGAGCAAACATACAATTTTTAAATGTAACAATGCCTATTTACATAAAAAATATAAACGTAGAGTAAATCAGAAACCTCCGTATCGAAGTTTTGGTTGGAATACAATACCTTCTCTACCTAATATGTCCTATGTACATACTATCAGAGGAAGTAAAAGTCTAATGTGATACCTTCTCTGCATTTTCTGCCACATGTAATCCTTACAAAAGCTTATTTTTGATCCACTCCATTCCTTTGATATAAATGTGAACAGGAATGGTCTTATTACTTAGTTTGTTGTACGTGCAGAGGAAATACGCGACAGTAGGCTAAAGTGACAGTTGAACTCTTTAAAAGCTGGTAACTTTACATGACTAGAAATAAGAGAGAATAAAACGAATAATGATTGACAACTACTTCCCAACTGATTAAAAAATTGAAAAAATTTAAGGCCAAAACAAGGAGTATCTCGGAAATGGTTTATACTACAAAAGGTGTGTTGGACACAGACTGTATTTTAACGGGATCTATATTTTTTATGTAGTAGTAGGATTTTGTTTACCCCTTACGGTTTGCTCATTATACAAAACTTATCAGTAATGATTATTTTTTTATTTCTTTAAACATCTATTTTTTTTTTAATCAAAGATGATCAAATCATGTATTTCCAGCTGAAATCTTGGTATTAACACTTTGATGGTATACAATAGTTTTACTAATTTCTATGAAAATAATACGTGGTAGAGAAAGTAAAAATGAATCAAAAGGGAAGTTATGGTCGCTCCCAGCGTACACTGGGTTTCCGACAGTCCACTGCTCCGACCTGTATATATATCAAGGAACATACTAGCGTACGTACCGAGTCAACTGTAGTAATTCTTCTCCAGCAAATTTTTGTTTGATTATATGTCTTTGAAATTAATGTATTTTGTTTGACTATAATATTTTACACGTGCTGACTTGCGTTTCAAATGAGCTTATATCAGTTGCGAAGAAACGCCGATACATAGTGGTCCACGTGTAGAATTAAACAGAGAAGTATTTGGGAAGTTAAATTGATTAATTTACATCTTTTTTTTTTTTTTTTTTTTCATAACCAACCCTTTGAGAGTTTTAATTCAACCAGATCTCGTTAATATTCGCTACATGATCTGAGGCGGTGTTATAAGTCTTAATGTTCTAAATTTACAAGAATGTATGGTGCAGTATCCAAATGCATCCAGCTCTATTATATATAAGTGTAAGTAACACATAGTTAAGTAGTCGCTAGGTAAATTTGGATTTTTTTCGAAATTTCCTCTATGGATCGTTACCATGTGTTCAGTACCGGCTTTTAATGTTAATTCATGAGACAATCCATTAGCTTCCGTTAGTTTTCTACCTTTCACAATACTCAAAATATCATTTTCTAAGCTCAAATATTTTTCTTAAAATGAAGTCTCTTGCTACTGATATGAACCCGTCTGCATTATAACTTGCGAAACTATTTTCTTTCTATTCCTCCATATCTAGGTTTCTTGTAAATAATCCTATTAATATTGTAATCTTTCGCTGGTGCTTCGTTTGTTTCCACAACTCCAGAATTTATTAAAGTAGTATCGAGTGTACTTTTTCCTAATAATTTCTCAAATTCTAGTTCATCTCTTTGCTTCGTTATTTACGTTACTTCATACAATTCAAACTCATCCCACTACGATTTTATGTTTATTAACGAAGCGAATTCACTTGAATCACATTCACAAATCTCAGTTGGCAGATGCTGACGGTCACCGACATTTATCACCGAAACTTCTTCAGAAGAAAGGTCAGTTCCCATTATCTCTCGCAGCCTGCTATCGAATCATAAGCATTCCACATCGAGCCATCGATATCTCAATGATCAGCTGTTTCAAATTAGATAATCTCTCTCTAATTTTATTGTTAAGGTAACTGGATACGTCCGAAAGTGTCACAGGTTAGCCGTTAAGAGTATTATTTTTAAACCAAAATAGTTGAAACATTCCATGTTTCTTTTATTGCAAGTATAAACCCTTTATAACGTTTGTAAGACGTACACTTGATTTTTTTGTGTGAAAATCGATGTTCGGCAACCATTTCAACAAGCATTGCATAACTTATTTTCATTAATTATTATTTTGTTCTGAGAGGAAACCAATCTCATTTCTGTGCCACTATAATTCAGATTATCTCTCTTCACACTAGGACTGGTTATAATACTATCCGGGGACTTGAGGAATAATACTGGAAACAATTCAAAATAAATACTAAAATATCTCAGTTCAAAGCAAAGGAAAATGTTTCAATTAGGTAATTTTTTCTTTATTTTCCTTTCATTTTCATGCTTTATATTATGGGACTTCATAAATAATTAGTTGCTTTGTTTACTTCAAACTTTTGTTTACATCAAGATTTATACTTAGAGGTTACGGTCAGTAGCGTTGGTGAACTTTCAGCAAAATGCGCAATTCATCACAGAATGGAATGGTTAAAATTAAATTGAAGGCTTTAAAACTAAATGAGAAAAGGCATAAGTATACAATAACTAGTATCAGAACTCTAGCTTGATTCTTCAATTCAATCACAATGAAAGTTTGTATTCGTCCATTTAGCGCCAGTGTCCTATAAACTGTTTCTAATAAAAGACTGCTATATTTCTGACGATTTTTGATTATTCATATCTACTAAGGTTTAAGTTATGCACGTTTCTTTATTAAAATATAAGTTTTTATCAACACTAGATTTTTGTTAAATACCTCATTTTGTTGCTTTTCATCTAACCTACAAGAAAATTTGCAAATATATTCCAAATCATTATAAAGATCCTGTTTTTCTTTTTTTTTTTTAGTTTACTATAGAGTGAATTTAGTAACATTGAATTTCATACAAATGTAGTTTTAAGGTATGGGATATAGGTTAACTATTTTAAAAAGGATTTTTAAATAATTTCTAAACATATCACATAATCATGTGCAGAAGTAAGACACGTGAAAACAATTTAGGCATAACGAAATATTTTAACATTGCGATTCATGCAAAAATATACGTTCAACTATTATTCATACAATTTTGATGCACTTCGCACGAGAATTATTAGGAATATTATTAGCCTAAGTATACAATTTGAAGACCGTAGCTTGAGATTTGTGGAAAATCCTCTCTGCTAAACTTAGCAGAGCTACCTTACTTGGTGGGGCTTTCCACTTGAAACAACTCGTTGTCTGCTGGTACTTTTACGTTGGTTTCAAATCATTTTATTTTACTCAAATACGCATACATTCACACTCACATACAAGCTTCCAGACTCTGTGGGTGATAGGGAATAATTCTGGCTAGAAACAAATTCCCCGCCCCAGCCGGGAATCAAACCCGGGACCCCCGAGTGTAATGTCAGCTCGCTGACCACGGAGGCGGTCACCAACGCCAATCTGTCTTCGTCGTCTCTCGATAAGCTATCAAGGTCGTGTGATATCACCTTATACATTGCAGTTATCTTAGTGATTTTTCCCACAACGCTGGGCGGAGCTGCTTATAAGTACCCTCATTGGCAATGTACTATTTAATACATGCATGATGAATTCTCTCTGTTTCCATTTGTTCAATAATTGAAACATTTGTTCTCTAACTACTCTGCTAAGAAATATGAAGCCATTTATGTTTCGTTTATCAGGTCTTCTAAACCTCCTTTTTCCTAAAAGTCCACTTTATCTATTTCTTTCATTGTAAATTATGCTTCGTAACAGATATCAACAATTTCAAGAACCCGAGTGGTTATTCTGAAGCTCTTTTTAGAATTCCTTCAATTCTTTGGACCAGAAACATTGTTTCAATTTTTTCGATTTCTTCCAGATTAGCGCTATACAATTCGCGGCCATTTATGATTTATACGTCATGAATCTCAACTCTAAATGACATCAATAACAACAGCATTTGCTCTTGGTAATATTTGTTCGGATCTTACGCAAGCTTGTGTCTCATATCTGATCGTGTTTGTATGCGGTTCGAAAGGATGTTTTCACGTTTGATTCATTCTGCTAACCATATACTGTTAATAACATTAATAAGAATAGTAATAATAACACTAATAACAACAACAACAATAATAATAATAATAATAGCGCAAACTGTTTACCCTCATGCATGGTTTTTGTTACGGTGCTTAATGTTTTTGTTTATCCTACAATGGATCTAGTCTCTACTGTTGAATAGAAACGGGGTATACACAATTACAAGACCAGCTATTGATGGATACTGGTAGGTGAATTCATTCTCTAAAAGAAAACAGGATCGGTTCGAGCTCTGCAACGAATGTATAAGATAACCATACAACTCCTGATTTAGTACTCTTGAAGCTGCATAACCAATGACAGATGAAGCAAATCATTCTTTCCGTTTTTAGTTTTGAGTGAATCTTTAGACCCATTTGTTGTAAATTAAACACAGTAATAACTAGCATTCTTTCAATATATAATATGTATTTCGCGAACCTATGGGAGTCGATTCTGACCGAAACAAAACCTAAGTCATACAACATTAAAATCTGTTTGATGAACGCGATTGCAGTAGCAAAGAAAATGATCGGTTTGGTAGTACATGGTTTCTGAAGATGGGTTCGGGGTCGAGACTAAAGCCGGGGAGATCAGATGATTGCTTTTTCTGTCAAACCCAAGAATCCGTCAAAATTAGAACTTTCTGTCTTTTATTTTAAAAATAAAAATAAAATTAAAACTCAAACTCAGTACTTTGAACATTTTTTTCTTAAATCAGAAACATTATCAAGGGATGTATTTAACACAGTGAGTAATTCCAAACTATGCAAGAGCAGCTTCTGCAGCTACACGTTCACACGTGTGTTTGATAGTGAAATGGCAATTTTGACTGAAGTTGAAAAGGGTTCAGATGCTTTTTCCATGAAGAAGTGAATCTGACAAGCTTACATTCACGTTGCATTGACAATATTTACAGCGCGCGCTATAGATTCCCCGGACACCTCTAACATCCTTTCCTTTAATTGTTCATTATTTATCCATTCTTTTCTAAAATATGTACATACCGCTTAGCCTTCTGTTCAATAAGGCAATTAAAAGTGAAGAAAAAGCACTATAAAGCAACTGTTAAAGATGCAACGAGGCACCACAATGGAACACTGAATTAGTACTGCGTTTAGTATTCTGAATTCAGAATTCATACTAATACATAAAGTAATGCACGTTCATTGCATGGCATCATTATGTGCAGTATAATATTTATATGCCAAAGGAATATAAGCATATAATTCTGGGGATTTGGTAAGAACAAGATAACTTGAATTCTTTTTTTTTTTTTTTTTTTTATTTGTGCTAAGACAGAAATGATATAAAAGAAATAATCTTTAGCGTTTGGTGAAGCCCTGGGGATATCAGGACTTCACCAAACGAAAGAGGATTGTTTCTGGAGATATCAGGATTTCGCCAAACGATAGAGGATTGTTTCTGGAGATATCAGGTCTTCACCAAACGATAGAGGATTGTTTCTGGAGATATCAGGACTTCGCCAAACGATAGAGGATTGTTTCTGGAGATATCAGGATTTCGCCAAACGATACAGGATTGTTTCTGGAGATATCAGGTCTTCACCAAACGATAGAGAATTTTTTCTGGAAATATTAGGGCTTCACCAAACGATAGAGGATTGTTTTTGGACATATTAGGGATTCATAAAACGATAGAAGATTGTTTCTGGAGAAATCAAGACTTCACCAAATGATAGAGGATTGTTTTTTAATATGTTAGGGATTCACCAAACGTTAGAGGATTTTTTCTGGAGATATCAGGGATTCACCAAACGATAGCGGATTATTTCTGGAGATATCAGGACTTCACCAAAAGGTGGAGGACTGTTTTTTTATATCACTCTTGTCTTATCACAAAAAGACCAATTTTGGAGTTATATTCTGACCAAATGCCAGAGATATAATCATGACACTGCGTTGCAAGCATACAAAGATTTACATCCATTTATGTTTTCTAAAGAAAGCCAATAGAACATTAATAATTTCTAATAATATCCTTCAAAAATAAATTTTGGCCGTCATACGACTTGAAAATCGGTCAAGTGACGGAAACTGCGTCAATTTGGCAACCCTGGGGGAGATCCCTAGTGATTCCTGACAGCCAAACGCTCTGTCTCAGCTGATAAGAGGTGTGTCTGCCTCTCTGCCAATACAGGCATGCCACGTAAGCAATGATGTCATCCTTGTTGCAAGGTTAACGAACGTTCCTCAATGCAGCTTCAGATGGGGCGAGTATCCGCATGTACTGTGGATGTCTCTGACTGCATGGAACACAAGGACGTTATGCACAGCGAGGTTGGCTTCACTTTAAATCCTTAAATTCCCGTCACCTTTTCGTGTGGTGTGGTGCGGTTCGGGTGACATACGCCGTTTCGGCAAAATGGGATTTTGTGTGGGTTTGGGTTCGGGGCTATAGCCCAGGGTAACATGGATCTGAGTGGTGGCATCAAAGGCGACTGATTGATTTTGTTTTTCTGTTCTTAACCTTTATTTTCCCGTCACCTTTTTTATCTCCCTTTCTTTCTTTCTTTCTTTTTTTTTTTTTTGTTGTAAAAATGCGTTATCTCTCTCTCTCTCTCTCTCTCTCTCACACACACACACACACACACACACACACGCTGATATTACATGCCGTAATTTGTTGCGTCATTTAGAAATAATATTTCCTTATGTAATTTGATTGACTCGACTTAATGTTTCGTCCTTTGAGTTACTAACATCATTGCTACGTATCAGACTATGACGCACCTGCCGACTGAAGAGAACTGGTGGACTTTTCGACTTTAAGGGTTTTTCATAACTTCAACCACTACTGGCCCCAAACATCTGCGGTTTTCTAGCTTTACCACGTGATAGTTATATATTCTCCCATTGGTAGTTTCGTGTTTTTTCGTTAATAAAACCCACTGCTTGGAAGCGTATCATCATTGATCTGCTGTCCTTTTCAATAAGTGAACGATAAATTACCTGTCTACCCCAGAGTGGTGGACCGGAGTTAATATCCTACCCCCGTTTTTTCATTCCTTTTTTTTTTTTTTTCTCTCTTTTTTGTTTGTTTGTTATGCAGCTTAAACTTTAGTGTGGTTGGTCATAATGGACGATGAATGAAAATGGTGAAATGATACTCAAATGATCTCGGGTCCATGGAGCTTCAAGCTAATCGACATTTGTCTTCTCAGGATAAGGGAAAACTCCGAAAGAATCTTATGTGTGTAACTCACCCCAAACGAGATTCGAGCTCACGGCCTGTGGTAGACATCGTGCCACCACACTACCCAGGCGGGCCCTAGCCTTTTGTCAGGCTCATGGGCTGGAAATGGTGGAAGAAACACTTAACAGTACACATTTCCATAGATCTAAAACGTGACTTTCGGATTAGTTTTATTTCTGCTCATGTTTAACATTATTACGAATAACATTGCTATTATTATTGTTCTCATTACGAAATTACATATATTAAGTGAAACGTACTGTCTCGTGCGTTAATTACGCCTCATCACGTATGCGCGCTGGTATTACGCACCGTAATTTGTAGCGTTTTCGGCGTCGTGGCTGAGTGTTTAGACCGCTCGCCTCCCACCTAGGCGACCCCAGTTCGATCCTAAGCGCCCACATGTGGGATTTGTGGCGTCTGGACGGATTTTCTCCAGGTCTATCGGGTTCCCCCGCCACTCATCCCACCAATTTCCCCATCACCACCTTTCCTATTATCCTTTTCATTTGCCTGCCATATCACCCACTTTCTCAGCTTATGCATGCCTACGGACCGACCTCTCATTCCAGGTTCCCCATTCTATGATTTCGTGCCTAAGCATCCGTTTGTAAGTCTTAGGGGTTGTCAGTTCTCAATGTAGGGAGAGTAAGCCGTATATGGAAAAAAATAACTTGTGAAATTTAGCAAGTATAATTAACTATGTTATTTTACTGACTACTCAATGTTTTCGTCATTCAAAGAGTTATTGATGTCGTTGTGGGGCCGTCTTTCCAAAGGAGGCGCAGGGGACCGCGGGTTCGTGTCTTGTTTTGGGGCCGGTCCCCATGGCCTCGCTCGCTAAAACGCCTCGCTTTGGTGCTTAGTGGAGAAGGGGATCATGGGTTCGAGTCCCGCCTTGGACATGGGTGTTTATGTGCTTGTGAAGTGTACATGTATGTGTGTCATAAAAACAGAACAATGATAAACAAAGGAAACGTAGGGAACAAGGAAAGAAAAAAAGAGGAAGCAGAAAAGGGAACACAGCGCCGGAGTACCGACTAGACTCCGAATAAAAAACATAAATAAAAAAAAAAGTGATCGTAATGGCTGACCTCCCAACTTAATTGTACTGGCGGACTTTTCGACTATGAGTAGCTTTCAAAGTTTCAACTTCTACTGACTTCAAGTATCTGCAGGCTTCTAGGTATGCCACGTGATTAATATATCGTTTCCCGTTGTTTTGAATGTATTAATTCAGTTTTCTGGCTCCTATCAACCAAAGGGAAGGGAATTTCAGTTCCATTACTTATCGACCAGCAATGAATTATAGAATTTGAATATCCCTAAAGCCTGGTATATTCCCGTATCCCTTTATATTTACAAGCAAATGTATAGTAAAAGCATTTATGCACGTGTATCCTGAAATAGTTGGAATACACATTTTAAAGGATAGTTTGTCCAAGAAGGGTAGCGAAAATCATGCGACTGTAACACATCAGGGTTCTTATTTTTTCTACTTTGTACATGGCACATAGGTAGTGGAGATACTGAATTTCACACAGAAAATTAGGCCGCGCGATGGCAGAGTGGTTAGACCACTCTCCTCTCACTTAGGCGGCACGAGTTCGGTCCAAAGCGACAGCATGTGGGATTTGTGGTGGACAAAGCGGCGCAAGGGCGGGTTTTCTCCGGGTTTTCCGGTGTCTCCCGCCATCACACCCCACCGTTTCTCTATCTTCATTTCGTGTATCATCAGTGTAGTCGCCTGCGGTGCCATAGTAGTAAAAGCGGGCGTTAAACTCTATAAAAAAGTCGATACTTATATTTCACAGGAAGTACAGGTTTCAGGGTCACCTGTTGAAAAATCTTAAGTGTTTCATCCACATGAATATCTTTAGGTCTTTCACAACCAAATTTTGTTACAAAAGATTAATCTTTTATCTGGGATATGCTAAGCAAGATAAACATTACCAAAACTCGGCTTATTACTGGCTTCTTTGTAAGTGTAAGAGAACTATAGAATACATCAGGCTAAAGCGATCGCCAGATCTTCTAAAAGACGGTCGCTTTGTGAAACAGATGAAATTCGGGTCTCTTTGTTTGCTAGGAGTAAAAAAAAAAGTCTAATGTGTTCCATTCACATGATTTTCTCTACATCTCGCAACAAAGTACTGTTAAGAAGCTTGTGTTTCCATTACTTCATGCCATTCGAGACAAAATTAGCAAAATTATTACTTGCTTCATTGAAAGTGGAAGGGAAATAAGGGAGTACCGTATTCTAAAGCGGTAGTCAAACCTATCAAAAGCTGGATGCTCTATGATTGTAGTTCGTTTGTTTCTATGGTGTTGAGTTGACAAGTTCCCGTATGAGAAAAGTATAATGGTATTAACACTGAAACCAATAACAAGGTATATCTCAAAAACGGCCAACCTAACCAAAAAAGGTATGTAACATAAATCGTATGTTTTAACGAGCTGTGCATTTTTTAGATAGGTTTTCGTCTATTTCTTACGGTTTACCAGTTATGAAAAATCCAGCAAAATCCGTCCAAAATAAAGGTGTCTTCAGAGGATATTCCCACAAAGTTCAATATCTACATTTTATTTACATGTAAAATATCTTTAATATACGACATTTTAACTAAAATCGTCAGTTATTTTTGAGAAAATCAAAATTTTCGAAAATTTGTCCATGTAAAATGTAGTTAGGGGTGAGTGGATTTTCTTGAAAATCTTCGTATCGCATCCTTGGAAGGTACTCAATTTAAATACCAATTTTGGCATTTTACGGACTTTTCTTTTGAGCTATACTGCCCACACACACACACACACACACACACACACAAAATGACAGACTAACATACGGATGCTTTTCTAAAAATGCTATTTCTGGATTATGGGGATCTCAAAACATATATTGCCGGTGAAGTTCCGGTATCTAAATTTTAGGTGCATTGCAATACCTTCTCTATACACTATGTATATGGTACGCGTAGAGAAAGCAAAAATGATGCTGTCCTGTACCGAAGATTACATTTAATGAATAAGAACAGCTGGGTGTCTCAAGAATACCCGGCTTTAGTTATCCAAACACTACATGAACATGAGTTACAACATACATTTTAATAATAATGCAATTATTCCTCATGAATTAACATGTTCAAGTTGTGGCGTTTCATAGCTTTGCCACCAAAGGCTATCTCCACTGCTTTGATAATTCCAAAGGAAACAAAATGTTTGATAAATTTATTAAAAAGTAGCACTAAATGCTGAGGTAAAGTGCACATGTATTAACTGCTATACTTTCCAACATACTAACTAGCATTATAAAAACTATTAGAGACGCGGAACAACCTTTTCATTTTGGAGATTATGTTGTTCTGTTTACCTTCTGTAGCTCGTAAGTGCAATGTACATAGTGGGTAGAGAAGGTATTGTATTCCACCCTAAAATTTGATGTCGAGATTTCAGCGGAAATATATGTTTTGAGGTTCCCTGAGTCCGAAATAAAACACGGGTGTGGACAGCATGGCTCAAAAACCGTTAAAATTCAAACTTGGTATTTAAGTTAGGTCTTCTAAGCATGTGACAAGAAAATTTCAAGAAAATTTCCCACCACAACCTACCCTTTACATGGAAAAATGTTTAAAAAATTTTATTTTCTCAAACAATAGCTCTAACGATTTTGATTCAAATACCGTATGATAAAAATATTTACATCATAAATAAATGTATGTTTTGAATTTTATGAAAACAGCCTATGCAGACATCTTTAGTATGGATGAGATTTGCAGAATTTGGCATAACGGTTAAACCGTAAGAGATACACCACAAATACTACACAGAAAATGTAGATCTCATTAAAGCACATAGTTTATGTCATAAACGTTTGTTTTTATGTAGAACTGGCCGTTTCTGAGATATTCCTTATTATTTGGTTTCAATTTTAAACTACTTAAACTTTTCTCAAACGGGAAGTGACGTTTCGTTTCATCTCTCGTTTTACTACAGGTCATTCAAATGAAACCGACTTTCAGTTGTTTCACATAGGACCAGTTTTAAAAGATTTAACTATTTATATAAGCTAGTGTATTCCCTCATGTCCCTTCTACTTACAAGGAAGCAAGTAATAAGACAATGTCTGCTAATGTTTACCCTGATTTGCATGTCGTAGATAAAAGAATAATATTTTGCAAGGGAAGTTGTTTGTGTCACATCTAGAGAAAGTCATGTGAATGGAACACATCAGGTTTTTATTACTTTGATGTTATACAGCTGATAAAACCTTCAGTAGCATTCTTTGGAATGAGTGTTTTGCACTGATATAACAAAATATGTAATTGAATTCGTGTTTCTCGATGTAAAACTAGCTGACGCTATAAAAGTGGGACACCTTACAGTGTTGTCATATACAAAAGATGTTTTACAATATACCTATAAATGTAAATTAGAATAGAGGTAGTTTATGAAGCAGGTACCTAATAATAAAATTAATAATATTCTGAATTTAAGTATATGGATGTGGACAGTGGTGCCTATTCTAGTTCTGGTGTTTTTCAGTTATGTCTCTAATGGGTATGTATTGGCTACATTTTGAAATTGTTTTAATATACTTTTACTTTTTTTAGCGCCGTTTGAACAATGTATATAGTGGATATAGAAGGTATTGTATTCCACTAAAAAATTTGATGTCGATATTATACAGGAAATATATGTTTTGTGGTCTTCTGAGTCCGAAAACACATTTATATTTTCTGTACAGGTACTGTGTACATTGTGTATAGAGAAAGTATTGCACTACGCCCAAGAATTCGATACCGAGATTTCAACGGAAATACATATCTTGGAGCTCCTTGAATAATGATAACAAAAAAAAGCGTTTTTAGAAAAGGTCCGATTGTGTGTCTGTGGATAGCATAGCTCATAAACGAAAAGACCGCGAACAAAAATATTTTAAAAAATATCCCCTAAGAGTCAATATGAAAACATCATAAGGAAAAATTTCCAAAAATGGAAGCGCCTAGAACGATGAAGTTTCACCTGCTTCCGTGTTTGCATTTTTTTCGTTCTGACGCTTTAGTGTTTTAATTTACTTTGGTAGTGTAAAATAATGTTGATGATGATAATTATAATAATAATAATAATAATAATAATAACGATCACGCTGACGCTAACATTATCACTACCACTAATAATAATATGAATAGTAATAATAATTATAATACTACTACTATTACTACTACTACTACTACTACTACTAATAATAATAATAATAATAATAGTAATTATAATATTAATTACAATTATAATAATTATTATAGTAAAACAACAATAAAGGGTAACAATATCAATAACCAAAATGATAATAATTAATAATATATAGTACTAGTATTAATAATGATAATAATAAATACCAAATAGGAGGAAGGCAGCGGTTTCTGGGTTTCTACTATCGTTTAATTTCACTATAATATTCTCCTGTAACATTTGTAATAACTAGTCACTAATTCTGCTAAACAGAGATTCTGTAAATCGTTGTGACATTGACAGTATTTCTTTTCGCATCTTGAATATAAACATCTGCTGAATCTGCCGCAGTTTTTCTAACGTTCCCGTTTTCAGCAGCACTACCCGTGCTTGTGATGGACTGGAATTATGAAAGATAAAATTCCTGCTGCACTTTGACATATGCTGCGAAAGTCGAGACTTATCTGCTCTCTGAGCTATAAAACAGTAATAATCTATATAGCAGTTCATTCATCAGTTCCGCATTGTCATCATAAGTTGCCCTAAAACTGATTTTAATAATACTTAGTATATTTGTTTGAGCAAACATACAATTTTTAAATGTAACAATGCCTATTTACATAAAAAATATAAACGTAGAGTAAATCAGAAACCTCCGTATCGAAGTTTTGGTTGGAATACAATACCTTCTCTACCTAATATGTCCTATGTACATACTGTCAGAGGAAGTAAAAGTCTAATGTGATACCTCCTCTGCATTTTCTGCCACATGTAATCATTACAAAAGCTTATTTTTGATCCACTCCATTCCTTTGATATAAATGTGAACAGGAATGGTCTTATTACTTAGTTTGTTGTACGTGCAGAGGAAATACGCGACAGTAGGCTAAAGTGACAGTTGAACTCTTTAAAAGCTGGTAACTTTGATACTTTACATGACTAGAAATAAGAGAGAATAAAACGAATAATGATTGACCACTACTTCCCAACTGATAAAAAAATTGAAAAAACTTAAGCCCAAATTTATATCTTGAATATTCTGTGTAGTCCTATTCTCTAAATTCCTGTTCATTCTGTCTTTATTTTGCATAACTGTTAAAACGTAACAGATAGACAAAAACTTACTTCACAAAAAATGTACATCACGTCAAAGCACACAATTTACCTATGGCTTACATTTTTGATATGCAGGTAGTAATTTGCGACATATTCCTTGAATATTTGCTGCGACTTTAAAATACTTATACCTTTCTGAGCCAGGAAGTCGCCCGATTTCTCTTGTTTTACTTTCAGAAAAAAGAGAAGAATGACATTTGGGTAGCTACAGTTTTAAAAAAAATTGACTATCCCTTTAGCGGAGTGCATTCATTTAGTTCCCTTTTAGTAAAGGAACTAAATAATAAGAAGATTCCTCTAATGCTTATCTGGATTAGAATGGTGAAGAAAGAAGAATGACATTTTGTAAGAAGATTGAGGAACACCTTCCATTCGCTAGTAAATCCCAGAATTGCGTAATAACGTCGTCTCATATGACATCATGAAACTAGAAAAAGAGATTCAAGGATTAGACTTTTCTAAAGCAGCTTGCGTTCCTAAAAGTCAAGGTATTTTAATCACCTTGACCCCCTATAATTGAATTTTCAACGTAGAAAACTGTTGGTGTCAGGTATAGTGGATTTAGTAACAAGCTAAATATTTTCAAATGTTCTGTAGAAAACAATAAATGGGCATATTTCGCTTGATGTTTACAATTATTAGCTGCGGAAAAATAAAAACAAAAAACTGCATAGCTTTTACTTTCTCTAGCATGTATATAAAATATAGATAACAGATAGAGAAATATTGCATAACAACCAAACAGTCAATGCCGCGATTTCACCGGAAGCTTATGTTTTGAGAACCTCTTAATTAGAAAAATAAATATATAAAAAAAAGAAAAGCATTTTACGAAAATGTCTCCGAGCGCATGTGTGTGTGTATGTGTGTGTGTGTATGTATTTGTTCTTAATAAAATTGGAAAGTAAAGAAAACCGGATTTTAAAAGTTTCACACAGCCATGAGATTTTAAAGGATTTGATCGTGGCTTTAGCCTACCGCATTCCTTTATTTACCTTCTGCTTACAGGGAAGCAATTAATAAAGCCAATGCTGCAGATTTTTAACTCGATTAGCATGATTTAAATTAAAGAATAGTATTGTATTAGGAATTTTTGTCAGATATAATTTTTGTCAAATGCTTTAGATACTGCAATGTTAAAAGGGACAATATACTTTTTATATTATCTACTTTGTAGGTCGAAAAGTTATTGCACTTCTCTCATAAATTTGAAATCGAGATTTGAGCGTTAATATATCTACATTTTAGGGTTCCCTATATTCACAAAAACATTCTCAGATAGAGGTCCGCATATGTGTGTGTTTTTGGTAGTGTCTAACGCCCGCTTTAACTACTTATGGCACCACAGGCGGTGTGTGTATGTGTCTAAGAATTAGATAAACCTAAAGGCAAAGTCGTTAAAATGCTAAACTTGGTACTTAAGATTAATTTCTTCTAGAGATGCGATACGAAGGCTTCAGGGAAATCTCCCTACCCCAAACTATCCTTTACAGGAAAAAAAATCAAATTTTTTTAGTTTCTCAAAAAACCGTCCAACGATTTTGATTAAAATTACGTACGTTAAAGATAGTCACATTGCAAATAAAATGTGTTTTGAATTCTTTGGAAAAACCCATCAAGACCTCTTAATTCTTAATGACCTTTTCCTTAGCTGGAAACCATAAGAATTAGGCAACAAATTACCATACAAACACGTATATATTGCTATAACGCACAATTATTTGACATACATTTTTTTTCGCGGAGATGACCATTTCCGATGTATTAATTTTTATTGGATTCAGTTTTAAAGTAATTCAACTTTTCTCATACAGGAATTTGTCACCTACTGGCCATATTAAGAAACGAGTTTTAACCAGCTTTTAAAATATTTCACGATCTCTTTAGCCTAAGGTGGTCCCATATTTCCCATCTATCCACAATTATCATGAAGTAGATAGAAAAATGTTGTCACATCCTAGCTGTGTGCACAGTATTGGTAGTATTGTAATTTATAATTATCATAATGTTGTCACATCCTAGCTGTGTGCACAGTATGTGGTAGTATTGTAATTTATAATTATCATAATGTTGTCACATCCTAGCTGTGTGCACAGTATGTGGTAGTATTGTAATTTATAATTATCATAATGTTGTCACATCCTGTCTGTGTGCACAGTATTGGTAGTATTGTAATTTATAATTATCATAATGTTGTCACATCCTGACTGTGTGCACAGTATGTGGTAGTATTGTAATTTATAAATATCATAATGTTGTCACATCCTGGCTGTGTGCACAGTATGTGATAGTATTGTAATCTATAATTATCATAATGTTGTCACATCCTGGCTGTGTGCACAGTATGTGGTAGTATTGTAATTTATAAATATCATAATGTTGTCACATCCTGGCTGTGTGCACAGTATGTGATAGTATTGTAATCTATAATTATCATAATGTTGTCACATCCTGGCTGTGTGCACAGTATGTGATAGTATTGTAATCTATAATTATCGTAATGTTGTCACATCCTGGCTGTGTGCACAGTATGTGATAGTATTGTAATCTATAATTATCGTAATGTTGTCACATCCTGGCTGTGTGCACAGTATGTGGTAGTATTGTAATTTATAATTATCGTAATGTTGTCACATCCTGGCTGTGTGCACAGTATGTGGTAGTATTGTAATCTATAATTATCGTAATGTTGTCACATCCCGGCTGCGTGCACAGTATGTGGTAGTATTGTAATCTATAATTATCGTAATGTTGTCACATCCTGGCTGTGTGCACTGTATGTGGTAGTATTGTAATTTATACATATCATAATGTTGGCGACATTGCCAACTTTAACAGTTATTAAAACCCCGGTAAGCGTGGCAATTGCTCTCTTTTGTAGGCTAAAGCTATAGGAAGTAACATGTGTAACTAGGACACCAAGTTTGGCCTCGTGCCCTGAAGGAACCCAGGTAATGTTATAAAGTGCTATTTGATTTAGATATGATTTCTTTTAATTTAATAGCATCGTCATCCTTTTCTGAATTAGGTTTTCTCTGTTGTATAAGATTTTGCACATGAGGGTGCTCCCCCCTATGTAAAAAGTATCTAGTTTTACCTCTCAGCAGCCAGGCGGGTCCCCTTGATTTAGTGTGGGGTGTGACAATATGCTGTTTAGCAATAATTTGTTTAGGAGTAGCAGAGAAAACCGTTAATTGGATCACCTTGGATACTTTTAGATTTCTCTTCTTTGATTTCATACGCTCAAAAGGTCATTGTGGAGTTCACCACACGATGCAAGGAAACTGAAGCACTGAAAAGTAGTCTAAAAACTTACGTGAATGCTGCGTAAAATCCTGAAACAGTAACCACAACTGCAACTTGAGCATTGGGATCTACAAGCGAAGGCGAAATGAGTAATGCAACTATTCCGTGGAAGTTTATTTTGATTAAAATGATATAAATGAGAGAATAGGCTTTCGTAAGAATGGCTTGCACAGATAACCGCTATGATGATAGAGGGTAAACTAATTCATGTGAAATAAAGACAACAGTTTTTACTTTCTCTTGCACATATGTACAAGTACATCTTGGATAGAAAGGGTATTATTTTTTCTGGTAGCTTAACGACATTTAACCTGGTTGGTCATATGGGACGATGAATTAAATTGGTGAAATGATGCTCAAGTGATCTCGGGGTCCATGGACTTCAAGTTAATCGACATTCGTTTTCTCAGGAAAACGGAATACACCGCAAAAAAAAAAAAAAAAAAAAAAAAAAAAAAAATCTTATCCAAATAACTCACCCTAAGCGAGATTCGAACTAGCTGCTTGTTGAACTTCAGACAGACACGCAACCCCACACTACCCAAGCGAGTTGGGAATGCATTGCATTCCTACAAAAAATGATATACGCGATTACACCGGAAGTACATGTTTTAGGGTCGTCTAATAAAACATATATTTTTTGAAAAAGGTCGGTGTGTATGTGTATGTGTGTGTGTGTGTGTCTTACGGCAATATAGCTTAAAACCGAGAAATGCTTTGTTGTTCCGTTTGACATTGTTGTTCCACATTTTCCAAGAATGCATCATATAGGATATTCTGAGAAGACAAAGCGTGCTGTTGTGCTGTTTAAGCTGTGCATCTGGCAATGAGCACAAGCTGCACGTGATAGGTTCGGCTTTTGGCGAGTTTTTTCTTTTCTTCTGGTCCTCACCGCCGAATTCGCTAATGTAAGTAGTTTTGGTGTTTGGAGGTGCAGGTGATTACGGGTTCGAGTCCTGCCTAGGATATGAGTGTCAAGAAATTCATAAATATGGGTGCGTCTAAAGATAAAAGCAACCAGAAAAATAACATGAGCTAGGGCAGAGGTGGAAAAAAGTGAAAGGATTAATTAATATCATAAAAGTACCTATACGGTATTATCTTGGACCACTAACAGGTAAGCTCGTTTGAATGTCTCCTGTTTAAATGACTAGCTGTAACAGTAAGGGAATCATATACTTAGAATAATAGCCTAACGGAAATACAACAAAATAAGGGAGATTTAGAGTTTCAGCAAAGCTAAAGAATACCATTCGAATATTTATGATTTTTATTAACAGGCGTTACTTCTAAACACGGTATTGCACCAAAGGTTTCCAATCAACATTTGAGATTCCCATCAAAGAATGCGACATTTAATAACAGTGATAATAATAATAATAATAATAATAATAATAATAATAATAATATTAGTAATAATACTAATAGTAGTAATAATAATAATAATAATAATAATAATCCCGTGCCCACGCCCACTTACGCAAGGCAGATGTGGGCGATTATCCAACCGATATGGGGAGGTAACGTGGGCAACTTCACGCATCCCCCACCCAGAGTGTTGACTATCTTGGCCCGGATCACTGTATATATATCTCAGCTACTCAATTTCCTCACGATATTGTTTAGGCACAGATGCTCTACCTGGGATTTAAATCTGCACCCCATCAATGTAATCGAACCTGTGCGCATCCAGTGGTCACAAATCAGAACACCAACCTCTAGCTCACTGCTCAACGGCACAGGACGGTTATAGTTATACAGGTGTAAAACTAGTGATAACATATTTTATATTTCTATACATGTTGGTGAGACGGAGTGGTTAGACCGCTCGCCTCTCACCTAAGTTCAAAACCAGGAGGGATTTGTGTGGTTTGTTGTAGAGAAAACGGTTTCTGGGCACTGTTTTTCCGAATTTTCCTGTTTTCCATGCCTTTTTTTTTTTTTTTTGCTATAAAAGTGCAGTTCCCGAGGCTTGTCAGGACTATGTCGCTATATAACTTTTTCCTCTTTTTTCCAGTTTTCTACATTTATTTGTTGGACCTATTAATGCTTAACGTTTTCTTTCTACATATTGTACATACACAGACACATACACATTTAAAACACAGAAACACCAATGCGGGACTCCAACCCACGATCACTTGCGCCGCGAAATACCAAAGAGAAGCACTTTAAGGAGAGCGGTCACGGTTCACCTATCATCTATTCCGCATTCATTTTATATCGTGTACTTCCTCTTTTTCATATGAGGCTACGTTCCGATCCCTTGCTCTGGGTCCTCCATTCTAGGATTAAATGTCCTTAGCTACCTAAAAGGTTCTGACCCTAGTTAAGCACTTCCGTGTAAGTCCTAGCAGGTAAAGTCCTGCATAGGAGGAGGGTGAACCGACTAAATTATCCCACTGTCACATATACAAAATAATAATAAGGCCAAAGAGGATGAAACGTAAGATTTGTTAGGTCCCATCTTCAAAGAAAAAAAATTACTTTCTCGACCATGTATGTGCAATGTACGTGGTGGTAGTAAAGGTATTATATTCCCCAGAAATCGACACCGAGATTTCACCAGAAATATATGTTTCGAACCCCCTGAATAAAAAAATATAGCATTTTATAAAAAAGAATCCTTTTGTATATGTGTGTGTGTGTGTGTGTGTGTGTGTGTGTGTGAGTGTGTGCGCCTGCGGACAGAATTACTCAAAAACGAAGATTTGGTAAACTACAAAACTCGGTAAATATTTAGTTTACTACGTTCCTAAGATGCGATACTAACTTTTTCAAAATAATCCCCCATCGCATGCTACTCTGTATATGGAAAACATTATCGATAGTTTTGCTTTTCTCAAAAATGCCTCTAATGATTTTGATTAAGATACCATATATTAAAAATATTTGCATTATAACTTTGTGGTAATAGCCTCTGAAGCACTATTTATTTTTAATGATTTTTGCATAGCTTGAAAACCAAAAGCGATGAACGAAAAATTACCACACAAAAAATGCAGATCTTCGTAATACACACAACATACGTAATATACCTACATTTTTTGGTATAATTAAATGTTTCCGAGGCATTCCTTGTTATTGTTTTCAATTTTAAATTACTTAAACCTTTCTCAAACGTTTAGTCCTCTTTCGTTTCATACCTTCCTTGTTTTGCTCCTGGTCATGCAAAGAGAGAGATCAACATTTAACACGTCAGGTGTTGATTAAGCATTAAGATGATCCCCTCATAATGACTAACATGGAGTCAAGGGGTATAAGAATAATCACTCGACTGTCGGATAATGCGTGGTGGTATATACACTCGTTATTTAAAATCGAGGTTTAGATAGTCCTCTGTTCTACCACAGAAACACTTGAGGTGATATCTGCGAACTAGCACAAACCAACCATGGTATCTCAGTTTTGATGTTATATGGGGTTGGTGCTTAACATAATAAGTGTCCTAATAAGAGTCAAATAAAAGACAAAGGTCTTTACTCAATTTACTCATTGATTATCAGTTTTCTTTGATGAGGGTTGAATGAGTATTTCCGAGAGTTACTATGACAAAACAGGATGGGTATCGTACATAGCGCCGCAGTTATATATCTTGGTTTCAAAAGGCTGTTGTGAATTTATTGCTTATTGGCTTGGTGTTGTAATGCTAGGAATACGTTCCCTTTACCCCCTTAATACTACATATAGAACGTCTATAACAAAATAACAGAGAGAGAGAAGGAGAGAGAGAGAGAGAGAGAGAGAGAGTTTGAATAATAGTATGGCTAAAGATAACCTGATGTTGTAGAGTAGGCTCTTCCATATTGATGCGCGTCCTTGCTCACCACTTACAGGAGTATGCCTGCAATACATGACTCAGCTCAGCATTGAGGCAAGATACCGTCACAGCTGAAAGCGTTGGCAGCAAGTATTGTGCTATCACCTTCAACCATTGACGGATCCATGACTGTCATGCTCTATTTTCGGCCTGGCTATGAGGTTTGTGGTTGAGTACACGCCAGCACTCTGACTCAGCTGAGACGAATTGGAACAAACTAATATTGGGGTAACCTGCCTGACATTGGAATTCAGAATTTCAGAATTGAGGGGATAGGGCTGCGCTCTTTATTTCCCTTTGATTTTCTGTCCAGTCATCACGATGATATAATGTAGCTTCAGAGCTCGTTTATTTGCGCTAAGATTTAGTAATCTAACTTGTTGTTCTATATAGTCGAAAATAAAAATATAAATACTTTAGTTTTGAGATTTCGGTTACACATAACACTGCGGTCTACAACTAGATAGAATATCTACCCGCATAAGAATGTTTGGTTAGTTTATAAAATAATCATATCATTATTATGTATTGTTATTATTATTATTATTATTATAATAATTATTATTATTAACAGCATCATCATTTTTTCTACATTTAGATTCTATTTCCTACCTGTTAACATCCTATAGTTGTCCTTTTACTTTTTTCAAGACGTTATGATATCTAATTTCGTTACCCTGTTGCTTAAGCCAGTTTTTTATAATCGCTGTTCTAGTCCCGCCACGCACCATTTCGAATGCTCTAGGTAAACTATTCATTTGATGCCGAAAGCATATTGCTCTCATAGTTGTTTGGTGACGTTTAATTATTTGCATGCAGTTTTTAGCTACACTTGCTTTAGCAAATGCAGCATCATTTAATATCTTCCATGAATTCTTCAGAAAACTCACCCACCGCAAACTACATTTTACCTGGAACATTTTTTTTTTAAATGTTCTATTTTCTAAACATTGCACCTACCATTTATAATAAACTGTCGCATATTATGGATGTTTACATGCTTATCGTTAATTTTTTGGGAATATCCCCTGAAGTTCTCTTCATTCTCAATGACATTTCCATAAATAATAAACTATAAAGGATAGATAATTCTTACACAAAAACGTATAGATCCTATAAAACACACAAATCATGTCACATATAGAGATATGCCCTGTTATTGTTTTCAATATTAAGACACTTAAACTTTTCTAAACAGGATGCACTCGTTCTATCATTTATCTTTTGATTTACTTCTTGCCATTTAAGGAGTACCGACTTTCAAATACAATCGCACTCTGACAACCTTTAAAAGATTTGACTGTGGTTTTAGCTCAGCCCATTCCCTTAGATTCCTTCTACTTGTACGGAACTAGGTAATAAGAACTTTTCTGCTAACGCTTGATTAGCATGAACTAGATAAAAGAATAATCATTTGTAAGAAGTTTGTTTACAGAGCAGTTATTTAAAGTCAAGTGAATGGATCACATTACAATTTTTATTGATAAAAAAGTTGATGTGTTCCATTCATTCACAAGACTTTCTCTACATCTCTGCAACAAATATTGTTAAAAAGCTGATGCTTCTATTTACTTCATGCTAATCGAGAAAAAATTAGCAGAAATATTATTATTACTTGCTTCCTTGTAAACTGAAGGGAAATAACCATATGCTAAGGGGACAGTGAAAAGCTGGTTGTTATGTTACTGAAGTTACTTTATTTGTATGGACAGGAGTTGACAAATTCCGGTATGAGTGAAATATAAATTTTTCATAACTGAAACCAAAAACAAGGAACATTTCAAAATCAACCAACTCCTCGAAAAAAATGTATGCAACATAAATTGTTTGATTTAACGTGCTCTGCTATTTTGTGTTGTAAATTTTTGTCCATCTCTTACGGTTTACCAGTTAGGCAAAATTCAGAAAATTGATCCAGAATACAGTAGTCTCCAGAGTCTATTCCCAGTAAATTCAAGATATACATTTTATTTGTGAGGTAAATATCTTTCATATACGAAATTTTAATCAAAATCGTTATAACCATTTTTGAAAAAATAAAAATATTCGAAACGTTTTCCATAAAAGGGTAGTTTAGGGTAGGGGGATTTTCTTGAACATTTTCGCGTCGCATCCTTGAAAGATACCAAACTTAAGTACCAAGTATGGTATTCAACGGCCTTTTTTTTTTTTTTTTAGCTATGTTGTCCACAGACACACAGACAGACAGACAGACAGACAGACAGACAGACATCCACACACACAAACACTGACCTTTTTCCAAAAATGCTTTTTTTGTTTTCAGATGGACCCTGTATTTCAGTTGAAGTCTCGGTATCGAATTTTGGGTGCATTACAATACCTTCTGCATACACTATGTAGGTGCATAGTACGTGTAGAGAAAGTAAAAATGAAAATATCAGTATTTTAGCATAGCTATTAAATTTATTTACTAACCATTATGAATACCTAATATGTAAAAATTGGAGTTCACATTAACAAGCATCTCTCTGGATATTCTACAGTTTCTTTCTGAATACACTAGGAAAAAGTCTGATGTGTTCATTTCACATGGCTTTCTCTACACTTCTGCAACAAAGCATTGTTAAAAAGCACATGATTCTATTTACTTCATGCTAATCTAGAAAAAATTAGCGGAAATATTCTTTATCACTTGCTTCCTTGTAAGTAGAAGTGAAATAAGGGAGTACCATAGGTTAAGTTGATAGTCAAAAGCTGGTTGCTGTGTGACTGAAGTTCCTTTGTTTGTATGGACACAAGTTGAAAAATTCCTGTATGAGAAAAGCATCAGTTTCTTTAAAGCTGAAAGGAAAAACAAGGAAAAAGTAAAAAACGATCAACTCCACGAAAAAAATGTATATAACATACATTGTGTACTTTAACGTACTCTACATTTTTTGCAGGGCAAATTTTTGTCCTTCTCCTACGGTTTAGCAATTATGCAAAATTTCGTTAAATTAATCCAGAATAAAGTAATTTCAGAGGCTATTCCCAGAAAATTTAAGATATACATTTTTTTACTCATGTAAATTTATATAATATACGAAATTTAATCAAATTCGTTAGTCATTTTTGAGAAAATAAAAATTTTCGAAAGCTTTTCCATGTAAACGGTAGTTTGTGGTGGGGCGATTTTCTTGAAAATCTTCGCGTCGTATTCTTCGAAGATACCAAACTTAAATACCAAATTTGGGATTGAAGGTTCTTTTCGTTTTTGAGCTATGCTGTCCAAAGACAGACAGTCAGTCAGACAGACAGACACACACACACCCACGGACCATTTCTGAAAATGCTTTGCTTTGGATTCAGGGAGACCCAAACATGTATTTCTGGTGAAATAAAGCATTAACGAAAAAAGCTGTTAAATTTACAAGACTTGCTCTACCTATTCGGTACATACTGTAATTACAAAAATTACTATTTACATCATGCTATTCAAGTAAACATTACCAACAATTGCCTAATTTTTAGTGAAACCGAAAAAAGGGTATACGGTAGTCTAAAGCGATAATAAAATAATTTTAAAGCTAGTTAAAATGTGATTCAAATTCGGTTTTTCTTTACATGACTAGGAGTAAAATAAAATCAATTTTATTTGAGAAAAGTTTAACTATCTGTTTTAAAACTGAAACCAAAAACAAGGAACATCACGGAAATTGTTAACTTCACCCAACCGATATATATATCTTTTAAATTTGTTAACTCGATCTACATTTTTTGATTAATAAGACTTTTTGTGACTCTCAATAATGCGGAAGTAAATCAAAATTACGAGGACCTCAGAAGATGTTCCCAGAAAGTTAAAGATATACCTACATTTTCTATGTAAATAGCTAACCTAATATACCTGTCAATATCATTAGAGCGTTTTGCAGAAAATAAAAGTTTTCAAATATTTTTCATATAAGGGGTAGTTTTAGGCGCGATGTTCCTGAAAATGTTATAGTCGCATGCTTGGAAAATAACAAACATTAATGCTAAGATTGATATTTAGCCGTCTTTTCGTTTTTGAATTATGTTGCCCAGTCACACACTCTGACATATACATATATAGACATAAACTAGCTCTTTCTATTTTACATTCTTTTTTATTCCGGGGTCCTCAAAACATGTATTTTGGGGGTAATATTTGTATGGAATTTTGGGTGGAATGCAGTACCTGACTGCATTAAATTTCAGCCATTGTGACAGACAGAGCACCAGCAATGACCAGGAAGATTGCAGGACTGTTACATCAACATGAATAACATGTCCAAGGATCCAAAAGTCTCATCCATCAATCAGCCTTATGGGGAACATCTATGAATAAAACAAAACCTGCTTCAAACTACTATCAATATGGCCCCAAAACTTATGGGCCTTTAATACCAACATTGGTACTTAAGCTATGTATTCTTTCAAGAGAACGACACGAAGGTTTTCAAGAACATTTTCTACCCCCAACTAGTTTTTACATAGAACATTTTTAAACATTTTTTGATTTTTAAAATATGGCCCTAACAATTTTTATTAAAATGCCATATGCATCAGACATTTTTATGACAAACGAAATGTACCAATATCTGGGATGCGGTTGGAATAGCCTCTGATAATATATATTTTGTTTGTAGAATAAACTTTTTCAGGATATTCCGAGTTACTGGCTTTCCTTTTTAAGGTACTTAAGCTTTTCTGAAACAGGAACATACCTTTCTTTTTGTCTCTCTTTTGTTTACTCCTAGCAAGCAAACAGAAGCGAATTTACGTTTTTCACTTTGCGACCGGCTTTTAAATATTGGCTAACGCTTTAGTATAGTGTAACCCTTTATTTCCCGTCTACTTACAAAGCAGAAATATTAAGGCCAATTCTGCTAACGCGTATCTTGATTAGCATGATAAAAGTAAAAGAATAAACGTTTGTAGGAAAGGTTTGCTTGCGGAACAGCTAGGTAACGTAATATAAATGGGACACATCGGTGTCTACTTTCCTTAGCCCTTATGTACAACGTACATAGAAAATAGCTCAAGAATAAAACGTCCATTAAATGACAAACATGGTACTTCAGTACCGCATATTCCAAGGATTTGACAATATGATTTTCAGGGAAATCCCCTTAGACTCAACTACCCTTTACTTGGGACATTTTGATAAAACTTATATTTTTTAAAAAATGACTCTAACGGGTGTTATTAAAATGCTATAGGTAGGTTTAAGTTATGTTCATAGCAAACGAAATGTGTATCTTGAGTTCTTTTGCAAAAACCTCTGAAGACCTGTTCGTAATAAACAAGTATATAGTATAACTTTAGCATAACTGGTAAACCGCAAGAGACAGGCAAAGGCATAGTTCACAAGAAATGTAGTTCGCATTAAGATTCTTAAATATACCGTGTATATTTGGTTAACTCTGTACCGTTTTCGATATATTCCGAGTTATCTGTTTTCGTGTAATTAAGCTTTTCTGAAACAGGAAGACATCTTTCTTTTTGTCTCTCTTTTGTTTACTCCTAGCAGGGTTTAGAGAACCAATTATCAAGCTTTTCACTTACCGAACGGCTTTAAAAATGTTGACTAATGCTTTAGCCTAGTATAACTCTTATTTCCCTTCTACTCACAAAGAAGAAACAATAAGTCAATTCTAGTAATGTGTATCTTGTCTAGCATGATGAAGATAAAACAATAAACTTTTGTAAAAAAACAAGTTTGTTTATGGAAATATTAGAGAAAGCAATGTGAGTGGAACGCCTAATATTTTTACCTTCTCTAGCGCACATGTACAACATACATAGTGGATAGAAGAGGTATTATATTCCACCCAAAAATTCGATAACGAGATTTCACCGGAAATATATTCAAAATAGCTTCTTTAGGAGAAGGTCAATGTCAAGAAAATCTTGGCAACCTAAATTACCCTTTTCATGGAACATTTTCGATAATTTTTATTTTCTCAAAAATAGCTCTGATTGTGATTAAAATGCTGAATATTAAGTATACTTACATAATAAATAAAATTTATATCTTGAATTTTCTGTGTAGTCCTATTCTCTAAAGTCCTATTCATTCTGTTTTTATTTTGCATAACTGTTAAAACGTAACAGATAGACAAAAACTTACTTCACAAAAAATGTACATCTCGTCAAAGCACACAATTTACCCATTTCTTACATTTTTGATGTGCAGCTAACAATTTGCGACATATTCCTTTATATTTGCTTCGATTTTAAAATACTTATACCTTTCTGAGCCAGGAAGTCGCCCGATTTCTTTTGTTTTACTTTCAGAAACCAAAGAAGAATGACAATTGGGTAGCTACAGCTTTAAAAAATTTGACTATCCCTTTAGCGGAGTGCATTCATTTAGTTCCCTTTCAGTAAAGGAACTAAGTAATAAGAAGATTCTCTAATGCTTATCTGGATTGGAATGGTGTAGAATGAAGGATGACATTTTGTAAAAAGATTGAGGAACACCTTCTATTCGCTAGTAAATCCCAGAATTGCGTAATAACGTCGTCTCATATGACATCATGAAACTAGAAAAAGAGATTCAAAGATTAGACTTTTCTAAATCATCTCTCTTACCTAAAATTTATGGTATTTAAATCACCTTGACGACTTGTAATTGAATTTTCAACGAAGAAAACTATTGGTAACAGGTATAGTGGATTTAGTAACAAGCTAAATATTTGCAAATGTTCTGTAGAAAACAATAAATGGGCATAGTTCGTTTGATGTTTACATCTATTAGCTGTAGAAAAATAAAAACAAAAAACTGCATAGCTTTTACTTTCTCTAGCACGTATATACAATATAGATAGCAGATAGAGAAATATTGCATTTCACCCAAAAATTCAATACCGCGATTTCACCGGAAACTTACGTTTTGAGAACCTCTTAATTAGAAAAATAAATAAATAAAAAAGAAATAAGAATTTTACGAAAATGTCCGCGCGCGCGCGTGTGTGTGTGTGTGTGTGTGTGTGTGCGACTGGATCTGCTTATCTCAAAAACGAAAAGACCTTTTAATACCTAACTTGGTTCAGTGTCTTCCAAGGATGCGACAAGAAGATTTTCAAGGAAATACCTCCAAGTTCAACTACCTTTTACATGGAACATTTTTCGAAAATTTCGATTTTTTCAAAAGTGGCTATAACGGTTTTATTACAATGACATGCGTTTAAGATATTTTCATGCCCAACAAAATTCATATCTTGAATTATTGGGAATACCCTCTGAAGACCTCAACATTTTGGAACACTTCTGTGTGACTGGTAAACCGTAACAAATAGACAAAACCTTACTGCACAAAAAATATAGATCTCGCTAAATTACACCTTGTGTCATACAAATTTTTTTCGTAGAGTTAACCGTTTCAAAAATATTCCTCGTTATTGGTTGCAATTTTAAACTACCTAGTTTTTTTTTTTCAAGTGGAAGTCAACTTTCGGTTTATCTTTTCTGTTTTTACTATCGGAAAGCAAACAACTCCGGATTTTAATTGTTTCACACAGCCATGAGATTTTAAAGGATTTGATCGTGGCTTTAGCCTACCGTATTCCTTTATTTACCTTCTGCTTACAGGGAAGCAATTAATAAGGCCAATGCTGCAGATGTTTATCTCGATTAGCATGATTTAAATTAAAGAATAGTATTGTATGAGGAAAGATTATTTGTGGAACATCTAGAGAAAACCATATAATCAGATTTTTACATTTTCTGGTGCATATGTACAATGTACATAGTGGATAGAGAAGTAGTTGTATTTCACCGAAAAATTCCACACCAAAATTTCGCCGGAAATACATGCTATGGGGCCGCCTGAATAAAACCAAAATAATTTTTAAAAAAGTTCTACATGTGTCTGTTGACATCATAATCATAAACAAAAATGCCGTTAATTAACCGAACCCCAAACTAACTTTTACGTAGAAAAAAATTCGAAAATATTGATTATCTCAAAAGAGATTGTCGCGATTTTGTTTAAAATTCTGTATACTGAAGTCATTTACATGAAAAACAAAATGCACATCTTGAGTTTAGAGCCTCTGAAGACTTTCTCATTCAGGATAAATTTTGCATAATTGGCAAACAGAGATAGACCCAAACTTACTACGCAAAAATCTAGATTTCATTAAAAGACACGCTTATGTGATACACATTTTTTCGTGGAATTGACCATTTTCCAGACATTCCTTGTAATTGTAATTCGTAGTTTCAGTTTCAAAATACTTACTGGTTTCAGTTATCAGATTATCTTTCGAATACTTGAACCTAATACAAAGAAGCAGATTTCAGTCACATTGTAACCAGCTTTTAAAAGACTTAAGTATCAATTTAGCCTAGTGTACTCTCATTTTCCTTCTGCTTACGTGAAAGTATGTAATTAGCCCAATTTCTGCTAACCTTTATCTCGATCGGCAGGAAGTATATATAAGAATAACCAAGCTGTTTAACAATACTTTGTTACAGAGAAGTAGTGAAAATCATGTGAATGTAATACATATGATTATGTTTTTTCATGATTTGATTTTTTGGACATAAAATCAGATATCACGTAACGAAATGTCTGTGGAATACAATACTTGCTCCAATAAAGCAGTGAAAATAAATGTCTGAGGTTATGTTGTCAACGAAAATATGTCTATAATAAGTAAATTTGTCACTCGAATACAATTGCATAACAAAAGTAAGGTAGCTCGAAAGAAGGAGCAAAAGGGAAGTCATGGTCGCTACAAAGCTTAGTGCCACCTTATACCGTGGCCCGGTACTATATCTAATATGGGTTCTTGTGATCCTATGATTTATTATTACAGAGGCAAACGCGCCTCAGTAGTTACCCAGTAGCTTCGGACCTCCCCACTCTGACTAGCTGCCAGTCGTTCTTATATACAACATGAGCTGCCGCAGTTGTATCCGTGAGAATTTTATCTACCTGTTCAGTTATTGTAAAATTCTGGTTCATTTTCTCTATGTGTAATTAACATTATTGGGAAGTACATATTTGGGATACAACATTAAGTTGAGCATTAAGAAAAAAAAATACATTTCTTACATTAACGGTATTTCTCAGCCCATTTTTATTTTCGCTACTACATATGTACAATGCACAAAATAAATGCACTATTGTATTACAACCAAAGATTAGATCCGCAGATTTCACCGGAAATACATGTCTTGAATAAAACAAATTTATAGAAAAAGGTCAGTCTGTTTGTGTGTGTGTATGTGTGTGTGTTTGTATGTTAGCTGCAAAACAAACATTCTTTAAATGCCAACAGACCCCCCCCCCCAAAGAACTGTCCTTTACGTGGAACATTTGTCACATTTCGATTTTCTAAAAAATGGCTCTAACGATTTTGATTGAAATGTTGTGGGTAGATATATTAAAGATGTTACCATGACAAATGGAATGTGTACTCGAATTTCTACGAAATAGACTCTGAAGCCCTTTTTAATTAAATAATATTTAATCAAACTCGTTAAAGCCATTTTACCGAAATCAAAATTATCGAATATATTTCCTTATATAGTGAAGGCTGAAGTTGTAGGTTTTTCTTGAAAATCGTCGAGTCGGATCCTTGGAAGATGCCTTAGGTAGTTAATTATCAAATTTAGTATCTGACCGAAATTTTTTAGCTATCTTTTTATACACACACAGACGTGGATCTTTTTTCTAAAAATGCCTTTTTATACAGAGACCATAAAACGTGTAATGCCAGTGAAATCTCGGTCTCGAATTTTTAGATGAAATGCAAAGCTTTCTCTATTTATAGGTACATTATCTACTAAACGGAGAAATAAAATAAAGTTTTGGCTGGAATGGAATGTCTTCTGCTATGTGCTCTGTGGAAAACGTATTACAAATGTATTTTTCTTAGGTTTGCCTCTGAACTTGTTACAGAACTCCACTTTCCAAAATTGTCTTAAAAGTGCCCTCCTGCCGTAGATACTGACAGATACAGAAGAGATTATGGGCTTTTACCATATACAGGTCAATTTCAGTTTTTTTTTTTTTTTTTTTATTCTTTGTAATGTTCAGTGCTTTGCAATCCGGTGTGTAAATGTAAGCAAATGAGCAATATGGGCGCATCATTAGCCTGAAGGGTTCATAGATAAGTAATAAGTTCGATAAATAGAGCTATTCTAGGAAAGAGCTGAATCATGTTGAGCTGAATAATACATCGCTAAATAGTTCTGACGGAATTTAAATATGTATGTATTTACATACGCATCAAGTTAATGGTGAACCAAGCCTAACGAAGAAATTGACTTGAATTTTTTGTCAGATGCTTTAGATACCCCAATGTTAAAAGGGACAATATACTTTTTAAATTCTCTACTTAGTACGAAGTACGGAGGTAGGACAGTTATGGCACTTCTCTCAAAAATTTGATATCGAGATTTCAGGGGAAATATATCTACATTTTAGGGTTCCCTGTATCCACAAAAACATTCTTAGATAAAGGTCCACGAATGTGTGTGTCTATGAATTAGATAACTCCAAAAAGGCAAAGTCGTTAAAATGCTAATCTTGGTATTTAAGTTCAGCTTCAGGCAGACACGCTACCCCCATACTACCCAAGCGAGTTGAGAATGTATTGTATTCCCCCCAAAAATTCGATACCGATATTACACCGAAAATACATGCTTTAAGGTCGTTTAATAAAAGAAATATTTTTAGAAAGAGACCGGTGTGTGTATGTGTGTGTCTTAGGGCAATATAGCTCAAAACCGAGAAACGTTAAATACCAAACTTGACAATGTTGTCCCGTATTTTCCAAGAATGCATCATATCAGATATTCGGAGAAGACAAAGCGTGCTGTTGTGCTGTTTAAGCTGTGCATCTGGCAATGAGTGGAAGCAGCACGTAATAGTTTAGGCGTTTTGTAGAGTTCCGGAAATCCCCATCTTTGTTTTTTTTTTGTTTCCTTTCCATATTTTCTTTTCTTTTCTTCTGTTCCTCACCACAGACCTCGCTAATGTAAGTAGCTTTGGTGTTTCAAGATGCAGGTGATTGCGGGTTCCAGTCCTGCCTAGGATATGAGTGTCAAGAAATTCATAAATGTGTTTGTGACTAGAAATAAAGCAACCAGAAAAATAACATGAGGTCGAGCAGAGGTGGAAAAAAGTGAAAGAAGTAATTAATATCATAAAAGTACCTATACGGTATTACCTTGGACCACAAATAGGTAATCTCGTTATAATGTCTCCTGATTAAATGTCTAGCTGTAACAGTAAGGGAATTATACATTTAGAATAGCGCAACGAAATACAGAAAAATAAGGGCATTCAGAGATTCAGCAAAGCTAAGGATTTTATGATTTTTATTAACAGACGTTACATCTACACGGCATTGAGCTAAAAAATTTCCAATCAACAGAAAAACTGAGATTCCCATTAAAGAATCCAAGATTTAATAATAATAATAATAATAATAACAATAATACGAAAAGTAAAAATATTATTAATAATAATAATAATAATAATAATAATAATAATAATAATAGTAATAAGTACTGCTATAGCTCCTATGCGACTGGAGCTACCACGCCCACTTAGACAAGCAGATGTGGACGATCATCCAACCAACACGTCGGCCTCCGTGGTGTAGTGGTTACCATGCCTACTTCATATACCCAAGGTCGTGGGTTCAAACCCGGCGGAGGACGATGGATTTTAAAGCCGTGGGTCCCGTATCGTAGATTTACGGCACGTAAAAGAACCTCAAGGCAGATAGAGAGGCCTCTGAATAAAATTAAGGGGTCTTTCACGTCCAGTGTAGAATGGGACATTGAGAACCGCAGCAGTTAAAGAGCGTCCATAAATAAAACGCCATTCCATTCCATCCAACCGATACGGGGAGATAATGTGGGCAATATCACGCATCCCCTAGTCACAGTGTTGACTTTCTTGGCCGGGATAACTGTATACGTATCTCAGCTACTCAATTTCCTCACGAAACTGTTTAGGCACAGATGCTCTACCTGGGATTTAAATCTGCACCCGATCCATGTAATCGAACCTGTGCGCATCCAGTGGTCACAAATCAGAACACCAACCTCTAGCTCACTGCTCAACGGCACAGGACGGTTATAGTTATACAGGTGTAAAACTAGGGATATTATATTTTATATTTCTATGAATGTTGGTGAGGCGGTGTTGAGGCCGAGTGGTTAGACCGCTCGCCTCTCATCTTAGTTCAAAACCAGGAGGGATTTGTGTGGTTTGTGGTAGAGAAAACGGTTTCTAGGCACGGTTTTTCCGAGTTTTCCGGTTTACCGCGCCAGTCATTCCTTTTTTTTTTTTTCTATAGAAATACAGTTCAGGAGGTTTGTCAGGTCTCCGTCACTATTTAACTTTTTCCTCTTTGTTCCAGTTTTCTACATTTCCTTAGTTGACCTATTAATGTTTAAAGTTTTCTTTTTTACTTATTGTACATACACAGACATATACACATTTAAAACACAGAAACACCGATGCCCAAGGCGGGACTCGACCCCACGATACCGTGCGCCGCGAAATACGAAAGCGATGCACTTTAACGAGAGCGACCACGGGTACCGGCATTTCTTCAATACTCCATCATCAGTTCTCCTATTATCTATTCCGCCTTCATTTTATATCATGTACTTCCTGCTTTTCATGTGAGGATACGTTCCGATCCCTTGCTCTGGGTCCTTCATTCTCTGATTAAATGTCCTTAGCTACTTAAAAGGTTCTGACGCTAGTTAAGCACTTCCGTGTAAGTCCTAGCAGGTAAAGTCCTGCATACGAGGAGGGTGAACCGACTAAATTATGTCACTCTCACATATACAAAATGTGTATGCTGTCGATACATAAAACATGTATAAGACCAAAGAGGATGAAACGTAAGAACTGTGACGATAATTGCTAGGTCCCATCTTCAAAGAAAAAAAATTATGTGCAATGTACATGGTGGTAGTAAAGATATTATATTCCCCCAGAAATACGACACCGAGATTTCACCAGAAATATATGCTTCGAATCCCCTGAATCAAAAAATTTAGCATTTTATAAAAAAAAAAAAATTCTTTTGTGTGTGTGTGTGTACTTGCGGACTTCATAACTAAAAAACGAAGATTTGGTAAACTACAAAACTCGGTAAATATTTAGTTTACTACGTTCCAAAGATGCGATATTAACGTTTTCAAAATAATCCCCCATCCCATACTACTCCGTATATGCTAAACATTATCGATAATTTTGATTTTCTCAAAAATGCCTCTAATGATATTGATTAAGATACCATATATTAAAAATATTTGCACCGCAACTTTGTGGTAATAGCCTCTGAAGCACTATTTATTTTGGATGATTTTTGCATAACTTGAAAACCGTAAGCGATGAACGAAAACTTACCACACAAAAAATACAGATCTACGTAATACACACAACATATGTAATACACCTAAATTTTTTTGTAGAATTAAATGTTTCCGAGTCATTCCTTGTTATTGCTTTCAATTTTAAATTACTTAAACCTTTCTCAAACGTTTAGCCCTTTTTCGTTTCATACTTCCCTTGTTTTGCTCCTGGTCATGCAAAGAGAGAGAGAGATCGACAGTTCCACACGTCAGGTGTTGATTAAGTTTTAAAATGATCCCCTGATAATGACTAACATGGAGTCAAGGGGTATAAGAATAATCACGCGACTGTCGGATAATGCGTGGTGGTATACAGGTTGTTTCAAAAATACGGGGCATAATTTCAGGTATGTATTTCACACATGTACACAATCAAATTAGTTCATTATAACATGTGTCCGGAAATGCTTCAATACACGTTGCAAATGATAAGGATACAATTGATACTCGTTCAACAGTCTCCAGATAGTCGTATGAGGAACATTGACTTGCAACGCTAACCGTCGTGTGCTGATAGAAGGAGTCCTGTCCACAGCCTCCAGAATCTCCTCCTGCACTTCTGGAGTTGTAGATCTTGGTCGTCCCCTTCCCAAACCAGGAGAGGTGAATGTTCCATACTCGCACAGACGGGAATGGAGACGCAAGTGTCATCCGATCTGGACATTGTCGCTGTGGGTACCTCTCCTGATACAAACGACGAACCAGCGCAGCATTGCCGTCCGCCTTTGCCGTGTATGTCTGCCAGCTCTTGATTTGAATACATGTCGCACAGTCTTAACGCCTAAAGAACACTGAATGTAACCTTCCTCAGAATGAACCATCAGAGCGCCCTCCTTATGTCTCCTTTGATGGTAAAGACCTGCGGAAAGAAAAACGTTCCAGTGAATTCCAATGTTGTGAAGGCCATAACTCGGAAATGAAGCATTTCCGGACATGAACCATTTTGATTGTCTACAGATGGGACTTTCAATGTTGTAAAGGCCATAACTCGGAAAAGGCGCATTTCCGGACACATATTATAATGAACTATTTTGTCTTCATGTGGGAAATACATACGTGAAATTATGCCCCGTATTTTTTAAACACCCTGTATACACTCGTTATTTAAAATCGAGGTTTAGATAGTCCTCTGTTCTACCACAGAAATACTTGAGGTGATATCTCCGAACTAGCACAAAGCAACCATGATATATCAGTTTTGATAGTATATGGGGTTGGTGCTTATCGTAATAAGGGTCCTAATAAAAGACAAAGGTCTTTACTCAATTTACTCATTGATTATCAGTTTTCTTTGATAAAGTTTTGGATGAGTATTTCCGAGAGTTACTATGACAAAACAGGATGCCTATATAGCGCCGCAGTTATATATCTTGGTTTCAAAAGGCTGTTGTGTATTTATTCCATATTGACTTGTTGTTGTAATGCTAGTAATACGTTCCCTATACCCCCTTAATGCTACATATAGAACGTCTATAACAAAATAACAGAGAGAGAGAGAGAGAGAGGGAAAGAGACAGTTTGAATAACAGTATGGCTAAAGATAACCTGATGTTGTAGAGAAGGCTCTTCCATATTGATGCACGTCCTTGCTCACGACTTACAGGGGTATGCCTGCAATACACGACTCAGCTCAGCATTGAGGCAAGGTAACATCACAGCTAAAAGAATTGGCAGCAAGTATTGTGCTATCACCTTCGACCATTGACGGAGCTATGACTGACGTGCTCCATTTCCGGCCTGGCTCTGAGGTTGTTACTGTTGTTATTACTGTTATTATTAATATGATTATTATTATTATTATTATTATTAACAATATCATAATTTTTATACATTTAGATTCTATTTCCTGCCTTTTTACATCCTATAGTGATCTTTTTACTTTTTTCAAGACGTTATGATATCTATATTCGCTACCCTGTTGCTTAAGCCTGTTTTTTATAATCGCTGTTCTAGTCCCGCCACGCACCATTTCGAATGCTCTAGGTAAACTATTCATTTGATGCCGAAAGCATATTGCTCTCATAGTTGTTTGGTGACGTTTAATTATTTGCATGCAGTATTTAGCTACATTTGCTTTAGCAAATGCAGCATCATTTAATATCTTCCATGAATCCTTCATGAAGATTTTCAGAAAACTCTCCCACCGCAAACTACATTTAACCTGGAATTTTTTTTTTTTTTAAATGTTCTATTTTCTAAACATTGCACCTACCATTTATAATAAACTGCCGTATATTATGGATGGTTACATGCTTATTGTGAATTTTTTGGGAATATCCACTGAAGTTCTCTTCATTCTCAATGACATTTCCATAAATAATAAACTATAAAGGATAGATAATTACTACACAAAAAATATAGGTCCTATAAAACACAGACATTATGTCACATACAGAGGTATTCCCTGTTATTGTTTTCAATATTAAGACAAACTTTTGTAAACAGGATGCACTCGTTCTATCATTTATCTTTTGAGTTACTCCTTGCCAATTAAGGAGTACCGACTTTCAATTTTAACTGTGGTTTTAGCCTAGCCCATACCCTTAGTTTCCTTCTACTTGTACGGAACTAGGTAATAAGAACTTTTCTGCTAACGCTTAATTAGTATGAACAAGATAAAAGGATAGTCATTCTAAGAAGTTTGTTTACAGAGCAGTTATTTAAAGTCAAGTGAATAGAACGCATTACACTTCTTATTTATAAAAAAATTGATGTGTTCCATTCATTCACATGAATTTCTCTACATCTGTGCAACAAATATTGTTAAAAAGCTTATGATTCTATTCACTTCATGCTAATCGAGAAAAAATTAGCAGAAGTATTCTTATTGCCTGCTTCCTTGTAAACAGAAGGGAAATAAGGTAGTACCATATGTTAAAGGGATATTCAAAAGCTGGTTGCTAATTGACTGAAGTTTCTTTATTTGTAAGGACAGGAGTTGACAAATTCCTGTAAGTGAAAAATATAAATTTTTCAAAACTGAAACCAAAAGCAAGGAATATTTCAAAATCGATCAACTCCTTGAAAGAAATGTATATAGCATAAATTGTGTGTTTTAACGTGCTCTGTATTTTTTGTGTTTTAAGTTTTTTTCCATCTCTTACAGTTTACTAGTTATACAAAAATTCCCTAAATTTCATCCAAAATAAAGTGGTCTTCAGAGTAAATTGCCAGTAAATTCGAGATATACATTTTATTTGTGAGGTAAATATCTTTAATATGTGAAACTTTAATCAAAATCATTATAGTCATGTTCGAGAATATAAAAATGTTCGAAACTTTTTCGATAAAAGGATAGTTTGGGGTAGAGGGATTTTCTTGAATGCCTTCGTGTTGCATCCTTGAAAGATACCAAATTTAAACACCAAGTATGGTATTCAACGGTCTTTTGTTGTTGAGCTATGCTGTCCACAGACACACAACAGACAGAGTGACAGGCACACACACAAACAGGCACACGGACCTTTTTCCAAAAATGCTTTTTTGGATTCAGGTTTACCCAAAACAAGTATTTCTGTTGAAATCTCGGTATCGAATTTTGAGTGCATTACAATACGCTCTGTATACACTATGTAGGTACATAGTACAAAGTAAAAATCAAGATATTAATATTTTAGCATGGCTAATAAATTTTTTTACAAACCATTATGAATACATAATATGTAAAAATTGGAGTTCACATTAACAAGCATCTTACTGGATACACTACCGTTTCTTTCTGAATACACTAGGAAAAAGTCTGATGTGTTCCATTCACATGGCTTTCTCTACACTTCTGCAACAAATCATAGTTAAAAAGCACATGCTTCTATTTACTTCATGCTAATCGAGAAAAAATTAGCATAAATAGTCTATATCACTTGCTTCCTTTTAAGTAGAAGCGAAATAAGGGAGTACTATAGGTTAAAGTGATACTTAAAAGCTGGTTGCTGTATGACCGAAGTTCCTTTGTTTGTATGGACTAAAGTTGAAAAATTCCTGTATGAGAAAAGCATCAATTTTTTAAAAGTAAAATCAAAAATAAGGAATAACGAAATCAATTATATAACAAACATTGTGTACTTTAACTTACTTTACATTTTAATAGGGCAAGTTTTTGTCCTTCTCTTACGGTTTAGCATATATGCAAAATTCCGTAGAATTAATCCAGAATAAAGTAGTTTTCAGAGGCTATTCCCAGAAAATTAAGGATATACATTAATTATTGATGTAAATATATATAATATACAAAATTTAATCAAAATCGTTTGTCATTTATAAGAAAAAAAAAAACTTCGAAAGTTTTTCCATGTAAACGGTAGTTTGTGGTGGGGCGATTTTCTTGTAAATCTTCGCGTCGTATCCTTCGAAGATACCAAACTTAAATACTAAGTTTGGGATTCAACGGTCTTTTCGTTTTTGAGCTATGCTGTCCACAGACAGCCAGATAGACAGACAGACAACACACACCCACGGATCACTTCTAAAATATATATATATATATATATATACACACACTAGCTCTTTTAATTTTTCATGCTTTTTTATTCTTGGGTCCTCAAAACATGTATGTTGGGGGTAATATTTGTAACCAAATTGGGTGGAATACAGTACCTGGCTACATTGAAGTTCAGTCGTTGAGACTGATAGAGCACCAGCAATGACCGGGAAGAATGCAGGACTGTTACATGAACATGAATAACATGCCCAATGATCAAATGTCTCGTTCACCAAGCAGGCTTATGGGCAACATTTATGAATAAAACAAAACCTGCTTTATCAAAATTATTAATGTTTTAAGAGGTGAAATTCGCGTTACTTTTGCACAGACAGCTAAAGTCAATTTTTGTGAAATTGTGACGAAATAAGTAAAATTGCCTGTGTAGGCAAGGTGCCTTATTTGAGCAGAGACCTTGTTTCATTTTCTCTGGCACGTATGTACAGTGTACTTAGTAGATAGAGAAGGTATTCTATTCCATCCAAAATTTCGATCCCGAGATTTTACAATAAGTACTTGTTTATAGACCCCTAAATCCAAATAAAGAGTTTTTAGAAACATATCCTTGTGTGTGTGTGTGTGTGTGTGTGTGTGTGTGTGTGTGTGTGTGTGTGTGTGTGAGGGCAGCATGCCCCAAAAACGGAAGCGCCGTTTATACCAACATTGATATTTAAGTTATGTATCTTCCAAGAATGCCTAACGAAGGTTTTCAAGAAAAACTTCTACCCCAACTACTTTTTACATAGAACATTTTTAATGGATTTTTATTTTTCAAACATGGCTCTAAAGATTTTTATAAAAATGCCAAATAGCCCGCCTGGGTAGCGTGGTGGTAGCATGTTGCCTCACGTTCAAAAGGTCGTGAGTTCGAATCTCGCTTAGGGTGAGTTACCCGGGTAAGGTTTTTTTCGGGGTTTTCCCTTATCCTGAGAAGACGAAAGTCGAGTAACTTTAAGCTCCATGGACCCAGAGATCATTTGAGCATCATATCATCAATTGCATTCATCGTCCGATATGACCAAACCAGGTTAAAGGACGTTAAACCAAAAACAAAAAACAAAAAAAAAAAACAAAAAAAATGCCAAATGTGTAAGACATTTTTATGACAAACGAAATGTACCAATATCTGGGATGCAGTTGGAATAGCCTCGGATAATATATATTTTGTTTGTAGAATAAGCTGTTTTCAGGATATTCCGAGTAATTGGTTTTCGTTTTAAGGTACTTAAGCTTTTCTGAAGCGGGAACATATCTTTCTTTTGTTTGCTCCTAGCAAACATACAGAAGCGAATTTACGTTTTTCACTTTGCGACCGGCTTTTAAAATGTTGGCTAACGCTTTAGTATAGTGTAACCCTATATTTCCCTTCTACTTACAAAGCAGAAATAATAAGACCAATTCTAGTAATGCTTATCATGATAGCATGATAAAGGTAAAAGAATAAAAGTTTGTAAGAAAAAATGTTACTTGTGGAACAGCTAGATAACGTAATATAAATGGAAATCATCAGATATTTACTTTCCTTAGCCCATATATACAACGTACAGGGAAAATAGCTCAAGAATAAAACGTCCGTTAAATACCAAACATGGTACTTAAGTACAATATACTCCAAGGATTCGACAAGATCATTTTCAAGGAAATCGTCTTAGATTCAACTACCCTTTACATGGGACATATTGATAAAATTTATATTTTTTAAAAAATGACTCTAACGGGTGTTATTAAAATGCCATAGGTAGGCTCAAGGTATTTTCATGACAAATATATATTCTGTTTTCGATGTATTCCGAGTTAATGTTTTTCGTGTAATTAAGCTGTTCTGAATCGGGAAGACATCTTTATTTTTGTCGCTCTTTTTCTTACTCCTAGTAGGGTAAAAAAAAAAACAAAAGAAAAACGGAATTTAAACTTTTCACTTAGCGAACGGCTTTTAAAATGTTAACTTATTCTTTAACCTAGTATAGTTCTTATTTCGCTTCTACTCACAAAGAAGAAACAATAAGACAATTCTAGTAATGTGTATCTTGATTAGCATGATGAAGATAAAAGAATAAACTTTTGAAAAAAAATAATTGTCTACGGAAAAGCTAGATAAAGTAATGTGAATGGAACACTTCAGATTTTCACTTTCTCTAGCGCTTACGTACAACATTCATAGTGGATAGAAAAGGTATTATATTCCACCCAAAAGTTCACTAACGAGATTTCACTGAAAATATGTTTTAAGACGCTAAGAATTCAAAATAGTTTCTTTTGAGAAAAGGTCAAGGTGTGTGTATTTGTGTGTGTGTGTCTCTGTTTCTGTGGAGAGTATAATTAAATAACAAAAAGTCCGTTAAATACAAAACTTTCTATTTACCTTCTCCATCATCCAAGGGCGCAACACGTAGATTTTCAAGAAAACCTTGGCAACCTAAATCACCCTTTTCATGGAACAATTTCGATACTATTTATTTTCTCCAAAATAGCTCTGATTTTTATTAAAATGCTGTATATTAAGGATACTTACATTATAAATAAAGTTTCTATCTTAAATTTTCTGTGTAGAGTGCCTTAAATCCTATTCATTCTGTCTTTATTTTGCATAACTTTAAAGCGTAAGAGATAGACTAAAACTTACTTAACAAAAAATGTACATCTCGTCAAGGCAAACAATTTATGTCTTACATTTTTGACGTGGCTACTTTTAACTGGCTACTTGTTGAACTTCAGGCAGACACGCTAACCCCACACTACCCAAGCGAGTTGGCAATGTATTGTATTCCCCCAAAAATTCGATACGTGATAACACCGGAAATACATGCTTTACGGTCGCCTAATAAAAATATAATATTTTTAGAGAAAAGCCTGTGTGTGTTTCTTAGGAAAATATAGCTCAAAACAGAGAAAATGTTTGTTCTTCCGTTTGACATTGTTGTTCCGTATTTTCCAAGAATGCATCATATCGGATATTCGGAGAAGAGAAAGCGTGCTGTTGTGCTGTTTAAGCTTTGCATCTGGCAATGAGCACAAGCTGCACGTAATAGTTTCGGCTTTTGGCGTGCTCAGAAATTCTCTTTTTAGGATTTTTTTGTCTTTCCTTTCTATGTATTTTTTTTTCTTCTGGTCCTCACCACCGAACTCGCTAATGTATGTAGCTTTGCTGTTTTGAGGTGCAGGTGATTGCGGGATTGAGTCCGGCCTAGGATATGGGTGTCCAAAAATTCATAAATGTGGGTGTGTCTAAAAATAAAAGCCTCCAGAAAGGCAGGGCAGAGGTGGAAAAAAGGGAAAGAATTAATATCATGAAAGTACCTATACGGTATTTTTTTGGACCAAAAATAGGTAAGCTCTTTTGAATATCTCCTGTTTAAATGGCTAGCCGTAACAGAAAGGGAATTATATGTTTAGAATATCCTTACGGAGTTACAACAAAATAAGTGACATTCGGAGATTCAGCAAAGCTAAAGACAGCTATATGAATTTTTAAGATTTTTATTAACATGTGTTACATATATACACAGCATTGCGCCCAAAAGTTTAAAATCAACAGCTAAACTGAGATTCCAATCAAAGAATGCGACATTTAATAATATTAATAATAATAATAATAATAATAATAATAATAATAATAATAATAATAATACTAATAAGTGCAGCTACAGCACTTATGCGACTGGAGCTACCACGCCCACTTAGACAAGGCAGATGTGGGCGATCATCCAACCGATACGGAGTGGTAATGTGGGCAACATCACACATCCCCCAGCCACAGTGTTGACTATCTTGGCAGGGATGACTGCATATGTATCTCAGCTACTCAATTTCCTCACGAAACTGTTTGAGCACAGATGCTCTACCTGGGAATTAAATCTGCAACCCCATCCGTGGAATCGAACCTGTGCGCATTCAGTGGACACAAATGAGAACACCAGCCTCCAGCTCACTGCTCAATGTCACATGACAGTTATAATTATAAAGGTATAAAACTAGGGATAAAGTATTTTATATTTCTATAAATGTTGGTGTATCATAGTGAGGTGGTGTTGAGGCCGGGTAGTTAGGGCGCTCGCCTCTCACCTAAGTTCAAAACCAGGAGGCACTTGTGTGGTTTGTGGTGGAAAAAGCGGCGTCTGAGCAGGTTCTATCCGAGTTCTCCGGTGTACCCCGCCATTAATTCCTTCAATACTCCATCGTCACCTCTCCTGTCATCTATTCCGCTTTTATGTTATATCATGTACTTCCCCACTTCAATGCCAGACTACGTTCCGTTTCCTTGCTCTGGGTTCTTTATTCTGTGATTAAATGTCCTTGACTATTTAAAAGGTTCTGACTCAGTTAGGCAGTTCCGTGTAAGTCCTAGCGGGTAAAGTCCTCCACACGAGGAGGGTGAACCGAATAATTTATCTCACTGTCACATATTTAAAATTTGTGTTCTGTTGATTCATAAGACAAATATATAAGGCCATAGAGGATGAAATGTAAGACTTGTGACGGTAACTACTAGGTCCCATCTTCAAAGAAAAAAAAAGTACTTTCTCGATCATGAATGCGCAATGTACATGGTGGTAGTAAAGATATTATATTCCCCCAGAAAAACGACACCGAGATATAACCAGAAATATATGTTTCGAACTCCTTGAATCAAAATACATAGCATTTCATGAAAAAAGAAATCCTTTTGTGTGTGTGTGTGTGTGTGTGCCTGTGGACAGCATAACTCAGAAACGAAAAGTTGGTAAACTACAAAACTCGGCAAATATTTAGTTTACTACGTTCCAAAAATGCTATAAGCAATTTTTTTTTCAGAAAAATCCTCCATCCCACACTACCCTGTATATGGAAAAAGTTTATCGATAACTATGATTTTCTTAAAAATTCCTCTAATGATTTTGAATAAGATACCATATATTAAAAATATTTGCTTTACAACTTTGTGGAGATAACTTCTGAAGCACTATTTATTTTTGATGATTTTTCATAACTTGTAAACCATAAACGATGAACGAAAACTTACCACACAAAAAATGCAGATCTCTGTAATAAACACAACATGTGTAATATGCCTACGTTTTTTTGGTAAAGTTAATTGTTTCCGAGTTATGCTTTTTTATTGCTTTCAATCTTAAATTACTTAAAAATTTCTCAAACGTTTAGTGCTCTTTCCTTTCATAGTTCCCTTGTTTTGCTCCTGGTCATGCAAAGAGAACCGAGCTTCAGTTATTTTACATTGCGACCAGCGTTTAAAATACTTCTCAACCACCTTATCCTAGCGTATTCCGTTGTTTTCCTTCTACTGACAAGGAAGCAATAAGTAAGATTTTTTCTGCTAATGTTTATCTCGATTAGCATGATGTAGATAAAGGAATATCGTATGCCTTTGTAAGAATAGTTTTTTCCAGAACAGGTAGGGAAAGTCATTTGAATAGTACAGATTATATTGTATAGTCTCCCATGGATGTTTATGAGTTTATAGCCGTAATTCAACATATATCAACGTATAATTTAAGAATCCAAAAGTATATATTAAAAGCAGACATGTTGAACAGTAGTATATTCAATTGACTTATGTAAACATATGAGTAAAGAACTAACACTCACACTAAGCAGTTTTACTTTGCAAAACAGTTAAGGAAACACCGAAAATCGGAAGAAACAGCAAGTCACCAAAGACTATGTGTTATAGACACGTTCCGGTGAACAGACGAACAGGTACTCGAGGCAAGATAGCGCTTGGTTCTGCGAGTTGTTTCCATTGCACTACGTGAGTAACGGAGTGAAGTGTTATTGCGTATTGTTTGAAATTTAAACAGAAATATACTTAGTGAAAATTGGTTTAATTAACGATGAAAGTGGAAAGGAAAAATATGATAGTTACTTCGTTTGTGGGTCGGAATGTGCCGAAGCCATCACCATACGAAATAGATGAGTGGATTTGTTAGATGATTCTTTTTGAGGAAGATGAATTAGACACCATACAGATCAGCAGTTTCACACGTCAGCTGTTCATCAAGTATTAAGATGATCCCCCCATAATGACTAACAGGGAGTCAAGGGGTATAAGAATAGTCGCGCGACTGAAGGATAATGCGTGGTGGTAGGTACACTCATATTTGAAATCGTGGGGCACTGGTGTCAACGTTCAGATAGTCCTCTGTTGTACCACAGAAACACTTTAGGTGATATATGCGAACTAGCACAAACGGAACATGGTATCTCAGTTTTGATGGTATATGGGGTTGGTGCCTAACATATTGAGTGTCCTAATAAAAGACAAAGGCCCCCGCATATAATAAATAAACCAAATTCACTCACTGATAATCAGATTTCTTTGATAAAGGTTTGGATGAGTATTTCCGAGATTTACTATGACAAAACAAGATGCCTACATAGCGCCGCAGTTATGTATCTTGGTTTCAAAAGGCTGTTGTATATTTATTGCTTATTGGCTTGGTGTTGTAATGCTAGGTATAAGTTCCCTATACCCCCTTAATACTACTTATATCACGCCAATAACAAAATAACAGAGAGAGAAGGAGAGAGAGTGAGAGTTTGAATAATAGCATAGCTAAAGATAACCTGATGTTGTAGAGTAGGCTCCTCCATATTGATGCGCGTCCTTGCTCACGACTTACAGGGGTATGCCTGCAATACACGACTCAGCTCAGAATTGAGGCAAGGTACCGTCACAGCTGAAAGATTTAGCAGCAAGTATTGTGCTATCAACTTTGACATTGACGGAGCTATGGCTGTCATGCTCCATTTCCGGCCTGGCTCTGAGGTTTGTGGTTGAGTACTCGCGAGCACTCTGATTCAGCTGAGTCGAGTTTGAAAAATCTAATGTAAGGGTAACCTGCCTGACATTGGAATTCCAAATTTCAGAGTTGTGGGGATAGGGCTGTGCTCTTTATTTCCTTTTGATTTTCTGTCGAGTCATCACGATGAATTAAATGTAGCTTCACAACTCATTTACTTGAGCTAAGATTTAGTAATCTATCTTGCCGTTCTATATAGTCGAAAATAAAAATGTAAATGCACTTACATGAGTAAGTTTGGTTAGTTTAAAAAATAATCATATCATTACTGGGTATTGTTGTTATTACTGTTATTATTAATATTATTATGACCTAATATTAACATTATTTTTATATTTATTATTATTATTATTATTATTAACACCATCAACATTTTTTCTACATTTAGATTCTAGTTCCTGCCTGTTTACATCCTATAGTGTTCTTTTTACTTTTTTCAAGACGTTATGATATCTATTTTCGTTACCCTGTTGCTTAAGCCAGTTTTTATAATCCCTGTTCTAGTCCCGCCACGCACCATTTCGAATGCTCTAGGTAAACTATTCATTTGATGCCGAAAGCATATTGCTCTCATAGTTGTTTGGTGACGTTTAATTATTTGCATGCAGTATTTAGCTACATTTGCTTTAGCATATACAGCATCATTTAATATCTTCTATGAATTCATCATGAAGATTTTCAGGAAACTCACCCACCGCAAACTACATTTTATCTGGAACATTTTTTTTTTAAATGTTCAATTTTCTAAATATTGCACCTACCATTTATAATAAACTGCCGTGTATTATGGATGTTTACATGCTTATCGTTAATTTTTTGGGAATATCCCCTGAAGTCCTCTTCATTCTCAATGACCTTTACATAAATAGTAAACTATAAAAGATAGATAATTACTACACAAAGCGTTTAGATCCTATAAAACACACAAATCATGTCACATATAGACATATGCTATCATATTGTTTTCAATATTAGGAAACTTAATTTTTTTCTAAACAGGATGCACTCGTTCTGTCATTTATCTTTTGGTTTACTTCTTGCCATTTAAGGAGTACCGACTTTCAATTACAATCGCACTCTGATAGCCTTTAAAAGATTTGACTGTGGTTTTAGCCCAGCCCAGTCCCTTAGTTTCCTCCTACTTGTACGGAACTAGGTAATAAGAACTTTTCTGCTAACGCTTGATTAGCATGAACTAGATAAAAGAATAATCATTTGTAAGAAGATTGTTTACAGAGCAGTTATTTAAAACCAAGTGAATAGAACACATTACACTTTTTATTTATAAAATATTTTATGTGTTCCATTCATTCACATGACTTTCTCTACATCTCTGCAGCAAACATTGTTCTATTTACTTCATGCTAATCGAGAAAAAATTAGCAGAAGTATTCTTATTACTTACTTCCTTGTAAACAGAAGGGAAATAAGGCAGTACCATATGCTAAGGGGATAGTCAAAAGCTACTTGTTATGTGACTGAAGTTACCTTATTTCTTTGGACAGGAGTTGACAAATTCCTGTATGAGAAAAAATATAAAATTTTCAAAACTGAATTAAAAAACAAGGAAAATCTCAAAATCGATCAACTCCTCGAAAAAAATGTATACAACATAAATTGTGTCATTTAACGTACTCTACATTTCTGTTGTAAATTTTTGTCCATCTCTTACGGGTTACCAGTTATGCAAAATTCAGAAAATTGATCCAGAATAAAGTAGTCTTCAGAGTCCATTCCCAGTAAATTCAAGATATACATTTTATTTGTGAGGTAAATACCTTTAATATACGAAATTTTAATCAAAATCTTTATAGCCATTTTTGAGGAAATAAAAATTTTCGAAACTTTTTCCATAAAAGGGTAGGGGGATTTTCTTGAACATTTTCGCGTCGCATCCTTGAAAGATACCAAAGTTAAATACCAAGTTTGGTATTCAATGATATTTTGTTTTTGAGCTATGCTGTCCACAGACACACAGACAGACATACAGACAGCCACACACACACACACACGCACACACTGATCTTTTTCAAAATTGCTTTTTTTGGATTCAGGTGGACCCAAAACATGTATTTCCGTTGAAATATTGGTATGGAATTTTGGGTGCATTTCAATATCTTCTACATATACTTTGTAGGCGCATAGTACGTGTAGAGAAAGTAAAAATCAAAATATCAGTATTTTAGCATAGCTATTAAATTTATTTACTAAGCATTATGAATACCTAATATGTAAAAATTGGAGTTCACATTAACAAGCATCTCTCTGGATACTCTACAGTTTCTTTCTGAATACACTAGGAAAAAATCTGATATGTTCCATTCACATGGATATTTCCTACACTTTTGCAATAAATCATTGTTAAAAACCTCATGCTTCTATTTACTTCATGCTGATCGAGAAAAATTAGCACAAATAGTTTTTATAACTTGCTTCCTTGTAAGTAGAAGTGACCTAAGGGAGTACCATAGGTTAAAGTGATAGTCAAAAGCTGGTTGCTGTGTGACTGAAGTTCCTTTGTTTGTATGGACAAAAGTTGAAAAATTCCTGTATGAGAAAAGCATCAGTTTTTTAAAGGTGAAAGCAAAAACAAGGAATAACTCAAAAACGATCAACTTCACGAAAAAAATGTATATAACATACATTGTGTACTTTAGCGTATTCTACATTTTTTGTAGGGCAAATTTTTGTCCTAGTCTTACGGTTTACCAAGTATGCAAAATTCCGTAAAATTAATCCAGAATAAAGTAGTTTTCAGAGGCTATACCCAGAAAATTTAAGATATACATTCTTTTATTGAGGTAAATTTATATAATATACGAAATTTAATCAAAATCGTTAGTCATTTTTGAGAAAATACAAATTTTCGAAAGGTTTTCCTTGTAAACGGTAGTTTGTGGTGGGGCGATTTTCTTGAAAATCTTCGCGTCGTATCCTTGGAAGGTACCAAACTTAAATACCAAGTTTGGTATTCAACTGTCTTTTCGCTTTTGAGCTATGCTGTCCACAGACAGACAGTCAGTCAGACAAACCGACAGACAGACACACACACCCACGGACAATTTCTAAAAATGCTTTGTTTTGGATTCAGGGAGACCCAAAACATGTATTTCTGGTGTAACGAAAAAAGGTGTTACATTTACAAGACTTGCTCTACGTATTCTGTACATACTGTAATTACAAAAATTACTAACTTACATCATGCTATTCAAGTAAACAATACCAGCAATTGCCTAATTGTATAGTTCCTTACAAGTGAAACCGAGAAAAGGGTATACGGTAGTCTAAAGCGATAATAAAACCCTTTAAAAACTAGTTACAATGCAATTGAAATTCGGTTATCTTTACATGACTAGGAATAAAAGAAAATAAATTCCGTTTGAGAAAAGTTTAAGTATCTGTTTTGAAACTGAAACCAAAAACAAGGAACATCACTGAAATGGTTAACTCGATCCAACTGATATATATATATATATATATATTTAAAATCTGTTAACCAGATCTACATTTTTTGATTAATAAGACTTTGTGTAACTCTTAATAATGCAGAAGTAAATCAAAATGACGAGGACCTTAGAAGATTTTCCCAGAATGTTAAAGATATACCTACATTTTCTCATGTAAATAGCTAACCTAATATACCCGTCAATATCATTATAGCCATTTAGCAAAAGTTTTCACATATTTTTCCATATAAGGGGTAGTTTTGGTTGCGATGTTCCTGAAAGTGTTATTGTCGCATGCTTGGAAAATAGCAAACATTAATACTAAGCTTGATATTTAGCCGTGTTTTCGTTTTTGAGTTAAGCTGCCCACAGTCACACACTCATACACATACATAGACACACACTAGCTCTTTCTATTTTACATCCTTTTTTATTCCGGGGTCCTCAAAACATGTATTCTGGGGGTAATATTTGTATGGAATTTTTGGTGGAATACTGTACCTGGCTGCATTAAATTTCAGTCATTGTGACCGACAGAGCAACAGCAATGACCGGGAAGAATGCAGGACTGTTACATCAACATGAATAACATGCCCAATGATCCAATGTCTCATCCACCAAGCAGCCTTATGGGGAACATCTATGAATAAAACAAAACCTGCTTCAAACTTCTATCAAAATTATTAATATTTTAAGAGGTGAAATTCGCGCTACTTTTGCACTGACAACTAAAGTCAGTATTTGTGGAAATTGTGACGAAGTAAGAAAAATTGTTTCTGTAGGTAAGGTGCTTTAGTTCCGCAGAGACCCTGTTTTATTTTCTCTGTCATGTATCTACAGTGTACATAGTAGATAGAGAAGGTATTGTATTCCATCCGAAAATTCGATACCGAGATTTTACCGTAAATACTTGTATTGAGACCCCTGAATCCAAATAAAAACTTTTTAAAAACATGTCCTTGTGTGTGTGTGTATGTATGTGTGTGTGTGGTGTGTATCTATGGACAATATGGCCCCAAAACGGAAGGGCCGTTAATACTAACATTGGTACTTAAGCAATGTATCTTCCAAGAATGCGACACGAAGGTTTTCAAGAACATTTTCTACCCCCAACTAGTTTTTACATAGAACATCTTTAAAAAAAATTTAATTTTTTCAAATATGGCTCTAAGAATTTTTATTAAAATGCCCTATGTATAAGACTTATTTATGACAAAGGAAATGTACCAATATGTGGGATGCGGTTGGAATAGCCTGTGATTAATATATATTTTGTTTGTGGAATAAACTTTTTTCAGGATATTCCGAGTTATTGGTTTTCCTTTTTAAGGTACTAAAGCTTTTCTGAAACAGGAACATATCTTTCTTTTTGTCTCTCTTTTGCTTACTCCTAGCAAGCAAACAGAAGCAAATTTACGTTTTTCACTTTGAGACCGGCTAACGCTTTAGTATAGTGTAACCCTTCATTTCCCTTCCACTTACAAAGCAGAAATGATAAGACCAATTCTGGTAATGCTTATCTTGATTAGCATGATAAAAGTAAAAGAATAAACGTTTGTAGGAAAGGTTTGCTTGCGGAACAGCTGGGTAACGTAATATAAATGGGACTCCTTAGTGTTGACTTTCCTTAGCCCTTATATACAACGTACATAGAAAATAGCTCAAGAATAAAACGTCCATTAAATGCCAAACATGGTACTTAAGTACAGTATATTCCAAGGATTTGACAATATGATTTTCAGGGAAATCCCCTTAGACTCAATTACCCTTTACTTTAGGACATTTTGATAAAATTTATATTTTTTAAAAAATGACTCTAACCGGTTTTATTAAAATGCTACAGGTAGGTTTAAGATATGTTCATAGCAAACGAAATGTGTATCTTGAGTTCCTTTGCAAAAACCTCTGAAGACCTGTTCGTAATAAACAAGTATATAGTATAACTTTAGCATAGCTGGTAAACTACAAGAGACAGGCAAAGGCATAGTTCACAAGAAATGTAGTTCGCATTAAAATTCTCAAATATACCGTGTATATTTGGTTAACTCTGTACCGTTTTCGATATATTCCGAGTTATCTGTTTTCGTGTAATTAAGCTTTTCTGAAACAGGAAGACATCTTTCTTTTTGTCTCTCTTTTGTTTACTCCTAGCAGGGTTTAGAGAACCAATTATCAAGCTTTTCACTTACCGACCGGCTTTTAAAATGTTGACTAATGCTTTAGCCTAGTATAACTCATATTTCCCTTCTACTCACAAAGAAGAAACAATAAGACAATTCTAGTAATGTGAATCTTGTCTAGCATGATGAAGATAAAAGAATAAACTCTTGTTTGTTTATGGAAATACTAGAGAAACTAATGTGAATGGAACACTTAATACTTTTACTTTCTCTAATGCATATATACAACATACATAGTGGATAGAAGAGATGTTATATTCCACACAATAATTCGATAGTGGGATTTCACCAGAAATATAATTTAAGACGCTATGTATTCAAAATAGCTTCTTTAGGAAAAGGTCAATGTGTGTGTGTGTGTGTGTGTGTGTGTCTCTGTTTCTGTGGACAGTATAATTCAATAACAAGAAGTCCGTTAAATACAAACCTTTCTATTTAACTTCCGCATTATCCAAGAAGGCTACACGAAGATTTTCAAGAAAATCTTGGCAACCTTAATTACCCTTTTCATGGAACATTTTCGATACTTTTTATTTTTTCAAAAATAGCTCTGATTGTGATTAAAATGCTGAGTATTAAGGATGCTTACATTGTAAATAAAATTTATATCTTGTATTTTCTGTGTAGTCCTATTTTCTAAAGTCCTATTCATTCTGTTTTTATTTTGCATAACTGTTAAAACGTAACAGATAGACAAAAGCTTACTTTACAAAAAATGTACATCTCGTCAAAGCACACAATTTACCTATGTCTTACTTTTTGGATGTGCAGATAACAATTTGCGACATATTTCTTGATATTTTCTTCGATTTTAAAATACTTATAGCTTTCTGAGGCAGGAAGTCGCCCGATTTCTCTTGTTTTACTTTCAGAAACCAAAGAAGAATGACAATTGTGTAGCGACAGCTTTAAATATTTGACTATCCCTTTAGCGGAGTGCATTCATTTAGTTTCCTTTTAGTAAAGGAACTAAGCAATAAGAAGATTCCTCTAATGCTTATCTGGATTAGAATGGTGTAGAAAGAATAATGACATTTTGCAAGCAGATTGAGGAACACCTTCTATTCGCTAGTAAATCCCAGAATTGCGTAATAGCGTCGTCTCATATGACATCATGAAACTAGAAAAAGCGATTCAAAGATTAGACTTTTCTAAAGCTGCTTGCGTTCCTAAAAGTCAAGGTATTTAAATCAGCCTTACGCCCTATAATTGAATTTTCAACAAAGAAAACTGTTGGTGTCTGGTATAGTGGATTTAGTAACAAGCTAAATATTTTCAAATGTTCTGTAGAAAACAATAAATGGGCTTATTTCGCTTGATGTTTACAATTATTAGCTGCGGAAAAATAAACACAAATAACTGCATAGCTTTTACTTTATCTAGCACGTATGTACAATATAGATAGCAGAATTGCATTTCACCCAAAAAGACAATACCGCAATTTCAACGGAAACTTATGTTTTGGGAACCTCTTAATTAGAAAAATAAATAAATATATAAAAAAAAGAAAACCATTTTACGAAAATGTCCACGTGCGTGTTCGTATGTGTGTGCGTGTGTTTGTGTGTGTGTGTGTGTGCATGTGTGACTGGATCAGCGTAGCTATCTCAAAAACGAAAATTCCTTTTAATACCTAACTTGGTTCAGTGTCTTCCAAGGATGCGATAAGAAGATGTTCAAGGAAATACCTCCAAGTTCAACTATCCTTTACATGGAACATTCTTCGAAAATTTCGATTTTTTCAAAAAGGGCTATACCGGTTTTATTACAATACCATGCGTTTAAGATATTTTCTTGCCCAACAAAATGCATATCTTGATTTATTGGGACTAGCCTCTGAAGACCTCTACATTTTTGAAGACTTCTGTGTAACTGGTAAACCTTAACAAATAGACTAAACCTTACTGCACAAAAAATATAGATCTCGCTGAATCACACACTTTGTGTCATACAAATTTTTTTCGTAGAGTTAACTGTTTCAAAAGTATTCCTTGTTATTGGTTACAATTTTAAACTAGCTAGTTTTTTTCAAGTGGAAGTCAGCTTTCGGTTTATCTTTTTTTTTTACTATCGGAAAGCAAAGAAAACCGGATTTTAATTGTTTCACACAGCCATGAGATTTTAAAGGATTTGATCGTGGCTTTAGCCTACCGTATTCCTTTATTTACCTTCTGCTTACAGGGAAGCAATTAATAAGGCCAATGCTGCAGATGTTTATCTCGATTAGCATGATTTAAATTAAAGAATAGTATTGTATGAGGAAAGATTATTTGTGGAACATCTAGAGAAAATCATATAATGAGATTTTTACCTTTTCTGGTGAATATGTACAATGTACATAGTGGATAGAGAAGTAGTTGTATTTCACTGAAAAATTCCACACCAAAATTTCGCCGGAAATACATGCTATGGGGCCGCCTGAATAAAACCAAAATAATCTTTAAAAAAGTTTTACATGTGTCTGTTGACATCATAATCATAAACAAAAATGCCATTAAATAACCGAACCCCAAACTAACTTTTACGTAAAAAAAAATTTGAAAATGTTGATTATCTCAAAAGTGATTGTCGCGATTTTGTTTAAAACTCTCTATACTGAAGTCATTTACATGAAAAACAAAATGCACATCTTGAGTTTAGAGCCTCTGAAGACTTTTTCATGCAGGATAAATTTTGCATAATTGGCAAACAGAGATAGACCCAAACTTACTACGCAAAAATCTAGATCTCATTAAAAGACACGCTTATGTGATACCCGTTTTTTCGTGGAATTGACCATTTTCCAGACATTCCTTGTAATTGTAATTCGTAGTTTCAGTTTTAAAATACTTACTGGTTTCAGTTATCAGATTATCTTTCGAATACTTCAACCTAATACAAAGAAGCAGATTTCAGTCATATTGTAACCAGCTTTTAAAAGACTTGAGTATCAGTTTAGCCTAGTGTACTCTTATTTTCCTTCTGCTTACGTGAAAGTATGTAATAAGCCCAATTTCTGCTAACCTTTATCTCGATCGGTAGAAAGTGGATATAAGAATAAGCTGTTTAACAATACTTTGTTACAGAGAAGTAGTGAAAATCATGTGAATGTAATACATATGATTATGTTTTTTCATGGTTTGTTTTTTTGGACATAAAATCAGATATCACGTAACGAAATTTCTGTGGAATACAATACTTGCTCCAATTAAGCAGTGAAAATAAAAGACTGAGGTTATGCTGTCAACGAGTATATGTCTATAATAAGTAAATTTGTCACTCGAATACAATTGCATAATAAAAGTAAGGTAGTTCCCTAGAAGTCAGGTATAAGGACCAAAAGGGAAGTCATGGTCGCTACACAGGTTAGTGCCACCTTATACCGTGGCCCGGTACTATTATCTATATGGATGCTTAGGGTTTCGTATTCTGTGATACACGATACAGGCGCAAACGCGCCTCAGTTGTTACCTTGTAACTTCGGACCTCCCCACTATTCCTTTCTTTCTTTTTTTTTTTCCTTCTTTTTTTGTTGTTGTGTGTCGGGGGCATACCGACTAAAAACCCTCCGGTATTAGAAGGAAGTAAGGAGGGAAGGTATCGCATGATTGCACCCGCGGATTCAGGTGATAATTTAACTGACTGCAGGGTGCAGTCAGAGGGGTGAAATGAGGACCGGAAGACAGACTTGACCGAGGTCCAGACTGTCACCGCGGAATATTCAGGGAGAGGAGTAGAGGAATTAAAGGGTGAAGGATTGAGTTGGAGTTAGTGTTGGTTCTTCTCCAGTCGTAACTGCCGTGAACGAAGAATCCAAGACTCAGGTCCGGGTCTTACAACAGCCCCGATGTGTGAATGGCCCCTGGAGTGGGGCCCTCCGGCGGAGTGGAGCTGCTGGGCCTGGAGGTGCTGCTGGACAGCTCAGCGGTGGTGGACTGTAGTGTGGCGATGGTCCTGTACCTTTTTATTGATGACACTGCACAGCTCTTCAAGGGCAGCTAAACGGGCGCCGACGTTCAAGATCTCCGCGTGGAGATCCTGAATGGGGTCCCGTGTCGCTGCCTCTATCGAGGGCGCAGGTGGTGTGGTGTCCGGGCGGGTGGTGGTAGTGGTCTGCTCCTGGGGTAGAGAGGGCACTGGGCTTGTCCGGTGAAGTGTCCTGTGCCACGACAGGTGGCACAGAACCGGCGGCGACGGCGGAGATCGTGCCCAGTGCACTAGGCGGTGGTGGTGTTGGTACCACAGTAGTGGCATCTCGGTGGCGAAGAGCAGACTTCAGCTGTGTGTCCGATGGCGTTCCTGTCGGCTAGCCTCGACGACCAGAAGTCGCCCTAATAAGGGCAACCCTGACGGCAAGGCAGCTTCCAGGTCAGCCTGGTCCTGTAACTCCAGACGAACGAGCGGCGTTGGCCCCCGGTCGCAATATATGCGGGCGGCCCTCAAACAAGATGGCCACCGCGACTGCACGGCGTTGAGCAGATGCCGGGTGGAAAGGTCCCTAGGGACCCCTCGTACCACAGCACTGAACCGGGGTGGCGGCGTCATGGAGCTGGGTGGAGACGTCGGTGACAGTGGTGAGGGCGGCAACTGCGGCAGCAGTTGCGGCGAGTCTGCAGTGGCGGTCGCCGATGTTGCCTTAGTTTCTTCTGCCATGTGTACAGCTCGAAGTTCAAGCTTCGAATCCCACTATTACTCGCTGCCAGCCGTTCTTATATAGCACATGAGCTGCCACAGTTGTATCCGTGAGAATTTTACCTGTTCAGTTATTGTAAAATTCTGGCTCATTTTCTCCATGTGTAATTAACATTTTTGGGAAATATAAATTTGGGATACAAAATTAAGTTGAGGATTCAGAAAAACAAATACGTTTGTTACATTAACGGTATTTCTCAGCCCATTTTTATTTTCGCTACTACATATGTACAATGCACAAAATAAATGCACTATTGTATTCCAACCAAAGTGTTATGTGACTATAGTTACCCCAAAATATCAAAGAATAACGAAGTACCAACTGAAAAATTGCAAAATAGGCATTTATTAGATAAACAGGAGGCACATTGTAACTTACAACCCTTAAGTTGTAATCGAGGGACACACTTACTTACTACAGACATTTCATTCGTTGGTAATACGGCGCCATCCACACGTTTTTTGGAATCAGGGGGTCTGAAACATGTATTTCCGGTGAAATTTCCGTGGAATACAGTACCTTCTCTATCCACTAAGTGTATTGTACATACGCGGCTAAAGAAAGTAAAAAACTTTGTCAAATTTACATAATCATCAATGACATAAAAAGGATTTAAAACTAACCAATTATAGAGCCTTTCTTTTACTTTCTCTAGCCCGCATGTACAATATATATAGTGGATAGAGAAGCTATCTATTGTATTCTACACAAAAACTTGATGTCGAGATTACATCGGAAATATTTGTTTTGGGATCCCCTGAGTCCAAATAGAAAATATTCTTGTTGTGCGTATGCGCACGTTTATGTCAATGAACATAAAGAAAACGAAAAGACGTTAAATACCAAACTTGATATTAGAGTTTTAGTATCTTCCAAGGAATCGACACGAAGATTTTCAAGAAAAACCCCCACCACAAACTAGAGTTTACACGGCAAATTTTTCGAATATTTTTATTTTCTCAAAAATGGATGTAACCATTTTGATTAAAATATTGTATGTTAAAGATATATACATCCCAAATAAAATGTATATCTTGCATTTTCTGGGACCTCTATATTCTGAATGAATTTTTCTGGATTTTGCATAAATAGTAAACCGTAAGAGACAGACAATAACTTACTACACAACAAATTTAAATCGCGTCAAAACACACACTTTGTGTCCTTTAATTTTTGTAAAATTTTTAAAATGTTTTAAAATTAAAGCATCTGTTATGTGACTATGGTTACCCCAAAATATCAAAGAATAACGAAGTACTGACTGAAAAATGCAATATAGGTACTTCTTATATACACAGGAGAAACATTGTAACTTACAACACTTACATTGTAATCGAGGGACACATTTGCTCATTATAGACATTGATAACACAACGGAATATCTTTACTTTATCTAAAGTAAATACATTAAGTATTGTATCCCATTGTCGTTATTGAATTGTCAGAAGATATACGTGTTGTTAATTCCGCCGGGTAAAAAAGCAGCATTTTAGAGAAAAATCTCTTGTGTTACACGCACATAATTTTCATTAGCTGCCCTTCAAACAAACATCTTACAAATGATTATTCTTCTTTCCACACAATGCTAATCGAGATAAACATTAGCAGTGTGTTCTTGTAACTTAGTTCCTTATAAGTAAACGGGAATTAAAAGAATTAGCTATGCTAAAGTAATTATCAAATGGCTTAAAATCTATAGTTATGCAATTGTCATTGAAATTGGCTTCTTTGTTTTGCCAGAAGTAGAACAAAAAATAAACGGACATTTCATGTCTGAGAAAAGTGTAAGTATTTTAACATTGAAACCAATAACAAGGAATATCTTGAAAACGGCTAACTCTACAACAAAAATGCGTATGACATAAATTGTGTGTTATAACGAGGTCTACATTTCTTGTGTAGTATGTTTTTGTTTATCTCTTACGGTTTAGTAGTTAAGCAAAATTCGGCAAACTTTATCCAGAATAAAGTGCTCTTCAGAGGCTATTCCCAAAAAATTCAAGATATACATTTTAATTATGATATAAATATCTTTAATAAAGGGTACTTTAATCAAAATTGTTTGAGCCATTTTTGGGAAAATCAACATTTTCGAAAAATGCTCCATGTAATGGGTTGTTTGTGGTGGAGATATTTTGTTGAAAATCTTCCTGTCGTATCCTTAAAAGATACGAAACCTAAATACCAAGTTTGGTACTTAATGGTCATTCGCCTTAGAGCTATGCTGTCTACAGACACAAGCATGGACACTCACACACACTTACGGACCTTTTTCTAAAATATTCTGGACTTAGGGGACCTCAAAGCATATATTTCCGGTGTACTCTCGATATCGAATTTTTGGGTGGAATACGATACCTTCTTTACCCCTATGTATATTATATATACGGGGCTAGAGAGATTAAAAATCTGATGTTTTCCGCTCACATGACATTCTCTACTTCTCTATAACAAATTATTGGTAGAAACAGTATTGTTCTATCTACTTCGGGCTAGACAAGATAAATATTAGCAGAAATAGGTCTTCTTCCTTGCTTTCCTCTAAGTAGAAGAAACATAAAGGACTAAAGCGATAGTTAAATCTTTTAAAAAGCTGTTCCTATCTGAATGAAATTTGTTTCTTTGCATAACCAGTAGTTGTCAAGTTCACGTATGAGATAAATTATTTTAAAACTCAAACCAATAACAAGGAATTTCTTGGAAATTGTAAACTTTACAAAAAACAAAAAAACTAAAACAAAAACAAAAAAAAACCCATAAATTTTAACATTTTAACGGGATCTGCATTTTTGTACAGTAAGTATTTGTCCATCTCTTACGATTTACAGTCATTGCAAAAGACATCCAGAGAGAACAGATTTTCAAAGGCCAAGGAAAGTGAAAATATATATTTTATTTTTCATATAAATATATTTAATATAGGTTATTTTAATCAAAATCGTTAGAGCCATCTTTGAGAAAATCAAAACTTTCGAAACCTTTTGCATGCAAAGGAGGGTCTGGGACCACCAGATAAAGGAGTTACCTCAAAATATTTATATAGCATTCCTGGAAAACATTAAACTTAATTACCAAATTTGGAATTTGCGCTTTTGAGTTATCGTATTCACGGACACACGGAACTTTTTATAAAAATGCTTCTTTGGATACGAGTATTTCCGGCGGTATCTAGGTAATGAATTTTTGGGAGGAATACAATACCTTCTCTATTTGTGTATTATGTTATAATTACAGAAAGTGAAACGAAAAGAGCATGTACTCGTATATTAGTGTACGAAAACCATAATTCGAAAGTGTTTCTAGAAAGTAGTTTATATATGAGTGTGTAAGTGTGTGAGCTTTGTGTGTGTGTGAGAGTGTGTGTGTGTGAGTTTGTGTGTAAGTGTGTGTGTGAGTGTGTGTGTGTGAGTGTGTGTGTGTGAGTTTGTGTGTGAGTGTGTGTGTGAGTTTGTGTGTGTGTGAGTGTGTGTTCGAGTGTGTGTGTGTGTGTGCGCGCGCGCGCGTCCGTGTATTATTTTGTGAACAGCATAACCCAAAAACGAAAATTTGGTGAATTACCAAACTTGATATTGAAGTTCACCATATTCTGAATACGACACGAAGATTTTCATTAGCAAAAATACTACGAGTGTTTTCATCTTGTTGATACTTCCTGACAAGAGTGAAGTGACGGGAGTGAATTGTCATAAGAGATGAAAACACGAGTTGTATTTGATAAGATAATTCAGCGAAATAGACCAGTAATATTTTATAAAATATAGGAGGGAATATTTGTAATATTTACATTAGTTCTCAAATGATAGATGACGCATTCGATCATGTTTATTTACCGAATGTTTTGTCTTCTTTCTTTTTTACTGCTTCCTGAATTATGATATGGCCGACCGTATGTACTCCCAATGTACGAATATCGATAGCTGCAATAGATATAGAGAACAATTATTGTATTGCAGCTTTTAATAAATAATATAAGGAAATGAAAACAAACGTCATTTTATTTGAGATTATTGCACTCATCTCGTGCATAAGAAATGCTAATAATGATTATTTTCACTCATTTTTTGAACTAAAGACATTATGAACGAGATAAAGCTTTAAATAAACATTGTAACTGAATTAATTGAAAGTACAATTGTGGAACTGACAGTTATTAAAAGTGAAGGTTGGCTGACTGCATTGTCACCTTGTTGCCAATAACCAAGATTGGGGATTAAATAAACGAACCTCAGGTGCGACAAAATTTCAAAGAAATGAGCATCGGCTACAATACCAATATTCTACAATATCGCTCCAGTCACATGACTGCTATTGGTTGAAAGCCCTTTAATAGTTGAGTTAAATTTTTAAGAACATGGTCCTTCCGCAAACTACGCTTTACGGGGAAAATTGTGATTCTCTCAAAAATGGGTCTGAAGATTTTGATTAAAATAGCATATTTAAGACATTCTATGACAAGTATAGGGTAAAACTTGAATTTCCTGAAGTTAACTTCGTTCTGGATAATTGTTGTAAAGCCTGTAAACTTATACCCAAAAAATGGAAGTCACGTGAAAGCACACAGCTTATGTCAAACATTTTTTTTGTGGGGTGGAGTTAACCTTTGGAGATTTCCTTATTGTTGGTTTAAATTTTCCCTAGCTATTTATATGTTACTCAAATTGAATGTATTAATTCAGTTTTCTGGCTCCTATCAGCCAAAGGGAAGGGAATTTCAGTTCCATTGCTTATCGACCAGCAATGAATTAAAGAATTTGACTATCCCTAAAGCTGGTTTATTCCCGTATCCCTTTATATTTACAAGCAAATGTATAGTAAAAGCATTTATACACGTGTATCCTGAAATAGTTGGAATACACATTTTAAAGGATAGTTTGTCCAAGAAGGGTAGCGAAAATCATGCGACTGTAACACATCAGGGTTCTTATTTTTTCTACTTTGTACATGGCAAATAGGTAGCGGAGATACTGAATTTCACACAAAAAATTAGGCCGCGCGATGGCCGAGTGGTTAGACAACCCTCCTCTCACTTAGGCGGCACGAGTTCGGTCCAAAGCGACCGCATGTGGGATTTGTGGTGGACAAAGCGGCGCAAGGGCGGGTTTTATTCGGGTTTTCCGGTGTCTCCCGCCATCACACTCCACCGTTTCTCTATCTTCATTTCGTGTATCATCAGTGTAGTCGCCTGCGGTGCCATAGTAGTAAAAGCGGGCGTTAAACTCTATAAAAAAGTCGATACTTATATTTCACAGGAAGTACAGGTTTCAGGGTCACCTGTTAAAAAATCTTAAGTGTTTCATCCACATGAATATCTTTAGGTCTTTCACAACCAACTTTTCTTACAAAAGATTAATCTTTTATCTGGGCTATGCTAAGCAAGATAAACATTACCAAAACTCGGCTTATTACTGGCTTCTTTGTAAGTGTAAGAGAACTATAGAATACATCAGGCTAAAGCGATCGCCAGATCTTCTAAAAGACGGTCGCTTTGTGAAACAGATGAAATTCGGGTCTCTTTGTTTGCTAGGAGTAAAAAAAAAAGTCTAATGTGTTCCATTCACATGATTTTCTCTACATCTCGCAACAAAGTACTGTTAAAAGGCTTGTGTTTCCATTACTTCATGCCGTTCGAGACAAAATTAGCAGAAATGGTCTTATTACTTGCTTCATTGAATGTGGAAGGGAAATAAGGGAGTACCATATTCTAAAGCGGTAGTCAAACCTATCAAAAGCTGGATGCTCTATGATTGTAGTTCGTTTGTTTCTATGGCGTTGAGTTGACAAGTTCCCGTATGAGAAAAGTATAATGATATTAACACTGAAACCAATAACAAGGTATATCTCAAAAACGGCCAAACTAACCAAAAAAGGTATATAACATAAATCGTATGCTTTAACGAGCTGTGCATTTTTTAGATAGGTTTTCGTCTATTTCTTACGGTTTACCAGTGATGAAAAATCCAGCAAAATCCGTCCAAAATAAAGGTGTCTTCTGAGGATATTCCCACAAAGTTCAATATTTACATTTTATTCACATGTAAAATATCTTTAATATACGACATTTTAACTAAAATCGTCAGTTGTTTTTGAGAAAATCAAAATTTTCGAAAATTTGTCCATGTAAAAATGTAGTTAGGGGTGAGTGGATTTTCTTGAAAATCTTCGTATCGCATCCTTGGAAGGTACTCAATTTAAATACCAATTTTGGCATTTTACGGACTTTTCTTTTGAGCTATACTGCCCACACACACACACGCACACACACATACACAAACTGACAGACTAACATAAGGATGCTTTTCTAAAAATGCTATTTCTGGATTATGGGGATCTCAAAACATATATTGCCGGTGAAGTTCCGGTATCTAAATTTTAGGTACATTGCAATACCTTCTCTATACACTATGTATATGGTACGCGTAGAGAAAGCAAAAATGATGCTGTCCTGTACCGAAGATTACATTTAATGAATAAGAACAGCTGGGTGTCTCAAGAATACCCGGCTTTAGTTATCCAAACACTACATGAACATGAGTTACAACATACATTTTAATAATAATGCAATTATTCCTCATGAATTAACATGTTCAAGTTGTGGCGTTTCATAGCTTTGCCACCAAAGGCTATCTCCACTGCTTTGATAATTCCAAAGGAAACAAAATGTTTGATAAATTTATTAAAAAGTAGCACTAAATGCTGAGGTAAAGTGCACATGTATTAACTGCTATACTTTCCAACATACTAACTAGCATTATAAAAACTATTAGAGACGCGGAACAACCTTTTCATTTTGGAGATTATGTTGTTCTGTTTACCTTCTGTAGCTCGTAAGTGCAATGTACATAGTGGGTAGAGAAGGTATTGTATTCCACCCTAAAATTTGATGTCGAGATTTCAGCGGAAATATATGTTTTGAGGTTCTCTGAGTCCGAAATAAAACACGGGTGTGGACAGCATGGCTCAAAAACCGTTAAAATTCAAACTTGGTATTTAAGTTAGGTCTTCTAAGCATGTGACAAGAAAATTTCAAGAAAATTTCCCACCACAACCTACCCTTTACATGGAAAAATGTTTAAAAATTTTTATTTTCTCAAACAATAGCTCTAACGATTTTGATTCTAATACCGTATGTTAAAAATATTTACATCATAAATAAATGTATGTTTTGAATTCTATGAAAATAGCCTATGCAGACATCTTTAGTATGGATGAGATTTGCAGAATTTGGCATAACGGTTAAACCGTAAGAGATACACCACAAATACTACACAGAAAATGTAGATCTCATTAAAGCACATAGTCTATGTCATAAACGTTTTTTTTTTTTATGTAGAACTGGCCGTTTCTGAGATATTCCTTATTATTTGGTTTTAATTTTAAACTACTTAAACTTTTCTCAAACGGGAAGTGACGTTTCGTTTCATCTCTCGTTTTACTACAGGTCATTGAAATCAAACCGACTTTCAGTTGTTTCACACAGGACCAGTTTTAAAAGATTTAACTATTTATATAACCTAGTGTATTCCCTCATGCCCCTTCTACTTACAAGGAAGCAAGTAATAAGACAATGTCTGCTAATGTTTACCCTGATTTGCATGTCGTGGATAGAAGAATAATATTTTGCAAGGGAAGTTGTTTGTGTCACATCTAGAGAAAGTCATGTGAATGGAACACATCAGGTTTTTATTACTTTGATGTTATATAGCTGATAAAACCTTCAGTAGCATTCTTTGGAATGAGTGTTTTGCACTGATATAACAAAATATGTAATTGAATTCGTGTTTCTCGATATAAAACTAGCTGACGCTATAAAAGTGGGACACCTTACAGTGTTGTCATATACAAAAGATGTTTTACAATATACCTATAAATGTAAATTAGAATAGAGGTAGTTTATGAAGCAGGTATCTAATAATAAAATTAATAATATTCTGAATTTAAGTATATGGATGTAGACAGTGGTGTCTATTCTAGTTCTGGTGTTTTTCAGTTATGTCTCTAATGGGTATGTATTGGCTACATTTTGAAATTGTTTTAATAGACTTTTACTTTCTTTAGCGCCGTTTGAACAATGTATATAGTGGATATAGAAGGTATTGTATTCCACTCAAAAATTTGATGTCGATATTATACAGGAAATATATGTTTTGTGGTCTTCTGAGTCCGAAAACACATTTATATTTTCTGTACAGGTACTGTGTACATTGTGTATAGAGAAAGTATTGCACTACGCCCAAGAATTCGATACCGAGATTTCAACGGAAATACATATCTTGGAGCTCCTTGAATAATGATAACAAAAAAAAGCGTTTTTAGAAAAGGTCCGATTGTGTGTCTGTGGATAGCATAGCTCATAAACGAAAAGACCGTGAACAAAAATATTTTAAAAAATATCCCCTAAGAGTCAATATGAAAACATCATAAGGAAAAATTTCCAAAAATGGAAGCGCCTAGAACGATGAAGTTTCACCTGCTTCCGTGTTTGCATTTTTTTCGTTCTGACGCTTTAGTGTTTTAATTTACTTTGGTAGTGTAAAATAATGTTGATGATGATAATTATAATAATAATAATAATAATAATAATAATAATAATAATAATAATAATAATAATAATAATAATAATAACGATCACGCTGACGCTAACATTATCACTACCACTAATAATAATATGAATAGTAATAATAATTATAATACTACTACTATTACTACTACTACTACTACTACTACTAATAATAATAATAATAGTAATTATAATATTAATTACAATTATAATAATTATTATAGTAAAAACAACAATAAAGGGTAACAATAACAATAACCAAATTGATAATAATTAATAATATCTAGTACTAGTATTAATAATGATAATAAATACCAACTAGGAGGAAGGCAGCGGTTTCCGCGTTTCTACTATCGTTTAATTTCACTATAATATTCTCCTGTAACATTTGTAATAACTAGTCACTAATTCTGCTAAACAGAGATTCTGTAAATCGTTGTGACATTGACAGTATTTCTTTTCGCATCTTGAATATAAACGTCTGCTGAATCTGCCGCAGTTTTTCTAACGTTCCCGTTTTCAGCAGCACTACCCGTGCTTGTGATGGACTGGAATTATGAAAGATAAAATTCCTGCTGCACTTTGGCATATGCTGCGAAAGTCGAGACTTATCTGCTCTCTGAGCTATAAAACAGTAATAATCTATATAGCACTTCATTCATCAGTTCCGCATTCTCATCAAAAGTTGCCCTAAAACTGATTTTAATAATACTTAGTATATTTGTTTGAGCAAACATACAATTTTTAAATGTAACAATGCCTATTTACATAAAAAATACAAACGTAGAGTAAATCAGAAACCTCCGTATCGAAGTTTTGGTTGGAATACAATACCTTCTCTACCTAATATGTCCTATGTACATACTATCAGAGGAAGTAAAAGTCTAATGTGATACCTTCTCTGCATTTTCTGCCACATGTAATCCTTACAAAAGCTTATTTTTGATCCACTCCATTACTTTTATATAAATGTCAACAGGAATGGTCTTATTACTTAGTTTGTTGTACGTGCAGAGGAAATACGCGACAGTAGGCTAAAGTGACAGTTGAACTCTTTAACAGCTGGTAACTGTGATACTTTACATGACTAGAAATAATAGAGTATAAAACGAATAATGATTGACCACCACTTCCCAACTGATAAAAAAATTGAGAAAATTTAAGCCCAAATTTATATCTTGAATATTCTGTGTAGTCCTATTCTCTAAATTCCTGTTAATTCTGTCTTTATTTTGCATAACTGTTAAAACGTAACAGATAGACAAAAACTTACTTCACAAAAAATGTACATCACGTCAAAGCACACAATTTACCTATGTCTTACATTTTTGATATGCAGGTAGTAATTTGCGACATATTCCTTGAATATTTGCTTCGACTTTAAAATACTTATACCTTTCTGAGGCAGGAAGTCGCCCGATTTCTCTTGTTTTACTTTCAGAAACCAAAGAAGAATGACATTTGGGTAGCTACAGTTTTAAAAAAATTGACTATCCCTTTAGCGGAGTGCATTCATTTAGTGCCCTTTTAGTAAAGGAAATGAGTAATAAGAAGATTCCTCTAATGCTTATCTGGATTAGAATGGTGAAGAAAGAAGAATGACATTTTGTAAGAAGATTGAGGAACACCTTCCATTCGCTAGTAAATCCCAGAATTGCGTAATAACTTCGTCTCATATGAATCATTAAACTAGAAAAAGCGATTCAAAGATTAGACTTTTCTAAAGCAGCTTGCGTTCCTAAAAGTCAAAGTATTTTAATCACCTTGACCCCCTATAATTGAATTTTCAACGTAGAAAACTGTTGGTGTCAGGTATAGTGGATTTATAACAAGCTAAATATTTTCAAATGTTCTGTAGAAAACAATAAATGGGCATATTTCGCTTGATGTTTACAATTATTAGCTGCGGAAAAATAAAAACAAAAAACTGCATAGCTTTTACCTTCTCTAGCATGTATATAAAATGTAGATAGCAGTTAGAGAAATATTGCATAACAACCAAACAGTCAATTCCGCGATTTCACCGGAAACTTATGTTTTGAGAACCTCTTAATTAGAAAAATAAATATATATAAAAAAAAAGAAAAGCATTTTACGAAAATGTCCCTGAGCGCGCGCGCGCGCGTGTGTGTGTCTGTGTGTGTGTGTGTGTGTATGTATTTGTTCTTAATAAAATTGGAAAGTAAAGAAAACCGGATTTTAAAAGTTTCACACAGCCATGAGATTTTAAAGGATTTGATCGTGGCTTTAGCCTACCGCATTCCTTTATTTACCTTCTGCTTACAGGGAAGCAATTAATAAAGCCAATGCCGCAGATGTTTAACTCGATTAGCATGATTTAAATTAAAGAATAGCATAGTATGAGGAATTTTTGTCAGATATAATTTTTGTCAAATGCTTTAGATACTGCAATGTTAAAAGGGACAATATACTTTTTATATTATCTACTTTGTAGGTCGAAAAGTTATTGCACTTCTCTCAAAAATTTGAAATCGAGATTTGAGCGTTAATATATCTACATTTTAGGGTTCCCTATATTCACAAAAATATTCTCAGATAGAGGTCCGCATATGTGTGTGTTTTTGGTAGTGTCTAACGCCCGCTTTAACTACTTATGGCACCACAGGCGGTGTGTGTATGTGTCTAAGAATTAGATAAACCTAAAAAGGCAAAGTCGTTAAAATGCTAAACTTTGTACTTAAGATTAATTTCTTCTAGGGATGCGATACGAAGGCTTCAGGGAAATCTCCCCACCCCAAACTATCCTTTACAGGACAAAAAATCAAATTTTTTCAGTTTCTCAAAAAACCGTCCAACGATTTTGATTAAAATTACGTACGTTAAAGATAGTTACATGGCAAATTAAATGTGTTTTGAATTCTTTGGAAAAACCCATCAAGACCTCTTAATTCTTAATTACCTTTTCCTTAGCTGGAAACCATAAGAAATAGGCAACAAATTACCATACAAAAACGTATATATTGCTATAACGCACAGTTATTTGATATACATTTTTTTTTTCGCGGAGATGACCATTTCCGATGTATTAATTTTTATTGGATTCAGTTTTAAGGTAATTCAACTTTTCTCATACAGGAATTTGTCACCTACTGGCCATATTAAGAAACGAGTTTTAACCATCTTTTAAAATATTTCACGATCTGTTTAGCCTAAGGTGGTCCCATATTTCCCATCTACCCACAATTATCATGAAGTAGATAGAAAAATGTTGTCACATCCTAGCTGTGTGCACAGTATGTGGTAGTATTGTAATTTATAATTATCATAATGTTGTCACATCCTGGCTGTGTGCACAGTATGTGGTAGTATAGTAATTTATAATTGTCATAATGTTGTCACATCCTGACTGCGTGCACAGTATGTGGTAGTATAGTAATTTATAATTATCATAATGTTGTCACATCCTGGCTGTGTGCACAGAATGTGGTAGTATTGTAATTTATAATTATCATAATGTTGTCACATCCTGGCTGTGTGCACAGTATGTGGTAGTATTGTAATTTATAATTATCATAATGTTGTCACATCCTGACTGTGTGCCCAGTATGTGGTAGTATTGTAATTTATAAATATCATAATGTTGTCACATCCTGGCTGTGTGCACAGTATGTGGTAGTATTGTAATTTATAAATATCATAATGTTGTCACATCCTGGCTGTGTGCACAGTATGTGGTAGTATTGTAATTTATAAATATCATAATGTTGTCACATCCTGGCTGTGTGCACAGTATGTGGTAGTATTGTAATATATAATTATCATAATGTTGTCACATCCTGGCGGTGTGCACAGTATGTGGTAGTATTGTAATTTATAATTATCATAATGTTGTCACATCCTGGCTGTGTGCACAGTATGTGGTAGTATTGTAATTTATAAATATCATAATGTTGTCACATCCCGGCTGCGTGCACAGTATGTGGTAGTATTGTAATTTATAAATATCATAATGTTGTCACATTCTGGCTGTGTGCACAGTATGTGGTAGTATTGTAATTTATAATTATCATAATGTTGTCCCATCCTGGCTGTGTGCACAGTATGTGATAGTATTGTAATCTATAATTATCTTAATGTTGTCACATCTTGACTGTGTGCACAGTATGTGGTAGTATTGTAATCTATAATTATCATAATGTTGTCACATTCTGACTGTGTGCACAGTATGTGATAGTATTGTAATCTATAATTATCATAATGTTGTCACATCCCGGCTGTGTGCACAGTATGTGGTAGTATTGTAATCTATAATTATCATAATGTTGTCACATCCCGGCTGTGCGCACAGTAGGTGATAGTATTGTAATCTATAATTATCATAATGTTGTCACATCCCGGCTGTGTGCACAGTATGTGATAGTATTGTAATCTATAATTATCATAATGTTGTCACATCCCGGCTGCGTGCACAGTATGTGGTAGTATTGTAATCTATAATTATCATAATGTTGTCACATCCTGGCTGTTTGCACAGTATGTGATAGTATTGTAATCTATAATTATCATACTGTTGTCACATCCCGGCTGCGTGCACAGTATGTGGTAGTATTGTAATCTATAATTATCATAATGTTGTCACATCCCGGCTGCGTGCACAGTATGTGATAGTATTGTAATCTATAATTATCATAATGTTGTCACATCCTGGCTGTGTGCACAGTATGTGGTAGTATTGTAATCTATAATTATCATAATGTTGTCACATCCTGGCTGTGTGCACAGTATGTGGTAGTATTGCAATCTATAAATATCATAATGTTGTCACATCCCGGCTGTGTGCACAGTATGTGGTAGTATTGTAATCTATAATTATCATAATGTTGTCACATCCCGGCTGTGTGCACAGTATGTGGTAGTATTGTAATCTATAATTATCGTAATGTTGTCACATCCTGGCTGTGTGCACAGTATGTGGTAGTATTGTAATCTATAATTATCGTAATGTTGTCACATCCTGGCTGTGTGCACAGTATGTGGTAGTATTGTAATCTATAATTATCGTAATGTTGTCACATCCTGGCTGTGTGCACTGTATGTGGTAGTATTGTAATTTATACATATCATAATGTTGGCGACATTGCCAACTTTAACAGTTATTAAAACCCCGGTAAGCGTGGCAATTGCTCTCTTTTGTAGGCTAAAGCTATAGGAAGTAACATGTGTAACTAGGACACCAAGTTTGGCCTCGTGCCCTGAAGGAACCCAGGTAATGTTATAAAGTGCTATTTGATTTAGATATGATTTCTTTTAATTTAATAGCATCGTCATCCTTTTCTGAATTAGGTTTTCTCTGTTGTATAAGATTTTGCACATGAGGGTGCTCCCCCCTATGTAAAAAGTATCTAGTTTTACCTCTCAGCAGCCAGGCGGGTCCCCTTGATTTAGTGTGGGGTGTGACAATATGCTGTTTAGCAATAATTTGTTTAGGAGATGCAGAGAAAACCGTTAATTGGATCACCTTAGATACTTTTAGATTTCACTTCTTTGATTTCATACGCTCAAAAGGTCATTGTGGAGTTCACCACACGATGCAAGGAAACTGAAGCACTGAAAAGTAGTCTAAAAACTTACGTGAATGCCACGTAAAATCCTGAAACAGTAACCACAACTGTAACTTGAGCATTGGGATCTACAAGCGAAGGCGAAATGAGTAATGCAGCTATTCCGTGGAAGTTTATTTTGATTAAAATGATATAAATGAGAGAATAGGCTTTCGTAAGAATGGCTTGCACATATAACCGCTATGATGATAGAGGGTAAACTAATTCATGTGAAATTAAAGACAACAGTTTTTACTTTCTCTTGCACATATGTACAAGTACACCTTGGATAGAAAGGGTACTTATTTTTCTGGTAGCTTAACGAATTTTAACCTGGTTGGTCATATCGGACGATGAATTAAATTGGTGAAATGATGCTCAAGTGATCTCGGGGTCCATGGACTTCAAGTTACTCGACATTCGTTTTCTCGGGAAAACGGATGACACCGCAAAAAAAAAAAAAAAAAAAAAAAAAAAAAAAAAAAAAAAATTCTTATCCAAATAACTCACCCTAAGCGAGATTCGAACTTGCTGCTTGTTGAACTTGAGACAGACACGCAACCCCACACTACCCAAGCGAGTTGGTAATGCATTGCATTCCTACAAAAAATGATATACGCGATTACACCGGAAGTACATGTTTTAGGGTCGTCTAATAAAACATATATTTTTTGAAAAAGGCTGGTGTGTATGTGTGTGTGTGTGTGTCTTACGGCAATATAGCTCAAAACCGAGAAATGCTTTGTTGTTCCGTTTGACATTGTTGTTCCACATTTTCCAAGAATGCATCATATAGGATATTCTGAGAAGACAGAGCGTGCTGTTGTGCTGTTTAAGCTGTGCATCTGGCAATGAGCACAAGCTGCACGTGATAGGTTCGGCTTTTGGCGAGTTCAGGAAATGTTTTCCTTAGTTTTTGTTTCTTTCCTTTCTATATTTTCTTTTCTTCTGGTCCTCACCGCCGAATTCGCTAATGTAAGTAGTTTTGGTGTTTGGAGGTGCAGGTGATTACGGGTTCGAGTCCTGCCTAGGATATGAGTGTCAAGAAATTCATAAAAATGGGTGTGTCTAAAAATAAAAGCAACCAGAAAAATAACATGAGGTAGGGCAGAGGTGGAAAAAAGTGAAAGGATTAATTAATATCATAAAAGTACCTATACGGTATTATCTTGGACCACAAACAGGTAAGCTCGCTTGAATGTCTCCTGTTTAAATGACTAGCTGTAACATTAAGGGAATCATATCTTAGAATAATAGCCTAACGGAAATACAACAGGATAAGGGAGATTTAGAGTTTCAGCAAAGCTAAAGAACACCATTCGAATATTTATGATTTTTATTAATAGGCGTTACTTCTAAACACGGTATTGCGCCAAAGGTTTCCAATCAACATTTGAGATTCCCATCAAAGAATGCGACATTTAATAACAGTGATAATGATAATAATAATAATAATAATCCCGTGCAGCTATAGCACTTATGAGACTGGGGCTACCAAAACGACTGCCGGCCCCACGCCCACTTACGCAAGGCAGATGTGGGCGACTATCCAACCGATATGGGGAGGTAACGTGGGCAACTTCACGCATCCCCCACCCAGAGTGTTGACTATCTTGGCCCGGATCACTGTATATATATCTCAGCTACTCAATTTCCTCACGATATTGTTTAGGCACAGATGCTCTACCTGGGATTTAAATCTGCACCCCATCCATGTAATCGAACCTGTGCGCATTCAGTGGTCACAAATCAGAACACCAACCTCTAGCTCACTGCTCAACGGCACAGGACGGTTATAGTTATACAGGTGTAAAACTAGTGATAACATGTTTTATATTTCTATACATGTTGGTGAGGCGGAGTGGTTAGACCGCTCGCCTCTCACCTAAGTTCAAAACCAGGAGGGATTTGTGTGGTTTGTGGTGGAGAAAACTGTTTCTGGGCACGGTTTTTCCGAGTTTTCCTGTTTTCCATGCCTTTTTATTTTTTTATTTTTTTTTTCTATAAAAGTGCAGTTCCCGAGGCTTGTCAGGACTCCGTCGCTATATAACTTTTTCCTCTTTTTTCCAGTTTTCTACATTTATTTGTTTGACCTATTAATGCTTAACGTTTTCTTTCTACATATTGTACATACACAGAGATATACACATTTAAAACACAGAAACACCAATGCGGGACTCCAACCCACGATCACTTGCGCCGCGAAATACCAAAGAGAAGCACTTTAACGAGAGCGGCCACGGTTCACTTATCATCTATTCCGCATTCATTTTATATCGTGTACTTCCTCTTTTTCATATGAGGCTACGTTCCGATCCCTTGCTCTGGGTCCTCCATTCTCTGATTAAATGTCCTTAGCTACCTAAAACGTTCTGACCCTAGTTAAGCACTTCCGTGTAAGTCCTAGCAGGTAAAGTCCTGCATAGGAGGAGGGTGAACCGACTAAATTATCCCACTGTCACATATACAAAATAATAATAAGGCCAAAGAGGATGAAACGTAAGATTTGTTAGGTCCCATCTTCAAAGAAAAAAAATTACTTTCTCGACCATGTATGTGCAATGTACCTGGTGGTAGTAAAGGTATTATATTCCCCAGAAATACGACACCGAGATTTCACCAGAAATATATGTTTCGAACCCCCTGAATAAAAAAATATAGTATTTTATAAAAAAAAATCCTTTTATATGTGTGTGTGTGTGTGTGTGAGTGTGTGCGCCTGCGGACTGCATTACTCAAAAACGAAGATTTGGTAAACTACAAAACTCGGTAAATATTTAGTTTACTACGTTCCTAAGATGCGATACTAACTTTTTCAAAATAATCCCCCATCGCATGCTACTCTGTATATGGAAAACATTATCGATAGTTTTGATTTTCTCAAAAATGCCTCTAATGATTTTGATTAAGATACCATATATTAACAATATTTGCATTATAGCTTTGTGGTAATAGCCTCTGAAGCACTATTTATTTTTAATGATTTTTGCATAGCTTGAAAACCAAAAGCGATGAACGAAAACTTATCACACAAAAAATGCAGATCTTCGTAATACACACAACATACGTAATATACCTACATTTTTTGGTATAATTAAATGTTTCCGAGGCATTCCTTGTTATTGTTTTCAATTTTAAATTACTTAAACCTTTCTCAAACGTTTAGTCCTCTTTCGTTTCATACCTTCCTTGTTTTGCTCCTGGTCATGCAAAGAGAGAGATCAACAGTTTAACACGTCAGGTGTTGATTAAGCATTAAGATGATCCCCTCATAATGACTAACATGGAGTAAAGGGGTATAAGAATAATCACTCGACTGTCGGATAATGCGTGGTGGTATATACACTCGTTATTTAAAATCGAGGTTTAGATAGTCCTCTGTTCTACCACAGAAACACTTGAGGTGATATCTGCGAACTAGCACAAACCAACCATGGTATCTCAGTTTTGATGTTATATGGGGTTGGTGCTTAACATAATAAGTGTCCTAATAAGAGTCAAATAAAAGACAAAGGTCTTTACTCAATTTACTCATTGATTATCAGTTTTCTTTGATGAGGGTTGGATGAGTATTTCCGAGAGTTACTATGACAAAACAGGATGGTTATCGTACATAGCGCCGCAGTTATATATCTTGGTTTCAAAAGGCTGTTGTGAATTTATTGCTTATTGGCTTGGTGTTGTAATGCTAGGAATACGTTCCCTTTACCCCCTTAATACTACATATAGAACGTCTATAACAAAATAACAAAGAGACAGAGGGAGAGAGAGAGTTTGAATAATAGTATGGCTAAAGATAACCTGATGTTGTAGAGTAGGCTCTTCCATATTGATGCGCGTCCTTGCTCACGACTTACAGGAGTATGGTTGCAAAACATTACTCAGCTCAGCATTGAGGCAAGATACCGTCACAGCTGAAAGCGTTGGCAGCAAGTATTGTGCTATCACCTTCAACCATTGACGGACCTATGACTGTCATGCTCTATTTTCGGCCTGGCTATGAGGTTTGTGGTTGAGTACACGCCAGCACTCTGACTCAGCTGAGTCGAGTTGGAACAATCTAATATTGGGGTAACCTGCCTGACATTGGAATTCAGAATTTCAGAATTGAGGGGATAGGGCTGTGCTCTTTATTTCCCTTTGATTTTCTGTCCAGTCATCACGATGATATAATGTAGCTTCAGAGCTCGTTTATTTGCGCTAAGATTTAGTAATCTAACTTGCGGTTCTATATAGTCGAAAATAAAAATGTAAATGCTTTAGTTTTGAGATTTCGGTTACACATAACACTGCGGTCTACATCTAGATAGAATATCTACCTGCATAAGAATGTTTGGTTAGTTTATAAAATAATCACATCATTATTATGTATTGTTATTATTATTGTTATTATTATTATAATTATTATTAATAACATCAACATTTTTTCTACATTTAGATTCTATTTCCTACCTGTTAACATCCTATAGTTGTCCTTTTACTTTTTTCAAGACGTTATGATATCTATTTTCGTTACCCTGTTGCTTAAGCCAGTTTTTTATAATCCCTGTTCTAGTCCCGCCACGCACCATTTCGAATGCTCTAGGTAAACTATTCATTTGATGCCGAAAGCATATTGCTCTCATAGTTGTTTGGTGACGTTTAATTATTTGCATGCAGTATTTAGCTACACTTGCTTTAGCAAATGCAGCATCATTTAATATCTTCCATGAATTCTTCAGAAAACTCACCCACCGCAAACTACATTTTACCTGGAACATTTTTTTTAAATGTTAAACTTTCTAAACATTGCACCTACCATTTATAATAAACTGTCGCATATTATGGATGTTTACATGCTTATCGTTAATTTTTTGGGAATATCCCCTGAAGTTCTCTTCATTCTCAATGACATTTCCATAAATAATAAACTATAAAGGATAGATAATTATTACACAAAAACGTATAGATCCTATAAAACACACAAATCATGTCACATATAGAGATATGCCCTGTTATTGTTTTCAATATTAAGACACTTAAACTTTTCTAAACAGGATGCACTCGTTCTGTCATTTATCTTTTGGGTTACTTCTTGCCATTTAAGGAGTACCGACTTTCAAATACAATCGCACTCTGACAACCTTTAAAAGATTTGACTGTGGTTTTAGCTCAGCCCATTCCCTTAGATTCCTTCTACTTGTACGGAACTAGGTAATAAGAACTTTTCTGCTAACGCTTGATTAGCATGAACTAGATAAAAGAATAATCATTTGTAAGAAGTTTGTTTACAGAGCAGTTATTTAAAATCAAGTGAATGGATCACATTACAATTTTTATTGATAAAAAATTTGATGTGTTCCATTCATTCACTAGACTTTCCCTACATCTCTGCAACAAATATTGTTAAAAAGCTGATGCTTCTATTTACTTCATGCTAATCGAGAAAAAATTAGCAGAAATATTATTATTACTTGCTTCCTTGTAAACTGAAGGGAAATAACCATATGCTAAGGGGACAGTGAAAAGCTGGTTGTTATGTTACTGAAGTTACTTTATTTGTATGGACAGGAGTTGACAAATTCCGGTATGAGTGAAATATAAATTTTTCATAACTGAAACCAAAACCAAGGAACATCTCAAAATCGACCAACTCCTCGAAAAAAATGTATGCAACATAAATTGTTTGATTTAACGTGCTCTGCTATTTTGTGTTGTAAATTTTTGTCCATCTCTTACGGTTTACCAGTTAGGCAAAATTCAGAAAATTGATCCAGAATACAGTAGTCTCCAGAGTCTATTCCAAGTAAATTCAAGATATACATTTTATTTGTGAGGTAAATATCTTTCATATACGAAATTTTAATCAAAATCGTTATAACCATTTTTGAAAAAATAAAAATATTCGAAACGTTTTCCATAAAAGGGTAGTTTAGGGTAGGGGGATTTTCTTGAACATTTTCGCGTCGCATCCTTGAAAGATACCAAACTTAAATACCAAGTATGGTATTCAACGGCCTTTTTTTTTTTAGCTATGTTGTCCACAGACACACAGACAGACAGACAGACAGACATCCACACACACAAACACTGACCTTTTTCCAAAAATGCTTTTTTTGTTTTCAGATGGACCCTGTATTTCAGTTGAAGTCTCGGTATCGAATTTTGGGTGCATTACAATACCTTCTGCATACACTATGTAGGTGCATAGTACGTGTAGAGAAAGTAAAAATCAAAATATCAGTATTTTAGCATAGCTATTAAATTTATTTACTAACCATTATGAATACCTAATATGTAAAAATTGGAGTTCACATTAAACAAGCATCTCTCTGGATATTCTACAGTTTCTTTCTGAATACACTAGGAAAAAGTCTGATGTGTTCATTTCACATGGCTTTCTCTACACTTCTGCAACAAAGCATTGTTAAAAAGTACATGCTTCTATTTACTTCATGCTAATCTAGAAAAAATTAGCGGAAATATTCTTTATCACTTGCTTCCTTGTAAGTAAAAGTGAAATAAGGGAGTACCATAGGTTAAGTTGATAGTCAAAAGCTGGTTGCTGTGTGACTGAAGTTCCTTTGTTTGTATGGACACAAGTTGAAAAATTCCTGTATGAGAAAAGCATCAGTTTCTTTAAAGCTGAAAGGAAAAACAAGGAAAAAGTAAAAAACGATCAACTCCACGAAAAAAATGTATATAACATACATTGTGTACTTTAACGTACTCTACATTTTTTGCAGGGAAAATTTTTGTCCTTCTCCTACGGTTTAGCAATTATGCAAAATTTCGTTAAATTAATCCAGAATAAAGTAATTTCAGAGGCTATTCCCAGAAAATTTAAGATATACATTTTTTTACTCATGTAAATTTATATAATATACGAAATTTAATCAAATTCGTTAGTCATTTTTGAGAAAATAAAAATTTTCGAAAGCTTTTCCATGTAAACGGTAGTTTGTGGTGGGGCGATTTTCTTGAAAATCTTCGCGTCGTATTCTTCGAAGATACCAAACTTAAATACCAAATTTGGGATTGAAGGTTCCTTTCGTTTTTGAGCTATGCTGTCCAAAGACAGACAGTCAGTCAGACAGACAGACACACACACACCCACGGACCATTTCTGAAAATGCTTTGCTTTGGATTCAGGGAGACCCAAACATGTATTTCTGGTGAAATAAAGCATTAACGAAAAAAGCTGTTAAATTTACAAGACTTGCTCTACCTATTCGGGACATACTGTTATTATAAAAATTACTATTTACATCATGCTATTCAAGTAAACATTACCAACAATTGCCTAATTTTTAGTGAAACCGATAAAAGGGTATACGGTAGTCTAAAGCGATAATAAAATAATTTTAAAGCTAGTTAAAATGTGATTCAAATTCGGTTTTTCTTTACATGACTAGGAGTAAAATAAAATCAATTTTATTTGAGAAAAGTTTAACTATCTGTTTTAAAACTGAAACCAAAAACAAGGAACATCACGGAAATTGTTAACTTCACCCAACCGATATATATATCTTTTAAATTTGTTAACTCGATCTACATTTTTTGATTAATAAGACTTTTTGTGACTCTCAATAATGCGGAAGTAAATCAAAATTACGAGGACCTCAGAAGATGTTCCCAGAAAGTTAAAGATATACCTACATTTTCTATGTAAATAGCTAACCTAATATACCTGTCAATATCATTAGAGCGTTTTGCAGAAAATAAAAGTTTTCAAATATTTTTTCATATAAGGGGTAGTTTTAGGCGCGATGTTCCTGAAAATGTTATAGTCGCATGCTTGGAAAACAACAAACATTAATGCTAAGATTGATATTTAGCCGTCTTTTCGTTTTTGAATTATGTTGCCCAGTCACACACTCTGACATATACATATATAGACATAAACTAGCTCTTTCTATTTTACATTCTTTTTTATTCCGGGGTCCGCAAAACATGTATTTTGGGGGTAATATTTGTATGGAATTTTGGGTGGAATGCAGTACCTGACTGCATTAAATTTCAGCCATTGTGACAGACAGAGCACCAGCAATGACCAGGAAGAATGCAGGACTGTTACATCAACATGAATAACATGTCCAAGGATCCAATGTCTCATCCACCAAGCAGCCTTATGGGGAACATCTATGAATAAAACAAAACCTGCTTCAAACTACTATCAATATGGCCCCAAAACTTATGGGCCTTTAATACCAACATTGGTACTTAAGCTATGTATTCTTTCAAGAGAACGACACGAAGGTTTTCAAGAACATTTTCTACCCCCAACTAGTTTTTACAGAGAACATTTTTAAACATTTTTTGATTTTTAAAATATGGCCCTAACAATTTTTATTAAAATGCCATATGCATAAGACATTTTTATGACAAACGAAATGTACCAATATCTGGGATGCGGTTGGAATAGCCTCTGATAATATATATTTTGTTTGTAGAATAAACTTTTTCAGGATATTCCGAGTTATTGGTTTTCCTTTTTAAGGTACTTAAGCTTTTCTGAAACAGGAACATACCTTTCTTTTTGTCTCTCTTTTGTTTACTCCTAGCAAGCAAACAGAAGCGAATTTACGTTTTTCACTTTGCAACCGGCTTTTAAATATTGGCTAACGCTTTAGTATAGTGTAACCCTTTATTTCCCGTCTACTTACAAAGCAGAAATATTAAGACCAATTCTGCTAACGCGTATCTTGATTAGCATGATAAAAGTAAAAGAATAAACGTTTGTAGGAAAGGTTTGCTTGCGGAACAGCTAGGTAACGTAATATAAATGGGACACATCGGTGTCTACTTTCCTTAGCCCTTATATACAACGTACATAGAAAATAGCTCAAGAATAAAACGTCCATTAAATGACAAACATGGTACTTAAGTACCGCATATTCCAAGGATTTGACAATATGATTTTCAGGGAAATCCCCTTAGACTCAACTACCCTTTACTTGGGACATTTTGATAAAATTTATATTTTTTAAAAAATGACTCTAACGGGTTTTATTAAAATGCTATAGGTAGGTTTAAGATATGTTCATAGGAAACGAAATGTGTATCTTGAGTTATTTTGCAAAAACCTCTGAAGACCTGTTCGTAATAAACAAGTATATAGTATAACTTTAGCATAACTGGTAAACTACAAGAGGCAGGCAAAGGCATAGTTCACAAGAAATGTAGTTCGCATTAAAATTCTTAAATATACCGTGTATATTTGGTTAACTCTGTACCGTTTTCGATATATTCCGAGTTATCTGTTTTCGTGTAATTAAGCTTTTCTGAAACAGGAAGACATCTTTCTTTTTGTCTCTCTTTTGTTTACTCCTAGCAGGGTTTAGAGAACCAATTATCAAGCTTTTCACTTACCGAACGGCTTTAAAAATGTTGACTAATGCTTTAGCCTAGAATAACTCTTATTTCCCTTCTACTCACAAAGAAGAAACAATAAGACAATTCTAGTAATGTGTATCTTGTCTAGCATGATGAAGATAAAACAATAAACTTTTGTAAAAAACAAGTTTGTTTATGGAAATATTAGAGAAAGCAATGTGAGTGGAACGCCTAATATTTTTACCTTCTCTAGCGCATATGTACAATATACATAGTGGATGGAAGAGGTATTATATTCCACCCAAAAATTCGATAACGAGATTTCACCGGAAATATATTCAAAATAGCTTCTTTAGGAGAAGGTCAATGTCAAGAAAATCTTGGCAACCTAAATTACCCTTTTCATGGAACATTTTCGATAATTTTTATTTTCTCAAAAATAGCTCTGATTGTGATTAAAATGCTGAATATTAAGTATACTTACATAATAAATAAAATTTATATCTTGAATTTTCTGTGTAGTCCTATTCTCTAAAGTCCTATTCATTCTGTTTTTATTTTGCATAACTGTTAAAACGTAACAGATAGACAAAAACTTACTTCACAAAAAATGTACATCTCGTCACAGCACACAATTTACCCATGTCTTACATTTTTGATGTGCAGGTAACAATTTGCGACATATTCCTTTATATTTGCTTCGATTTTAAAATACTTATACCTTTCTGAGCCAGGAAGTCGCCCGATTTCTTTTGTTTTACTTTCAGAAACCAAAGAAGAATGACAATTGGGTAGCTACAGCTTTAAAAAATTTGACTATCCCTTTAGCGGAGTCCATTCATTTAGTTCCCTTTTAGTAAAGGAACTAAGTAATAAGAAGATTCCTCTAATGCTTATCTGGATTGGAATGGTGTAGAATGAAGGATGACATTTTGTAAAAAGATTGAGGAACACCTTCTATTCGCTAGTAAATCCCAGAATTGCGTAATAACGTCGTCTCATATGACATCATGAAACTAGAAAAAGCGATTCAAAGATTAGACTTTTCTAAATCATCTCTCTTACCTAAAATTTATGGTATTTAAATCACCTTGACGACTTGTAATTGAATTTTCAACGAAGAAAACTATTGGTGTCAGGTATAGTGGATTTAGTAACAAGCTAAATATTTGCAAATGTTCTGTAGAAAACAATAAATGGGAATATTTCGTTTGATGTTTACAACTATTAGCTGTAGAAAAATAAAAACAAAAAACTGCATAGCTTTTACTTTCTCTAGCACGTATATACAATATAGATAGCAGATAGAGAAATATTGCATTTCACCCAAAAATTCAATACCGCGATTCCCCCGGAAACCTACGTTTTGAGAACGTCTTAATTAGAAAAATAAATAAATAAAAAAGAAATAAGCATTTTACGAAAATGTCCGCGCGCGCGTGTGTGTGTGTGTGTGTGTGTGTGCGACTGGATCTGCGTATCTCAAAAACGAAAAGACCTTTTAATACCTAACTTGGTTCAGTGTCTTCCAAGGATGCGACAAGAAGATTTTCAAGGAAATACCTCCAAGTTCAACTACCCTTTACATGGAACATTTTTCGAAAATTTCGATTTTTTCAAAAGTGGCTATAACGGTTTTATTACAATGACATGCGTTTAAGATATTTTCATGCCCAACAAAATGCATATCTTGAATTATTGGGAATACCCTCTGAAGACCTCAACATTTTGGAACACTTCTGTGTGACTGGTAAACCGTAACAAATAGACAAAACCTTACTGCACAAAAAATATAGATCTCGCTAAATTACACCTTGTGTCATACAAATTTTTTTCGTAGAGTTAACCGTTTCAAAAATATTCGTCGTTATTGGTTGCAATTTTAAACTACCTAGTTTTTTTTTTCAAGTGGAAGTCAACTTTCGGTTTATCTTTTCTGTTTTTACTATCGGAAAGCAAACAACACCGGATTTGAATTGTTTCACACAGCCATGAGATTTTAAAGGATTTGATCGTGGCTTTAGCCTACCGTATTCCTTTATTTACCTTCTGCTTACAGGGAAGCAATTAATAAGGCCAATGCTGCAGATGTTTATCTCGATTAGCATGATTTAAATTAAAGAATAGTATTGTATGAGGAAACATTATTTGTGGAACATCTAGAGAAAACCATATAATCAGATTTTTACTTTTTCTGGTGCATATGTACAATGTACATAGTGGATAGAGAAGTAGTTGTATTTCACCGAAAAATTCCACACCAAAATTTCGCCGGAAATATATGATATGGGGCCGCCTGAATAAAACCAAAATAATTTTTAAAAAAGTTCTACATGTGTCTGTTGACATCATAATCATAAACAAAAATGCCGTTAAATAACCGAACCCCAAACTAACTTTTACGTAGAAAAAAATTCGAAAATATTGATTATCTCAAAAGTGATTGTCGCGATTTTGTTTAAAATTCTGTATACTGAAGTCATTTACATGAAAAACAAAATGCACATCTTGAGTTTAGAGCCTCTGAAGACTTCCTCATTCAGGATAAATTTTGCATAATTGGCAAACAGAGATAGACCCAAACTTACTACGCAAAAATCTAGATTTCATTAAAAGACACGCTTATGTGATACACATTTTTTCGTGGAATTGACCATTTTCCAGACATTCCTTGTAATTGTAATTCGTAGTTTCAGTTTTAAAATACTTACTGGTTTCAGTTATCAGATTATCTTTCGAATACTTGAACCTAACAACTCCTGGGCATACAAAGAAGCAGATTTCAGTCACATTGTAACCAGCTTTTAAAAGACTTGAGTATCAGTTTAGCCTAGTGTACTCTTATTTTCCTTCTGCTTACGTGAAAGTATGTAACTAGCCCAATTTCTGCTAACCTTTATCTCGATCGGAAGAAAGTGGATATAAGAATAACCAAGCTGTTTAACAATACTTTGTTACAGAGAAGTAGCGAAAATCATGTGAATGTAATACATATGATTATGTTTTTTCATGATTTGATTTTTTGGACATAAAATCAGATATCACGTAACGAAATGTCTGTGGAATACAATACCTGCTCCAATAAAGCAGTGAAAATAAATGTCTGAGGTTATGTTGTCAACGAAAATATGTCTATAATAAGTAAATTTGTCACTCGAATACAATTGCATAACAAAAGTAAGGTAGCTCGAAAGAAGGAACAAAAGGGAAGTCATGGTCGCTACAAAGGTTAGTGCCACCTTATACCGTGGCCCGGTACTATATCTTAAAGGGGTTCTTGTGATCCTATGATTCAAATTACAGAGGCAAACGCGCCTCAGTTGTTACCCAGTAGCTTCGGACCTCCCCACTCTGATTAGCTGCCAGTCGTTCTTATATACAACATGAGCTGCCGCAGTTGTATCCGTGAGAATTTTATCTACCTGTTCAGTTATTGTAAAATTCTGGTTCATTTTCTCTATGTGTAATTAACATTATTGGGAAGTATATATTTGGGATACAACATTAAGTTGAGCATTAAGAAAAAAAAATACATTTCTTACATTGACGGTATTTCTCAGCCCATTTTTATTTTCGCTACTACATATGTACAATGCACAAAATAAATGCTCTATTGTATTACAACCAAAGATTAGATCCGCAGATTTCACCGGAAATACATGTCTTGAATAAAACAAATTCATAGAAAAAGGTCAGTCTGTTTGTGTGTGTGTATGTGTGTGTGTGTTTGTATGTTAGCTGCAAAACAAACATTCTTTAAATGCCAACAGACCCCCCCCCAAAGAACTGTCCTTTACGTGGAACATTTGTCACATTTTCGATTTTCTAAAAAATGGCTCTAACGATTTTGATTCAAATGTTGTGGGTAGATATATTAAAGATGTTACCATGACAAATGGAATATGTACTCGAATTTCTACGAAATAGACTCTGAAGCCCTTTTTAATTAAATAATATTTAATCAAACTCGTTAAAGCCATTTTACCGAAATCAAAATTATCGAATATATTTCCTTATATAGTGAAGGCTGAAGTTGTAGGTTTTTCTTGAAAATCGTCGAGTCGGATCCTTGTAAGATGCTTTAGGTAGTTAATTATCAAATTTAGTATCTGACCGAAATTTTTTAGCTATCTTTTTATACACACACAGACGTGGATCTTTTTTCTAAAAATGCCTTTTTATACAGAGACCTAAAGCGTGTAATGCCAGTGAAATCTCGGTCTCGAATTTTTAGATGAAATGCAAAGCTTTCTCTGTTTATAGGTACATTATCTACTAAACGGAGACATAAAATAAAGTTTTGGCTGGAATGGAATGTCTTCTGCTATGTGCTCTGTGGAAAACGTATTACAAATGTATTTTTCTTAGGTTTGCCTCTGAACTTGTTACAGAGCTCCACTTTCCAAAATTGTCTTAAAAGTGCCCTCCTGCCGTAGATACTGACAGATACAGAAGAGATTATGGGCTTTTACCATATACAGGTCAATTTCAGTTTTTTTTTTTTTTTTTTTTATTCTTTGTAATGTTCAGTGCTTTGCAATCCGGTGTGTAAATGTAAGCAAATGAGCAATATGGGCGCATCATTAGCCTGAAGGGTTCATAGATAAGTAATAAGTTCGATAAATAGAGCTATTCTAGGAAAGAGCTGAATCATGTTGAGCTGAATAATACATCGCTAAATAGTTCTGACGGAATTTAAATATGTATGTATTTACATACGCATCAAGTTAATGGTGAACCAAGCCTAACGAAGAAATTGACTTGAATTTTTTGTCAGATGCTTTAGATACCCCAATGTTAAAAGGGGCAATATACTTTTTAAATTCTCTACTTAGTGCGAAGTACGGAGGTAGGACAGTTATTGCACTTCTCTCAAAAATTTGATATCGAGATTTCAGGGGAAATATATCTACATTTTAGGGTTCCCTGTATCCACAAAAACATTCTTAGATAAAGGTCCACGAATGTGTGTGTCTATGAATTAGATAACTCCAAAAAGGCAAAGTCGTTAAAATGCTAATCTTGGTATTTAAGTTCAGCTTCAGGCAGACACGCTACCCCCATACTACCCAAGCGAGTTGAGAATGTATTGTATTCCCCCCAAAAATTCGATACCGATATTACACCGGAAATACATGCTTTAAGGTCGTTTAATAAAAGAAATATTTTTAGAAAGAGACCGGTGTGTGTATGTGTGTGTCTTAGGGCAATATAGCTCAAAACCGAGAAACGTTAAATACCAAACTTGACAATGTTGTCCCGTATTTTCCAAGAATGCATCATATCAGATATTCGGAGAAGACAAAGCGTGCTGTTGTGCTGTTTAAGCTGTGCATCTGGCAATGAGTGGAAGCAGCACGTAATAGTTTAGGCGTTTTGTAGAGTTCCGGAAATCCCCATCTTTGTTTTTTTTTTTGTTTCCTTTCCATATTTTCTTTTCTTTTCTTCTGGTCCTCACCACAGACCTCGCTAATGTAAGTAGCTTTGGTGTTTCAAGATGCAGGTGATTGCGGGTTCCAGTCCTGCCTAGGATATGAGTGTCAAGAAATTCATAAATGTGTTTGTGACTAGAAATAAAGCAACCAGAAAAATAACATGAGGTCGAGCAGAGGTGGAAAAAAGTGAAAGAAGTAATTAATATCATAAAAGTACCTATACGGTATTACCTTGGACCACAAATAGGTAATCTCGTTATAATGTCTCCTGATTAAATGGCTAGCTGTAACAGTAAGGGAATTATACATTTAGAATAGCGCAACGAAATACAGAAAAATAAGGGCATTCAGAGATTCAGCAAAGCTAAGGATTTTATGATTTTTATTAACAGACGTTACATCTACACGGCATTGAGCTAAAAAATTTCCAATCAACAGAAAAACTGAGATTCCCATTAAAGAATCCAAGATTTAATAATAATAATAATAATAATAATAATAATAATAACAATAATACGAAAAGTAAAAATATTATTAATAATAATAATAATAATAATAGTAATAAGTGCAGCTATAGCACTTATGCGACTGGAGCTACCACGCCCACTTAGACAAGCAGATGTGGACGATCATCCAACCAATACGTCGGCCTCCGTGGTGTAGTGGTTACCATGCCTACTTCATATACCCAAGGTCGTCGGTTCAAACCCGGCGGAGGACGATGGATTTTAAAGCCGTGGGTCCCGTATCGTAGATTTACGGCACGTAAAAGAACCTCAAGGCAGATAGAGAGGCCTCTGAATAAAATTAAGCGGTCTTTCACGCCCAGTGTAGAATGGGACACTGAGAACCGCAGCAGTTAAAGAGAGTCCATAAATAAAACGCCATTCCATTCTATCCAACCGATATGGGGAGATAATGTGGGCAATATCACGCATCACGCATTCCCCATGATCAAATGTTTCATTCACCAAGCAGCCTTATGGGCAACATCTGTGAATAAAACAAAACCTGCTTTATCAAAATTATTAATATTTTAAGAGGTGAAATTCGCGTTACTTTTTTGCACAGACAGCTAAAGTCAGTTTTTGTGAAATTGTGACGAAATAAGTAAAATTGCCTCTGTAGGCAAGGTGCCTTAGTTGAGCAGAGACCTTGTTTCATTTTCTCTGGCACGTATGTACAGTGTACTTAGTAGATAGAGAAGGTATTGTATTCCATCCAAAATTTCGATCCAGAGATTTTACAATAAGTACTTGTTTTGAGACCCCTAAATCCAAATAAAGAGTTTTTAGAAACATATCCTTGTGTGTGTGTGTGTGTGTGTGTGTGTGTGTGTGTGAGGGCAGCATGGCCCAAAAACGGAAGCGCCGTTAATACCAACATTGATATTTAAGTTATGTATCTTCCAAGAATGCCTAACGAAGGTTTTCAAGAAAATGTTCTACCCCAACTACTTTTTACATAGAACATTTTTAATGGATTTTTATTTTTCAAATATGGCTCTAAACATTTTTATAAAAATACCAAATAGCCCGCCTGGGTAGCGTGGTGATAGCATGTCTGCCTCTCGTTCAAAAGGTCGTGAGTTCGAATCTCGCTTAGGGTGAGTTACCCAGGTAAGGTTTTTTTCGGGGTTTTCCCCTATCCTGAGAAGACGAATGTCGAGTAACTTTAAGCTCCATGGACCCCGAGATCATTTGAGCATCATATCATCAATTGCAGTCATCGTCCGATATGACCAAACCAGGTTAAAGGACGTTAAACCAAAAAACAGAAAAAAAAACAAAAAAAAGCCAAATGTGTAAGACATTTTTATAACAAAAAAAATGTACCAATATCTGGGATGCAGTTGGAATAGCCTCGGATAATATATATTTTGTTTGTAGAATAAGCTGTTTTCAGGATATTCCGAGTAATTGGTTTTCGTTTTAAGGTACTTAAGCTTTTCTGAAACGGGAACATATCTTTCTTTTGTTTGCTCCTAGCAAATATACAGAAGCGAATTTACGTTTTTCACTTTGCGACCGGCTTTTAAAATATTGGCTAACGCTTTAGTATAGTGTAACCCTATATTTCCCTTCTACTTACAAAGCAGAAATAATAAGACCAATTCTAGTAATGCTTATCATGATAGCATGATAAAGGTAAAAGAATAAAAGTTTGTAAGACAAAATGTTACTTGTGGAACAGCTAGATAACGTAATATAAATGGAAATCATCAGATATTTACTTTCCTTAGCCCATATATACAACGACAATAGAAAATAGCTCAAGAATAAAACGTCCGTTAAATACCAAACATGGTACTTAAGTACAAAATACTCCAAGGATTCGACAAGATCATTTTCAAGGAAATCGTCTTAGATTCATCTACCCTTTATATGGGACATATTGGTAAAATTTATATTTTTTAAAAAATGACTCTAACGGGTTTTATTAAAATGCTATAGGTAGGTTTAATTTATGTTCACAGCAAACGAAATGTGTATCTTGAGTTCTTTTGCAAAAACCTCTGAAGACCTGTTCGTAATGAACAAGTATATAGTAAAACTTTAGCATAACTGGTAAACCGCAAGAGACAGGCAAAGGCATAGTTCACAAGAAATGTAGTTCTCATTAAAATTCTTAAATATACCGTGTATATTTGGTTAACTCTGTACCGTTTTCGATATATTCCGAGTTATCTGTTTTCGTGTAATTAAGCTTTTCTGAAACAGGAAGACATCTTTCTTTTTGTCTCTCTTTTGTTTACTCCTAGCAGGGTTTAGAGAACCAATTATCAAGCTTTTCACTTACCGACCGGCTTTTAAAATGTTGACTAATGCTTTAGCCTAGTATAACTCTTATTTCCCTTCTACTCACAAAGAAGAAACAATAAGACAATTCTAGTAATGTGAATCTTGTCTAGCATGATGAAGATAAAAGAATAAACTCTTGTTTGTTTATGGAAATACTAGAGAAACTAATGTGAATGGAACACTTAATACTTTTACTTTCTCTAGCGCATATGTACAACATACATAGTGGATAGAAGAGATATTATATTCCACCCAATAATTCGATAGTGGGATTTCACCAGAAATATAATTTAAGACGCTATGTATTCAAAATAGCTTCTTTAGGAAAAGGTCAATGTGTGTGTGTGTGTGTGTGTGTGTGTGTCTCTGTTTCTGTGGACAGTATAATTCAATAACAAAAAGTCCGTTAAATACCAACTTTTCTATTTAACTTCCGCATTATCCAAGAATGCTACACGAAGATTTTCAAGAAAATCTTGGCAACCTTAATTACCCTTTTCATGGAACATTTTGGATACTTTTTATTTTTTCAAAAATAGCTCTGAAAGTGATTAAAATGCTGAGTATGAAGCATGCTTAGATTGTAAAAAAAATTTATATCTTGTATTTTCTGTGTAGTCCTATTCTCTAAAGTCCTATTCATTCTGTTTTTATTTTCCATAACTGTTAAAACGTAACAGATAGACAAAAACTTACTTCACAAAAAATGTACATCTCGTCAAAGCACACAATTTACCTATGTCTTACTTTTTGGATGTGCAGGTAACAATTTGCGACATATTTCTTGATATTTTCTTCGATTTTAAAATACTTATAGGTTTCTGAGGCAGGAGTCGCCCGATTTCTCTTGTTTTACTTTCAGAAACCAAAGAAGAATGACAATTGTGTAGCGACAGCTTTAAACAATTTGACTATCCCTTTAGCGGAGTGCATTCATTTAGTTTCCTTTTAGTAAAGGAACTAAGCAATAATAATATTCCTCTAATGCTTATCTGGATTAGAATGGTGTAGAAAGAATAATGACATTTTGCAAGCAGATTGAGGAACACCTTCTATTCGCTAGTAAATCCCAGAATTGCGTAATAACGTCGTCTCATATGACATCATGAAACTAGAAAAAGCGATTCAAAGATTAGACTTTTCTAAAGCTGGTTGCGTTCCTAAAAGTCAAGGTATTTAAATCTGCCTGACGCCTTATAATTGAATTTTCAACGAAGAAAACTGTTGGTGTCTGGTATAGTGGATTTAGTAACAAGCTAAATATTTTCAAATGTTCTGTAGAAAACAATAAATGGGCTTATTTCGCTTGATGTTTACAATTATTAGCTGCGGAAAAATAAACACAAATAGCTGCATAGCTTTTACTTTCTCTAGCACGTATATACAATATAGAAAGCAGATAGAGAAATATTGCATTTCACCCAAAAAGACAATACCGCGATTTCACCGGGAACTTATAAACTTATAAAAAAAAGGAAATCATTTTACGAAAATGTCCACGTGCGTGTTCGTATGTGTGTGCGTGTGTGTGTGCGTGTGTGCGTGTGTGTGTGTGTGCGTGTGTGACTGGATCAGCGTAGCTATCTCAAAAACGAAAATTCCTTTTAATACCTAACTTGGTTCAGTGTCTTCCAAGGATGCGATAAGAAGATGTTCAAGGAAATACCTCCAAGTTCAACTATCCTTTACATGGAACATTTTTCGAAAATTTCGATTTTTTCAAAAAGGGCTATAACGGTTTTATTACAATACCATGCGTTTAAGATATTTTCTTGCCCAACAAAGTGCATATCTTGATTTATTGGGAATAGCCTCTGAAGACCTCTACATTTTTGAAGACTTCTGTGTAACTGGTAAACCTTAACAAATAGACTAAACCTTACTGCACAAAAAATATAGATCTCGCTGAATCACACACTTTGTGTCATACAAATTTTTTTCGTAGAGTTAACCGTTCAAAAGTATTCCTTGTTATTGGTTACAATCTTAAACTACCCAGTTTTTTTCAAGTGGAAGTCAGCTTTCGGTTTATCTTTTTTTTTACTATCGGAAAGCAAAGAAAACCGGATTTTTATTGTTTCACACAGCCATGAGATTTTAAAGGATTTGATCGTGGCTTTAGCCTACCGTATTCCTTTATTTACCTTCTGCTTACAGGGAAGCAATTAATAAGGCCAATGCTGCAGATGTTTATCTCGATTAGCATGATTTAAATTAAAGAATAGTATTGTATGAGGAAAGATTATTTGTGGAACATCTAGAGAAAATCATATAATGAAATTTTTACCTTTTCTGGTGAATATGTACAATGTACATAGTGGATAGAGAAGTAGTTGTATTTCACTGAAAAATTCCACACCAAAATTTCGCCGGAAATACATGCTATGGGGCCGCCTGAATAAAACCAAAATAATCTTTAAAAAAGTTTTACATGTGTCTGTTGACATCATAATCATAAACAAAAATGCCGTTAAATAACCGAACCCCAAACTAACTTTTACGTAGAAAAAAATTCGAAAATGTTGATTATCTCAAAAGTGATTGTCGCGATTTTCTTTAAAACTCTCTATACTGAAGTCATTTAGATGAAAAACAAAATGCACATCTTGAGTTTAGAGCCTCTGAAGACTTTTTCATGCAGGATAAATTTTGCATAATTGGCAAACAGAGATAGACCCAAACTTACTACGCAAAAATCTAGATCTCATTAAAAGACACGCTTATGTGATACACATTTTTTCGTGGAATTGACCATTTTCCAGACATTCCTTGTAATTGTAATTCGTAGTTTCAGTTTTAAAATACTTACTGGTTTCAGTTATCAGATTATCTTTCGAATACTTGAACCTAATACAAAGAAGCAGATTTCAATCACATTGTAACCAGCTTTTAAAAGACTTGAGTATCAGTTTAGCCTAGTGTACTCTCATTTTCCTTCTGCTTACGTGAAAGTATGTAATTAGCCCAATTTCTGCTAACCTTTATCTCGATCGATAGAAAGTGGATATAAGAATAACCAAGCTGTTTAACAATACTTTGTTACAGAGAAGTAGTGAAAATCATGTGAATGTAATACATATGATTATCTTTTTTCATGGTTTGTTTTGTTGGACATAAAATCAGATATCACGTAACGAAATTTCTGTGGAATACAATACTTGCTCCAATTAAGCAGTGAAAATAAAAGACTGAGGTTATGCTGTCAACGAAAATATGTCTATAATAAGTAAATTTGTCACTCGAATACAATTGCATAATAAAAGTAAGGTAGTTCCCTAGAAGTCAGGTATAAGGACCAAAAGGGAAGTCATGGTCGCTACACAGGTTAGTGCCACCTTATACCGTGGCCCGGTACTATTAACTATATGGATGCTTAGGGTTTCGTATTCTGTGAATCACGATACAGGCGCAAACGCGCCTCAGTTGTTACCTTGTAACTTCGGACCTCCCCACTATTCCTTTCTTTCTTATTTTTTTTCCTTCTTTTTTTTTTTTTGTTGAGTGTGTCGGTGTCTCCCATGTGGGCATACCGACTAAAAAAACCCTCCACCGGTATTAGAAGGAAGTAAGGAGGGGCGGTACCGCATGATTGCAACCGCGGATTCAAGGTGAGTGCAGTCAGAGGGGTGAAATGATGACCGGGAGACAGACTTGACCGAGGCCCAGACTGTCACCGCGGAATATTCAGGGAGAGGAGTAGAGGAATTAAAGGGTGAAGGATTGAGTTGGAGTTAGTGTTGGTTCTTCTCCAGTCGTAACTGCCGTGAACGAAGAATCCAAGACTCAGTTCCGGGTCTTACAACAGCCCCGATGTGTGAATGGCCCCTGGACTGGGGCCGTCCGGCGGAGTGGAGCTGCTGCGGTTGGAGGTCCTGCTGGACAGCTCAGCGTTGGTGGACTGTAGTGTTGCGATGGCGGCGGTGGTGGTTGTTTGAAGGTCCTGTACCTTTTCATTGATGACACTGCACAGCTCTTCAAGGGCAGCTAAACGGGCGCCGACGTTCAAGATCTCCGCGTGGAGATCCTGAATGGCGTCCCGTGTCGCTGCCTCTATCGAGGACGCAGGTGGTGTGGTGTCGATAATGGTCGGCGGTGGTGTAGTCCGGGCGGGTGGTGGTAGTGGTCTGCTCCTGGGGTAGAGAGGGCACTGGGCTTGCCCGGTGAAGTGTCCTGTGCCACGACAGGTGGCACAGAACCGGCGGCGACGGCGGAGATCGTGCCCAGTGCACTCGGCGGTGGTGGTGTTGGTACCACAGTAGTGGCATCTCGGTGGCGAAGAGCAGACTTCAGCTGTGTGTCCGATGGCGTTCCTGTCGGATAGCCTCGACGGCCAGAAGTCGCCCTAATAAGGGCAACCCTGACGCCAAGGCAGCTTCCAGGTCAGCCTGGTCCTGTAACTCCAGACGAACGAGCGGCGTTGGCCCCCGGTCGCAATATATGCGGGTGGCCCTCAAACAAGAAGGCCACCGCGACTGCACGGCGGTGACCAGATGCCGGGTGGAAAGGTCCCTAGGGACCCCCCGTACCACAGCACTGAACCGGGGTGGCGGCGACATGGAGCTGGGTGGACACGTCGGTGACAGATGCGGCAGCAGTTGCGGTGGCGGTCGGCGATGTTGCCTTAGTTTCTTCTGCCATGTGTACAGCTCGAAGTTCAAGCTTCGAATCCCACTATTACTCGCTGCCAGCCGTTCTTATATAGCACATGAGCTGCCACAGTTGTATCCGTGAGAATTTTACCTGTTCAGTTATTGTAAAATTCTGGCTCATTTTCTCCATGTGTAATTAACATTTTTGGGAAATATAAATTTGGGATACAAAATTAAGTTGAGGATTCAGAAAAACAAATACGTTTCTTACATTAACGGTATTTCTCAGCCCATTTTTATTTTCGCTACTACATATGTACAATGCACAAAATAAATGCACTATTGTATTCCAACCAAAGTGTTATGTGACTATAGTTACCCCAAAATATCAAAGAATAACGAAGTACCAACTGAAAAATAGCAAAATAGGCATTTATTAGATAAACAGGAGGAACATTGTAACTTACAACCCTTAAGTTGTAATCGAGGGACACACTTACTTACTACAGACATTTCATTCGTTGGTAATACGGCGCCATCCATTTACATTATTTACAATAGATAGAGTAATGTATCCCACTGTCGTTATTGAAATCTCCGAAGAGAAACATATTTTTAAGTCCCATTTTAGAAAAAAATCTGATGTGTTACACTCACGTGACTTTCTCTAGCTTCTCTACAACGAAACTTCTTACAAAAGATTATTTTTCTTTCTACATAATGCTAATCGAGATATACATTAGCAGAATGTTCTTAGTACTTAGTTCCTTATAAGTAGAAGGCAACTTAAAGGAATTCGCTTTACTAAGTAGTAGTCAAATGTTTTAAATGGTGTCGTTATGCGCTTGTCGTTGCACATCGAGTCTTTGCTTGGCAAGGAGTAGAAAACAAAAAAAAAAAAAACGGACACTTTGAGTCTGAGAAAAGCATAAGTGCTTTCCAACTGAAATTAATAACAAGCAATATCTCGAAAACGGTAAACTTCATGAAAAAATGTATATGACATAAATTGTGTATTTTAACGAGGTCTATTTTTTATATAATAAGTTTTGCCTATCTCTTACAGTTGACTACTTATGCAAAATGTAGCTAAATTTATCCACAGTAAATTGACGTTCAGAAGCTATTCCCAGAAAATTCCAGATATACATTTTATTTGCGATAGAAATGGCTTCAATATGTTGTATTATAATCAAAATCGTTAGAGTCATTTTTAAGAAAAACAACATTTTCAAAAAATTTTTCTTGTAAACAGTAGTTAGGGGTGGGCGGATTTTCTTGAAAATCTTCGTGTCGCTTCCTTGGAAGATACCAAACTTAAATATCAATTTTGGTACTTAACCGTCTTTTCGTTTTTGAGTTATGCTGTCCACAGGCGCGCGCACGCACACATACACACACACATACCCTCACACGAACCTTTTTGTGAAAACCCGGTTTTTGGAATCAGGGGGTCTGAAACATGTATTTCCGGTGAAATTTCCGTGGAACACAGTACCTTCTCTATCCACTAAGTGTATTGTATATACGCGGCTAAAGAAAGTAAAAAACTTTGTCATATTTACATAATCATCAATGACATAAAAAGGATTTAAAACTAACCAATTATAGAGCCTTTCTTTTACTTTCTCTAGCCCGCATGTACAACGTATATAGTGGATAGAGAAGCTATCTATTGTATTCTACACAAAAACTTGATGTCGAGATTACATCGGAAATATTTGTTTTGGGATCCCCTGAGTCCAAATAGAAAATATTTTTGTTGTGCGTACGCGCACGTTTATGTCTATGAACAACATAAAGAAAACGAAAAGACGTTAAATACCAAACTTGATATTAGAGTTTTAGTATCTTCCAAGGAATCTACACGAAGACTTTCAAGAAAAACCCCCACCACAAACTAGAGTTTACACGGCAAATTTTTCGAATATTTTTATTTTCTCAAAAATGGATGTAACCATTTTGATTAAAAAATTGTATGTTAAAGATATATACATCCCAAATAAAATGTATACCTTGAATTTTCTGGGACCTCTATATTCTGAATGAATTTTTCTGGATTTTGCATAAATAGTAAACCGTAAGAGACAGACAATAACTTACTACACAACAAATTTAAATCGCGTCAAAACACACAATTTGTGTCCTTTAATTCTTGTAAAAATATTTAAAATGTTTTAAAATTAAAGCATCTGTTATGTGACTATGGTTACCCCAAAATATCAAAGAATAACGAAGTACTGACTGAAAAATGCAATATAGGTACTTCTTATATACACAGGAGAAACATTGTAACTTACAACACTTACATTGTAATCGAGCGACACATTTGCTCATTATAGACATTGATAACACAACGGAATATCTTTACTTTGTCTAAAGTAAATACATTAAGTATTGTATCCCATTGTCGTTATTGAATTGTCAGAAGATATACGTGTTGTTAATTCCGCCGGGTAAAACCGTAGCATTTTAGAGAAAAATCGGATGTGTTACACGCACATAATTTTCATTAGCTGCCCTTCAAACAAACATCTTACAAATGATTATTCTTCTTTCCACACAATACTAATCGAGATAAACATTAGCAGTGTGTTCTTGTAACTTAGTTCCTTATAAGTAAACGGGAATTAAAAGAATTAGCTATGCTAAAGTAATTGTCAAATGGCTTAAAAGCTATAGTTATGCAATTGTCATTGAAATTGGCTACTTTGTTTTGCCAGAAGTAGAACAAAAAATAAACGGACATTTCATGTCTGAGAAAAGTATAAGTATTGAAACCAATAACAAGGAATATCTTGAAAACGGCTTACTCTACAACAAAAATGCGTATGACATAAATTGTGTGTTATAACGAGGTCTACATTTCTTGTGTAGTATGTTTTTGTTTATCTATTACGGTTTAGTAGTTAAGCAAAATTCGGCAAACTTTATCCAGAATAAAGTGCTCTTCAGAGGCTATTCCCAAAAAATTCAATATATACATTTTAATTACGATATAAATATCTTTAATAAAGGGTACTTTAATCAAAATTGTTAGAGCCATTTTTGGGAAAATCAACATTTTCGAAAAATGCTCCATGTAATGGGTTGTTTGTGGTGGAGATATTTTGTTGAAAATCTTCCTGTCGTATCCTTAAAAGATACGAAATCTAAATACCAAGTTTGGTACTTAATGGTCATTCGCCTTAGAGCTATGCTGTCTACAGACACACGCATGGGCACTCACACACACTTACGGACCTTTTTCTAAAAACGGACTCAGGGGACCTCAAAGCATATATTTCTGGTGTACTCTCGATATCGAATTTTTGGGTGGAATACGATACCTTCTTTACCCCTATGTACATTATATATACGGGCTAGAGAGATTAAAAATCTGATGTGTTCCGCTCACATGGCATTCTCTACTTCTCTATAACAAATTATTGGTAGAAACAGTATTGTTCTATCTACTTCGGGCTAGACAAGATAAATATTAGCAGAAATAGGTCTTCTTCCTTGCTTTCCTTTAAGTAGAAGAAACATAAAGGATTAAAATGGTAGTTAAATCTTTTAAAAAGCTGTTCCTATCTGAATGAAATTCGTTTCTTTGCATAACCAGTAGTTGTCAAGTTCACGTATGAGATAAATTATTTATTTTAAAACTCAAACCAATAACAAGGAATTTCTTGAAATTGTCAACTTTACAAAAAACAAAAAACAAACAACAACAAAAAAACATAAATTTTAACGGGATCTCCATTTTTGTACAATAAGTATTTGTCCATCTCTTACGATTTACAGTCATTGCAAAAGACATCCAGAGAGAACAGATTTTCAAAGGCCAAGGAAAGTGAAAATATACATTTTATTTTTCATATAAATATATTTAATATAGGTTATTTTAATCAAAATCGTTAGAGCCATCTTTGAGAAAATCAAAACTTTCGAAACTTTTTGCATGCAAAGGAGGGCCTGGGACCACCAGATAAAGGAGTTACCTCAAAATATTTATATAGCATTCCTGGAAAACATTAAACTTAATTACCAAATTTGGGATTTGCGTTTTTGAGTTATCGTATTCACGGACACACGGAACTTTTTATAAAAATTGCTTCTTTGGATACGAGTATTTTTGGGAGGAATACAATACCTTCTCTATTTGTGTATTATGTTATAATTACAGAAAGTGAAACGAAAAGCGCATGTACTCGTATATTAGTGTACGAAAACCATAATTCGAAAGTGTTTCTAGAAAGTAGTTTATTTATGAGTGTGTAAGTGTGTGAGCTTTGTGTGTGTGTGAGAGAGTGTGTGAGTGTGTGTGTGGGTTTGAGTGTGTGTGTGTGTGCGCGCGAGCGCGTCCGTGTATTTTTTTTTGAACAGCATAAACCAAAAACGAAAATTTGGTGAATTACCAAACTTGATATTGAAGTTCACCATATTCTGAATGCGACACGAAGATTTTCATTAGCAAAAATACTACGAGTTTTTTCATCTTGTTGATACTTCCTGACAAGAGTGAAGTGACGGGAGTGAATTGTCATAAGAGATGAAAACACGAGTTGTATTTGATAAGATAATTCAGCGAAATAGACCATTAATATTTTATAAAATATAGGAGGGAATATTTGTAATATTTACATTAGTTCTCAAATGATAGATGACGCATTCGGTCATGTTTATTTACCGAATGTTTTGTCTTCTTTCTTTTTTACTGCTTCCTGAATTATGATATGGCCGACCGTATGTACTCCCAATGTACGAATATCGATAGCAGCAATAGAAATAGACAACAATTATTGTATTGCAGCTTTTAATAAATAATACAAGGAAATGAAAACAAACGTCATTTTATTTGAGATTATTGCACTCATCTCGTGCATAAGAAATGCAAATAATGAGTATTTTCACTCATTTTTTGAACTAAAGACATTATGAACGAGATAAAGCTTTAAATAAACATTGTAACTGAATTAATTGAAAGTAAAATTGTGGAACTGACAGTTATTAAAAGTGAAGGTTGGCTGACTGCATTGTCACCTTGTTGCCAATAACCAAGACAGGGGATTAAATAAACGAACCTCAGGTGCGACAAGATTTCAAAGAAATGAGCATCGGCTACAATAACAATTTTCTACAATATCGCTCCAGTCACATGACCGCTATTGGTTGAAAGGCCCTTTAATAGTTGAGTTAAATTTTTAAGAACATGGTCCTTCCCCAAACTACGCTTTACGGGGAAAATTGTGATGCTCTCAAAAATGGGTCTGAAGATTTTGATTAAAATAGCATATTTAAGACATTCTATGACAAGTATTGTGTAAAACTTGAATTTTCTGAAGTTAACCTCATTCTGGATAATTCTTGTAAAGCTTGTAAACTTATAACACGAAAAATGTAGGTCTCGTGAAAGCACACAGTTTATATCAGATATGTTTTTTGTGGGGAGGAGTTAACCATTTGGAAATTTCCTTATTATTGGTTTAAATTTTCCACTAGCTATTTAGATGTTACTAAAATTGAATGTATTAATTCAGTTTTCTGGCTCCTATCAGCCAAAGGGAAGGGAATTTCAGTTCCACTACTTATCGACCAGCAATGAATTATAGAATTTGACTATCCCTAAAGTAGTTAGAATACACTTTTTAAAGGATAGTTTGTCCAAGAAGTGTAGAGAAAATCATGTGACTGAACACATCGGGGTTCTTATTTTTTCTATTTTGTACATAGCAGATATGTAGCGGAGATACTGAGTTTCACCCAAAAAATTAGCCGCGCTATAGCCGAGTGGTTAGACCACTGGCTTTTCACTTATGCGGCACGAGTTTGATCCCAAGCGACCGCATGTGGGGTTTGTGGTGGACAAAGCGGAGCAAGGGCGGGTTTTCCGGTGTCTCCCGCCATCACACTCCACCGTTGTCGTATCTTCATTTCGTGTATCATCAGTGTAGTGCCATAGTAGTAAAAGCGGACGTTATACTCTATAAAATAATCGATACCTATGTTTCACCGGAAGTACAGGTTTCAGGGTCACCTGTTAAAAAATCTTAAGTGTTCCATTCACATGACTATCTTTAGGTTTTTCACAACCAACTTTTATTACAAAAGATTAATTTGTTATGTAGGCTATGCTAAGCAAGAAAAAAACTCGTCTTATTATTCGCTTCTTTGTAACTGTAAGGGAACTATAGAATACATCAGGCTAAAACGATCGCCAGATCTTCTAAAAGACGGTCGCTTTGTGAAACAAATGAAACTCGGGTCTCTTTGCTTGCTAGGAGTAAACAAAAAGTCGGATGTGTTCCTTTCACGAGACTTGCTCTGCATCTCGTAACAAAGTACTGTTAAAAACCTTGTTTCCATTACTTCATGCCATTCGAGACAAAATTAGCAGAAATGGTCTTATTACTACCTTCATTGAAAGCGGAAGGGAAATAAGGGAGTACCATAGGCTAAAGCGGTAGTCAAACCTTTCAAAATCTGGATGCTATATGATTGTAGTTCGTTTGTTTCTATGGCTTTGAGTTGACAAGTTCCCGTATGAGAAAAGTATAATTATATTAACGCTGAAACCAATAACAAGGAATATCTAAAAAAAAGGCCAACTTCACCAAAAAACTGTATATAACATAAATCGTATGTTTTAACGAGCTGTACATTTTTTTTTTTTTTTTTGTTAGCTAGGTTTTCGTCTATTTCTTACGGTTTACCTGCTTAGCAAAATCCCGCAAAATCCATCCAGAATAAAGGTGTCTTCAGAGGTTATTCCCAGAAAGTTCAATATTTACATTTTTTCACATGTAAATATCTTTAATATACGATAATTTAATTAAAATCGTCAGTCGTTTTTGAGAAAATCAAAATTTTCCAAAATTTGTCCAGGTAAAATGTAGTTAGAGGTGAGTGGAAGTTCTTGAAAATCTTCGTGTCGCATCCTTGGAAGGTATTCAAATTAAAAACCAATTTTGGCATTTTACGGACTTTGCTTTTGAGTTATGCTGCCCACACACATACATACTGACAGACTAACACACGGACGTTTTTCTAAAAATGCTATTTCTGTATTATAGGGATCTCAGAATATATATTCCCGGTGAAATTCCGGTATCTAAATTTTAGGTTGCAATGCAATAAATTCTCTATACACTATGTATATAGTACGCGTAGAGAAAGTAAAAATGATGCTGTCATGTACCAAAGATTATATTTAATGAATAAGAACAGCTGGGTGTCTCAAGAATACCCGGCTTTAGTTATCCAAACACTACATGAACATGAGCTACAACATACATTTTAATAATAATGCAATTATTCCTCATGAATTAACATGTTCAAGTTGTGGCGTTTCATAGTTATGCCACCAAAGGCTATCTCCACTGCTTTGATAATTCCAAAGAAAACAAAACGGTAGATAAATTATTAAAAAATAGCACTAAATGCTGCAGTAAAGTGCACGTGTATTAACTGCTATACTTTCGAAGATACTAACTATCATTATAAAACCTATTAGAGACGCGGAACTATCTTTTCATTTTGGAGATTGTTTTGTTCTTTTTACCTTCTGTAGCTCGTAAGTACAATGTACATAGTGGATAGAGAAGGTATTGTATTCCACCCAAAAATTCGATGTTGAGATTTCAGCGGAAATATGTGTTTAAGACTCCCTTAATCCGAAATAAAACTCGGGTGTGGACACCATATAACAAAATCGAAAATACCGTTAAAATTCAAACTTGGTATTCACGTTAGATCTTCCAAGGATGTGACAACAACATTTTCAAGAAAAATGTCCACCATAACCTACCCTTTACATGGAAAAACATTTAAAAAATTTATTTTCTCAAAAATAGCTCTAAAGTTTTGATTCAAATACTGTATTTTAAATATATTTACATCACAAATAAATGTATGTTTTGAATCTTATGAAAATAGCCTATGCAGACCTTTTTAGTATGAATGAGATTTGCAGAATATTCCATAACGGTTAAACCGTAAGAGATACACCACAAATACTACACAAAAAATGTAGATCTCATTAAAGCGCATAATTTATATTATAAAGGTTTTTTTTTTTTTTTTGTAGAACTGGCCGTTTCTGAGATATTCCTTATTATTGGGTTTCAGTTTTAAACTAGTTAAATTTGTCTCAAACGGGAAGTGACGTTTCGTTTCATCTCTCGTTTTACTGCAGGTCATGCATATCAAACCGACCTTCAGTTGTTTCACATAGGACCAGTTTTAAAAGATTTAACTGTTTATATAACCTAGTGTATTCCCTCATGCCCCTTCTACCTTACAAGGAAGCAAGTAATAAGACAATGTCTGCTAATGTTTACCCTGATTAGCATGTCGTGGATAGAAGAATAATATTTTGCAAGGGAAGATGTTCGTGTCACATCTAGAGAAAATCATGCGAATGGAACACATCAGGCTTTTATTACTTTGTTGTTATACGGCTGATAAAATCATCAGTACATTCTTTGGAATGAGTGTTCTGCAGTGATATAACAAAATATGTAATTGAATTCGTGTTTCTCGATGTAAAACTAGCTGACGCTATACAAGTGGGACACTTTACAGTGTTGTCATATTCAAAATATGTTTTACAATATACCTATATATGAAAATAGAATAAAGGTAGTATGAGGCAGTTATCTAATAAGTAATAATATTCTGAATTTAAGTATATGGATGTAGACGTTGGTGCCTATTCTAGTTCTGGTGTTTTTCAGTTTTGTCTCTAATGGGTATGTATTGGCTACATTTTTAAATTGTTTTAATAGACTTTTACTTTCTTTAGCGCCGTTTGAACAATGTATATAGTGGATACAGAAGGTATTGTATTCCACTCAAAAATTTGATGTCGATATTACAAAGGAAATATGTTTTGTGGTCTTCTGAGTTCGAAAAAGCATTTATATTTTCTGTACACATACTGTGTACATAGTGTATAGAGAAAGCATTGCACTGCGCCCAAGCATTCGATACCGAGATTTCAACGGAAATACATGTTTTGGAGCTCCTTGAATAAAATAATAATAATAATAATAATAATAATAATAATAATAATAATAAAAGCGTTTTTGGAAAAGGTCCTATTGTGTGTCTGTGGATAGCATAGCTCAAAAACGAAAAGACCGTGGAGAAGAATATTTTAAAAAATATCCCCTAAGAGTCAATATAAAAACATCATAAGGAAAAATTTCCAAAAATGGCAGCGCCTGGAACGATGAAGTTTCACCTGCTTCCGTGTTTGCATTTTTTTCGTTCTGTCGCTTTAGTGTTTTAATTTATTTGGTAGTGTAAAATGATGATGATGATGATGATGATAATAATAATAATAACAACAACAACAATAACGATAACGCTGACGCTAACATTACCACTACAACTAATAATAATAATAATAATAATAATAATAATAATAACAATAATAATAAAAATAACAATAATAATAATAATTATGATAATGAACATAAACATTTTAATGATGATGATGATGATGATAATAATAATAATAATAATAATATGATTATAATGATTATAATAATAACAACAACAATAACAACGATGAGGATAACAATAACAATAACCACAATAATAATGATTAATAATAGTAATAGTATTAATAATGATAATAAATACCAACTAGGAGGAAGGCAGCGGTTTCTGCGTTTCTACTATCGTTTAATTTCACTATAATATTCTCCTGTAACATTTGTAATAACTAGTCACTAATTCTGCTAAACAGAGATTCTGTAAATCGTTGTGACATTGACAGTATTTCTTTTCGCATCTTGAATATAAACGTCTGCTGAATCTGCCGCAGTCTTTCTAACGTTCCCGTTTTCAGCAGCACTACCCGTGCTTGTGATGGACTGGAATTATGAAAGATAAAATTCCTGCTGCACTTTGGCATATGCTGCGAAAGTCGAGACTTATCTGCTCTCTGAGCTATAAAACAGTAATAATCTATATAGCACTTCATTCATCAGTTCCGCATTGTCATCATAAGTTGCCCTTAAACTGATTTTAATAATACTTAGTATATTTGTTTGAGCAAACATACAATTTTTAAATGTAACAATGCCTATTTACATAAAAAATAATAACGTAGAGTAAATCAGAAACCTCCGTATCGAAGTTTTGGTTGGAATACAATACCTTCTCTACCTAATATTTCCTATGTACATACTATCAGAGGAAGTAAAAGTCTAATGTGATACCTTCTCTGCATTTTCTGCCACATGTAATCCTTACAAAAGCTTATTTTTGATCCACTCCATTCCTTTGATATAAATGTGAACAGGAATGGTCTTATTACTTAGTTTGTTGTACGTGCAGAGGAAATACGCGACAGTAGGCTAAAGTGACAGTTGAACTCTTTAAAAGCTGGTAACTATGATACTTTACATGACTAGAAATAAGAGAGAATAAAACGAATAATGATTGACAACTACTTCCCAACTGATAAAAGAATTGAAAAAATTTAAGGCCAAAACAAGGAGTATCTCGGAAATGGTTTATACTACAAAAGGTGTGTTGGACACAGACTGTATTTTAACGAGATCTACATTTTTTATGTAGTAGTAGGATTTTGTTTACCCCTTACGGTTTGCTCATTATACAAAACTTATCAGTAATGATTATTTTTTTATTTCTTTAAACATCTATTTTTTTTTAATCAAAGATGAGCTAATCATGTATTTCCAGCTGAAATCTTGGTATTAAAACTTTGATGGTATACAGTAGTTTTACTAATTTCTATGAAAATAATACGTGGTAGAGAAAGTAAAAATAAATCAAAAGGGAAGTTATGGTCGCTCCCAGCGTACACTGGGTTTCCGACAGTCCACTGCTCCGACCTGTGTATATATATATATATATATATATATATATATATATATATCAAGGAACATACTAGCGTACGTACCGAGTCAACTGTAGTAATTCTTCTCCAGCAAATTTTTGTTTGATTATATGTCTTTGAAATTAATGTATTTTGTTTGACTATAATATTTTACACGTGCTGACTTGCGTTTCAAATGAGCTTATATCAGTTGCGAAGAAACGCCGATACATAGTGGTCCACGTGTAGAATTAAACAGAGAAGTATTTGGGAAGTTAAATTGATTAATTTACATCTTTTTTTTTTTTTTTTTTTTCATAACCAACCCTTTGAGAGTTTTAATTCAACCAGATCTCGTTAATACTCGCTACATGATCTGAGGCGGTGTTATAAGTCTTAATGTTTTAAATTTACAAGAATGTATGGTGCAGTATCCAAATGCATCCAGCTCTATTATATATAAGTGTAACACATAGTTAAGTAGTCGCTAAGTAAATTTGGATTTTTTTCGAAATTGCCTCTATGGATCGTTACCATGTGTTCAGTACCGGCTTTTAATGTTAATTCATGAGACAATCCATTAGCTTCCGTTAGTTTTCTACCTTTCACAATACTCAAAATATCATTTTCTAAGCTCAAATATTTTTCTTAAAATGAAGTCTCTTGCTACTGATATGAACCCGTCTGCATTATAACCTGCGAAACTATTTTCTTTCTATTCCTCCATATCTAGGTTTCTTGTAAATAATCCTATTAATATTGTAATCTTTCGCTGGTGCTTCGTTTGTTTCCACAACTCCAGAATTTATTAAAGCAGTATCGAGTGTACTTTTTCCTAATAATTTCTCAAATTCTAGTTCATCTCTTTGCTTCGTTATTTACGTTACTTCATACAATTCAAACTCATCCCACTACGATTTTGTGTTTATTAACGAAGCGAATTAACTTGCATCGCATTCACAAATCTCAGTTGGCAGATGCTGACGGTCACCGACATTTATCACCGAAACTTCTTCAGAAGAAAGGTCAGTTCCCATTATCTCTCGTAGCCTGCTATCGAATCATAAGCATTCCACATCGAGCCATCGATATCTCAATGATCAGCTGTTTCAAATTAGATAATTAGATAATCTCTCTCTAATATTATTGTTAAAGTAACTGGATACGTCCGAAAGTGTCACAGGTTAGCCGTTAAGAGTATTATTTTTAAACCAAAATAGTTGAAACATTCCATGTTTCTTTTATTGCAAGTATAAACCCTTTATAACGTTTGTAAGACGTACACTTGATTTTTTTGTGTGAAAATCGATGTTCGGCAACCATTTCATCAAGCATTGCATAACTTATTTTCATTAATTATTATTTTGTTCTGAGAGGAAACCAATCTCATTTCTATGCCACTATAATTCAGATTATCCCTCTTCACACTAGGACTGGTTATAATAGTATCCGGGGACTTGAGGAATAATACTGGAAACAATTAAAAATAAATACTAAAATATCTCAGTTCAAAGCAAAGCGAACTGTTTCAATTAGGTAATGTTTTCTTTATTTTCCTTTCATTTTCATGCTTTATATTATGGGACTTCATAAATAATTAGTTGCTTTGTTTACTTCAAACTTTTGTTTACATCAAGATTTATACTTAGAGGTTACGGTCAGTAGCGTTGGTGTACTTTCAGCAAAATGCGCAATTCATCACTGAATGGAATGGTTAAAATTAAATTGAAGGCTTTAAAACTAAATTAGAAAAGGCATAAGTATACAATAACTAGTATCAGAACTCTAGCTTGATTCTTCAATTCAATCACAATGAAAGTTTGTATTCGTCCATTTAGCGCCAGTGTCCTATAAACTGTTTCTAATAAAAGACTGCTATATTTCTGGCGATTTTTGATTATTCATATCTAATAAAGTTTAAGTTATGCACGTTTCTTTATTAAAATATAAGTTTTTATCAACACTAGATTTTTGTTAAATACCTCATTTTGTTGCTTTTCATCTAACCTACAAGAAAATTTGCAAAAATATTCCAAATCATTATAAAGATCCTGTTTTTTTTTGTTTTTTTTTTAGTTTACTATAGAGTGAATTTAGTAACATTAAATTTCATACAAATGTAGTGTTAAGGTATGGAATAGAGGTTAACTATTTTAAAAAGGATTTTTAAATAATTTCTAAACATATCACATAATCATGTGCAGAAGTAAGACACGTGAAAACAATTTAGGCATAACGAAATATTTTAACATTGCGATTCATGCAAAAATATACGTTCAACTATTATTCATACAATTTTGATGCACTTCGCACGAGAATTATTAGGAATATTATTAGCCTAAGTATACAATTTGAAGACCGTAGCTTGAGATTTGTGGAAAATCCTCTCTGCTAAACTTAGCAGAGCTACCTTACTTGGTGGGGCTTTCCACTTGAAACAACTCGTTGTCTGCAGGTACTTTTACGTTGGTTTTAAATAATTTTGTTTTACTCAAATACGCATACATTCACACTCACATACAAGCTTCCAGACTCTGTGGGTGATAGGGAATAATTCTGGCTAGAAACAAATTCCCCGTCCCAGCCGGGAATCAAACCCGGGACCCCCGAGTGTAATGTCAGCTCGCTGACCACGGAGGCGGTCACCAACGCCAATCTGTCTTCGTCGTCTCTCGATAAGCTATCAAGGTCGTGTGATATCACCTTATACATTGCAGTTATCTTAGTGATTTTTCCCACAACGCTGGGCGGAGCTGCTTATAAGTACCCTCATTGGCAATGTACTATTTAATACATGCATGATGAATTCTCTCTGTTTCCATTTGTTCAATAATTGAAACATTTGTTCTCTAACTACTCTGCTAAGAAATATGAAGCCATTTATGTTTCGTTTATCAGGTTTTCTAAACCTCCTTTTTCCTAAAAGTCCACTTTATCTATTTCTTTGATTGTAAATTATGCTTCGTAAGAGATATCAACAATTTCAAGAACCCGAGTGGTTATTCTGAAGCTCTTTTTAGAATTCCTTCAATTCTTTGGACCAGAAACATTGTTTCAATTTTTTCGATTTCTTCCAGATTAGCGCTATACAATTCGCGGCCATTTATGATTTATACGTCATGAATCTCAACTCTAAATGACATCAATAACAACAGCATTTGCTCTTGGTAATATTTGTTCGGATCTTACGCAAGCTTGTGTCTCATATCTGATCGTGTTTGTATGCGGTTCGAAAGGATGTTTTCACGTTTGATTCATTCTGCTAACCATATACTGTTAATAACACTAACAACAACAACAACAATAATAATAATAATAGCGCAAACTGTGTACCCTCATGCATGGTTTTTGTTACGGTGCTTAATGTTTTTGTTTATCCTACAATGGGTCTAGTCTCTACTGTTGAATAAAAACTGGGTATTTACAATTACAAGACCAGCTATTGATGGATACTGGTAGGTGAATTCATTCTCTAAAAGAAAACAGGATCGGTTCGAGCTCTGCAACGAATGTATAAGATAACCATACAACTCCTGATTTAGTACTCTTGAAGCTGCATAACCAATGACAGATGAAGCAAATCATTCTTTCCGTTTTTAGTTTTGAGTGAATCTTTAGACCCATTTGTTGTAAATTAAACAGAGTAATAACTAGCATTCTTTCAATATATATTATGTATTTCGCGAACCTATGGGAGTCGACTCTGACCGAAACAAAACCTAAGTCATACAACATTAAAATCTGTTTGATGAACGCGATTGCAGTAGCAAAGAAAATGATCGGTTTGGTAGTACATGGTTTCTGAAGATGGGTTCGGGGTCAAGACTAAAGCCGGGGAGATCAGATGATTGCTTTTTCTGTGAAACCCAAGAATCCGTCAAAATTAGAACTTTCTGTCTTTTATTTTAAAAATTAAAAAAAAAAAAATTAGAACTCAAATAGGTCTTCTTCCTTGCTTTCCTTTAAGTAGAAGAAACATCAGACTAAAACGATAGTTAAATCTTTTAAAAAGCTGTTCATATCTGAATGAAATTCGTTTCTTTGCATGACCAGGAGTTGTCAAGTTAACGTATGAAAAAAATGATTTTAAAACTGAAACCAATAACAAGGAATATCTTGGAAATTGTCAACTTTACAAAAAAATAACCAAAAAAAAAAACCGGAATTCTATAATTTGTGCGTTTTAACATGATATACTAAATATTGTCCATCTCTTAGAATTTACCAGCTTTGCAAAAGACATCCAGAGAGAACAGATTTTCAAAGGCTATACATATATAGCCAAGGAAAGTGAAAATATGCATTTTATTTAATGTAAATATCTTTAATATAGGATATTTTAATCAAAATCGTTATAGTCATCTTTGAGAAAAGCAAAACTTTCGAAACTTTTTCCATGCAAAGGATGGTCTGGGACTACCAGATGAAGGCTTTACCTCAAAATATTTATGTAGCATCCCTGGAAAACATTAAACGTAATTACCAAGTTTGGTATTTCCGTTTTTGAGTGATCGTATTCACGGACACATGGAACTTTTTCTAAATATGCTTTTTTGGATACGAGTATTTCCGGCGATATCTAGGTATGGAAATGTTGGGAGGAATACAATACCTTCTCTATCTGTGTACTATGTTATAATTACAGAAGGTGAAACGATAAGTGCATGTATATTAGAGTACGAAAACTACAATTCGAAAGTGTTTCTAGAAAGTAGTTCGTGTATTTGTGTGTGTGTGTGTGTGTATGTGTTAATGTGTTTGTGTGCATGTGTGTGCGCGCACAATGTTTTGTGAACAGCATAACCCAAAAGCGAAAATTTGGTGAAATACCAAACTTGATATTGAAGTTCACCATATTTTGAATGCGACACGAAGATTTTCATAAGTAATACCACAAGTGTTTTCATCTTGTCGATACTTCCTGACCAGAGTGAAGCGACGGGAGTGAATTGCCCTAAGAGATGAAAACACGAGTTATATGTGATAGGGTTATTCCGCGAAATAGGCCATTAATAATTTAGAATATATAGGAAGGGAGATTTTATCAGGTTCTGATTGTAATATTTACATTTGTTCTCAAATGATAGATGACGCATTCGAATATGTTTATTTACCGAATGTTTTTTCTTCTTTCTTTTTTACTGCCTCCTGAATTATGATATGGCTGACCGTATGTACTCCCAATGCACGAATATCGATAGCAGCAATAGAAATAGGGAACAATTATTTTATTTCAGCTTTTAATAAATAACACAATGAATCATTTTATTTGAGGCTATTGCACTCATCTCATACATAAGAAATGCAAATAATGATTATTTTCACTCATTTTTTGAACTAAAGACATTATGAATTAGATAAAGCTTTAAATAAACATTGTAACTGAATTAATTGAAAGTTCAGTTATGGAACTGACAGTTATTAAAAGTGAAGGTTGGCTGACTGGATTGTCACCTTGTTGCCAATAACCAAGACAGGGGATTAAACAAACGAACGTCAGGTGCGGCAAGTTTTCAAAGAAATGAACATCGGCTCCAACAAGATTTTTCTACAATATCGCTCCAGTCACATGACCGCGATTGTTTGAAATGCACATTAATAGTTGAGCTACATCGTTAAGAACATGGTCCTTCCCCAAACTATGCTTTACGGGGAAAAATTGTGATTCTCTCAAAAATGGGTCTGAAGATTTTGATTAAAATAGCATATTTAAGACATTCTATGACAAGTATAGAGTAAAACTTGAATTTCCTGAAGTTAACTTCGTTCTGGATAATTGTTGTAAAGCCTGTAAACTTATACCCAAAAAATGTAAGTCACGTGAAAGCACACAGCTTATGTCAAACATGTTTTTTTGTGGGGTGGAGTTAACCTTTGGAGTATTCCTTATTGTTGGTTTAAATTTTCCACTAGCTATTTATATGTTACTCAAATTGAATGTATTAATTCAGTTTTCTGGCTCCTATCAACCAAAGGGAAGGGAATTTCTGTTCCATTACTTATCGACCAGCAATGAATTATAGAATTTGACTATCCCTAAAGCCTGGTATATTCCCGTATCCCTTTATATTTACAAGCAAATGTATAGTAAAAGCATTTATGCACGTGTATTCTGAAATAGTTAGTATACACATTTAAAAGGATAGTTTGTCCAAGAAGGGTAGCGAAAATCATGCGACTGTAACACATCAGGGTTCTTATTTTTTCTACTTTGTACATGGCACATAGGTAGCGGAGATACTGAATTTCACACAAAAAATTAGGCCGCGCGATGGCCGAGTGGTTAGACCACTCTCCTCTCACTTAGGCGGCACGAGTTCGGTCCAAAGCGACCGCATGTGGGATTTGTTGTGGACAAAGCGGCGCAAGGGCGGGTTTTCTCCGGGTTTTCCGGTGTCTCCCGCCATCACACCCCACCGTTTCTCTATCTTCATTTCGTGTATCATCAGTGTAGTCGCCTGCGGTGCCATAGTAGTAAAAGCGGGCGTTAAACTCTATAAAAAAATCGATACTTATATTTCACCGGAAGTACAGGTTTCAGGGTCACCTGTTAAAAAATCTTAAGTGTTTCATCCACATGAATATCTTTAGGTCTTTCACAACCAAATTTTGTTACAAAAGATTAATCTTTTATCTGGGATATGCTAAGCAAGATAAACATTACCAAAACTCGGCTTATTACTGGCTTCTTTGTAAGTGTAAGAGAACTATAGAATACATCAGGCTAAAGCGATCGCCAGATCTTCTAAAAGACAGTCGCTTTGTGAAACAGATGAAATTCGGGTCTCTTTGTTTGCTAGGAGTAAAAAAAAAAAGTCTAATGTGTTCCATTCACATGATTTTCTCTACATCTCGCAACAAAGTACTGTTAAAAGGCTTGTGTTTCCATTACTTCATGCCATTCGAGACAAAATTAGCAAAATTATTACTTGCTTCATTGAAAGTGGAAGGGAAATAAGGGAGTACCGTATTCTAAAGCGGTAGTCAAACCTATCAAAGCTGGATGCTCTATGATTGTAGTTCGTTTGTTTCTATGGCGTTGAGTTGACAAGTTCCCGTATGAGAAAAGTATAATGATATTAACATTGAAACCAATAACGAGATATATCTCAAAAACGGCCAACCTAACCAAAAAAGGTATATAACATAAATCGTATGTTTTAACGAGCTGTGCATTTTTTAGATAGGTTTTCGTCTATTTCTTACGGTTTACCAGTTATGAAAAATCCAGCAAAATCCGTCCAAAATAAAGGTGTCTTCAGAGGATATTCCCACAAAGTTCAATATTTACATTTTACTCACATGAAAAATATCTTTAATATACGACATTTTAACTAAAATCGTCAGTTGTTTTTGAGAAAATCAAAATTTTCGAAAATTTGTCCATGTAAAATGTAGTTAGGGGTGAGTGGATTTTTTTGACTTTGCTTTTGAGCTATACTGCCCACACACACACACACACACACACATACACATACACAAACTGACAGACTAACATACGGATGCTTTTCTAAAAATGCTATTTCTGGATTATGGGGATCTCAAAACATATATTGCCGGTGAAGTTCCGGTATCTAAATTTTAGGTGCATTGCAATACCTTCTCTATACACTATGTATATGGTACGCGTAGAGAAAGCAAAAATGATGCTGTCCTGTACCGAAGATTACATTTAATGAATAAGAACAGCTGGGTGTCTCAAGAATACCCGGCTTTAGTTATCCAAACACTACATGAACATGAGTTACAACATACATTTTAATAATAATGCAATTATTCCTCATGAATTAACATGTTCAAGTTGTGGCGTTTCATAGCTTTGCCACCAAAGGCTATCTCCACTGCTTTGATAATTCCAAAGGAAACAAAATGTTTGATAAATTTATTAAAAAGTAGCACTAAATGCTGAGGTAAAGTGCACATGTATTAACTGCTATACTTTCCAACATACTAACTAGCATTATAAAAACTATTAGAGACGCGGAACAACCTTTTCATTTTGGAGATTATGTTGTTCTGTTTACCTTCTGTAGCTCGTAAGTGCAATGTACATAGTGGGTAGAGAAGGTATTGTATTCCACCCTAAAATTTGATGTCGAGATTTCAGCGGAAATATATGTTTTGAGGTTCCCTGAGTCCGAAATAAAACACGGGTGTGGACAGCATGGCTCAAAAACCGTTAAAATTCAAACTTGGTATTTAAGTTAGGTCTTCTAAGCATGTGACAAGAAAATTTCAAGAAAATTTCCCACCACAACCTACCCTTTACATGGAAAAATGTTTAAAAAAATTTATTTTCTCAAACAATAGTTCTAACGATTTAGATTCAAATACCGTATGTTAAACATATTTACATCATAAATAGATGTATGTTTTGAATTTTATGAAAACAGCCTATGCAGACATCTTTAGTATGGATGAGATTTGCAGAATTTGGCATAACGGTTAAACCGTAAGAGATACACCACAAATTCTACACAGAAAATGTAGATCTCATTAAAGCACATAGTTTATGTCATAAACGTTTGCTTTTATGTAGAACTGGCCGTTTCTGAGATATTCCTTATTATTTGGTTTCAATTTTAAACTACTTAAACTTTTCTCAAACGGGAAGTGACGTTTCGTTTCATCTCTCGTTTTACTACAGGTCATTCAAATCAAACCGACTTTCAGTTGTTTCACATAGGACCAGTTTTAAAAGATTTAACTATTTCTATAACCTAGTGTATTCCCTCATGTCCCTTCTACTTACAAGGAAGCAAGTAATAAGACAATGTCTGCTAATGTTTACCCTGATTTGCATGTCATGGATAGAAGAATAATATTTTGCAAGGGAAGTTGTTTGTGTCACATCTAGAGAAAGTCATGTGAATGGAACACATCAGGTTTTTATTACTTTGATGTTATACAGCTGATAAAACCTTCAGTAGCATTCTTTGGAATGCGTGTTTTGCACTGATATAACAAAATATGTAATTGAATTCGTGTTTCTCGATATAAAACTAGCTGACGCTATAAAAGTGGGACACCTTACAGTGTTGTCATATACAAAAGATGTTTTACAATATACCTATAAATGTAAATTAGAATAGAGGTAGTTTATGAAGCAGGTACCTAATAATAAAATTAATAATATTCTGAATTTAAGTATAGGGATGTGGACAGTGGTGCCTATTCTAGTTCTGGTGTTTTTCAGTTATGTCTCTAATGGGTATGTATTGGCTACATTTTTAAATTGTTTTAATAGACTTTTACTTTCTTTAGCGCCGTTTGAGCAATATATATAGTGGATATAGAAGGTATTGTATTCCACTCAAAAATTTGATGTCGATATTATACAGGAAATATATGTTTTGTGGTCTTCTGAGTCCGAAAACACATTTATATTTTCTGTACAGGCACTGTGTAACTTGTGTATAGAGAAAGTATTACACTACGCCCAAGAATTCGATACCGAGATTTCAACGGAAATACATAGTTTGGAGCTCCTTGAATAATGATAACAAAAAAAAGCGTTTTTAGAAAAGGTCCGATTGTGTGTCTGTGGATAGCATAGCTCATAAACGAAAAGACCGCGAACAAAAATATTTTAAAAAATATCCCCTAAGAGTCAATATGAAAACATCATAAGGCAAAATTTCCAAAAATGGAAGCGCCTAGAACGATGAAGTTTCACCTGCTTCCATGTTTGCATTTTTTTCGTTCTGACGCTTTAGTGCTTTAATTTATTTTTGGTAGTGTAAAATAATGTTGATGGGGATAATTATAATAATAATAATAATAATAATAATAATAATAATAATAATAATAATAATAATAATAATAATAATAATAATAACGATCACGCTGACGCTACCATTATCACTACCACTAATAATAATATGAATAGTAATAATAATTATAATACTACTACTACTACTACTACTCCTACTACTACTACTACTACTACTAATAATAATAATAATAATAGTAATTATAATATTAATTACAATTATAATAATTATTATAGTAAAAACAACAATAAAGGGTAACAATATCAATAACCAAAATGATAATAATTAATAATATCTAGTACTAGTATTAATAATGATAATAAATACCAAATAGGAGGAAGGCAGCGGATTCCGCGTTTCTACTATCGTTTAATTTCACTATAATATTCTCCTGTAACATTTGTAATAACTAGTCACTAATTCTGCTAAACAGAGATTCTGTAAATCGTTGTGACATTGACAGTATTTCTTTTCGCATCTTGAATATAAACATCTGCTGAATCTGCCGCAGTCTTTCTAACGTTCCCGTTTTCAGCAGCACTACCCGTGCTTGTGATGGACTGGAATTATGAAAGATAAAATTCCTGCTGCACTTTGGCATATGCTGCGAAAGTCGAGACTTATCTGCTCTCTGAGCTATAAAACAGTAATAATCTATATAGCACTTCATTCATCAGTTCCGCATTCTCATCATAAGTTGCCCTAAAACTGATTTTAATAATACTTAGTATATTTGTTTGAGCAAACATACAATTTTTAAATGTAACAATGCCTATTTACATAAAAAATATAAACGTAGAGTAAATGAGAAACCTCCGTATCGAAGTTTTGGTTGGAATACAATACCTTCTCTACCTAATATGTCCTATGTACATACTATCAGAGGAAGTAAAAGTCTAATGTGATACCTTCTCTGCATTTTCTGCCACATGTAATCCTTACAAAAGCTTATTTTTGATCCATTCCATTTCTTTGATATAAATGTGAACAGGAATGGTGTTATTACTTAGTTTGTTGTACGTGCAGAGGAAATACGCGAAAGTAGGCTAAAGTGACAGTTGAACACTTTAACAGCTGGTAACTATGATACTTTACATGACTAGAAATAAGAGAGAATAAAACGAATAATGATTGACCACCACTTCCCAACTGATAAAAAAATTGCAAAAATGTAAGCCCAAATTTATATCTTGAATATTCTGTGCCGTCCTATTCTCTAAATTCCTGTTCATTCTGTCTTTATTTTGCATAACTGTTAAAACGTAACAGATAGACAAAAACTTACTTCACAAAAAATGTACATCACGTCAAAGCACACAATTTACCTATGTCTTACATTTTTGATATGCAGGTAGTAATTTGCGACATATTCCTTGAATATTTGCTTCGACTTTAAAATACTTATACCTTTCTGAGGCAGGAAGTCGCCCGATTTCTCTTGTTTTACTTTCAGAAACCAAAGAAGAATGACATTTGGGTAGCTACAGTTTTAAAAAAATTGACTATCCCTTTAGCGGAGTGCATTCATTTAGTTCCCTTTTACTAAAGGAAATAAGTAATAAGAAGATTCCTCTAATGCTTATCTGGATTAGAATGGTGAAGAAAGAAGAATGACATTTTGTAAGAAGATTGAGGAACACCTTCCATTCGCTAGTAAATCCCAGAATTGCGTAATAACTTCGTCTCATATGAATCATTAAACTAGAAAAAGCGATTCAAAGATTAGACTTTTCTAAAGCAGCTTGCGTTCCTAAAAGTCAAGGTATTTTAATCACCTTGACCCCCTATAATTGAATTTTCAACGTAGAAAACTGTTGGTGTCAGGTATAGTGGATTTACTAACAAGCTAAATATTTTCAAATGTTCTGTAGAAAACAATAAATGGGCATATTTCGCTTGATGTTTACAATTATTAGCTGCGGAAAATTAAAAACAAAAAACTGCATAGCTTTTACTTTCTCTAGCATGTATATAAAATGTAGATAGCAGATAGAGAAATATTGCATAACAACCAAACAGTCAATTCCGCGATTTCACCGGAAACTTATGTTTTGAGAACCTCTTAATTAGAAAAATAAATATATAAAAAAAAAGAAAAGCATTTTACGAAAATGTCCCCGAGCGTGTGTGTGTGTGTGTGTGTGTGTATGTGTGTATGTGTGTATGTGTTTGTATGTATTTGTTCTTAATAAAATTGGAAAGTAAAGAAAACCGGATTTTAAAAGTTTCACACAGCCATGAGATTTTAAAGGATTTGATCGTGGCTTTAGCCTACCGTATTCCTTTATTTACCTTCTGCTTACAGGGAAGCAATTAATAAAGCCAATGCTGCAGATGTTTAACTCGATTAGCATGATTTAAATTAAAGAATAGTATTGTATGAGGAATTTTTGTCAGATATAATTTTTGTCAAATGCTTTAGATACTGCAATGTTAAAAGGGACAATATACTTTTTATATTATCTACTTTGTAGGTCGAAAAGTTATTGCACTTCTCTCAAAAATTTGAAATCGAGATTTGAGCGTTAATATATCTATATTTTAGGGTTCCCTATATTCACAAAAACATTCTCAGATAGAGGTCCGCATATATGTGTGTTTTTGGTAGTGTTTAACGCCCGCTTTAACAACTTATGGCACCACAGGCGGTGTGTGCATGTGTCTAAGATTTAGATAAACCTAAAAAGGCAAAGTCGTTAAAATGCTAAACTTAGTATTTAAGATTAATTTCTTCTAGGGATGCGATACGAAGGCTTGAGGGAAATCTCCGTAACTCAAACTATCCTTTACAGGAAAAAAAATCAAATTTTTTCAGTTTCTTAAAAAACCGTCCAACGATTTTGATTAAAATTACGTACGTTAAAGATAGTTACATGGCAAATAAAATGTGTTTTGAATTCTTTGGAAAAACCCATCAAGACCTCTTAATTCTTAATGACCTTTTCCTTAGCTGGAAACCATAAGAAATAGGCAACAAATTACCATACAAAAACGTATATATTGCTATAACGCACAGTTATTTGATATACATTTTTTTTTTCGCGGAGATGACCATTTCCGATGTATTAATTTTTATTATCATGAAGTAGATAGAAAAATGTTGTCACATCCCGACTGTGTGCACAGTATGTGGTAGTATTGTAATCTATAATTATCATAATGTTGTCACATCCCGGCTGTGTGCACAGTATGTGGTAGTATTATAATCTATAATTATCATAATGTTGTCACATCCTTGCTGTGTGCACAGTATGTGGTAGTATTATAATTTGTAATTATCATAATGTTGTCACACCCTGACTGTGTGCACAGTATGTGGTAGTATTATAATTTATAATTATCATAATGTTGTCACATCCTGGCTGTGTGCACAGTATGTGGTAGTATTGTAATTTATAATTATCATAATGTTGTCACATCCTAGCTGTGTGCACAGTATGTGGTAGTATTGTAATCTATAATTATCATAATGTTGTCACATCCCGGCTGTGTGCACAGTATGTGGTAGTATTGTAATCTATAATTATCATAATGTTGTCACATCCTGACTGTGTGCACAGTATGTGGTAGTATTATAATTTATAATTATCATAATGTTGTCACATCCTGGCTGTGTGCACAGTATGTGGTAGTATTGTAATCTATAATTATCATAATGTTGTCACATCCTGGCTGTGTGCACAGTATGTGGTAGTATTGTAATCTATAATTATCATAATGTTGTCACATCCTGACTGTGTGCACAGTATGTGGTAGTATTGTAATCTATAATTATCATAATGTTGTCACATCCCGGCTGTGTGCACAGTATGTGGTAGTATTGTAATCTATAATTATCATAATGTTGTCACATTCTGGCTGCGTGCACAGTATGTGGTAGTATTGTAATCTATAATTATCATAATGTTGTCACATCCTGGCTGTGTGCACAGTATGTGATAGTATTGTAATCTATAATTATCATAATGTTGTCACATCCTGACTGTGTGCACAGTATGTGGTAGTATTGTAATCTATAATTATCATAATGTTGTCACATCCTGGCTGTGTGCACAGTATGTGATAGAACTGTAATCTATAATTATCATAATGTTGTCACCTCCTGATTGTGTGCACAGTATGTGGTAGTATTGTAATCTATAATTATCATAATGCTGTCACATCCTGGCTGTTTGCACAGTATGTGGTAGTATTGTAATCTATAATTATCGTAATGTTGTCACATCCTGGCTGTGTGCATGGTATGTGGTAGTATTGTAATCTATAATTATCATAATGTTGTCACATCCTGGCTGTGTGCACAGTATGTGGTAGTATTGTAATCTATAAATATCATAATGTTGTCACATCCTGGCTGTGTGCACAGTATGTGGTAGTATTGTAATCTATAAATATCATAATGTTGTCACATCCTGGCTGTGTGCACTGTATGTGATAGTATTGCAATCTATAAATATCATAATGTTGTCACATCCTGGCTGTGTGCACTGTATGTGGTAGTATTGTAATCTATAATTATCATAATGTTGTCACATCCTGGCTGTGTGCACAGTATGTGGTAGTATTGTAATCTATAATTATCATAATGTTGTCACATCCTGGCTGCGTGCACAGTATGTGGTAGTATTGTAATTTATAAATATCATAATGTTGTCACATCCTGGCTGTGTGCACAGTATGTGGTAGTATTGTAATCTATAATTATCGTAATGTTGTCACATCCTGGCTGTGTGCACAGTATGTGATAGTATTGTAATCTATAATTATCGTAATGTTGTCACATCCTGGCTGTGTGCACTGTATGTGGTAGTATTGTAATTTATACATATCATAATGTTGGCGACATTGCCAACTTTAACAGTTATTAAAACCCCGGTAAGCGTGTCAATTGCTCTCTTTTGTAGGCTAAAGCTATAGGAAGTAACATGTGTAACTAGGACACCAAGTTTGGCCTCGTGCCCTGAAGGAACCCAGGTAATGTTATAAAGTGCTATTTGATTTAGATATGATTTCTTTTAATTTAATAGCATCGTCATCCTTTTCTGAATTAGGTTTTCTCTGTTGTATAAGATTTTGCACATGAGGGTGCTCCCCCCTATGTAAAAAGTATCTAGTTTTACCTCTCAGCAGCCAGGCGGGTCCCCTTGATTTAGTGTGGGGTGTGACAATATGCTGTTTAGCAATAATTTGTTTAGGAGATGCAGAGAAAACCGTTAATTGGATCACCTTGGATACTTTTAGATTTCACTTCTTTGATTTCATACGCTCAAAAGGTCATTGTGGAGTTCACCACACGATGCAAGGAAACTGAAGCACTGAAAAGTAGTCTAAAAACTTACGTGAATGCTGCGTAAAATCCTGAAACAGTAACCACAACTGCAACTTGAGCATTGGGATCTACAAGCGAAGGCGAAATGAGTAATGAAGCTATTCCGTGAAAGTTTATTTTGATTAAAATGATATAAATGAGAGAATAGGCTTTCGTAAGAATGGCTTGCACAGATAACCGCTATGATGATAGAGGGTAAACTAATTCATGTGAAATTAAAGACAACAGTTTTTACTTTCTCTTGCACATATGTACAAGAACATCTTGGATAGAAAGGGTACTTTTTTTTCTGGTAGCTTAACGACATTTAACCTGGTTGGTCATATCGGACGATGAATTAAATTGGTGAAATGATGCTCAAGTGATCTCGGGGTCCATGGACTTCAAGTTACTCGACATTCGTTTTCTCAGGAAAACGGAATACACCGCAAAAAAAAAAAAAAAATCTTATCCAAATAACTCACCCTAAATGAGATTCGAACTAGCTGCTTGTTGAACTTCAGACAGACACGCTACCCCACACTACCCAAGCGAGTTGGGAATGCATTGCATTCCTACATAAAATGATATACGCGATTACTCCGGAAGTACATGTTTTAGGGTCGTCTAATAAAACATATATTTTTTGAAAAAGGCCGGTGTGTATGTGTGTGTGTGTGTGTGTGTGTGTCTTACGGCAATATAGCTCAAAACCGAGAAATGCTTTGTTGTTCCACATTTTCCAAGAATGCATCATATAGAATATTCTGAGAAGACAAAGCGTGCTGTTGTGCTGTTTAAGCTGTGCATCTGGCAATGAGCACAAGCTGCACGTGATAGGTTCGGCTTTTGGCGAGTTCAGGAAATTTTTTCCTTAGTTTTTGTTTCTTTCCTTTCTATATTTTCTTTCCTTCTGGTCCTCACCGCCGAATTCGCTAGTGTAAGTAGTTTTGGTGTTTGGAGGTGCAGGTGATTACGGGTTCGAGTCCTGCCTAGGATATGAGTGTCAAGAAATTCATAAATATGGGTGTGTCTAAAAATAAAAGCAACCAGAAAAATAACATGAGGTAGGGCAGAGGTGGAAAAAAGTGAAAGGATTAATTAATACCATAAAAGTACCTATACGGTATTATCTTGGACCACAAACAGGTAAGCTCGCTTGAATGTCTCCTGTTTAAATGACTAGCTGTAACAGTAAGGGAATCATATCTTAGAATAATAGCCTAACGGAAATACAACAAGATAAGGGAGATTTAGAGTTTCAGCAAAGCTAAAGAACACCATTCGAATATTTATGATTTTTATTAATAGGCGTTACTTCTAAACACGGTATTGCGCCAAAGGTTTCCAATCAACATTTGAGATTCCCATCAAAGAATGCAGCTATAGCACTTATGAGACTGGGGCTACCAAACCGACTGCCGGCCCCACGCCCACTTACGCAAGGCAGATGTGGGCGATTATCCAACCGATATGGGGAGGTAACGTGGGCAACTGCACGCATCCCCCACCCAGAGTGTTGACTATCTTGGCCCGGATCACTGTATATATATCTCAGCTACTCAATTTCCTCACGATATTGTTTAGGCACAGATGCTCTACCTGGGATTTAAATCTGCACCCCATCCATGTAATCGAACCTGTGCGCATCCAGTGGTCACAAGTCAGAACACCAACCTCTAGCTCACTGCTCAACGGCACAGGACGGTTATAGTTATACAGGTGTAAAACTAGTGATAACATATTTTATATTTCTATACATGTTGGTGAGGAGGAGTGGTTAGACCGCTCTTCTCTCACCTAAGTTCAAAACCAGGAGGAATTTGTGTGGTTTGTGGTAGAGAAAACGGTTTCTGGGCACGGTTTTTCCGAATTTTCCTGTTTTCCATGCTTTTTTTTTTTTTTTTTTTTGCTATAAAAGTGCAGTTCCCGAGGCTTGTCAGGACTATGTCGCTATATAACTTTTTCCTCTTTTTTCCAGTATTCTACATTTATTTGTTTGACCTATTAATGCTTAACGTTTTCTTTCTACATATTGTACATACACAGAATATACACATTTAAAACACAGAAACACCAATGCGGGACTCCAACCCACGATCACTTGCGCCGCGAAATACCAAAGAGAAGCACCTTAACGAGAGCGGCCACGGTTCACTTATCTATTCCGCATTCATTTTATATCGTGTACTTCCTCTTTTTCATATGAGGCTACGTTCCGATCCCTTGCTCTGGGTCCTCCATTCTCTGATTAAATGTCCTTAGCTACCTAAAAGGTTCTGACCCTAGTTAAGCACTTCCGTGTAAGTCCTAGCAGGTAAAGTCCTGCATAGGAGGAGGGTGAACCGACTAAATTATCCCACTGTCACATATACAAAATAATAATAAGGCCAAAGAGGATGAAACGTAAGATTTGTTAGGTCCCATCTTCAAAGAAAAAAAATTACTTTCTCGACCATGTATGTGCAATGTACGTGGTGGTAGTAAAGGTATTATATTCCCCAGAAATACGACACCGAAATTTCACCAGAAATATATGTTTCGAACCCCCTGAATAAAAATATATAGCATTTTATAAAAAAACATCCTTTTATATGTGTGTGTGTGTGTGTGTGTGTGAGTGTGTGCACCTGCGGGCTGCATTACTCAAAAACGAAGATTTGGTAAACTACAAAACTCGGTAAATATTTAGTTTACTACGTTCCTAAGATGCGATACTAACTTTTTCAAAATAATCCCCCATCGCATGCTACTCTGTATATGGAAAACATTATCGATAGTTTTGATTTTCTCAAAAATGCCTCTAATGATTTTGATTAAGATACCATATATTAAAAATATTTTCATTATAGCCTTGTGGTAATAGCCTCTGAAGCACTATTTATTTTTAATGATTTTTGCATAGCTTGAAAACCAAAAGCGATGAACGAAAACTTACCACACAAAAAATGCAGATCCTCGTAATACACACAACATACGTAATATACCTACATTTTTTGGTATAATTAAATGTTTCCGAGGCATTCCTTGTTATTGTTTTCAATTTTAAATTACTTAAACCTTTCTCAAACGTTTAGTCCTCTTTCGTTTCATACCTTCCTTGTTTTGCTCCTGGTCATGCAAAGAGAGAGATCAACATTTAACACGTCAGGTGTTGATTAAGCATTAAGATGATCCCCTCATAATGACTAACATGGAGTCAAGGGGTATAAGAATAATCACTCGACTGTCGGATAATGCGTGGTGGTATATACACTCGTTATTTAAAATCGAGGTTTAGATAGTCCTCTGTTCTACCACAGAAACACTTGAGGTGATATCTGCGAACTAGCACAAACCAACCATGGTATCTCAGTTTTGATGTTATATGGGGTTGATGCTTAACATAATAAGTGTCCTAATAAGAGTCAAATAAAAGACAAAGGTCTTTACTCAATTTACTCATTGATTATCAGTTTTCTTTGATGAGGGTTGGATGAGTATTTCCGAGAGTTACTATGACAAAACAGGATGGGTATCGTACATAGCGCCGCAGTTATATATCTTGGTTTCAAAAGGCTGTTGTGAATTTATTGCTTATTGGCTTGGTGTTGTAATGCTAGGAATACGTTCCCTTTACCCCCTTAATACTACATATAGAACGTCTATAACAAAATAACAGAGAGAGAGGTAGAGAGAGAGAGAGAGAGTTTGAATAATAGTATGGCTAAAGATAACCTGATGTTGTAGAGTAGGCTCTTCCATATTGATGCACGTCCTTGCTCACGACTTACAAGAGTATGCCTGCAATACATGACTCAGCTCAGCATTGAGGCAAGATACCGTCACAGCTGAAAGCGTTGGCAGCAAGTATTGTGCTATCACCTTCAACCATTGACGGATCCATGACTGTCATGCTCTATTTTCGGCCTGGCTATGAGGTTTGTGGTTGAGTACACGCCAGCACTCTGACTCAGCTGAGTCGAGTTGGAACAAACTAATATTGGGGTAACCTGCCTGACATTGGAATTCAGAATTTCAGAATTGAGGGGATAGGGCTGTGCTCTTTATTTCCCTTTGATTTTCTGTCCAGTCATCACGATGATATAATGTAGCTTCAGAGCTCGTTTATTTGCGCTAAGATTTAGTAATCTAACTTGCGGTTCTATATAGTCGAAAATAAAAATGTAAATACTTTAGTTTTGAGATTTCGGTTACACATAACACTGCGGTCTAAATCTAGATAGAATATCTACCCGCATAAGAATGTTTGGTTAGTTTATAAAATAATCATATCATTATTATGTATTGTTATTATTATAATTATTATTATTATTATTATTAACAGCATCATCATTTTTTCTACATTTAGATTCTATTTCCTACCTGTTAACATCCTATAGTTGTCCTTTTACTTTTTTCAAGACGTTATGATATCTATTTTCGTTACCCTGTTGCTTAAGCCAGTTTTTTATAATCGCTGTTCTAGTCCCGCCACGCACCATTTCGAATGCTCTAGGTAAACTATTCATTTGATGCCGAAAGCATATTGCTCTCATAGTTGTTTGGTGACGTTTAATTATTTGCATGCAGTTTTTAGCTACACTTGCTTTAGCAAATGCAGCATCATTTAATATCTTCCATGAATTCTTCAGAAAACTCACCCACCGCAAACTACATTTTACCTGGAACATTTTTTTTTTAAATGTTCTATTTTCTAAACATTGCACCTACCATTTGTAATAAACTGTCGCATATTATGGATGTTTACATGCTTATCGTTAATTTTTTGGGAATATCCCCTGAAGTTCTCTTCATTCTCAATGACATTTCCATAAATAATAAACTATAAAGGATAGATAATTCTTACACAAAAACGTATAGATCCTATAAAACACACAAATCATGTCACATATAGAGATATGCCCTGTTATTGTTTTCAATATTAAGACACTTAAACTTTTCTAAACAGGATACACTCGTTCTATCATTTATCTTTTGATTTACTTCTTGCCATTTAAGGAGTATCGATTTTCAATTACAATCGCACTCTGACAACCTTTAAAAGATTTGACTGTGGTTTTAGCCCAGCCCATTCCCTTAGATTCCTTCTACTTGTACGGAACTAGGTAATAAGAACTTTTCTGCTAACGCTTGATTAGCATGAACTAGATAAAAGAATAATCATTTGTAAGAAGTTTGTTTACAGAGCAGTTATTTAAAGTCAAGTGAATGGATCACATTACAATTTTTATTGATAAAAAATTTGATGTGTTCCATTCATTCACAAGACTTTCTCTACATCTCTGCAACAAATATTGTTAAAAAGCTGATGCTTCTATTTACTTCATGCTAATCGAGAAAAAATTAGCAGAAATATTATTATTACTTGCTTCCTTGTAAACTGAAGGGAAATAACCATATGCTAAGGGGACAGTGAAAAGCTGGTTGTTATGTTACTGAAGTTACTTTATTTGTATGGACAGGAGTTGACAAATTCCGGTATGAGTGAAATATAAATTTTTCATAACTGAAACCAAAAAAAGGAACATTTCAAAATCGACCAACTCCTCGAAAAAAATGTATGCAACATAAATTGTTTGATTTAACGTGCTCTGCTATTTTGTGTTGTAAATTTTTGTCCATCTCTTACGGTTTACCAGTTAGGCAAAATGCAGAAAATTGATCCAGAATACAGTAGTCTCCAGAGTCTATTCCAAGTAAATTCAAGATATACATTTTATTTGTGAGGTAAATATCTTTCATATACGAAATTTTAATCAAAATCGTTATAACCATTTTTGAAAAAATAAAAATGTTCGAAACGTTTTCCATAAAAGGGTAGTTTAGGGTAGGGGGATTTTCTTGAACATTTTCGCGTCGCATCCTTGAAAGATACCAAACTTAAATACCAAGTATGGTATTCAACGGCCTTTTTTTTTTTTTTTAGCTATGTTGTCCACAGACACACAGACAGACAGACAGACAGACATCCACACACACAAACACTGACCTTTTTCCAAAAATGCTTTTTTGTTTTCAGATGGACCCTGTATTTCAGTTGAAGTCTCGGTATCGAATTTTGGGTGCATTACAATACCTTCTGCATACACTATGTAGGTGCATAGTACGTGTAGAGAAAGTAAAAATCAAAATATCAGTATTTTAGCATAGCTATTAAATTTATTTACTAACCATTATGAATACCTAATATGTAAAAATTGGAGTTCACATTAACAAGCATCTCTCTGGATATTCTACAGTTTCTTTCTGAATACACTAGGGAAAAGTCTGATGTGTTCATTTCACATGGCTTTCTCTACACTTCTGCAACAAAGCATTGTTAAAAAGCACATGCTTCTATTTACTTCATGCTAATCTGGAAAAAATTAGCGGAAATATTCTTTATCACTTGCTTCCTTGTAAGTAGAAGTGAAATAAGGGAGTACCATAGGTTAAGTTGATAGTCAAAAGCTGGTTGCTGTGTGACTGAAGTTCCTTTGTTTGTATGGACACAAGTTGAAAAATTCCTGTATGAGAAAAGCATCAGTTTCTTTAAAGCTGAAAGGAAAAACAAGGAAAAAGTAAAAAACGATCAACTCCACGAAAAAAATGTATATAACATACATTGTGTACTTTAACGTACTCTACATTTTTTGCAGGGAAAATTTTTGTCCTTCTCCTACGGTTTAGCAATTATGCAAAATTTCGTTAAATTAATCCAGAATAAAGTAATTTCAGAGGCTATTCCCAGAAAATTTAAGATATACATTTTTTTACTCATGTAAATTTATATAATATACGAAATTTAATCAAATTCGTTAGTCATTTTTGAGAAAATAAAAATTTTCGAAAGCTTTTCCATGTAAACGGTAGTTTGTGGTGGGGCGATTTTCTTGAAAATCTTCGCGTCGTATTCTTCGAAGATACCAAACTTAAATACCAAATTTGGGATTGAAGGTTCTTTTCGTTTTTGAGCTATGCTGTCCAAAGACAGACAGTCAGACAGACAGACACACACACCCACGGACCATTTCTGAAAATGCTTTGCTTTGGATTCAGGGAGACCCAAACATGTATTTCAGGTGAAATAAAGCATTAACGAAAAAAGCTGTTAAATTTACAAGACTTGCTCTACCTATTCGGGACATACTGTTATTATAAAAATTACTATTTACATCATGCTATTCAAGTAAACATTACCAACAATTGCCTAATTTTTAGTGAAACCGAAAAAAGGGTATACGGTAGTCTAAAGAGATAATAAAATAATTTTAAAGCTAGTTAAAATGTGATTCAAATTCGGTTTTTCTTTACATGACTAGGAGTAAAATAAAATCAATTTTATTTGAGAAAAGTTTAACTATCTGTTTTAAAACTGAAACCAAAAACAAGGAACATCACGGAAATTGTTAACTTCACCCAACCGATATATATATATCTTTTAAATTTGTTAACTCGATCTACATTTTTTGATTAATAAGACTTTTTGTGACTCTCAATAATGCGGAAGTAAATCAAAATTACGAGGACCTCAGAAGATGTTCCCAGAAAGTTAAAGATATACCTACATTTTCTATGTAAATAGCTAACCTAATATACCTGTCAATATCATTAGAGCGTTTTGCAGAAAATAAAAGTTTTCAAATATTTTTTCATATAAGGGGTAGTTTTAGGCGCGATGTTCCTGAAAATGTTATAGTCGCATGCTTGGAAAATAACAAACATTAATGCTAAGATTGATATTTAGCCGTCTTTTCGTTTTTGAATTATGTTGCCCAGTCACACACTCTGACATATAGACATAAACTAGCTCTTTCTATTTTACATTCTTTTTTATTCCGGGGTCCTCAAAACATGTATTTTGGGGGTAATATTTGTATGGAATTTTGGGTGGAATGCAGTACCTGACTGCATTAAATTTCAGCCATTGTGACAGACAGAGCACCACAATGACCAGGAAGAATGCAGGACTGTTACATCAACATGAATAACATGTCCAAGGATCCAATGTCTCATCCACCAAGCAGCCTTATGGGGAACATCTATGAATAAAACAAAACCTGCTTCAAACTACTATCAATATGGCCCCAAAACTTATGGGCCTTTAATACCAACATTGGTACTTAAGCTATCTATTCTTTCAAGAGAACGACACGAAGGTTTTCAAGAACATTTTCTACCCCCAACTAGTTTTTACAGAGAACATTTTTAAACATTTTTTGATTTTTAAAATATGGCCCTAACAATTTTTATTAAAATGCCATATGCATAAGACATTTTTATGACAAACGAAATGTACCAATATCTGGGATGCGGTTGGAATAGCCTCTGATAATATATATTTTGTTTGTAGAATAAACTTTTTCAGGATATTCCGAGTTACTGGTTTTCCTTTTTAAGGTACTTAAGCTTTTCTCAAACAGGAACATACCTTTCTTTTTGTCTCTCTTTTGTTTACTCCTAGCAAGCAAACAGAAGCGAATTTACGTTTTTCACTTTGCGACCGGCTTTTAAATATTGGCTAACGCTTTAGTATAGTGTAACCCTTTATTTCCCGCCTACTTACAAAGCAGATATATTAAGACCAATTCTGCTAACGCGTTTCTTGATTAGCATGATAAAAGTAAAAGAATAAACGTTTGTAGGAAAGGTTTGCTAGCGGAACAGCTAGGTAACGTAATATAAATGGGACACATCGGTGTCTACTTTCCTTAGCCCTTATATACAACGTACATAGAAAATAGCTCAAGAATAAAACGTCCATTAAATGACAAACATGGTACTTAAGTACCGCATATTCCAAGGATTTGACAATATGATTTTCAGGGAAATCCCCTTAGACTCAACTACCCTTTACTTGGGACATTTTGATAAAATTTATATTTTTTAAAAAATGACTCTAACGGGTTTTATTAAAATGCTATAGGTAGGTTTAAGTTATGTTCATAGCAAACGAAATGTGTATCTTGAGTTCTTTTGCAAAAACCTCTGAAAACCTGTTCGTAATGAACAAGTATATAGTATAGCTTTAGCATAACTGGTAAACCGCAAGAGACAGGCAAAGGCATAGTTCACAAGAAATGTAGTTCGCATTAAAATTCTCAAATATACCGTGTATATTTGGTTAACTCTGTACCGTTTTCGATATATTCCGAGTTACCTGTTTTCGTGTAATTAAGCTTTTCTGAAACAGGAAGACATCTTTCTTTTTGTCTCTCTTTTGTTTATTACTAGCAGGGTTTAGAGAACCAATTATCAAGCTTTTCACTTACCGAACGGCTTTAAAAATGTTGACTAATGCTTTAGCCTAGTATAACTCTTATTTCCCTTCTACTCACAAAGAATAAACAATAAGACAATTCTAGTAATGTGTATCTTGTCTAGCATGATGAAGATAAAACAATAAACTTCTGTAGAAAAACAAGTTTGTTTATGGAAATATTAGAGAAAGCAATGTGAGTGGAACGCCTAATATTTTTACCTTCTCTAGCGCACATGTACAACATACATAGTGGATAGAAGAGGTATTATATTCCACCCAAAAATTCGATAACGAGATTTCACCGGAAATATATTCAAAATAGCTTCTTTAGGAGAAGGTCAATGTCAAGAAAATCTTGGCAACCTAAATTACCCTTTTCATGGAACATTTTCGATAATTTTTATTTTCTCAAAAATAGCTCTGATTGTGATTAAAATGCTGAATATTAAGTATACTTACATAATAAATAAAATTTATATCTTGAATTTTCTGTGTAGTCCTATTCTCTAAAGTCCTATTCATTCTGTTTTTATTTTGCATAACTGTTAAAACGTAACAGATAGACAAAAACTTACTTCACAAAAAATGTACATCTCGTCAAAGCACACAATTTACCCATGTCTTACATTTTTGATGTGCAGGTAACAATTTGCGACATATTCCTTTATATTTGCTTCGATTTTAAAATACTTATACCTTTCTGAGCCAGGAAGTCGCCCGATTTCTTTTGTTTTACTTTCAGAAACCAAAGAAGAATGACAATTGGGTAGCTACAGCTTTAAAAAATTTGACTATCCCTTTAGCGGAGTCCATTCATTTAGTTCCCTTTCAGTAAAGGAACTAAGTAATAAGAAGATTCCTCTAATGAATATCTGGATTGGAATGGTGTAGAATGAAGGATGACATTTTGTAAAAAGATTGAGGAACACCTTCTATTCGCTAGTAAATCCCAGAATTGCGTAATAACGTCGTCTCATATGATATCATGAAACTAGAAAAAGAGATTCAAAGATTAGACTTTTCTAAATCATCTCTCTTACCTAAAATTTATGGTATTTAAATCACCTTGACGACTTGTAATTGAATTTTCAACGAAGAAAACTATTGGTAACAGGTATAGTGGATTTAGTAACAAGCTAAATATTTGCAAATGTTCTGTAGAAAACAATAAATGGGCATATTTCGTTTGATGTATACAACTATTAGCTGTAGAAAAATAAAAACAAAAAACTGCATAGCTTTTACTTTCTCTAGCACGTATATACAATATAGATAGCAGATAGAGAAATATTGCATTTCACCCAAAAATTCAATACCGCGATTTCACCGGAAACTTACGTTTTGAGAACCTCTTAATTAGAAAAATAAATAAATAAAAAAGAAATAAGAATTTTACGAAAATGTCCGCGCGTGTGTGTGTGTGTGTGTGTGTGTGTGCGACTGGATCTGCGTATCTCAAAAACGAAAAGACCTTTAAATACCTAACTTGGTTCAGTGTCTTCCAAGGATGCGACAAGAAGATTTTCAATTAAATACCTCCAAGTTCAACTACCCTTTACATGGAACATTTTTCGAAAATTTCGATTTTTTCAAAAGTGGCTATAACGGTTTTATTACAATGACATGCGTTTAAGATGTTTTCATGCCCAACAAAATTCATATCTTGAATTATTGGGAATACCCTCTGAAGACCTCAACATTTTGGAACACTTCTGTGTGACTGGTAAACCGTAACAAATAGACAAAACCTTACTGCACAAAAAATATAGATCTCGCTAAATTACACCTTGTGTCATACAAATTTTTTTCGTAGAGTTAACCGTTTCAAAAATATTCCTCGTTATTGGTTGCAATTTTAAACTACCTAGTTTTTTTTTTTCAAGTGGAAGTCAACTTTCGGTTTATCTTTTCTGTTTTTACTATCGGAAAGCAAACAACACCGGATTTTAATTGTTTCACACAGCCATGAGATTTTAAAGGATTTGATCGTGGCTTTAGCCTACCGTATTCCTTTATTTACCTTCTGCTTGCAGGGAAGCAATTAATAAGGCCAATGCTGCAGATGTTTATCTCGATTAGCATGATTTAAATTAAAGAATAGTATTGTATGAGGAAAGATTATTTGTGGAACATCTAGAGAAAACCATATAATCAGATTTTTACATTTTCTGGTGCATATGTACAATGTACATAGTGGATAGAGAAGTAGTTGTATTTCACCGAAAAATTCCACACCAAAATTTCGCCGGAAATACATGCTATGGGGCCGCCTGAATAAAACCAAAATAATTTTTAAAAAAGTTCTACATGTGTCTGTTGACATCATAATCATAAACAAAAATGCCGTTAAATAACCGAACCCCAAACTAACTTTTACGTAGAAAAAAATTCGAAAATATTGATTATCTCAAAAGTGATTGTCGCGATTTTGTTTAAAATTCTGTATACTGAAGTCATTCACATGAAAAACAAAATGCACATCTTGAGTTTAGAGCCTCTGAAGACTTTCTCATTCAGGATAAATTTTGCATAATTGGCAAACAGAGATAGACCCAAACTTACTACGCAAAAATCTAGATTTCATTAAAAGACACGCTTATGTGATACACATTTTTTCGTGGAATTGACCATTTTCCAGACATTCCTTGTAATTGTAATTCGTAGTTTCAGTTTTAAAATACTTACTGGTTTCAGTTATCAGATTATCTTTCGAATACTTGAACCTAACAACTCCTGGGCATACAAAGAAGCAGATTTCAGTCACATTGTAACCAGCTTTTAAAAGACTTGAGTATCAGTTTAGCCTAGTGTACTCTTATTTTCCTTCTGCTTACGTGAAAGTATGTAATTAGCCCAATTTCTGCTAACCTTTATCTCGATCGGCAGAAAGTATACATAAGAATAACCAAGCTGTTTAACAATACTTTGTTACAGAGAAGTAGTGAAAATCATGTGAATGTAATACATATGATTATGTTTTTTCATGATTTGATTTTTTGGACATAAAATCAGATATCACGTAACGAAATGTCTGTGGAATACAATACTTGCTCCAATAAAGCAGTGAAAATAAATGTCTGAGGTTATGTTGTCAACGAAAATATGTCTATAATAAGTAAATTTGTCATTCGAATACAATTGCATAACAAAAGTAAGGTAGCTCGAAAGAAGGAGCAAAAGGGAAGTCATGGTCGCTACAAAGGTTAGTGCCACCTTATACCGTGGCCCGGTACTATATCTAATATGGGTTCTTGTGATCCTATGATTTATCATTACAGAGGCAAACGCGCCTCAGTTGTTACCCAGTAGCTTCGGACCTCCCCACTCTGATTATCTGCCAGTCGTTCTTATATACAACATGAGCTGCCGCAGTTGTATCCGTGAGAATTTTATCTACCTGTTCAGTTATTGTAAAATTCTGGTTCATTTTCTCTATGTGTAATTAACATTATTGGGAAGTATATATTTGGGATACAACATTAAGTTGAGCATTAAGAAAAAAAAATACATTTCTTACATTGACGGTATTTCTCAGCCCATTTTTATTTTCGCTACTACATATGTACAATGCACAAAATAAATGCACTATTGTATTACAACCAAAGATTAGATCCGCAGATTTCACCGGAAATACATGTCTTGAATAAAACAAATTTATAGAAAAAGGTCAGTCTGTTTGTGTGTGTGTGTATGTGTGTGTGTTTGTATGTTAGCTGCAAAACAAACATTCTTTAAATGCCAACAGACCCCCCCCCCAAAGAACTGTCCTTTAGTGGAACATTTGTCACATTTTCGATTTTCTAAAAAATGGCTCTAACGATTTTGATTGAAATGTTGTAGGTAGATATATTAAAGATGTTACCATGACAAATGGAATGTGTACTCGAATTTCTACGAAATAGACTCTGAAGCCCTTTTTAATTAAATAATATTTAATCAAACTCGTTAAAGCCATTTTACCGAAATCAAAATTATCGAATATATTTCCTTATATAGTGAAGGCTGAAGTTGTAGGTTTTTCTTGAAAATCGTCGAGTCGGATCCTTGGAAGATGCCTTAGGTAGTTAATTATCAAATTTAGTATCTGACCGAAATTTTTTAGCTATCTTTTTATACACACACAGACGTGGATCTTTTTTCTAAAAATGCCTTTTTATACAGAGACCATAAAACGTGTAATGCCAGTGAAATCTCGGTCTCGAATTTTTAGATGAAATGCAAAGCTTTCTCTATTTATAGGTACATTATCTACTAAATGGAGAAATGAAATAAAGTTTTGGCTGGAATGGAATGTCTTCTGCTATGTGCTCTGTGGAAAACGTATTACAAATGTATTTTTCTTAGGTTTGCCTCTGAACTTGTTACAGAACTCCACTTTCCAAAATTGTCTTAAAAGTGCCCTCCTGCCGTAGATACTGACAGATACAGAAGAGATTATGGGCTTTTACCATATACAGGTCAATTTCAGTTTTTTTTTTTTTTTTTTTTATTCTTTGTAATGTTCAGTGCTTTGCAATCCGGTGTGTAAATGTAAGCAAATGAGCAATATGGGCGCATCATTAGCCTGAAGGGTTCATAGATAAGTAATAAGTTCGATAAATAGAGCTATTCTAGGAAAGAGCTGAATCATGTTGAGCTGAATAATACATCGCTAAATAGTTCTGACGGAATTTAAATATGTATGTATTTACATACGCATCAAGTTAATGGTGAACCAAGCCTAACGAAGAAATTGACTTGAATTTTTTGTCAGATGCTTTAGATACCCCAATGTTAAAAGGGACAATATACTTTTTAAATTCTCTACTTAGTACGAAGTACGGAGGTAGGACAGTTATGGCACTTCTCTCAAAAATTTGATATCGAGATTTCAGGGGAAATATATCTACATTTTAGGGTTCCCTGTATCCACAAAAACATTCTTAGATAAAGGTCCACGAATGTGTGTGTCTATGAATTAGATAACTCCAAAAAGGCAAAGTCGTTAAAATGCTAATCTTGGTATTTAAGTTCAGCTTCAGGCAGACACGCTACCCCCATACCACCCAAGCGAGTTGAGAATGTATTGTATTCCCCCCAAAAATTCGATACCGATATTACACCGGAAATACATGCTTTAAGGTCGTTTAATAAAAGAAATATTTTTAGAAAGAGACCGGTGTGTGTATGTGTGTGTCTTAGGGCAATATAGCTCAAAACCGAGAAACGTTAAATACCAAACTTGACAATGTTGTCCCGTATTTTCCAAGAATGCATCATATCAGATATTCGGAGAAGACAAAGCGTGCTGTTGTGCTGTTTAAGCTGTGCATCTGGCAATGAGTGGAAGCAGCACGTAATAGTTTAGACTTTTTGTAGAGTTCCGGAAATCCCCATCTTTGTTTATTTTTTTGTTTCCTTTCCATATTTTCTTTTCTTTTCTTCTGGTCATCACCACAGACCTCGCTAATGTAAGTAGCTTTGGTGTTTAAAGATGCAGGTGATTGCGGGTTCCAGTCCTGCCTAGGATACGAGTGTCAAGAAATTCATAAATGTGTTTGTGACTAGAAATAAAGCAACCAGAAAAATAACATGAGGTCGAGCAGAGGTGGAAAAAAGTGAAAGAAGTAATTAATATCATAAAAGTACCTATACGGTATTACCTTGGACCACAAATAGGTAAGCTCGTTTTAATGTCTCCTGTTTAAATGGCTAGCTGTAACAGTAAGGGAATTATACATTTAGAATAGCGCAACGAAATACAGAAAAATAAGGGAATTCAGAGATTCAGCAAAGCTAAGGATTTTATGATTTTTATTAACAGACGTTACATCTACACGGCATTGAGCTAAAAAATTTCCAATCAACAGAAAAACTGAGATTCCCATTAAAGAATCCAAGATTTAATAATAATAATAATAATAATAGTAATAACAATAATACGAAAAGTAAAAATATTATTATTAATAATAATAATAATAATAATAAGTACTGCTATAGCTCCTATGCGACTGGAGCTACCACGCCCACTTAGACAAGCAGATGTGGACGATCATCCAACCAATACGTCGGCCTCCGTGGTGTAGTGGTTACCATGCCTACTTCATATACCCAAGGTCGTGGGTTCAAACCCGGCGGAGGACGATGGATTTTAAAGCCGTGGGTCCCGTATCGTTGATTTACCGCACGTAAAAGAACCTCAAGGCAGATAGAGAGGCTTCTGAATAAAATTAAGCGGTCTTTCACGCCCAGTGTAGAATGGGACACTGAGAACCGCAGCAGTTAAAGAACGTCCATAAATAAAACGCCATTCCATTCCATCCAACCGATACGGGGAGATAATGTGGGCAATATCACGCATCCCCTAGTCACAGTGTTGACTTTCCTGGCCGGGATAACTGTATACGTATCTCAGCTACTCAATTTCCTCACGAAACTGTTTAGGCACAGATGCTCTACCTGGGATTTAAATCTGCACCCGATCCATGTAATCGAACCTGTGCGCATCCAGTGGTCACAAATCAGAACACCAACCTCTAGCTCACTGCTCAACGGCACAGGACGGTTATAGTTATACAGGTGTAAAACTAGGGATAACATATTTTATATTTCTATGAATGTTGGTGAGGCGGTGTTGAGGCCGAGTGGTTAGACCGCTCGCCTCTCACCTTAGTTCAAAACCAGGAGGGATTTGTGTGGTTTGTGGTAGAGAAAACTGTTTCTAGGCACGGTTTTTCCGAGTTTTCCGGTTTACCGCGCCAGTCATTCCTTTTTTTTTTTTTCTATAAAAATACAGTTCAGGAGGTTTGTCAGGTCTCCGTCACTATTTAACTTTTTCCTCTTTGTTCCAGTTTTCTACATTTCCTTAGTTGACCTATTAATGTTTAAAGTTTTCTTTTTTACTTATTGTACATACACAGACATATACACATTTAAAACACAGAAACACCGATGCCCAAGGCGGGACTCGACCCCACGATACCGTGCGCCGCGAAATACGAAAGCGATGCACTTTAACGAGAGCGGCCACGGGTACCGGCATTTCTTCAATACTCCATCATCAGTTCTCCTATTATCTATTCCGCCTTCATTTTATATCATGTACTTCCTGCTTTTCATGTGAGGATACGTTCCGATCCCTTGCTCTGGGTCCTTCATTCTCTGATTAAATGTCCTTAGCTACTTAAAAGGTTCTGACGCTAGTTAAGCACTTCCGTGTAAGTCCTAGCAGGTAAAGTCCTGCATACGAGGAGGGTGAACCGACTAAATTATGCCACTCTCACATATACAAAATGTGTATGCTGTCGATACATAAAACATGTATAAGACCAAAGAGGATGAAACGTAAGAACTGTGACGATAATTGCTAGGTCCCATCTTCAAAGAAAAAAAATTATGTGCAATGTACATGGTGGTAGTAAAGATATTATATTCCCCCAGAAATACGACACCGAGATTTCACCAGAAATATATGCTTCGAATCCCCTGAATCAAAAAATATAGCATTTTATAAAAAAAAAAATTCTTTTGTGTGTGTGTGTACTTGCGGACTTCATAACTAAAAAACGAAGATTTGGTAAACTACAAAACTCGGTAAATATTTAGTTTACTACGTTCCAAAAATGCGATATTAACGTTTTCAAAATAATCCCCCATCCCATACTACTCCGTATATGCTAAACATTATCGATAATTTTGATTTTCTCAAAAATGCCTCTAATGATATTGATTAAGATACCATATATTAAAAATATTTGCACCGCAACTTTGTGGTAATAGCCTCTGAAGCACTATTTATTTTGGATGATTTTTGCATAACTTGAAAACCGTAAGCGATGAACGAAAACTTACCATACAAAAAATACAGATCTACGTAATACACACAACATATGTAATACACCTAAATTTTTTGGTAGAATTAAATGTTTCCGAGTTATTCCTTGTTATTGCTTTCAATTTTAAATTACTTAAACCTTTCTCAAACGTTTAGCCCTTTTTCGTTTCATACTTCCCTTGTTTTGCTCCTGGTCATGCAAAGAGAGAGAGATCGACAGTTCCACACGTCAGGTGTTGATTAAGTTTTAAAATGATCCCCTCATAATGACTAACATGGAGTCAAGGGGTATAAGAATAATCACGCGACTGTCGGATAATGCGTGGTGGTATACAGGTTGTTTCAAAAATACGGGGCATAATTTCAGGTATGTATTTCACACATGTAGACAATCAAATTAGTTCATTATAACATGTAGTCCGGAAATGCTTCAATACACGTTGCAAATGATAAGGATACAATTGATACTCGTTCAACAGTCTCCAGATAGTCGTATGAGGAACATTGACTTGCAACGCTAACCGTCGTGTGCTGATAGAAGGAGTCCTGTCCACAGCCTCCAGAATCTCCTCCTGCATTTCTGGAGTTGTAGATCTTGGGCGTCCCCTTCCCAAACCAGGAGAGGTGAATGTTCCATACTCGCACAGACGGAAATGGAGACGCAAGTGTCATCCGATCTGGACATTGTCGCTGTGGGTACCTCTCCTGATACAAACGACGAACCAGCGCAGCATTGCCGTCCGCCTTTGCCGTGTATGTCTGCCAGCTCTTGATTTGAATACATGTCGCACAGTCTTAACGCCTAAAGAACACTGAATGTAACCTTCCTCAGAATGAACCATCAGAGCGCCCTCCTTATGTCTCCTTTGATGGTAAAGACCTGCGGAAAGAAAAACGTTCCAGTGAATTCCAATGTTGTGAAGGCCATAACTCGGAAATGAAGCATTTCCGGACATGAACCATTTTGATTGTCTACAGATGGGACTTTCAATGTTGTAAAGGCCATAACTCGGAAATGAAGCATTTCCGGACACATGTTATAATGAACTATTTTGTCTTCATGTGGGAAATACATACGTGAAATTATGCCCCGTATTTTTGAAACAATACACTCGTTATTTAAAATCGAGGTTTAGATAGTCCTCTGTTCTACCACAGAAATACTTGAGGTGATATCTCCGAACTAGCACAAAGCAACCATGGTATATCAGTTTTGATAGTATATGGGGTTGGTGCTTATCGTAATAAGGGTCCTAATAAAAGACAAAGGTCTTTACTCAATTTACTCATTGATTATCAGTTTTCTTTGATAAAGTTTTGGATGAGTATTTCCGAGAGTTACTATGACAAAACACGATGCCTACATAGCGCCGCAGTTATATATCTTGGTTTCAAAAGGCTGTTGTGTATTTATTCCATATTGACTTGTTGTTGTAATGCTAGTAATACGTTCCCTATACCCCCTTAATGCTACATATAGAACGTCTATAACAAAATAACAGAGAGAGAGGGAAAGAGACAGTTTGAATAACAGTATGGCTAAAGATAACCTGATGTTGTAGAGAAGGCTCTTCCATATTGATGCACGTCCTTGCTCACGACTTACAGAGGTATGCCTGCAATACACGACTCAGCTCAGCATTGAGGCAAGGTAACATCACAGCTAAAAGAATTGGCTGCAAGTATTGTGCTATCACCTTCGACCATTGACGGAGCTATGACTGACGTGCTCCATTTCCGGCCTGGCTCTGAGGTTGTTACTGTTGTTATTACTGTTATTATTAATATGATTATTATTATTATTAACAATATCATAATTTTTATACATTTAGATTCTATTTCCTGCCTTTTTACATCCTATAGTGATCTTTTTACTTTTTTCAAGACGTTATGATATCTATATTCGCTACCCTGTTGCTTAAGCCAGTTTTTTATAATCGCTGTTCTAGTCCCGCCACGCACCATTTCGAATGCTCTAGGTAAACTATTCATTTGATGCCGAAAGCATATTGCTCTCATAGTTGTTTGGTGACGTTTAATTATTTGCATGCAGTATTTAGATACATTTGCTTTAGCAAATGCAGCATCATTTAATATCTTCCATGAATCCTTCATGAAGATTTTCAGAAAACTCTCCCACCGCAAACTACATTTAACCTGGAATTTTTTTTTTTTTAATGTTCTATTTTCTAAACATTGCACCTACCATTTATAATAAACTGCCGTATATTATGGATGGTTACATGCTTATTGTGAATTTTTTGGGAATATCCACTGAAGTTCTCTTCATTCTCAATGACATTTCCATAAATAATAAACTATAAAGGATAGATAATTACTACACAAATAATATAGATCCTATAAAACACAGACATTATGTCACATACAGAGGTATTCCCTGTTATTGTTTTCAATATTAAGACATTAAACTTTTGTAAACAGGATGCACTCGTTCTATCATTTATCTTTTGAGTTACTCCTTGCCAATTAAGGAGTACCGACTTTCAATTTTTAACTGTGGTTTTAGCCTAACCCATACCCTTAGTTTCCTTCTACTTGTACGGAACTAGGTAATAAGAACTTTTCTGCTAACGGTTAATTAGTATGAACAAGATAAAAGGATGGTCATTCTAAGAAGTTTGTTTACAGAGCAGTTATTTAAAGTCAAGTGAATAGAACGCATTACACTTCTTATTTATAAAAAAATTGATGTGTTCCATTCATTCACATGAATTTCTCTACATCTGTGCAACAAATATTGTTAAAAAGCTTATGATTCTATTCACTTCATGCTAATCGAGAAAAAATTAGCAGAAGTATTCTTATTGCCTGCTTCCTTGTAAACAGAAGAGAAATAAGGCAGTACCATATGTTAAAGGGATATTCAAAAGCTGGTTGCTATGTGACTGAAGTTTCTTTATTTGTAAGGACAGGAGTTGACAAATTCCTGTAAGAGAAAAATATAAATTTTTCAAAACTGAAACCAAAAGCAAGGAATATTTCAAAATCGATCAACTCCTTGAAAGAAATGTATATAGCATAAATTGTGTGTTTTAACGTGCTCTGTATTTTTTGTGTTTTAAGTTTTTTTCCATCTCTTACAGTTTACTAGTTATACAAAAATTCCCTAAATTTCATCCAAAATAAAGTGGTCTTCAGAGTCAATTCCCAGTAAATTCGAGATATACATTTTATTTGTGAGGTAAATATCTTTAATATGTGAAACTTTAATCAAAATCATTATAGTCATTTTCGAGAATATAGAAATGTTCGAAACTTTTTCGATAAAAGGATAGTTTGGGGTAGAGGGATTTTCTTGAATGCCTTCGTGTTGCATCCTTGAAAGATACCAAATTTAAACAGCAAGTATGGTATTCAACGGTCTTTTGTTGTTGAGCTATGCTGTCCACAGACACACAACAGACAGAGTGACAGGCACACACAAACAGGCACACGGACCTTTTTCCAAAAATGCCTTTTTGGATTCAGGTGAACCCAAAACAAGTATTTCCGTTGAAATCTCGGTATCGAATTTTGAGTGCATTACAATACGTTCTGCATACACTATGTAGGTACATAGTACAAAGTAAAAATCAAGATATTAATATTTTAGCATGGCTAATAAATTTTTTTACAAACCATTATGAATACATAATATGTAAAAATTGGAGTTCACATTAACAAGCATCTTACTGGATACACTACCGTTTCTTTCTGAATACAATAGGAAAAAGTCTGATGTGTTCCATTCACATGGCTTTCTCTACACTTCTGCAACAAATAATAGTTAAAAAGCACATGCTTCTATTTACTTCATGCTAATCGAGAAAAAATTAGCATAAATAGTCTATACCACTTGCTTCCTTTTAAGTAGAAGCGAAATAAGGGAGTACTATAGGTTAAAGTGATACTTAAAAGCTGGTTGCTGTATGACCGAAGTTCCTTTGTTTGTATGGACTAAAGTTGAAAAATTCCTGTATGAGAAAAGCATCAAATTTTTAAAAGTAAAATCAAAAATAAGGAATAACGAAATCAATTATATAACAAACATTGTGTACTTTAACTTACTTTACATTTTAATAGGGCAAGTTTTTGTCCTTCTCTTACGGTTTAGCATATATTCAAAATTCCGTAGAATTAATCCAGAATAAAGTAGTTTTCAGAGGCTATTCCCAGAAAATTAAGGATATACATTAATTATTGATGTAAATATATATAATATACAAAATTTAATCAAAATCGTTTGTCATTTATAAGAAAAAAAAAACCTTCGAAAGTTTTTCCATGTAAACGGTAGTTTGTGGTGGGGCGATTTTCTTGTAAATCTTCGCGTCGTATCCTTCGAAGATACCAAACTTAAATACTAAGTTTGGGATTCAACGGTCTTTTCGTTTTTGAGTTATGCTGTCCACAGACAGTCAGATAGACAGACAGACAGACAGACAGACAGACAGACAACACACACCCACGGATCACTTCTAAGATATATATACATATATAAATAAATATATATATATATATATATACACACACTAGCTCTTTTAATTTTTCATGCTTTTTTATTCTTGGGTCCTCAAAACATGTATGTTGGGGGTAATATTTGTAACCAAATTAGGTGGAATACAGTACCTGGCTACATTGAACTTCAGTCATTGAGACTGATAGAGCGCCAGCAATGACCGGGAAGAATGCAGGACTGTTACATGAACACGAATAACATGCCCAATGATCAAATGTCTCGTTCACCAAGCAGGCTTATGGGCAACATCTGTGAATAAAACAAAACCTGCTTTATCAAAATTATTAATATTTTAAGAGGTGAAATTCGCGTTACTTTTGCACAGACAGCTAAAGTCAGTTTTTGTGAAATTGTGACGAAATAAGTAAAATTGCCTCTGTAGGCAAGGTGCCTTAGTTGAGCAGAGACCTTGTTTCATTTTCTCTGGCACGTATGTACAGTGTACTTAGTAGATAGAGAAGGTATTCTATTCCATCCAAAATTTCGATCCCGAGATTTTACAATAAGTACTTGTTTATAGACCCCTAAATCCAAATAAAGAGTTTTTAGAAACATATCCTTGTGTGTGTGTGTGTGTGTGTGTGTGTGTGTGTGAGGGCAGCATGCCCCAAAAACGGAAGCGCCGTTTATACCAACATTGATATTTAAGTTATGTATCTTCCAAGAATGCCTAACGAAGGTTTTCAAGAAAATCTTCTACCCCAACTACTTTTTACATAGAACATTTTTAATGGATTTTTATTTTTCAAACATGGCTCTAAAGATTTTTATAAAAATGCCAAATAGCCCGCCTGGGTAGCGTGGTGGTAGCATGTTGCCTCACGTTCAAAAGGTCGTGAGTTCGAATCTCGCTTAGGGTGAGTTACCCGGGTAAGTTTTTTTCGGGGTTTTCCCTTATCCTGAGAAGACGAATGTCGAGTAACTTTAAGCTCCATGGACCCAGAGATCATTTGAGCATCATATCATCAATTGCTTTCATCGTCCGATATGACCAAACCAGGTTAAAGGACGTTAAACCAAAAAACAAAAAACAAAAAAAAATGTCAAATGTGTAAGACATTTTTATGACAAACCAAATGTACCAATATCTGGGATGCAGTTGGAATAGCCTCGGATAATATATACTTTGTTTGTAGAATAAGCTGTTTTCAGGATATTCCGAGTAATTGGTTTTCGTTTTAAGGTACTTAAGCTTTTCTGAAACGGGAACATATCTTTCTTTTGTTTGCTCCTAGCAAATATACAGAAGCGAATTTACGTTTTTCACTTTGCGACCGGCTTTTAAAATGTTGGCTAACGCTTTAGTATAGTGTAACCCTATATTTCCCTTCTACTTACAAAGCAGAAGTAATAAGACCAATTCTAGTAATGCTTATCATGATAGCATGATAAAGGTAAAAGAATAAAAGTTTGTAAGAAAAACTGTTACTTGTGGAACAGCTAGATAACGTAATATAAATGGAAATCATCAGATATTTACTTTCCTTAGCCCATATATACAACGTACACGGAAAATAGCTCAAGAATAAAACGTCCGTTAAATACCAAACATGGTACTTAAGTACAATATACTCCAAGGATTCGACAAGATCATTTTCAAGGAAATCGTCTTAGATTCAACTACCCTTTACATGGGACATATTGATAAAATTTATATTTTTTAAAAAATGACTCTAACGGGTGTTATTAAAATGCCATAGGTAGGCTCAAGGTATTTTCATGACAAATATATACTCTGTTTTCGATGTATTCCGAGTTATTGTTTTTCGTGTAATTAAGCTGTTCTGAATCGGGAAGACATCTTTATTTTTGTCGCTTTTTTTTTTCTTACTCCTAGTAGGGTAAAAAAAACAACAAAAAAAAAAAGGAATTTAAACTTTTCACTTAGCGAACGGCTTTTAAAATGTTAACTTATTCTTTAGCCTAGTATAGTTCTTATTTCCCTTCTACTCACAAAGAAGAAACAATAAGACAATTCTAGTAATGTGTATCTTGATTAGCATGATGAAGATAAGAGAATAAACTTTTGAAAAAAAATAATTGTCTACGGAAAAGCTAGATAAATTAATGTGAATGGAACACTTCAGATTTTCACTTTCTCTAGCGCTTACGTACAACATTCATAGTGGATAGAAAAGGTATTATATTCCAGCCAAAAGTTCACTAACGAGATTTCACTGGAAATATGTTTTAAGACGCTAAGAATTCAAAATAGTTTCTTTTGAGAAAAGGTCAAGGTGTGTGTATTTGTGTGTGTATGTGTGTGTGTCTCTCTGTTTCTGTGGAGAGTATAATTAAATAACAAAAGGTCCGTTAAATACAAAACTTTCTATTTACCTTCTCCATCATCCAAGAGCGCAACACGTAGATTTTCAAGAAAACCTTGGCAACCTAAATCACCCTTTTCATGGAACAATTTCGATACTATTTATTTTCTCCAAAATAGCTCTGATTTTTATTAAAATGCTGTATATTAAGGATACTTACATTATAAATAAAGTTTCTATCTTAAATTTTCTGTGTAGAGTGCCTTAAATCCTATTCATTCTGTCTTTATTTTGCATAACTTTAAAGCGTAAGAGATAGACTAAAACTTACTTAACAAAAAATGTACATCTCGTCAAAGCCTACAATTTATGTCTTACATTTTTGACGTGGCTACTTTTAACTGGCTACTTGTTGAACTTCAGGCAGACACACTAGCCCCACACTACCCAAGCGAGTTGGCAATGTATTGTATTCCCCCAAAAATTCGATACATGATAACACCGGAAATACATGCTTTACGGTCGCCTAATAAAAAAATAATATTTTTAGAAAAAAGCCTGTGTGTGTATCATAGGAAAATATAGCTCAAAACAGAGAAAACGTTTGTTCTTCCGTTTGACATTGTTGTTCCGTATTTTCCAAGAATGCATCATATCGGATATTCGGAGAAGACAAAGCGTGCTGTTGTGCTGTTTAAGCTTTGCATCTGGCAATGAGCACAAGCTGCACGTAATAGTTTCGGCTTTTGGCGTGCTCAGAAATTCTCTTTTTAGGTTTTTTTGTCTTTCCTTTCTATACATATTTTTTTCTTCTGGTCCTCACCACCGAACTCGCTAATGTATGTAGCTTTGGTGTTTTGAGGTGCAGGTGATTGTGGGATTGAGTCCTGCCTAGGATATGGGTGTCCAAAAATTCATAAATGTGGGTGTGTCTAAAAATAAAAGCCACCAGAAAGGCAGGGCAGAGATGGAAAAAAGGGAAAGAATTAATATCATGAAAGTACCTATACGGTATTTTTTGGACCAAAAATAGGTAAGCTCTTTTGAATATCTCCTGTTTAAATGGCTAGCCGTAACAGAAAGGGAATTATATGTTTAAAATATACTTACGGAGTTACAACAAAATAAGTGACATTCGGAGATTCAGCAAAGCTAAAGACAGCTATATGAATTTTTAAGATTTTTATTAACATGTGTTACATATATACACAGCATTGCGCCCAAAAGTTTAAAATCAACAGCTAAACTGAGATTCCAATCAAAGAATGCGACATTTAATAATAATAATAATAATAATAATAATAATAATAATAATAATAATAATAAGTGCAGCTACAGCACTTATGCGACTGGAGCTACCACGCCCACTTAGACAAGGCAGATGTGGGCGATCATCCAACCGATACGGGGTGGTAATGTGGGCAACATCACACATCCCCCAGCCACAGTGTAGACTATCTTGGCAGGGATGACTGCATATGTATCTCAGCTACTCAATTTCCTCACGAAACTGTTTGAGCACAGATGCTCTACCTGGGACTTAAATCTGCAACCCCATCCGTGGAATCGAACCTGTGCGCATTCAGTGGACACAAATGAGAACACCAGCCTCCAGCTCACTGCTCAATGTCACATGACAGTTATAATTATAAAGGTATAAAACTAGGGATAAAGTATTTTATATTTCTATAAATGTTGGTGTATCATAGTGAGGTGGTGTTGAGGCCGGGTAGTTAGGGCGCTCGCCTCTCACCTAAGTTCAAAGCCAGGAGGCACTTGTGTGGTTTGTGGTGGAAAAAGCGGCGTCTGAGCAGGTTCTATCCGAGTTCTCCGGTGTACCCCGCCATTAATTCCTTCAATACTCCATCGTCACCTCTCCTGTCATCTATTCCGCTTTTATGTTATATCATGTACTTCCCCACTTTCATGCCAGACTACGTTCCGTTTCCTTGCTCTGGGTTCTTTATTCTGTGATTAAATGTCCTTGACTATTTAAAAGGTTCTGACTCAGTTAGGCAGTTCCGTGTAAGTCCTAGCGGGTAAAGTCCTCCACACGAGGAGGGTGAACCGAATAATTTATCTCACTGTCACATATTTAAAATTTGTGTTCTGTTGATTCATAAGACAAATATATAAGGCCATAGAGGATGAAATGTAAGACTTGTGACGGTAACTACTAGGTCCCATCTTCAAAGAAAAAAAAAGTACTTTCTCGATCATGAATGCGCAATGTACATGGTGGTAGTAAAGATATTATATTCCCCCAGAAAAACGACACCGAGATATAACCAGAAATATATGTTTCGAACTCCTTGAATCAAAATACATAGCATTTCATGAAAAAAGAAATCCTTTTGTGTGTGTGTGTGCCTGTGGACAGCATAACTCAGAAACGAAAAGTTGGTAAACTACAAAACTCGGCAAATATTTAGTTTACTACGTTCCAAAAATGCTATAAGCAATTTTTTTTTTCAGAAAAATCCTCCATCCCACACTACCCTGTATATGGAAAAAGTTTATCGATAACTATGATTTTCTTAAAAATTCCTCTAATGATTTTGAATAAGATACCATATATTAAAAATATTTGCTTTACAACTTTGTGGAGATAACTTCTGAAGCACTATTTATTTTTGATGATTTTTCATAACTTGTAAACCATAAACGATGAACGAAAACTTACCACACAAAAAATGCAGATCTCTGTAATAAACACAACATATGTAATATGCCTACGTTTTTTTTGGTAAAGTTAATTGTTTCCGAGTTATGCTTTCTTATTGCTTTCAATCTTAAATTACTTAAAAATTTCTCAAACGTTTAGTGCTCTTTCCTTTCATAGTTCTCCTGTTTTGCTCCTGGTCATGCAAAGAGAACCGAGCTTCAGTTATTTTACATTGCGACCAGCGTTTAAAATACTTCTCAACCACCTTATCCTAGCGTATTCCGTTGTTTTCCTTCTACTGACAAGGAAGCAATAAGTAAGATTTTTTCTGCTAATGTTTATCTCGATTAGCATGATGTAGATAAAGGAATATCGTATGCCTTTGTAAGAATAGTTTTTTCCAGAACAGGTAGGGAAAGTCATTTGAATAGTACAGATTATATTGTATAGTCTCCCATGGATGTTTATGAGTTTATAGCCGTAATTCAACATATATCAACGTATAATTTAAGAATCCAAAAGTATATATTAAAAGCAGACATGTTGAACAGTAGTATATTCAATTGACTTATGTAAACATATGAGTAAAGAACTAACACTCACACTAAGCAGTTTTACTTTGCAAAACAGTTAAGGAAACACCGAAAATCGGAAGAAACAGCAAGTCACCAAAGACTATGTGTTATAGACACGTTCCGGTGAACAGACGAACAGGTACTCGAGGCAAGATAGCGCTTGGTTCTGCGAGTTGTTTCCATTGCACTACGTGAGTAACGGAGTGAAGTGTTATTGCGTATTGTTTGAAATTTAAACAGAAATATACTTAGTGAAAATTGGTTTAATTAACGATGAAAGTGGAAAGGAAAAATATGATAGTTACTTCGTTTGTGGGTCGGAATGTGCCGAAGCCATCACCATACGAAATAGATGAGTGGATTTGTTAGATGATTCTTTTTGAGGAAGATGAATTAGACACCATACAGATCAGCAGTTTCACACGTCAGCTGTTCATCAAGTATTAAGATGATCCCCCCATAATGACTAACAGGGAGTCAAGGGGTATAAGAATAGTCGCGCGACTGAAGGATAATGCGTGGTGGTAGGTACACTCATATTTGAAATCGTGGGGCACTGGTGTCAACGTTCAGATAGTCCTCTGTTGTACCACAGAAACACTTTAGGTGATATATGCGAACTAGCACAAACGGAACATGGTATCTCAGTTTTGATGGTATATGGGGTTGGTGCCTAACATATTGAGTGTCCTAATAAAAGACAAAGGCCCCCGCATATAATAAATAAACCAAATTCACTCACTGATAATCAGATTTCTTTGATAAAGGTTTGGATGAGTATTTCCGAGATTTACTATGACAAAACAAGATGCCTACATAGCGCCGCAGTTATGTATCTTGGTTTCAAAAGGCTGTTGTATATTTATTGCTTATTGGCTTGGTGTTGTAATGCTAGGTATAAGTTCCCTATACCCCCTTAATACTACTTATATCACGCCAATAACAAAATAACAGAGAGAGAAGGAGAGAGAGTGAGAGTTTGAATAATAGCATAGCTAAAGATAACCTGATGTTGTAGAGTAGGCTCCTCCATATTGATGCGCGTCCTTGCTCACGACTTACAGGGGTATGCCTGCAATACACGACTCAGCTCAGAATTGAGGCAAGGTACCGTCACAGCTGAAAGATTTAGCAGCAAGTATTGTGCTATCAACTTTGACATTGACGGAGCTATGGCTGTCATGCTCCATTTCCGGCCTGGCTCTGAGGTTTGTGGTTGAGTACTCGCGAGCACTCTGACTCAGCTGAGTCGAGTTTGAAAAATCTAATGTAAGGGTAACCTGCCTGACATTGGAATTCCAAATTTCAGAGTTGTGGGGATAGGGCTGTGCTCTTTATTTCCTTTTGATTTTCTGCCCAGTCATCACGATGAATTAAATGTAGCTTCACAGCCCATTTACTTCAGCTAAAATTTAGTAATCTAACTTGCCGTTCTATATAGTCGAAAATAAAAATGTAAATGCACCTACATTAGTAAGTTTGGTTAGTTTAAAAAATAATCATATCATTACTGGGTATTGTTGTTATTACTGTTATTATTAATATTATTATGACCTAATATTAACATTATTTTTATATTTATTATTATTATTATTATTAACACCATCAACATTTTTTCTACATTTAGATTCTAGTTCCTGCCTGTTTACATCCTATAGTGTTCTTTTTACTTTTTTCAAGACGTTATGATATCTATTTTCGTTACCCTGTTGCTTAAGCCAGTTTTTTATAATCCCTGTTCTAGTCCTGCCACGCACCATTTCGAATGCTCTAGGTAAACTATTCATTTGATGCCGAAAGCATATTGCTCTCATGGTTGTTTGGTGACGTTTAATTATTTGCATGCAGTATTTAGCTACATTTGCTTTAGCATATACAGCATCATTTAATATCTTCTATGAATTCATCATGAAGATTTTCAGGAAACTCACTCACCGCAAACTACATTTTATCTGGAACATTTTTTTTTTTATGTTCAATTTTCTAAACATTGCACCTACCATTTATAATAAACTGCCGTATATTATGTATGTTTACATGCTTATCGTTAATTTTTTGGGAATATCCCCTGAAGTCCTCTTCATTCTCAATGACCTTTACATAAATAATAAACTATAAAAGATAGATAATTACTACACAAAGCGTATAGATCCTATAAAACACACAAATCATGTCACATATAGACATATGCTATCATATTGTTTTCAATATTAAGAAACTTAATTTTTTTCTAAACAGGATGCACTCGTTCTGTCATTTATCTTTTGGTTTACTCCTTGCCATTTAAGGAGTACCGACTTTCAATTACAATCGCACTCTGATAGCCTTTAAAAGATTTGACTGTGGTTTTAGTCCAGCCCAGTCCCTTAGTTTCCTCCTACTTGTACTGAACTAGGTAATAAGAACTTTTCTGCTAACGCTTGATTAGAATGAACTAGATAAAAGAATAATCATTTGTAAGAAGTTTATTTACAGAGCAGTTATTTAAAACCAAGTGAATAGAACACATTACACTTTTTATTTATAAAATATTTTATGTGTTCCATTCATTCACATGACTTTCTCTACATCTCTGCAGCAAATATTGTTAAAAATGCTTCTATTTACTTCATGCTAATCGAGAAAAAATTAGCAGAAGTATTCTTATTACTTACTTCCTTGTAAACAGAAGGGAAATAAGGCAGTACCATATGCTAAGGGGATAGTCAAAAGCTACTTGTTATGTGACTGAAGTTAACTTATTTCTTTGGACAGGAGTTGACAAATTCCTGTATGAGAAAAAATATAAATTTTTCAAAACTGAATTAAAAAACAAGGAAAATCTCAAAATCGATCATCTCCTCGAAAAAAATGTATACAACATAAATTGTGTCATTTAACGTACTCTACATTTCTGTTGTACATTTTTGTCCATCTCTTACGGGTTACCAGTTATGCAAAATTCAGAAAATTGATCCAGAATAAAGTAGTCTTCAGAGTCCATTCCCAGTAAATTCAAGATATACATTTTATTTGTGAGGTAAATATCTTTAATATACGAAATTTTAATCAAAATCTTTATAGCCATTTTTGAGGAAATAAAAATTTTCGAAACTTTTTCCATAAAAGGGTAGTTTAGAGTAGGGGGATTTTCTTGAACATTTTCGCGTCGCATCCTTGAAAGATACCAAAGTTAAATACCAAGTTTGGTATTCAATGATATTTTGTTTTTGAGCTATGCTGTCCACAGACACATAGACAGACAGACAAACAGCCACACACACACACACGCACACACTGACTTTTTTCAAAATTGCTTTTTTTAGATTCAGATGCACCCAAAACATGTATTACTTTTGAAATATTGGTATGGAATTTTGGGTGCATTACAATATCTTCTACATATACTATGTAGGCGCAAAGTACGTGTAGAGAAAATAAAAATCAAAATATTAGTATTTTAGCATAGCTATTAAATTTATTTACTAAGCATTATGAATACTTAATATGTAAAAATTGGAGTTCACATTAACAAGCATCTCTCTGGATACTCTACAGTTTCTTTCTGAATACACTAGGAAAAAATGTGATATGTTTCATTCACAAGGATATTTCCTATACTTATCCAATAAATCATTGTTAAAAAGCTCATGCTTCTATTTACTTCATGCTGATCGAGAAAAAATTAGCACAAATAGTTTTTATAACTTGCTTCCTTGTAAGTATAAGAGAAATAAGGGAGTACCATAGGTTAAAGTGATAGTCAAAAGCTGGTTGCTGTGTGACTGAAGTTCCTTTGTTTGTATGGACAAAAGTTGAAAAATTCCTGTATGAGAAAAGCATCAGTTTTTTAAAGGTGAAAGCAAAAACAAGGAGTAATTCAAAAACGATCAACTTCACGAAAAAAATGTATATAACATACGTTGTGTACTTTAGCGTATTCTACATTTTTTGTAGGGCAAATTTTTGTCCTAGTCTTACGGTTTACCAAGTATGCAAAATTCCGTAAAATTAATCCAGAATAAAGTAGTTTTCAGAGGCTATTCCCAGAAAATTTAAGATATGCATTCTTTTATTGAGGTAAATTTATATAATACACGAAATTTAATCAAAATCGTTAGTCATTTTTGAGCAAATACAAATTTTCGAAAGGTTTTCCTTGTAAACGGTAGTTTGTGGTGGCGCGATTTTCTTGAAAATCTTCGCGTCGTATCCTTGGAAGGTACCAAACTTAAATACCAAGTTTGGTATTCAACTGTCTTTTCGCTTTTGAGCTATGCTGTCCACAGACAGATAGTCAGTCAGACAGACCGACAGACAGACACACACACCCACGGACCATTTCTGAAGATGCTTTGTTTTGGATTCAGGGAGACCCAAAACATGTATTTCTGGTGAAATAAAGCATTAACGAAAAAAGGTGTTACATTTACAAGACTTGCTGTACCTATTCTGTACATACTGTAATTACAAAAATTACTAACTTACATCATGCTATTCAAGTAAACAATACCAGCAATTGCCTAATTTTTTAGTTCCTTATAAGTGAAACCGAAAAAAGGGTATACGGTAGTCTAAAGCGATAATAAAACTAATTACAATGCGATTCAAATTCGGTTATCTTTACATGACTAGGAGTAAAAGAAAATAAATTCCGTTTGAGAAAAGTTTAAGTATCTGTTTTAAAACTGTAACCAAAAACAAGGAACATCACGGAAATGGTTAACTCGATCCAACTGATATATATATATATATATAAATCTGTTAACCAGATCTACATTTTTTGATTAATAAGACTTTGTGTAACTCTTAATAATGCAGAAGTAAATCCAAATGACGAGGACCTCAGAAGATATTCCCAGAAAGTTAAAGATATACCTACATTTTCTCATGTAAATAGCTAACCTAATATACCCGTCAATATCATTAGAGCCATTTAGCAAAAGTTTTCACTTTTTTTTCCATATAAGGGGTAGTTTTGGTTGCGATGTTCCTGAAAGTGTTATTGTCCCATGCTTGGAAAATAACAAACATTAATACTAAGCTTGATATTTATCCGTGTTTTCGTTTTTGAGTTATGTTGCCCACAGTCACACACTCATACACATATATAGACACACACTAGCTCTTTCTATTTTACATCCTTTTTTTATTCCGGGATCCTCAAAACATGTATTCTGGGGGTAATATTTGTATGGAATTTTTGGTGGAATACAGCACCTGGCTGCATTAAATTTCAGTCATTGTGACAGACAGAGCACGAGCAATGACCGGGAAGAATGCAGGACTGTTACATCAACATGAATAACATGTCCAAGAATCCAATGTCTCATCCACCAAGCATCGTTATGGGGAACATCTATGAATAAAACAAAACCTGCTTCAAACTTCTATCAAAATTATTAATATTTTAAGAGGTGAAATTCGCGCTACTTTTGCACTGACAACTAAAGTCAGTATTTGATGAAATTGTGACGAAGTAAGAAAAATTGTTTCTGTAGGTAAGGTGCTTTAGTTCCGCAGAGACCCTGTTTTATTTTCTCTGACATGTATCTACAGTGTACATAGTAGATAGAGAAGGTATTGTATTCCATCCGAAAATTCGATACCGAGATTTTACCGTAAATACTTGTATTGAGACCCCTGAATCCAAATAAACAGTTTTTAAAAACATGTCCTTGTGTGTGTGTGTGTGTGTATGTATGTGTGTGTGTGTGGTGTGTATCTATGGGCAATATGGCCCCAAAACGAAAGGGCCGTTAATACTAACATTGGTACTTAAGCAATGTATCTTCCAAAAATGCGACACGAAGGTTTTCAAGAACATTTTCTACCACCAACTAGTTTTTACATAGAACATCTTTAAAAAAAATTTGATTTTTTAAATATGGCTCTAAGAATTTTTATTAAAATGCCATATGTATAAGACTTATTTCTGACAAAGGAAATGTACCTATATCTGGGATGCGGTTGGAATAGCCTCTGATAATATATATTTTGTTTGTAGAATAAACTTTTTTCAGGATATTACGAGTTATTGGTTTTCCTTTTTAAGGTACATAAGCTTTTCTGAAACAGGAACATACCTTTCTTTTTGTCTCTCTTTTGTTTACTCCTAGCAAGCAAACAGAAGCGAATTTACGTTTTTCACTTTGAGACCGGCTTTTAAAATGCTGGCTAACGCTTTAGTACAGTGTAACCCTTCATTTCCCTTCCACTTGCAAAGCAGAAATGATAAGACCAATTCCGGTAATGCTTATCTTGATTAGCATGATAAAAGTAAAAGAATAAACGTTTGTAGGAAAGGTTTGCTTGCGGAACAGCTAGGTAACGTAATATAAATGGGACACATCAGTGTTTACTTTCCTTAGCCCTTATATACAACGTACATAGAAAATAGCTCAAGAATAAAACGTCCATTAAATGCCAAAGATGGTTCTTAAGTACAGTATATTCCAAGGATTTGACAATATGATTTTCAGGGAAATCCCCTGAGACTCAACTACCCTTTACTTGGGACATTTTGATAAAATTTATATTTTTTAAAAAATGACTCTAACGGGTTTTATTAAAATGCTATAGGTAGGTTAAGTTATGTTCATAGCAAACGAAATGTGTATCTTGAGTTCTTTTGCAAAAACCTCTGAAGACCTGTTCGTAATGAACAAGTATATAGTATAACTTTAGCATAACTGGTAAACCGCAAGAGACAGGCAAAGGCATAGTTCTCAGGAAATGTAATTCGCATTAAAATTCTCAAATATACCGTGTATATTTGGTTAACTCTGTACCGTTTTCGATATATTCCGAGTTATCTGTTTTCGTGTAATTAAGCTTTTCTGAAACAGGAAGACATCTTTCTTTTTGTCTCTCTTTTGTTTACTCCTAGCAGGGTTTAGAGAACCAATTATCAAGCTTTTCACTTACCGACCGGCTTTTAAAATGTTGACTAATGCTTTAGCCTAGTATAACTCTTATTTCCCTTCTACTCACAAAGAAGAAACAATAAGACAATTCTAGTAATGTGAATCTTGTCTAGCATGATGAAGATAAAAGAATAAACTCTTGTTTGTTTATGGAAATACTAGAGAAACTAACGTGAATGGAACACTTAATACTTTTACTTTCTCTAGCGCATATGTACAACATACATAGTGGATGGAAGAGATATATTCCACCCAATAATTCGATAGTGGGATTTCACCAGAAATATAATTTAAGACGCTATGTATTCAAAATAGCTTCTTTAGGAAAAGGTCAATGTGTGTGTGTGTGTGTGTGTGTGTGTGTGTGTCTCTGTTTCTGTGGACAGTATAATTCAATAACAAAAAGTCCGTTAAATACCAACCTTTCTATTTAACTTCCGCATTATCCAAGAATGCTACACGAAGATTTTCAAGAAAATCTTGGCAACCTTAATTACCCTTTTCATGGAACATTTTCGATACTTTTTATTTTTACAAAATTAGCTCTGATTGTGATTAAAATGCTGAGTATTAAGGATGCTTACATTGTAAATAAGATTTATATCTTGTATTTTCTGTGTAGTCCTATTCTCTAAAGTCCTATTCATTCTGTGTTTATTTTCCATAACTGTTAAAACGTAACAGATAGACAAAAACTTTTTTCACAAAAAATGTACATCTCGTCAAAGCACACAATTTACCCATGTCTTACTTTTGGATGTGCAGGTAACAATTTGCGACATATTTCTTGATATTTTCTTCGATTTTAAAATACTTATAGGTTTCTGAGGCAGGAAGTCGCCCGATTTCTCTTGTTTTACTTTCAGAAACCAAAGAAGAATGACAACTGTGTAGCGACAGCTTTAAAAATTTGACTATCCCTTTAGCGGAGTGCATTCATTTAGTTTCCTTTTAGTAAAGGAACTAAGCAATAAGAAGATTCCTCTAATGCTTATCTGGATTAGAATGGTGTAGAAAGAATAATGACATTTTGCAAGCAGATTGAGGAACACCTTCTATTCGCTAGTAAATCCCAGAATTGCGTAATAACGTCGTCTCATATGACATCATGAAACTAGAAAAAGCGATTCAAAGATTAGACTTTTCTAAAGCTGCTTGCGTTCCTAAAAGTCAAGGTATTTAAATCAGCCTGACGCTTTATAATTGAATTTTCAACGAAGAAAACTGTTGGTGTCTGGTATAGTGGATTTAGTAACAAGCTAAATATTTTCAAATGTTCTGTAGAAAACAATAAATGGGCTTATTTCGCTTGATGTTTACAATTATTAGCTGCGGAAAAATAAACACAAATAGCTGCATAGCTTTTACTTTCTCTAGCACGTATATACAATATAGAAAGCAGATAGAGAAATATTGCATTTCACCCAAAAAGACAATACCGCGATTTCACCGGGAACTTATAAACTTATAAAAAAAAGGAAATCATTTTACGAAAATGTCCACGTGCGTGTTCGTATGTGTGTGCGTGTGTGACTGGATCAGCGTAGCTATCTCAAAAACGAAAATTCCTTTTAATACCTAACTTGGTTCAGTGTCTTCCAAGGATGCGACAAGAAGATGTTCAAGGAAATACCTCCAAGTTCAACTACCCTTTACATGGAGCATTTTTCGAAAATTTCGATTTTTTCAAAAATGGCTATAGCGGTTTTATTACAATACCATGCGTTTAAGATATTTTCTTGCCCAACAAAATGCATATCTTGATTTATTGGGAGTAGCCTCTGAAGACCTCTACATTTTTGAAGACTACTGTGTAACTGGTAAACCTTAACAAATAGACTAAACCTTACTGCACAAAAAATATAGATCTCGCTGAATCACACCTTGTGTCATACAAATTTTTTTCGTAGAGTTAACCGTTTCAAAAGTATTCCTTGTTATTTGTTACAATTTTAAACTACCTAGTTTTTTTCAAGTGGAAGTCAGCTTTCGGTTTATTTTTTTTTTTTTTTTTTTTTACTATCGGAAAGCAAAGATAACCGGATTTTAATTGTTTCACACAGCCATGAGATTTTAAAGGATTTGATCGTGGCTTTAGCCTACCGTATTCCTTTATTTACCTTCTGCTTACAGGGAAGCAATTAATAAGGCCAATGCTGCAGATGTTTATCTCGATTAGCATGATTTAAATTAAAGAATAGTATTGTATGAGGAAAGATTATTTGTGGAACATCTAGAGAAAATCATATAATCAGATTTTTACCTTTTCTGGTGAATATGTACAATGTACATAGTGGACAGAGAAGTAGTTGTATTTCACCGAAAAATTCCACACCAAAATTTCGCCGGAAATACATGCTATGGGGCCGCCTGAATAAAACCAAAATAATTTTTAAAAAAGTTCTACATGTGTCTGTTGACATCATAATCATAAACAAAAATGCCGTTAAATAACCGAACCCCAAACTAACTTTTACGTAGAAAAAAATTCGAAAATGGTTAATATCTCAAAAGTGATTGTCGCGATTTTGTTTAAAATTCTGTATACTGAAGTCATTTACATGAAAAACAAAATGCACATCTTGAATTTAGAGCCTCTGAAGACTTTTTCATTCAGGATAAATTTTCCATAATTGGCAAACAGAGATAGACCCAAACTTACTACGCAAAAATCTAGATCTCATTAATAGACACTCTTATGTGATACACATTTTTTCGTGGAATTGACCATTTTCCAGACATTCCTTGTAATTGTAATTCGTAGTTTCAGTTTTAAAATACTTACTGGTTTCAGTTATCAGATTATCTTTCGAATACTTGAACCTAACAACTCCTGGGCATACAAAGAAGCAGATTTCAGTCACATTGTAACCAGCTTTTAAAAGACTTAAGTCTCAGTTTAGCCTAGTGTACTCTCATTTTCCTTCTGCTTACGTGAAAGTATGTAATAAGCCCAATTTCTGCTAACCTTTATCTCGATCGGCAGAAAGTGGATATAAGAATAACCAAGCTGTTTAACAATACTTTGTTACAGAGAAGTAGTGAAAATCATGTGAATGTAATACATATGATTATCTTTTTTCATGGTTTGTTTTGTTGGACATAAAATCAGATATCACGTAACGAAATTTCTGTGGAATACAATACTTGCTCCAATTAAGCAGTGAAAATAAAAGACTGAGGTTATGCTGTCAACGAAAATATGTCTATAATAAGTAAATTTGTCACTCGAATACAATTGCATAATAAAAGTAAGGTAGTTCCCTAGAAGTCAGGTATAAGGACCAAAAGAGAAGTCATGGTCGCTACACAGGTTAGTGCCACCTTATACCGTGGCCCGGTACTATTATCTATATGGATGCTTAGGGTTTCGTATTCTACGAATCACGATACAGGCGCAAACGCGCCTCAGTTTTTACCTAGTAGCTTCGGAACTCCCCACTATTCCTTTCTTTTTTTTTTTTCTTCTTCTTTTTTCTTGTTGTGTGTGTCGGGGTCTCCCATGTGTGCATACCGCTAAAAAAAACCCTCCACCGGTATTAGAAGGAAGTACCGCATGATTGCACCCGCGGATTCAAGGTGATAATTTAACTGACTGCAGGGTGCAGTCAGAGGGGTGAAATGAGGACCGGGAGACAGACTTGACCGAGGCCCAGACTGTCACCGCGGAATATTCAGGGAGAGGAGTAGAGGAATTAAAGGTTGAGTTGGAGTTAGTGTTGGTTCTTCTCCAGTCGTAACTGCCGTGAACGAAGAATCCAAGACTCAGGTCCGGGTCAGCCCCTGGAGTTGGGCCGTCCGGCGGAGTGCAGCTGCTGCGGCTGGAGGTCCTGCTGGACAGCTCAGCGGTGGTGGACTGTAGCGTGGCGATGGCGGCGGTGGTGGTACTTTGAAGGTCCTGTACCTTTTCATTGATGACACTGCACAGCTCTTCAAGGGCAGCTAAACGGGCGCCGACGTTCAAGATCTTCGCGTGGAGATCCTGAATGGCGTCCCGTGTCGCTGGCTCTATCGAGGACGCTGGTGTTGTGGTGTCGATAATGGTCGGCGGTGGTGTAGTCCGGGCGGGTGGTGGTAGTGGTGTGCTCCTGGGGTAGAGAGGGCACTGGGCTTGCCCGGTGAAGTGTCCTGTGCCACGACAGGTGGCACAGAACCGGCGGCGACGGCGGAGATCGTGCCCAGTGCACTCGGCGGTGTAGTGGCATCTCGGTGGCGAAGAGCAGACTTCAGCTGTGTGTCTGATGGCGTTCCTGTCGGCTAGCCTCGACGGCCAGAAGTCGCCCTAATAAGGGCAACCCTGACGCCAAGGCAGCTTCCAGGTCAGCCTGGTCCTGAAACTCCAGACGAACGAGCGGCGTTGGCCCCCGGTTGGCCCCCGGTCGCAAACAAGAAGGCCACCGCGACTGCACGGCGGTGAGCAGATGCCGGGTGGAAAGGTCCCTAGGGACCCCCCGTACCACAGCACTGAACCGGGGTGGCGGCGTCATAGAGCTGGGTGGATACGTCGGTGACAGATGTGAGGGCGGCAACTGCGGCAGCAGTTGCGGCGAGTCTGTGGTGGCGGTCGGCGATGCTGCTTTAGTTTCCTCTTTGCCATGTGTACAGCTCGAAGTTCAAGCTTCGAATCCCACTATTACTCGCTGCCAGCCGTTCTTATATAGCACATGAGCTGCCACAGTTGTATCCGTGAGAATTTTACCTGTTCAGTTATTGTAAAATTCTGGCTCATTTTCTCCATGTGTAATTAACATTTTTGGGAAATATAAATTTGGGATACAAAATTAAGTTGAGGATTCAGAAAAACAAATACGTTTCTTACATTAACGGTATTTCTCAGCCCATTTTTATTTTCGCTACTACATATGTACAATGCACAAAATAAATGCACTATTGTATTCCAACCAAAGTGTTATGTGACTATAGTTACCCCAAAATATCAAAGAATAACGAAGTACCGACTAAAAAATTGCAAAATAGGCATTTATTAGATAAACAGGAGGAACATTGTAACTTACAACCCTTAAGTTGTAATCGAGGGACACACTTACTTACTACAGACATTTCATTCGTTGGTAATACGGCGCCATCCATTTACATTATTTACAATAGATAGAGTAATGTATCCCACTGTCGTTATTGAAATCTCCGAAGAGAAACATATTTTTAAGTCCCATTTTAGAAAAAAATCTGATGTGTTACACTCACGTGACTTTCTCTAGCTGCTCTACAACGAAACTTCTTACAAAAGATTATTTTTCTTTCTACATAATGCTAATCGAGATATACATTAGCAGAATGTTCTTAGTACTTAGTTCCTTATAAGTAGAAGGCAACTTAAAGGAATTCGCTTTATTAAGTAGTAGTCAAATGTTTTAAATGGTGTCGTTATGCGCTTGTCGTTGCACATCGAGTCTTTGCTTGGCAAGGAGTAGAAAACAAAGAAAAACGGACACTTTGAGTCTGAGAAAAGCATAAGTGCTTTCCAACTGAAATTAATAACAAGCAATATGTCGAAAACGGTAAACTTCATGAAAAAATGTATATGACATAAATTGTGTATTTTAACGACGTCTATTTTTTATATAATAAGTTTTTGCCTATCTCTTACAGTTTACTACTTATGCAAAATGTAGCTAAATTTATCCAGAATAAATTGACATTCAGAAGCTATTCCCAGAAAATTCAAGATATACATTTTATTTGCAATAGAAATGGCTTCAATATGTGGTATTATAATCAAAATCGTTAGAGCCATTTTTAAGAAAAACAACATTTTCAAAAAATTTTCCTTGTAAACATTAATTATGGGTGGGCGGATTTTCTTGAAAATCTTCGTGTCGCATCCTTGGAAGATACCAAACTTAAATATCAATTTTTCGTTTTTGAGTTATGCTGTCCACAGGCGCGCGCGCACACACATACACACACACACACATACCCTCACACGAACCTTTTTGTGAAAACCCGTTTTTTGGAATCAGGGGGTCTGAAACATGTATTTCCGGTGAAATTTCCGTGGAATACAGTACCTTCTCTATCCACTAAGTTTATTGTACTTACGCGGCTAAAGAAAGTAAAAAACTTTGTCATATTTACATAATCATCAATGACATAAAAAGGATTTAAAACTAACCAATTATAGAGCCTTTCTTTTACTTTCTCTAGCCCGCATGTACAATGTATATAGTGGATAGAGAAGCTATCTATTGTATTCTACACAAAAACTTGATGTCGAGATTACATCGGAAATATTTGTTTTGGGATCCCCTGAGTCCAAATAGAAACTATTTTTGTTGTGCGTACGCGCACGTTTATGTCTATGAACAACATAAAGAAAACGAAAAGACGTTAAATACCAAACTTGATATTAGAGTTTTAGTATCTTCCAAGGAATCGACACAAAGATTTTCAAGAAAAACCCCCACCACAAACTAGAGTTTACACGGCAAATTTTTCGAATATTTTTATTTTCTCAAAAATGGATGTAACCATTTTGATTAAAATATTGTATGTTAAAGATATATACATCCCAAATAAAATGTATATCTTGAATTTTCTGGGACCTCTATATTCTGAATGAATTTTTCTGGATTTTGCATAAATAGTAAACCGTAAGAGACAGACAATAACTTACTACACAACAAATTTAAATCGCGTCAAAACACACAATTTGTGTCCTTTAATTTTTGTAAAATTTTTAAAATGTTTTAAAATTAAAGCATCTGTTATGTGATTATGGTTACCCCAAAATATCAAAGAATAGCGAAGTACTGACTGAAAAATGCAATATAGGTACTTCTTAGATACACAGGAGAAACATTGTAACTTACAACACTTACATTGTAATCGAGGGACACATTTGCTCATTATAGACATTGATAACACAGCGGAATATCTTTACTTTATCTAAAGTAAATACATTAAGTATTGTATCCCATTGTCGTTATTGAATTGTCAGAAGATATACGTGTTCTTAATTCCGCCGGATAAAACCGCAGCATTTTAGAGAAAAATCGGATGTGTTACACGCACATAATTTTCAATAGCTGCCCTTCAAACAAACATCTTACAAATGATTATTCTTCTTTCCACACAATGCTAATCGAGATAAACATTAGCAGTGTGTTCTTGTAACTTAGTTCCTTATAAGTAAACGGGAATTAAAAGAATTAGCTATGCTTGAGTAATTGTCAAATGGCTTAAAAGCTATAGTTATGCCATTGTCCTTGAAATTGGCTTCTTTGTTTTGCCAGAAGTAGAACAAAAAACAAACGGACACTTCATGTTTGAGAAAAGTGCAAGTATTGAAACCAATAACAAGGAATATCTTGAAAACGGCTAACAAATTGTGTGTTATAACGAGGTCTACATTTCTTGTGTAGTATGTTTTTGTTTATCTATTACGGTTTAGTAGTTAAGCAAAATTCGGCAAACTTTATCCAGAATAAAGTGCTCTTCAGAGGCTATTCCCAAAAAATTCAAGATATACATTTTAATTACGATATAAATATATTTAATAAAGGGGACTTTAATCAAAATTGTTTGAGCCATTTTTGGGAAAATCAATACTTTCGAAAAATGCTCCATGTAATGGGTTGTTTGTGGTGGAGATATTTTGTTGAAAATCTTCCTGTCGTATCCTTAAAAGATACGAAACCTAAATACCAAGTTTGGTACTTAATGATCATTCGCCTTAGAGCTATGCTGTCTACAGACACACGCATGGACACTCACACACACTTACGGACCTTTTTCTAAAAAAATTCCGGACTCAGGGGACCTCAAAGCATATATTTCTGGTGTACTCTCAATATTGAATTTTTGGGTGGAATACGATACCTTCTTTACCCCTATGTATATTATATATACGGGGCTGGAGAGATTAAAAATCTGATGTGTTCCGCTCACATGGCATTCTCTACTTCTCTATAACAAATTATTGGTAGAAACAGTATTGTTCTATCTACTTCGGGCTAGTCAAGATAAATATTAGCAGAAATAGGTCTTCTTCCTTGCTTTCCTTTAAGTAGAAGAAACATAAAGGACTAAAACGATAGTTAAATCTTTTAAAAAGCTGTTCCTATCTGAATGAAATTCGTTTCTTTGCATAAACAGTAGTTGTCAAGTTAACGTATGAGAAAAATGATTTTAAAACTGAAACCAATAACAAGGAATATCTTGGAAATTGCCAACTTTACAAAAAACAAAAAAAAAAAACATAAATTTTAACATTTTAACGGGATCTGCATTTTTGTACAGTAAGTATTTGTCCATCTCTTACGATTTACAGTCATTGCAAAAGACATCCAGAGACAACAGATTTTCAAAGGCCAAGGAAAGTGAAAATATACATTTTATTTTTCATATAAATATATTTAATATAGGTTATTTTAATCAAAATCGTTAGAGCCATCTTTGAGAAAATCAAAACTTTCGAAACCTTTTGCATGCAAAGGAGGGTCTGGGACCACCAGATAAAGGAGTTACCTCAAAATATTTATATAGCATTCCTGGAAAACATTAAACTTAATTACCAAATTTGGAATTTGCGTTTTTGAGTTATCATATTCACGGACACACGGAACTTTTTATAAAAATGCTTCTTTGGATACGAGTATTTCCGGCGGTATCTAGGTAATGAATTTTTGGGAGGAATACAATTCCTTCTCTATTTGTGTATTATGTTATAATTACAGAAAGTGAAACGAAAAGCGCATGTACTCGTATATTAGTATACGAAAACCATAATTCGAAAGTGTTTCTAGAAAGTAGTTTATATATGAGTGTGTAAGTGTGTGAGCTTTGTGTGTGTGTGTGTGAGAGAGTGTGTGAGTGTGTGTGTGTGAGTTTGTGTGTGAGTATGTGTGTGTGTGTGTGTGTGTGTGCGCGCGCGCGTCCGTGTATTGTTTTTTGAACAGCATAACCCAAAAACGAAAATTTGGTGAATTACCAAACTTGATATTGAAGTTCACCATATTCTGAATGCGACACCAAGATTTTCATTAGCAAAAATACTACGAGTGTTTTCATCTTGTTGATACTTCCTGACAAGAGTGAAGTGACGGGAGTGAATTGTCATAAGAGATGAAAACACGAGTTGTATTTGATAAGATAATTCAGCGAAATAGACCATTAATATTTTATAAGAAATGCAAATAATGATTATTTTCACTCATTTTTTGAACTAAAGACATTATGAACGAGATAAAGCTTTAAATAAACATTGTAACTGAATTAATTGAAAGTACAATTGTGGAACTGACAGTTATTAAAAGTGAAGTTTGGCTGACTGCATTGTCACCTTGTTGCTAATAACCAAGACAGGGGATTAAATAAACGAACCTCAGGTGCGACAAGATTTCAAAGAAATGAGCATCGGCTACAATAACAATTTTCTACAATATCGCTCCAGTCACATGACCGCTATTGGTTGAAAGGCCCTTTAATAGTTGAGTTAAATTTTTAAGAACATGGTCCTTCCCCAAACTACGCTTTACGGGGAAAATTGTGATTCTCTCAACATTGGGTCTGAAGATTTTGATTAAAATAGCATATTTAAGACATTCTATGACAAGTATAGTGTGAAACTTGAATTTTCTGAAGTTAACCTCGTTCTGGATAATTCTTGTAAAGCTTGTAAACTTATAACACGAAAAATGTAGGTCTCGTGAAAGCACACAGTTTATGTCAGATATGTTTTTTGTGGTGAGGAGTTAACCATTTGGAAATTTCCTTATTATTGGTTTAAATTTTCCACTAGCTATTTATATGTACTAAAACTGAATATATTAATTCAGTTTTCTGGCTCCTATCAGCCAAAGGGAAGGGAATTTCAGTTCCATTACTTATCGACCAGCAATGAATTATAGAATTTGACTATCCCTAAAGTAGTTAGAATACACTTTTTAAAGGATAGTTTGTCCAAGAAGGGTAGAGAAAATCATGTGACTGAACACATCGGGGTTCTTATTTTTTCTATTTTGTACATAGCAGATATGTAGCGGAGATACTGAATTTCACTCAAAAAATTAGCCGCGCTATAGCCGAGTGGTTAGACCACTGGCTTTTCACTTATGCGGCACGAGTTTGATCCCAAGCGACCGCATGTGGGATTTGTGGTGGACAAAGCGGAGCAAGGGCGGGTTTTCCGGTGTCTCCCGCCATCACACTCCACCGTTGTCGTATCTTCATTTCGTGTATCATCAGTGTAGTGCCATAGTAGTAAAAGCGGACGTTATACTCTATAAAATAATCGATACCTATGTTTCACCGGAAGTACAGGTTTCAGGGTCACCTGTTAAAAAATCTTAAGTGTTCCATTCACATGACTATCTTTAGGTTTTTCACAACCAACTTTTATTACAAAAGATTAATTTGTTATGTAGGCTATGCTAAGCAAGAAAAAAACTCGTCTTATTATTCGCTTCTTTGTAACTGTAAGGGAACTATAGAATACATCAGGCTAAAACGATCGCCAGATCTTCTAAAAGACGGTCGCTTTGTGAAACAAATGAAACTCGGGTCTCTTTGCTTGCTAGGAGTAAACAAAAAGTCGGATGTGTTCCTTTCACGAGACTTGCTCTGCATCTCGTAACAAAGTACTGTTAAAAACCTTGTTTCCATTACTTCATGCCATTCGAGACAAAATTAGCAGAAATGGTCTTATTACTACCTTCATTGAAAGCGGAAGGGAAATAAGGGAGTACCATAGGCTAAAGCGGTAGTCAAACCTTTCAAAATCTGGAGGCTATATGATTGTAGTTCGTTTGTTTCTATGGCTTTGAGTTGACAAGTTCCCGTATGAGAAAAGTATAATTATATTAACGCTGAAACCAATAACAAGGAATATCTAAAAAAAAGGCCAACTTCACCAAAAAACTGTATATAACATAAATCGTATGTTTTAACGAGCTGTACATTTTTTTTTTTTTTTTTGTTAGCTAGGTTTTCGTCTATTTCTTACGGTTTACCTGCTTAGCAAAATCCCGCAAAATCCATCCAGAATAAAGGTGTCTTCAGAGGTTATTCCCAGAAAGTTCAATATTTACATTTTTTCACATGTAAATATCTTTAATATACGATAATTTAATTAAAATCGTCAGTCGTTTTTGAGAAAATCAAAATTTTCCAAAATTTGTCCAGGTAAAATGTAGTTAGAGGTGAGTGGAAGTTCTTGAAAATCTTCGTGTCGCATCCTTGGAAGGTATTCAAATTAAAAACCAATTTTGGCATTTTACGGACTTTGCTTTTGAGTTATGCTGCCCACACACATACATACTGACAGACTAACACACGGACGTTTTTCTAAAAATGCTATTTCTGTATTATAGGGATCTCAGAATATATATTCCCGGTGAAATTCCGGTATCTAAATTTTAGGTTGCAATGCAATAAATTCTCTATACACTATGTATATAGTACGCGTAGAGAAAGTAAAAATGATGCTGTCATGTACCAAAGATTATATTTAATGAATAAGAACAGCTGGGTGTCTCAAGAATACCCGGCTTTAGTTATCCAAACACTACATGAACATGAGCTACAACATACATTTTAATAATAATGCAATTATTCCTCATGAATTAACATGTTCAAGTTGTGGCGTTTCATAGCTTTGCCACCAAAGGCTATCTCCACTGCTTTGATAATTCCAAAGGAAACAAAACGGTAGATAAATTATTAAAAAATATCACTATATGCTGCAGTAAAGTGCACGTGTATTAACTGCTATACTTTCGAAGATACTATCATTATAAAACCTATTAGAGACGCGGAACTATCTTTTCATTTTGGAGATTGTTTTGTTCTTTTTACCTTCTGTAGCTCGTAAGTACAATGTACATAGTGGATAGAGAAGGTATTGTATTCCACCCAAAAATTCGATGTTGAGATTTCAGCGGAAATATGTGTTTAAGACTCCCTGAATCCGAAATAAAACTCGGGTGTGGACAGCATATAACAAAATCGAAAATACCGTTAAAATTCAAACTTGGTATTCACGTTAGATCTTCCAAGGATGTGACAACAACATTTTCAAGAAAAATTTCCACCATAACCTACCCTTTACATGGAAAAACATTTAAAAAATTTATTTTCTCAAAAATGGCTCTAAAGTTTTGATTCAAATACTGTATTTTAAATATATTTACATCACAAATAAATGTATGTTTTGAATGTTATGAAAATAGCCTATGCAGACCTTTTTAGTAAGAATGAGATTTGCAGAATATTCCATAACGGTTAAACCGTAAGAGATACACCACAAATATTACACAAAAAATATAGATCTCATTAAAGCGCATAATTTATATTATAAAGTTTTTTTTTTTTATGTAGAACTGGCCGTTTCTGAGATATTCCTTATTATGGGTTTCCGTTTTAAAGTTGTTAAATTTGTCTCAAACGGGAAGTGACGTTTCGTTTCATCTCTCGTTTTACTGCAGGTCATGCAAATCAAACCGACCTTCAGTTGTTTCTCATAGGACCAGTTTTAAAAGATATAACTGTTTATATAACCTAGTGTATTCCCTCATGCCCCTTCTACTTACAAGGAAGCAAGTAATAAGACAATGTCTGCTAATGTTTACCCTGATTAGCATGTCGTGGATAGAAGAATAATATTTTGCAAGGGAAGATGTTTGTGTCACATCTAGAGAAAGTCATGTGAATGGAACACATCAGGTTTTATTACTTTGTTGTTATACAGCTGATAAAATCATCAGTACATTCTTTGGAATGAGTGTTCTGCAGTGATATAACAAAATATGTAATTGAATTCGTGTTTCTCGATGTAAAACTAGCTGACGCTATACAAGTGGGACACCTTACAGTGTTGTCATATTCAAAATATGTTTTACAATATACCTATAAATGTAAAATAGAATAAAGGTAGTATGAGGCAGTTATCTAATCTGTAATAATATTCTGAATTTAAGTATATGGATGTAGACGTTGGTGTCTATTCTAGTTCTGGTGTTTTTCAGTTTTGTCTCTAATGGGTATGTATTGGCTACATTTTGAAATTGTTTTAATAGACTTTTACTTTCTTTACCGCCGTTTGAACAATATATATAGTGGATACAGAAGGTATTGTATTCCACTCAAAAATTTGATGTCGATATTACAAAGGAAATATATGTTTTGTGGTCTTCTGAGTTCGAAAAAGCATTTATATTTTCTGTACACATACTGTGTACATAGTGTATAGAGAAAGTATTGCACTGCGCCCAAGCATTCAATACCGAGATTTCAACGGAAATACATGTTTTGGAGCTCCTTGAATAAAATAATAATAATAATAATAATAATAATAATAATAATAATAATAATAATAATAATAATAATAATAATAATAATAATAATAATAATAATAATAAAAAACGTCCTATTGAGTGTCTGTGGATAGCATAGCTCAAAAACGAAAAGACCGTGGAGAAGAATATTTTAAAAAATATCCCCTAAGAGTCAATATAAAAACATCATAAGGAAAAATTTCCAAAAATGGCAGCGCCTGGAACGATGAAGTTTCACCTGCTTCCGTGTTTGCATTTTTTTCGTTCTGACGCTTTAGTGTTTTAATTTACTTTGGTAGTGTAAAATGATGATGATGATAATAATAATAGTAATAATAATAATAATAATAATAATAACAATAACGATAACGCTGACGCTAACATTACCACTACCACTAATAATAATATGAATAATATGAATAATAATAATAATAATAACAATAATAATAATTATGATAATGAACATAAACAATTTAATGATGATGATGATGATGATAATAATAATAATAATAATATTAATAATAATAATAATAATAATAATAATAATATGATTATAATCGTTATAATAATACCAACAACAATAACAACGATAAGGATAACAATAACAATAACCACAATAATAATTAATAATAGTACTAGTATTAATAATGATAATAAATACCAACTAGGAGGAAGGCAGCGGTTTCCGCGTTTCTACTATCGTTTAATTTCACTATAATATTCTCCTGTAACATTTGTAATAACTAGTCACTAATTCTGCTAAACAGAGATTCTGTAAATCGTTGTGACATTGACAGTATTTCTTTTCGCATCTTGAATATAAACGTCTGCTGAATCTGCCGCAGTTTTTCTAACGTTCCCGTTTTCAGCAGCACTACCCGTGCTTGTGATGGACTGGAATTATGAAAGATAAAATTCCTGCTGCACTTTGGCATATGCTGCGAAAGTCGAGACTTATCTGCTCTCTGAGCTATAAAACAGTAATAATCTATATAGCACTTCATTCATCAGTTCCGCATTGTCATCATAAGTTGCCCTTAAACTGATTTTAATAATACTTAGTATATTTGTTTGAGCAAACATACAATTTTTAAATGTAACAATGCCTATTTACATAAAAAATATAAACGTAGAGTAAATCAGAAACCTCGGTATCGAAGTTTTGGTTGGAATACAATACCTACTCTACCTAATATGTCCTATGTACATACTATCAGAGGAAGTAAAAGTCTAATGTGATACCTTCTCTGCATTTTCTGCCACATGTAATCCTTACAAAAGCTTATTTTTGATCCACTCCATTCCTTTGATATAAATGTGAACAGGAATGGTCTTATTACTTAGTTTGTTGTACGTGCAGAGGAAATACGCGACAGTAGGCTAAAGTGACAGTTGAACTCTTTAAAAGCTGGTAACTATGATACTTTACATGACTAGAAATAAGAGAGAATAAAACGAATAATGATTGACAACTACTTCCCAACTGATAAAAAAATTGAAAAAATTTAAGGCCAAAACAAGGAGTATCTCGGAAATGGTTTATACCGCAAAAGGTGTGTTGGACACAGACTGTATTTTAACGAGATCTACATTTTTTATGTAGTAGTAGGATTTTGTTTACCCCTTACGATTTGCTCATTATACAAAACTTATCAGTAATGATTATTTTTTTATTTGTTTAAACATCTATTATTTTTTTTAATCAAAGATAATCAAATCATGTATTTCCAGCTGAAATCTTGGTATTAAAACTTTGATGGTATACAATAGTTTTACTAACTTCTATTAAAATAATACGTGGTAGAGAAAGTAAAAATAAATGAAAAGGGAAGTTATGGTCGCTCCGTGAAGACTACCCAGCGTACACTGGGTTTCCGACAGTCCACTGCTCCGACCTGTATATACGTATATGTATCAAGGAACATACTAGCGTACGTACCGAGTCAACTGTAGTAATTCTTCTGCAGCAAATTTTTGTTTGATTATATGTCTTTGAAATTAATGTATTTTGTTTGACTATAATATTTTACACGTGCTGACTTGCGTTTCAAATGAGCTTATATCAGTTGCGAAAAAACGCCGATACATAGTGGTCCACGTGTAGAATTAAACGGAGAAGTATTTGGGAAGTTAAATTGATTAATCTACATCTTTTTTTTTTTTTCATAACCAACCCTTTGAGAGTTTTAATTCAACCAGATCTCGTTAATACTCGCTACATGATCTGAGGCGGTGTTATAAGTCTTAATGTTCCAAATTTACAAGAATGTATGGTGCAGTATCCAAATGCATCCAGCTCTATTATATATAAGTGTAAGTAACACATAGTTAAGTAGTCGCTAGGTATATTTGGATTTTTTTTTAAATTTCCTCTATGGATCGTTACCATGTGTTCAGTACCGGCTTTTAATGTTAATTCATGAGACAATCCATTAGCTTCCGTTAGTTTTCTACCTTTCACAATACTCAAAATATCATTTTCTAAGCTCAAATATTTTTTTAAAATGAAGTCTCTTGCTACTGATATGAACCCGTCTGCATTATAACCTGCGAAACTATTTTCTTTCTATTCCTCCATATCTAGGTTTCTTGTAAATAATCCTATTAATATTGTAATCTTTCGCTGGTGCTTCGTTTGTTTCCACAACTCCAGAATTTATTAAAGCAGTATCGAGTGTACTTTTTCCTAATAATTTCTCAAATTCTAGTTCATCTCTTTGCTTCGTTATTTACGTTACTTCATACAATTCAAACTCATCCCACTACGATTTTGTGTTTATTAACGAAGCGAATTAACTTGCATCGCATTCACAAATCTCAGTTGGCAGATGCTGACGGTCACCGACATTTATCACCGAAACTTCTTCAGAAGAAAGGTCAGTTCCCATTATCTCTCGCAGCCTGCTATCGAATCATAAGCATTCCACATCGAGCCATCGATATCTCAATGATCAGCTGTTTCAAATTAGATAATTAGATAATCTCTCTCTAATTTTATTGTTAAAGTAACTGGATACGTCCGAAAGTGTCACAGGTTAGCCGTTAAGAGTATTATTTTTAAACCAAAATAGTTGAAACATTCAATGTTTCCTTTATTGCAAGTATAAACCCTTTATAACGTTTGTAAGACGTACACTTGATTTTTTTGGGTGAAAATCGATGTTCGGCAACCATTTCAACAAGCATTGCATAACTTATTTTCATTAATTATTATTTTGTTCTGAGAGGAAACAATCTCATTTCTGTGCCACTATAATTCAGATCATCCCTCTTCACACTAGGACTGGTTATAATACTATCTGGGGACTTGAGGAATAATACTGGAAACAATTCAAAATAAATACTAAAATATCTCAGTTCAAAGCAAAGTAAAATGTTTCAATTAGGTAATGTTTTCTTTATTTTCCTTTCATTTTCATGCTTTATATTATGGGACTTCATAAATAATTAGTTGCTTTGTTTACTTCAAACTTTAGTTTACATCAAGATTTATACTTAGCGGTTACGGTCAGTAGCGTTGGTGTACTTTCAGCAAAATGCGCAATTCATCACAGAATGGAATGGTTAAAATTAAATTGAAGGCTTTAAAACTAAATGAGAAAAGGCATAAGTATACAATAACTAGTATCAGAACTCTAGCTTGATTCTTCAATTCAATCATAATTAAAGTTTGTATTCGCCCATTTAGCGCCAGTGTTCTATAAACTGTTTCTAATAAAAGACTGCTATATTTCTGGCGATTTTTGATTATTCATATCTACTAAAGTTTAAGTTATGCACGTTTCTTTATTAAAATATAAGTTTTTATCAACACTAGATTTTTGTTAAATACCTCATTTTGTTGCTTTTCCTCTAACCTACAAGAAAATTTGCAAAAATATTCCAAATCATTATAAAGATCCTGTTTTTCTTTTTTTTTTTTTTTTTTTTTTAGTTTACTATAGAGTGAATTTAGTAACATTAAATTTCATACAAATGTAGTGTTAAGGTATGGAATATAGGTTAACTATTTTAAAAAGAATTTTTAAATAATTTCTAAACATATCACATAATCATGTGCAGAAGTAAGACACGTGAAAACAATTTAGGCATAACGAAATATTTTAACATTGCGATTCATGCAAAAATATACGTTCAACTATTATTCATACAATTTTGATGCACTTCGCATGAGAATTATTAGGAATATTATTAGCTTAAGTATACAATTTGAAGACCGTAGCTTGAGATTTGTGGAAAATCCTCTCTGCTAAACTTAGCAGAGCTACCTTACTTGGTGGGGCTTTCCACTTGAAACAACTCGTTGTCTGCAGGTACTTTTACGTTGGTTTTAAATAATTTTGTTTTACTCAAATACGCATACATTCACACTCACATACAAGCTTCCAGACTCTGTGGGTGATAGGGAATAATTCTGGCTAGAAACAAATTCCCCGTCCCAGCCGGGAATCAAACCCGGGACCCCCGAGTGTAATGTCAGCTCGCTGACCACGGAGGCAGTCACTAACGCCAATCTGTCTTCGTCGTCTCTCGATAAGCTATCAAGGTCGTGTGATATCACCTTATACATTGCAGTTATCTTAGTGATTTTTCCCACAACGCTGGGCGGAGCTGCTTATAAGTACCCTCATTGGCAATGTACTATTTAATACATGCATGATGAATTCTCTCTGTTTCCATTTGTTCAATAATTGAAACATTTGTTCTCTAACTACTCTGCTAAGAAATATGAAGCCATTTATGTTTCGTTTATCAGGTTTTCTAAACCTCCTTTTTCCTAAAAGTCCACTTTATCTATTTCTTTGATTGTAAATTATGCTTCGCAAGAGATATCAACAATTTCAAGAACCCGAGTGGTTATTCTGAAGCTCTTTTTAGAATTCCTTCAATTCTTTGGACCAGAAACATTGTTTCAATTTTTTCGATTTCTTCCAGATTAGCGCTATACAATTCGCGGCCATTTACGATTTATACGTCATGAATCTCAACTCTAAATGACATCAATAACAACAGCATTTGCTCTTGGTAATATTTGTTCGGATTTTACGCAAGCTTGTATCTCATATCTGATCGTGTTTGTCTGCTGTTCGAAAGGATGTTTTCACGTTTGATTCATTCTGCTAACCATATACTGTTAATAACATTAATAAGAATGGTAATAATAACACTAATAACAACAACAATAATAATAGCGCAAACTGTGTACCCTCATGCATGGTTTTTGTTACGGTGCTTAATGTTTTTGTTTATCCTACAATGGATCTAGTCTCCACTGTTGAATAAAAACGGGGTATACACAATTACAAGACCAGCTATTGATGGATACTGGTAGGAGAATTCATTCACTAAAAGAAAACAGGATCGGCTCGAGCTCTGCAACGAATGTATAAGATAACCATACAACTCCTGATTTAGTACTCTTGAAGCTGCATAACCAATGACAGATGAAGCAAATCATTCTTTCCGTTTTTAGTTTTGAGTGAATCTTCAGACCCATTTGTTGTAAATTAAACAGAGTAATAACTAGCATTCTTTCAATATATAATATGTATTTCGCGAACCTATGGGAGTCGATTCTGACCGAAACAAAACCTAAGTCATACAACATTAAAACCTGTTTGATGAACGCGATTGCAGTAGCAAAGAAAATGATCGGTTTAGTAGTACATGGTTTCTGAAGATGGGTTCGGGGTCGAGACTAAAGCCGGGGAGATCAGATGATTGCTTTTTCTGTCAAACCCAAGAATCCGTCAAAATTAGAACTTTCTGTCTTTTATTTTAAAAATAAAAATAAAATTAAAACTCAAACTCAGTACTTTGAACATTTTTTTGTTAAATCAGAAACATTATCAAGGGATGTATTTAACACAGTGAGTAATTCCAAACTATGCAAGAGCAGCTTCTGCAGCTGCACGTTCACACGTGTGTTTGATAGTGAAATGGCAATTTTGACTGAAGTTGAAAAGGGTTCAGATGCTTTTTCCACGAAGAAGTGAATCTGACAAGCTTACATTCACGTTGCATTGACAATATTTACAGCGCGCACTATAGATTCCCCGGACACCTCTAACATCCTTTCCTTTAATTGTTCATTATTTATCCATTCTTTTCTAAAATATGTACATACCGCTTAGCCTTCTGTTCAATAAGGCAATTAAAAGTCAAGAAAAAGCACTATAAAGCAACTGTTAAAGATGCAACGAGGCACCACAATGGAACACCGAATTAATACTGCGTTTAGTATTCTGGATTCAGAATTCATACTAATACATAAAGTAGTGCACGTTCATTGCATGGCATCATTATGTGCAGTATAATATTTATATGCCAAAGGAATATAAGCATATAATTCTGGGGATTCGGTAAGAACAAGATAACTTGAATTCTTTTTTTTTTTTTTTTTTTTTTTTTTATTTGTGCTAAGACAGAAATGATATAAAAGAAATAATCTTTAGCGTTTGGTGAAGCCCTGGGGATATCAGGACTTCACCAAACGAAAGAGGATTGTTTCTGGAGATATCAGGACTTCGCCAAACGATAGAGGATTGTTTCTGGAGATATCAGGATTTCGCCAAACGATAGAGGATTGTTTCTGGAGATATCAGGTCTTCACCAAACGATAGAGGATTGTTTCTGGAGATATCAGGACTTCGCCAAACGATAGAGGATTGTTTCTGGAGATATCAGGATTTCGCCAAACGATACAGGATTGTTTCTGGAGATATCAGGTCTTCACCAAACGATAGAGAATTTTTTCTGGAAATATCAGGGCTTCACCAAACGATAGAGGATTGTTTTTGGACATATTAGGGATTCATAAAACGATAGAAGATTGTTTCTGGAGAAATCAAGACTTCACCAAATGATAGAGGATTGTTTTTTAATATGTTAGGGATTCACCAAACGTTAGAGGATTTTTTCTGGAGATATCAGGGATTCACCAAACGATAGCGGATTATTTCTGGAGATATCAGGACTTCACCAAAAGATGGAGGATTGTTTTTTTATATCACTCTTGTCTTATCACAAAAAGACCAATTTTGGAGTTATATTCTGACCAAATGCCAGAGATATAATCATGACACTGCGTTGCAAGCATACAAAGATTTACATCCATTTATGTTTTCTAAAGAAAGCCAATAGAACATTAATAATTTCTAATAATATCCTTCAAAAATAAATTTTGGCCGTCATACGACTTGAAAATCGGTCAAGTGACGGAAACTGCGTCAATTTGGCAACCCTGAGGGAGATCCCTAGTGATTCCTGACAGCCAAACGCTCTGTCTCAGCTGATAAGAGGTGTGTCTGCCTCTCTGCCAATACAGGCATGCCACGTAAGCAATGATGTCATCCTTGTTGCAAGGTTAACGAACGTTCCTCAATGCAGCTTCAGATGAGGCTTGTACTGTGGATGTCTCTGACTGCATGGAACACAAGGACGTTATGCACAGCGAGGTTGGCTTCACTTTAAATCCTTTATATTCCCGTCACCTTTTCGTGTGGTGTGGTGCGGTTCGGGTGACATACGCCGTTTCGGCAATGTGGGATTTTGTGTGGGTTTGGGTTCGGGGCTATAGCCCAGGGTAACATGGATCTGAGTGGTGGCATCAAAGGCGACTGATTGATTTTGTTTTTCTGTTCTTAACCTTTATTCTCCCGTCACCTTTTTTATCTCCCTTTCTTTCTTTCTTTTCTTTCTTTTTTTTTTTTTTTGTAAAAATGCGTTATATATCTCTCTCTCTCTCTCTCTCTCACACACACACACACACGCTGATATTACATGCCGTAATTTGTTGCGTCATTTAGAAATAATATTTCCTTATGTAATTTGATTGACTCGACTTAATGTTTCGTCCTTTGAGTTACTGACATCATTGCTACGCATCAGACTATGACGCACCTGCCGACTGAAGAGAACTGGTGGACTTTTCGACTTTAAGGGTTTTTCATAACTTCAACCACTACTGGCCCCAAACATCTGCGGTTTTCTAGCTTTACCACGTGATAGTTATATATTCTCCCATTGGTAGTTTCCTGTTTTTTCGTTAATAAAACCCACTGCTTGGAAGCGTATCATCATTGATCTGCTGTCCTTTACAATAAGTGAACGATAAATTACCTGTCTACCCCAGAGTGGTGGACCGGAGTTAATATCCTACCCCCGTTTTTTCATTACTTTTTTTTTTTTTTTTCTTTTTTGTTTGTTTGTTATGCAGCTTAACCTTTAGTGTGGTTGGTCATAATGGACGATGAATGAAAATGGTGAAATGATACTCAAATGATCTCGGGTCCATGGAGCTTCAAGCTAATCGACATTTGTCTTCTCAGGATAAGGGAAAACTCCGAAAGAATCTTATCTGTGTAACTCACCCCAAACGAGATTCGAGCTCACGGCCTGTGGTAGACATCGTGCCACCACACTACCCAGGCGGGCCCTAGCCTTTTGTCAGGCTCATGGACTGGAAATGGTGGAAGAAACACTTAACAGTACACATTTCCATAGATCTAAAACGTGACTTTCGGATTAGTTTTATTTCTGCTCATGTTTAACATTATTACGAATAACATTGCTATTATTATTGTTCTCATTACGAAATTACATATATTAAGTGAAACGTACTGTCTCGTGCGTTAATTACGCCTCATCACGTATGCGCGCTGGTATTACGCACCGTAATTTGTAGCGTTTTCGGCGTCGTGGCTGAGTGTTTAGACCGCTCGCCTCCCACCTAGGCGACCCCAGTTCGATCCTAAGCGCCCACATGTGGGATTTGTGGCGTCTGGACGGATTTTCTCCAGGTCTATCGGGTTCCCCCGCCACTCATCCCACCAATTTCCCCATCACCACCTTTCCTATTATCCTTTTCATTTGCCTGCCATATCACCCACTTTCTCAGCTTATGCATGCCTACGGACCGACCTCTCATTCCAGGTTCCCCATTCTATGGTTTCGTGCCTAAGCATCCGTTTGTAAGTCTTAGGGGTTGTCAGTTCTCAATGTAGGGAGAGTAAGCCGTATATGGAAAAAAATAACTTGTGAAATTTAGCAAGTATAATTAACTATGTTATTTTACTGACTACTCAATGTTTTCGTCATTCAAAGAGTTATTGATGTCGTTGTGGGGCCGTCTTTCCAAAGGAGGCGCAGGGGACCGCGGGTTCGTGTCTTGTTTTGGGGCCGGTCCCCATGGCCTCGCTCGCTAAAACGCCTCGCTTTGGTGCTTAGTGGAGAAGGGGATCATGGGTTCGAGTCCCGCCTTGGACATGGGTGTTTATGTGCTTGTGAAGTGTACATGTATGTGTGTCATAAAAACAGAACAATGATAAACAAAGGAAACGTAGGGAACAAGGAAAGAAAAAAAGAGGAAGCAGAAAAGGGAACACAGCGCCGGAGTACCGACTAGACTCCGAATAAAAAACATAAATAAAAAAAAAAGTGATCGTAATGGCTGACCTCCCAACTTAATTGTACTGGCGGACTTTTCGACTATGAGTAGCTTTCAAAGTTTCAACTTCTACTGACTTCAAGTATCTGCAGGCTTCTAGGTATGCCACGTGATTAATATATCGTTTCCCGTTGTTTTGAATGTATTAATTCAGTTTTCTGGCTCCTATCAACCAAAGGGAAGGGAATTTCAGTTCCATTACTTATCGACCAGCAATGAATTATAGAATTTGAATATCCCTAAAGCCTGGTATATTCCCGTATCCCTTTATATTTACAAGCAAATGTATAGTAAAAGCATTTATGCACGTGTATCCTGAAATAGTTGGAATACACATTTTAAAGGATAGTTTGTCCAAGAAGGGTAGCGAAAATCATGCGACTGTAACACATCAGGGTTCTTATTTTTTCTACTTTGTACATGGCACATAGGTAGTGGAGATACTGAATTTCACACAGAAAATTAGGCCGCGCGATGGCAGAGTGGTTAGACCACTCTCCTCTCACTTAGGCGGCACGAGTTCGGTCCAAAGCGACAGCATGTGGGATTTGTGGTGGACAAAGCGGCGCAAGGGCGGGTTTTCTCCGGGTTTTCCGGTGTCTCCCGCCATCACACCCCACCGTTTCTCTATCTTCATTTCGTGTATCATCAATGTAGTCGCCTGCGGTGCCATAGTAGTAAAAGCGGGCGTTAAACTCTATAAAAAAGTCGATACTTATATTTCACCGGAAGTACAGGTTTCAGGGTCACCTGTTAAAAATCTTAAGTGTTTCATCCACATGAATATCTTTAGGTTTTTCACAACCAAATTTTGTTACAAAAGATTAATCTTTTATCTGGGATATGCTAAGCAAGATAAACATTACCAAAACTCGGCTTATTACTGGCTTCTTTGTAAGTGTAAGAGAACTATAGAATACATCAGGCTAAAGCGATCGCCAGATCTTCTAAAAGACGGTCGCTTTGTGAAACAGATGAAATTCGGGTCTCTTTGTTTGCTAGGAGTAAAAAAAAAAGTCTAATGTGTTCCATTCACATGATTTTCTCTACATCTCGCAACAAAGTACTGTTAAGAAGCTTGTGTTTCCATTACTTCATGCCATTCGAGACAAAATTAGCAAAATTATTACTTGCTTCATTGAAAGTGGAAGGGAAATAAGGGAGTACCGTATTCTAAAGCGGTAGTCAAACCTATCAAAAGCTGGATGCTCTATGATTGTAGTTCGTTTGTTTCTATGGTGTTGAGTTGACAAGTTCCCGTATGAGAAAAGTATAATGATATTAACACTGAAACCAATAACAAGGTATATCTCAAAAACGGCCAACCTAACCAAAAAAGGTATGTAACATAAATCGTATGTTTTAACGAGCTGTGCATTTTTTAGATAGGTTTTCGTCTATTTCTTACGGTTTACCAGTTATGAAAAATCCAGCAAAATCCGTCCAAAATAAAGGTGTCTTCAGAGGATATTCCCACAAAGTTCAATATCTACATTTTATTTACATGTAAAATATCTTTAATATACGACATTTTAACTAAAATCGTCAGTTATTTTTGAGAAAATCAAAATTTTCGAAAATTTGTCCATGTAAAATGTAGTTAGGGGTGAGTGGATTTTCTTGAAAATCTTCGTATCGCATCCTTGGAAGGTACTCAATTTAAATACCAATTTTGGCATTTTACGGACTTTTCTTTTGAGCTATACTGCCCACACACACACACACACACACACACACACACACACACACACACACACACACACACAAACTGACAGACTAACATACGGATGCTTTTCTAAAAATGCTATTTCTGGATTATGGGGATCTCAAAACATATATTGCCGGTGAAGTTCCGGTATCTAAATTTTAGGTGCATTGCAATACCTTCTCTATACACTATGTATATGGTACGCGTAGAGAAAGCAAAAATGATGCTGTCCTGTACCGAAGATTACATTTAATAAATAAGAACAGCTGGGTGTCTCAAGAATACCCGGCTTTAGTTATCCAAACACTACATGAACATGAGTTACAACATACATTTTAATAATAATGCAATTATTCCTCATGAATTAACATGTTCAAGTTGTGGCGTTTCATATCTTTGCCACCAAAGGCTATCTCCACTGCTTTGATAATTCCAAAGGAAACAAAATGTTTGATAAATTTATTAAAAAGTAGTATAAATGCTGAGGTAAAGTGCACATGTATTAACTGCTATACTTTCCAACATACTAACTAGCATTATAAAAACTATTAGAGACGCGGAACAACCTTTTCATTTTGGAGATTATGTTGTTCTGTTTACCTTCTGTAGCTCGTAAGTGCAATGTACATAGTGGGTAGAGAAGGTATTGTATTCCACCCTAAAATTTGATGTCGAGATTTCAGCGGAAATATATGTTTTGAGGTTCCCTGAGTCCGAAATAAAACACGGGTGTGGACAGCATGGCTCAAAAACCGTTAAAATTCAAACTTGGTATTTAAGTTAGGTCTTCTAAGCATGTGACAAGAAAATTTCAAGAAAATTTCCCACCACAACCTACCCTTTACATGGAAAAATGTTTAAAAATTTTTATTTTCTCAAACAATAGCTCTAACGATTTTGATTCAAATACCGTATGTTAAAAATATTTACATCATAAATAAATGTATGTTTTGAATTTTATGAAAACAGCCTATGCAGACATCTTTAGTATGGATGAGATTTGCAGAATTTGGCATAACGGTTAAACCGTAAGAGATACACCACAAATACTACACAGAAAATGTAGATCTCATTAAAGCACATAGTTTATGTCATAAACGTTTGTTTTTATGTAGAACTGGCCGTTTCTGAGATATTCCTTATTATTTGGTTTCAATTTTAAACTACTTAAACTTTTCTCAAACGGGAAGTGACGTTTCGTTTCATCTCTCGTTTTACTACAGGTCATTCAAATGAAACCGACTTTCAGTTGTTTCACATAGGACCAGTTTTAAAAGATTTAACTATTTATATAAGCTAGTGTATTCCCTCATGTCCCTTCTACTTACAAGGAAGCAAGTAATAAGACAATGTCTGCTAATGTTTACCCTGATTTGCATGTCGTAGATAAAAGAATAATATTTTGCAAGGGAAGTTGTTTGTGTCACATCTAGAGAAAGTCATGTGAATGGAACACATCAGGTTTTTATTACTTTGATGTTATACAGCTGATAAAACCTTCAGTAGCATTCTTTGGAATGAGTGTTTTGCACTGATATAACAAAATATGTAATTGAATTCGTGTTTCTCGATGTAAAACTAGCTGACGCTATAAAAGTGGGACACCTTACAGTGTTGTCATATACAAAAGATGTTTTACAATATACCTATAAATGTAAATTAGAATAGAGGTAGTTTATGAAGCAGGTACCTAATAATAAAATTAATAATATTCTGAATTTAAGTATATGGATGTGGACAGTGGTGCCTATTCTAGTTCTGGTGTTTTTCAGTTATGTCTCTAATGGGTATGTATTGGCTACATTTTGAAATTGTTTTAATATACTTTTACTTTTTTTAGCGCCGTTTGAACAATGTATATAGTGGATATAGAAGGTATTGTATTCCACTAAAAAATTTGATGTCGATATTATACAGGAAATATATGTTTTGTGGTCTTCTGAGTCCGAAAACACATTTATATTTTCTGTACAGGTACTGTGTAACTTGTGTATAGAGAAAGTATTGCACTACGCCCAAGAATTCGATACCGAGATTTCAACGGAAATACATATCTTGGAGCTCCTTGAATAATGATAACAAAAAAAAGCGTTTTTAGAAAAGGTCCGATTGTGTGTCTGTGGATAGCATAGCTCATAAACGAAAAGACCGCGAACAAAAATATTTTAAAAAATATCCCCTAAGAGTCAATATGAAAACATCATAAGGAAAAATTTCCAAAAATGGAAGCGCCTAGAACGATGAAGTTTCACCTGCTTCCGTGTTTGCATTTTTTTCGTTCTGACGCTTTAGTGTTTTAATTTACTTTGGTAGTGTAAAATAATGTTGATGATGATAATTATAATAATAATAATAATAATAATAATAACGATCACGCTGACGCTAACATTACCACTACCACTAATAATAATATGAATAGTAATAATAATTATAATACTACTACTATTACTACTACTACTACTACTACTAATAATAATAATAATAGTAATTATAATATTAATTACAATTATAATAATTATTATAGTAAAACAACAATAAAGGGTAACAATATCAATAACCAAAATGATAATAATTAATAATATATAGTACTAGTATTAATAATGATAATAATAAATACCAAATAGGAGGAAGGCAGCGGTTTCTGGGTTTCTACTATCGTTTAATTTCACTATAATATTCTCCTGTAACATTTGTAATAACTAGTCACTAATTCTGCTAAACAGAGATTCTGTAAATCGTTGTGACATTGACAGTATTTCTTTTCGCATCTTGAATATAAACATCTGCTGAATCTGCCGCAGTTTTTCTAACGTTCCCGTTTTCAGCAGCACTACCCGTGCTTGTGATGGACTGGAATTATGAAAGATAAAATTCCTGCTGCACTTTGACATATGCTGCGAAAGTCGAGACTTATCTGCTCTCTGAGCTATAAAACAGTAATAATCTATATAGCAGTTCATTCATCAGTTCCGCATTGTCATCATAAGTTGCCCTAAAACTGATTTTAATAATACTTAGTATATTTGTTTGAGCAAACATACAATTTTTAAATGTAACAATGCCTATTTACATAAAAAATATAAACGTAGAGTAAATCAGAAACCTCCGTATCGAAGTTTTGGTTGGAATACAATACCTTCTCTACCTAATATGTCCTATGTACATACTGTCAGAGGAAGTAAAAGTCTAATGTGATACCTCCTCTGCATTTTCTGCCACATGTAATCATTACAAAAGCTTAATTTTGATCCACTCCATTCCTTTGATATAAATGTGAACAGGAATGGTCTTATTACTTAGTTTGTTGTACGTGCAGAGGAAATACGCGACAGTAGGCTAAAGTGACAGTTGAACTCTTTAAAAGCTGGTAACTTTGATACTTTACATGACTAGAAATAAGAGAGAATAAAACGAATAATGATTGACCACTACTTCCCAACTGATAAAAAAATTGAAAAAACTTAAGCCCAAATTTATATCTTGAATATTCTGTGTAGTCCTATTCTCTAAATTCCTGTTCATTCTGTCTTTATTTTGCATAACTGTTAAAACGTAACAGATAGACAAAAACTTACTTCACAAAAAATGTACATCACGTCAAAGCACACAATTTACCTATGGCTTACATTTTTGATATGCAGGTAGTAATTTGCGACATATTCCTTGAATATTTGCTGCGACTTTAAAATACTTATACCTTTCTGAGCCAGGAAGTCGCCCGATTTCTCTTGTTTTACTTTCAGAAACAAGAGAAGAATGACATTTGGGTAGCTACAGTTTTAAAAAAAATTGACTATCCCTTTAGCGGAGTGCATTCATTTAGTTCCCTTTTAGTAAAGGAACTAAATAATAAGAAGATTCCTCTAATGCTTATCTGGATTAGAATGGTGAAGAAAGAAGAATGACATTTTGTAAGAAGATTGAGGAACACCTTCCATTCGCTAGTAAATCCCAGAATTGCGTAATAACTTCGTCTCATATGACATCATGAAACTAGAAAAAGCGATTCAAAGATTAGACTTTTCTAAAGCAGCTTGCGTTCCTAAAAGTCAAGGTATTTTAATCACCTTGACCCCCTATAATTGAATTTTCAACGTAGAAAGCTGTTGGTGTCAGGTATAGTGGATTTAGTAACAAGCTAAATATTTTCAAATGTTCTGTAGGAAACAATAAATGGGCATATTTCGCTTGATGTTTACAATTATTAGCTGCGGAAAAATAAAAACAAAAAACTGCATAGCTTTTACTTTCTCTAGCATGTATATAAAATATAGATAACAGATAGAGAAATATTGCATAACAACCAAACAGTCAATGCCGCGATTTCACCGGAAGCTTATGTTTTGAGAACCTCTTAATTAGAAAAATAAATATATAAAAAAAAGAAAAGCATTTTACGAAAATGTCTCCGAGCGCGTGTGTGTGTATGTGTGTGTGTGTATGTATTTGTTCTTAATAAAATTGGAAAGTAAAGAAAACCGGATTTTAAAAGTTTCACACAGCCATGAGATTTTAAAGGATTTGATCGTGGCTTTAGCCTACCGCATTCCTTTATTTACCTTCTGCTTACAGGGAAGCAATTAATAAAGCCAATGCTGCAGATTTTTAACTCGATTAGCATGATTTAAATTAAAGAATAGTATTGTATTAGGAATTTTTGTCAGATATAATTTTTGTCAAATGCTTTAGATACTGCAATGTTAAAAGGGACAATATACTTTTTATATTATCTACTTTGTAGGTCGAAAAGTTATTGCACTTCTCTCATAAATTTGAAATCGAGATTTGAGCGTTAATATATCTACATTTTAGGGTTCCCTATATTCACAAAAACATTCTCAGATAGAGGTCCGCATATGTGTGTGTTTTTGGTAGTGTCTAACGCCCGCTTTAACTACTTATGGCACCACAGGCGGTGTGTGTATGTGTCTAAGAATTAGATAAACCTAAAGGCAAAGTCGTTAAAATGCTAAACTTGGTACTTAAGATTAATTTCTTCTAGAGATGCGATACGAAGGCTTCAGGGAAATCTCCCTACCCCAAACTATCCTTTACAGGAAAAAAAATCAAATTTTTTTAGTTTCTCAAAAAACCGTCCAACGATTTTGATTAAAATTACGTACGTTAAAGATAGTCACATTGCAAATAAAATGTGTTTCGAATTCTTTGGAAAAACCCATCAAGACCTCTTAATTCTTAATGACCTTTTCCTTAGCTGGAAACCATAAGAATTAGGCAACAAATTACCATACAAACACGTATATATTGCTATAACGCACAGTTATTTGACATACATTTTTTTTCGCGGAGATGACCATTTCCGATGTGTTAATTTTTATTGGATTCAGTTTTAAAGTAATTCAACTTTTCTCATACAGGAATTTGTCACCTACTGGCCATATTAAGAAACGAGTTTTAACCAGCTTTTAAAATATTTCACGATCTCTTTAGCCTAAGGTGGTCCCATATTTCCCATCTATCCACAATTATCATGAAGTAGATAGAAAAATGTTGTCACATCCTAGCTGTGTGCACAGTATTGGTAGTATTGTAATTTATAATTATCATAATGTTGTCACATCCTAGCTGTGTGCACAGTATGTGGTAGTATTGTAATTTATAATTATCATAATGTTGTCACATCCTAGCTGTGTGCACAGTATGTGGTAGTATTGTAATTTATAATTATCATAATGTTGTCACATCCTGTCTGTGTGCACAGTATTGGTAGTATTGTAATTTATAATTATCATAATGTTGTCACATCCTGACTGTGTGCACAGTATGTGGTAGTATTGTAATTTATAAATATCATAATGTTGTCACATCCTGGCTGTGTGCACAGTATGTGATAGTATTGTAATCTATAATTATCATAATGTTGTCACATCCTGGCTGTGTGCACAGTATGTGGTAGTATTGTAATTTATAAATATCATAATGTTGTCACATCCTGGCTGTGTGCACAGTATGTGATAGTATTGTAATCTATAATTATCATAATGTTGTCACATCCTGGCTGTGTGCACAGTATGTGATAGTATTGTAATCTATAATTATCGTAATGTTGTCACATCCTGGCTGTGTGCACAGTATGTGATAGTATTGTAATCTATAATTATCGTAATGTTGTCACATCCTGGCTGTGTGCACAGTATGTGGTAGTATTGTAATTTATAATTATCGTAATGTTGTCACATCCTGGCTGTGTGCACAGTATGTGGTAGTATTGTAATCTATAATTATCGTAATGTTGTCACATCCCGGCTGCGTGCACAGTATGTGGTAGTATTGTAATCTGTAATTATCGTAATGTTGTCACATCCTGGCTGTGTGCACTGTATGTGGTAGTATTGTAATTTATACATATCATAATGTTGGCGACATTGCCAACTTTAACAGTTATTAAAACCCCGGTAAGCGTGGCAATTGCTCTCTTTTGTAGGCTAAAGCTATAGGAAGTAACATGTGTAACTAGGACACCAAGTTTGGCCTCGTGCCCTGAAGGAACCCAGGTAATGTTATAAAGTGCTATTTGATTTAGATATGATTTCTTTTAATTTAATAGCATCGTCATCCTTTTCTGAATTAGGTTTTCTCTGTTGTATAAGATTTTGCACATGAGGGTGCTCCCCCCTATGTAAAAAGTATCTAGTTTTACCTCTCAGCAGCCAGGCGGGTCCCCTTGATTTAGTGTGGGGTGTGACAATATGCTGTTTAGCAATAATTTGTTTAGGAGATGCAGAGAAAACCGTTAATTGGATCACCTTGGATACTTTTAGATTTCTCTTCTTTGATTTCATACGCTCAAAAGGTCATTGTGGAGTTCACCACACGATGCAAGGAAACTGAAGCACTGAAAAGTAGTCTAAAAACTTACGTGAATGCTGCGTAAAATCCTGAAACAGTAACCACAACTGCAACTTGAGCATTGGGATCTACAAGCGAAGGCGAAATGAGTAATGCAACTATTCCGTGGAAGTTTATTTTGATTAAAATGATATAAATGAGAGAATAGGCTTTCGTAAGAATGGCTTGCACAGATAACCGCTATGATGATAGAGGGTAAACTAATTCATGTGAAATAAAGACAACAGTTTTTACTTTCTCTTGCACATATGTACAAGTACATCTTGGATAGAAAGGGTATTATTTTTTCTGGTAGCTTAACGACATTTAACCTGGTTGGTCATATGGGACGATGAATTAAATTGGTGAAATGATGCTCAAGTGATCTCGGGGTCCATGGACTTCAAGTTAATCGACATTCGTTTTCTCAGGAAAACGGAATACACCGCAAAAAAAAAAAAAAAAAAAAAAAAAAAAAAAAATCTTATCCAAATAACTCACCCTAAGCGAGATTCGAACTAGCTGCTTGTTGAACTTCAGACAGACACGCAACCCCACACTACCCAAGCGAGTTGGTAATGCATTGCATTCCTACAAAAAATGATATACGCGATTACACCGGAAGTACATGTTTTAGGGTCGTCTAATAAAACATATATTTTTTGAAAAAGGCCGGTGTGTATGTGTATGTGTGTGTGTGTGTGTGTCTTACGGCAATATAGCTTAAAACCGAGAAATGCTTTGTTGTTCCGTTTGACATTGTTGTTCCACATTTTCCAAGAATGCATCATATAGGATATTCTGAGAAGACAAAGCGTGCTGTTGTGCTGTTTAAGCTGTGCATCTGGCAATGAGCACAAGCTGCACGTGATAGGTTCGGCTTTTGGCGAGTTTTTTCTTTTCTTCTGGTCCTCACCGCCGAATTCGCTAATGTAAGTAGTTTTGGTGTTTGGAGGTGCAGGTGATTACGGGTTCGAGTCCTGCCTAGGATATGAGTGTCAAGAAATTCATAAATATGTGCGTCTAAAGATAAAAGCAACCAGAAAAATAACATGAGCTAGGGCAGAGGTGGAAAAAAGTGAAAGGATTAACTAATATCATAAAAGTACCTATACGGTATTATCTTGGACCACTAACAGGTAAGCTCGTTTGAATGTCTCCTGTTTAAATGACTAGCTGTAACAGTAAGGGAATCATATACTTAGAATAATAGCCTAACGGAAATACAACAAAATAAGGGAGATTTAGAGTTTCAGCAAAGCTAAAGAATACCATTCGAATATTTATGATTTTTATTAACAGGCGTTACTTCTAAACACGGTATTGCACCAAAGGTTTCCAATCAACATTTGAGATTCCCATCAAAGAATGCGACATTTAATAACAGTGATAATAATAATAATAATAATAATATTAGTAATAATACTAATAGTAGTAATAATAATAATAATAATAATAATAATCCCGTGCCCACGCCCACTTACGCAAGGCAGATGTGGGCGATTATCCAACCGATATGGGGAGGTAACGTGGGCAACTTCACGCATCCCCCACCCAGAGTGTTGACTATCTTGGCCCGGATCACTGTATATATATCTCAGCTACTCAATTTCCTCACGATATTGTTTAGGCACAGATGCTCTACCTGGGATTTAAATCTGCACCCCATCAATGTAATCGAACCTGTGCGCATCCAGTGGTCACAAATCAGAACACCAACCTCTAGCTCACTGCTCAACGGCACAGGACGGTTATAGTTATACAGGTGTAAAACTAGTGATAACATATTTTATATTTCTATACATGTTGGTGAGACGGAGTGGTTAGACCGCTCGCCTCTCACCTAAGTTCAAAACCAGGAGGGATTTGTGTGGTTTGTTGTAGAGAAAACGGTTTCTGGGCACGGTTTTTCCGAATTTTCCTGTTTTCCATGCCTTTTTTTTTTTTTTTTTTTGCTATAAAAGTGCAGTTCCCGAGGCTTGTCAGGACTATGTCGCTATATAACTTTTTCCTCTTTTTTCCAGTTTTCTACATTTATTTGTTGGACCTATTAATGCTTAACGTTTTCTTTCTACATATTGTACATACACAGACATATACACATTTAAAACACAGAAACACCAATGCGGGACTCCAACCCACGATCACTTGCGCCGCGAAATACCAAAGAGAAGCACTTTAAGGAGAGCGGCCACGGTTCACCTATCATCTATTCCGCATTCATTTTATATCGTGTACTTCCTCTTTTTCATATGAGGCTACGTTCCGATCCCTTGCTCTGGGTCCTCCATTCTAGGATTAAATGTCCTTAGCTACCTAAAAGGTTCTGACCCTAGTTAAGCACTTCCGTGTAAGTCCTAGCAGGTAAAGTCCTGCATAGGAGGAGGGTGAACCGACTAAATTATCCCACTGTCACATATACAAAATAATAATAAGGCCAAAGAGGATGAAACGTAAGATTTGTTAGGTCCCATCTTCAAAGAAAAAAAATTACTTTCTCGACCATGTATGTGCAATGTACGTGGTGGTAGTAAAGGTATTATATTCCCCAGAAATCGACACCGAGATTTCACCAGAAATATATGTTTCGAACCCCCTGAATAAAAAAATATAGCATTTTATAAAAAAGAATCCTTTTGTATATGTGTGTGTGTGTGTGTGTGTGTGTGTGTGTGTGTGTGTGAGTGTGTGCGCCTGCGGACAGAATTACTCAAAAACGAAGATTTGGTAAACTACAAAACTCGGTAAATATTTAGTTTACTACGTTCCTAAGATGCGATACTAACTTTTTCAAAATAATCCCCCATCGCATGCTACTCTGTATATGGAAAACATTATCGATAGTTTTGCTTTTCTCAAAAATGCCTCTAATGATTTTGATTAAGATACCATATATTAAAAATATTTGCATTATAACTTTGTGGTAATAGCCTCTGAAGCACTATTTATTTTTAATGATTTTTGCATAGCTTGAAAACCAAAAGCGATGAACGAAAAATTACCACACAAAAAATGCAGATCTTCGTAATACACACAACATACGTAATATACCTACATTTTTTGGTATAATTAAATGTTTCCGAGGCATTCCTTGTTATTGTTTTCAATTTTAAATTACTTAAACCTTTCTCAAACGTTTAGTCCTCTTTCGTTTCATACCTTCCTTGTTTTGCTCCTGGTCATGCAAAGAGAGAGATCAACATTTAACACGTCAGGTGTTGATTAAGCATTAAGATGATCCCCTCATAATGACTAACATGGAGTCAAGGGGTATAAGAATAATCACTCGACTGTCGGATAATGCGTGGTGGTATATACACTCGTTATTTAAAATCGAGGTTTAGATAGTCCTCTGTTCTACCACAGAAACACTTGAGGTGATATCTGCGAACTAGCACAAACCAACCATGGTATCTCAGTTTTGATGTTATATGGGGTTGGTGCTTAACATAATAAGTGTCCTAATAAGAGTCAAATAAAAGACAAAGGTCTTTACTCAATTTACTCATTGATTATCAGTTTTCTTTGATGAGGGTTGAATGAGTATTTCCGAGAGTTACTATGACAAAACAGGATGGGTATCGTACATAGCGCCGCAGTTATATATCTTGGTTTCAAAAGGCTGTTGTGAATTTATTGCTTATTGGCTTGGTGTTGTAATGCTAGGAATACGTTCCCTTTACCCCCTTAATACTACATATAGAACGTCTATAACAAAATAACAGAGAGAGAGACGGAGAGAGAGAGGGAGAGAGAGAGAGAGAGAGAGAGTTTGAATAATAGTATGGCTAAAGATAACCTGATGTTGTAGAGTAGGCTCTTCCATATTGATGCGCGTCCTTGCTCACCACTTACAGGAGTATGCCTGCAATACATGACTCAGCTCAGCATTGAGGCAAGATACCGTCACAGCTGAAAGCGTTGGCAGCAAGTATTGTGCTATCACCTTCAACCATTGACGGATCCATGACTGTCATGCTCTATTTTCGGCCTGGCTATGAGGTTTGTGGTTGAGTACACCCCAGCACTCTGACTCAGCTGAGACGAATTGGAACAAACTAATATTGGGGTAACCTGCCTGACATTGGAATTCAGAATTTCAGAATTGAGGGGATAGGGCTGTGCTCTTTATTTCCCTTTGATTTTCTGTCCAGTCATCACGATGATATAATGTAGCTTCAGAGCTCGTTTATTTGCGCTAAGATTTAGTAATCTAACTTGTTGTTCTATATAGTCGAAAATAAAAATATAAATACTTTAGTTTTGAGATTTCGGTTACACATAACACTGCGGTCTACAACTAGATAGAATATCTACCCGCATAAGAATGTTTGGTTAGTTTATAAAATAATCATATCATTATTATGTATTGTTATTATTATTATTATTATTATTATAATAATTATTATTATTAACAGCATCATCATTTTTTCTACATTTAGATTCTATTTCCTACCTGTTAACATCCTATAGTTGTCCTTTTACTTTTTTCAAGACGTTATGATATCTAATTTCGTTACCCTGTTGCTTAAGCCAGTTTTTTATAATCGCTGTTCTAGTCCCGCCACGCACCATTTCGAATGCTCTAGGTAAACTATTCATTTGATGCCGAAAGCATATTGCTCTCATAGTTGTTTGGTGACGTTTAATTATTTGCATGCAGTTTTTAGCTACACTTGCTTTAGCAAATGCAGCATCATTTAATATCTTCCATGAATTCTTCAGAAAACTCACTCACCGCAAACTACATTTTACCTGGAACATTTTTTTTTTAAATGTTCTATTTTCTAAACATTGCACCTACCATTTATAATAAACTGTCGCATATTATGGATGTTTACATGCTTATCGTTAATTTTTTGGGAATATCCCCTGAAGTTCTCTTCATTCTCAATGACATTTCCATAAATAATAAACTATAAAGGATAGATAATTCTTACACAAAAACGTATAGATCCTATAAAACACACAAATCATGTCACATATAGAGATATGCCCTGTTATTGTTTTCAATATTAAGACACTTAAACTTTTCTAAACAGGATGCACTCGTTCTATCATTTATCTTTTGATTTACTTCTTGCCATTTAAGGAGTACCGACTTTCAAATACAATCGCACTCTGACAACCTTTAAAAGATTTGACTGTGGTTTTAGCTCAGCCCATTCCCTTAGATTCCTTCTACTTGTACGGAACTAGGTAATAAGAACTTTTCTGCTAACGCTTGATTAGCATGAACTAGATAAAAGAATAATCATTTGTAAGAAGTTTGTTTACAGAGCAGTTATTTAAAGTCAAGTGAATGGATCACATTACAATTTTTATTGATAAAAAAGTTGATGTGTTCCATTCATTCACAAGACTTACTCTACATCTCTGCAACAAATATTGTTAAAAAGCTGATGCTTCTATTTACTTCATGCTAATCGAGAAAAAATTAGCAGAAATATTATTATTACTTGCTTCCTTGTAAACTGAAGGGAAATAACCATATGCTAAGGGGACAGTGAAAAGCTGGTTGTTATGTTACTGAAGTTACTTTATTTGTATGGACAGGAGTTGACAAATTCCGGTATGAGTGAAATATAAATTTTTCATAACTGAAACCAAAAACAAGGAACATTTCAAAATCGACCAACTCCTCGAAAAAAATGTATGCAACATAAATTGTTTGATTTAACGTGCTCTGCTATTTTGTGTTGTAAATTTTTGTCCATCTCTTACGGTTTACCAGTTAGGCAAAATTCAGAAAATTGATCCAGAATACAGTAGTCTCCAGAGTCTATTCCCAGTAAATTCAAGATATACATTTTATTTGTGAGGTAAATATCTTTCATATACGAAATTTTAATCAAAATCGTTATAACCATTTTTGAAAAAATAAAAATATTCGAAACGTTTTCCATAAAAGGGTAGTTTAGGGTAGGGGGATTTTCTTGAACATTTTCGCGTCGCATCCTTGAAAGATACCAAACTTAAATACCAAGTATGGTATTCAACGGCCTTTTTTTTTTTTTTTAGCTATGTTGTCCACAGACACACAGACAGACAGACAGACAGACAGACAGACAGACAGACATCCACACACACAAACACTGACCTTTTTCCAAAAATGCTTTTTTTGTTTTCAGATGGACCCTGTATTTCAGTTGAAGTCTCGGTATCGAATTTTGGGTGCATTACAATACCTTCTGCATACACTATGTAGGTGCATAGTACGTGTAGAGAAAGTAAAAATCAAAATATCAGTATTTTAGCATAGCTATTAAATTTATTTACTAACCATTATGAATACCTAATATGTAAAAATTGGAGTTCACATTAACAAGCATCTCTCTGGATATTCTACAGTTTCTTTCTGAATACACTAGGAAAAAGTCTGATGTGTTCATTTCACATGGCTTTCTCTACACTTCTGCAACAAAGCATTGTTAAAAAGCACATGATTCTATTTACTTCATGCTAATCTAGAAAAAATTAGCGGAAATATTCTTTATCACTTGCTTCCTTGTAAGTAGAAGTGAAATAAGGGAGTACCATAGGTTAAGTTGATAGTCAAAAGCTGGTTGCTGTGTGACTGAAGTTCCTTTGTTTGTATGGACACAAGTTGAAAAATTCCTGTATGAGAAAAGCATCAGTTTCTTTAAAGCTGAAAGGAAAAACAAGGAAAAAGTAAAAAACGATCAACTCCACGAAAAAAATGTATATAACATACATTGTGTACTTTAACGTACTCTACATTTTTTGCAGGGCAAATTTTTGTCCTTCTCCTACGGTTTAGCAATTATGCAAAATTTCGTTAAATTAATCCAGAATAAAGTAATTTCAGAGGCTATTCCCAGAAAATTTAAGATATACATTTTTTTACTCATGTAAATTTATATAATATACGAAATTTAATCAAATTCGTTAGTCATTTTTGAGAAAATAAAAATTTTCGAAAGCTTTTCCATGTAAACGGTAGTTTGTGGTGGGGCGATTTTCTTGAAAATCTTCGCGTCGTATTCTTCGAAGATACCAAACTTAAATACCAAATTTGGGATTGAAGGTTCTTTTCGTTTTTGAGCTATGCTGTCCAAAGACAGACAGTCAGTCAGACAGACAGACACACACACCCACGGACCATTTCTGAAAATGCTTTGCTTTGGATTCAGGGAGACCCAAACATGTATTTCTGGTGAAATAAAGCATTAACGAAAAAAGCTGTTAAATTTACAAGACTTGCTCTACCTATTCGGTACATACTGTAATTACAAAAATTACTATTTACATCATGCTATTCAAGTAAACATTACCAACAATTGCCTAATTTTTAGTGAAACCGAAAAAAGGGTATACGGTAGTCTAAAGCGATAATAAAATAATTTTAAAGCTAGTTAAAATGTGATTCAAATTCGGTTTTTCTTTACATGACTAGGAGTAAAATAAAATCAATTTTATTTGAGAAAAGTTTAACTATCTGTTTTAAAACTGAAACCAAAAACAAGGAACATCACGGAAATTGTTAACTTCACCCAACCGATATATATATCTTTTAAATTTGTTAACTCGATCTACATTTTTTGATTAATAAGACTTTTTGTGACTCTCAATAATGCGGAAGTAAATCAAAATTACGAGGACCTCAGAAGATGTTCCCAGAAAGTTAAAGATATACCTACATTTTCTATGTAAATAGCTAACCTAATATACCTGTCAATATCATTAGAGCGTTTTGCAGAAAATAAAAGTTTTCAAATATTTTTTCATATAAGGGGTAGTTTTAGGAGCGATGTTCCTGAAAATGTTATAGTCGCATGCTTGGAAAATAACAAACATTAATGCTAAGATTGATATTTAGCCGTCTTTTCGTTTTTGAATTATGTTGCCCAGTCACACACTCTGACATATACATATATAGACATAAACTAGCTCTTTCTATTTTACATTCTTTTTTATTCCGGGGTCCTCAAAACATGTATTTTGGGGGTAATATTTGTATGGAATTTTGGGTGGAATGCAGTACCTGACTGCATTAAATTTCAGCCATTGTGACAGACAGAGCACCAGCAATGACCAGGAAGAATGCAGGACTGTTACATCAACATGAATAACATGTCCAAGGATCCAAAAGTCTCATCCATCAATCAGCCTTATGGGGAACATCTATGAATAAAACAAAACCTGCTTCAAACTACTATCAATATGGCCCCAAAACTTATGGGCCTTTAATACCAACATTGGTACTTAAGCTATGTATTCTTTCAAGAGAACGACACGAAGGTTTTCAAGAACATTTTCTACCCCCAACTAGTTTTTACATAGAACATTTTTAAACATTTTTTGATTTTTAAAATATGGCCCTAACAATTTTTATTAAAATGCCATATGCATAAGACATTTTTATGACAAACGAAATGTACCAATATCTGGGATGCGGTTGGAATAGCCTCTGATAATACATATTTTGTTTGTAGAATAAACTTTTTCAGGATATTCCGAGTTACTGGCTTTCCTTTTTAAGGTACTTAAGCTTTTCTGAAACAGGAACATACCTTTCTTTTTGTCTCTCTTTTGTTTACTCCTAGCAAGCAAACAGAAGCGAATTTACGTTTTTCACTTTGCGACCGGCTTTTAAATATTGGCTAACGCTTTAGTATAGTGTAACCCTTTATTTCCCGTCTACTTACAAAGCAGAAATATTAAGGCCAATTCTGCTAACGCGTATCTTGATTAGCATGATAAAAGTAAAAGAATAAACGTTTGTAGGAAAGGTTTGCTTGCGGAACAGCTAGGTAACGTAATATAAATGGGACACATCGGTGTCTACTTTCCTTAGCCCTTACGTACAACGTACATAGAAAATAGCTCAAGAATAAAACGTCCATTAAATGACAAACATGGTACTTCAGTACCGCATATTCCAAGGATTTGACAATATGATTTTCAGGGAAATCCCCTTAGACTCAACTACCCTTTACTTGGGACATTTTGATAAAACTTATATTTTTTAAAAAATGACTCTAACGGGTGTTATTAAAATGCTATAGGTAGGTTTAAGTTATGTTCATAGCAAACGAAATGTGTATCTTGAGTTCTTTTGCAAAAACCTCTGAAGACCTGTTCGTAATAAACAAGTATATAGTATAACTTTAGCATAACTGGTAAACCGCAAGAGACAGGCAAAGGCATAGTTCACAAGAAATGTAGTTCGCATTAAGATTCTTAAATATACCGTGTATATTTGGTTAACTCTGTACCGTTTTCGATATATTCCGAGTTATCTGTTTTCGTGTAATTAAGCTTTTCTGAAACAGGAAGACATCTTTCTTTTTGTCTCTCTTTTGTTTACTCCTAGCAGGGTTTAGAGAACCAATTATCAAGCTTTTCACTTACCGAACGGCTTTAAAAATGTTGACTAATGCTTTAGCCTAGTATAACTCTTATTTCCCTTCTACTCACAAAGAAGAAACAATAAGTCAATTCTAGTAATGTGTATCTTGTCTAGCATGATGAAGATAAAACAATAAACTTTTGTAAAAAAACAAGTTTGTTTATGGAAATATTAGAGAAAGCAATGTGAGTGGAACGCCTAATATTTTTACCTTCTCTAGCGCACATGTACAACATACATAGTGGATAGAAGAGGTATTATATTCCACCCAAAAATTCGATAACGAGATTTCACCGGAAATATATTCAAAATAGCTTCTTTAGGAGAAGGTCAATGTCAAGAAAATCTTGGCAACCTAAATTACCCTTTTCATGGAACATTTTCGATAATTTTTATTTTCTCAAAAATAGCTCTGATTGTGATTAAAATGCTGAATATTAAGTATACTTACATAATAAATAAAATTTATATCTTGAATTTTCTGTGTAGTCCTATTCTCTAAAGTCCTATTCATTCTGTTTTTATTTTGCATAACTGTTAAAACGTAACAGATAGACAAAAACTTACTTCACAAAAAATGTACATCTCGTCAAAGCACACAATTTACCCATTTCTTACATTTTTGATGTGCAGGTAACAATTTGCGACATATTCCTTTATATTTGCTTCGATTTTAAAATACTTATACCTTTCTGAGCCAGGAAGTCGCCCGATTTCTTTTGTTTTACTTTCAGAAACCAAAGAAGAATGACAATTGGGTAGCTACAGCTTTAAAAAATTTGACTATCCCTTTAGCGGAGTGCATTCATTTAGTTCCCTTTCAGTAAAGGAACTAAGTAATAAGAAGATTCTCTAATGCTTATCTGGATTGGAATGGTGTAGAATGAAGGATGACAATTTGTAAAAAGATTGAGGAACACCTTCTATTCGCTAGTAAATCCCAGAATTGCGTAATAACGTCGTCTCATATGACATCATGAAACTAGAAAAAGAGATTCAAAGATTAGACTTTTCTAAATCATCTCTCTTACCTAAAATTTATGGTATTTAAATCACCTTGACGACTTGTAATTGAATTTTCAACGAAGAAAACTATTGGTAACAGGTATAGTGGATTTAGTAACAAGCTAAATATTTGCAAATGTTCTGTAGAAAACAATAAATGGGCATAGTTCGTTTGATGTTTACAACCATTAGCTGTAGAAAAATAAAAACAAAAAACTGCATAGCTTTTACTTTCTCTAGCACGTATATACAATATAGATAGCAGATAGAGAAATATTGCATTTCACCCAAAAATTCAATACCGCGATTTCACCGGAAACTTACGTTTTGAGAACCTCTTAATTAGAAAAATAAATAAATAAAAAAGAAATAAGAATTTTACGAAAATGTCCGCGCGCGTGTGTGTGTGTGTGTGTGTGTGTGTGTGTGTATGCGACTGGATCTGCTTATCTCAAAAACGAAAAGACCTTTTAATACCTAACTTGGTTCAGTGTCTTCCAAGGATGCGACAAGAAGATTTTCAAGGAAATACCTCCAAGTTCAACTACCTTTTACATGGAACATTTTTCGAAAATTTCGATTTTTTCAAAAGTGGCTATAACGGTTTTATTACAATGACATGCGTTTAAGATATTTTCATGCCCAACAAAATTCATATCTTGAATTATTGGGAATACCCTCTGAAGACCTCAACATTTTGGAACACTTCTGTGTGACTGGTAAACCGTAACAAATAGACAAAACCTTACTGCACAAAAAATATAGATCTCGCTAAATTACACCTTGTGTCATACAAATTTTTTTCGTAGAGTTAACCGTTTCAAAAATATTCCTCGTTATTGGTTGCAATTTTAAACTACCTAGTTTTTTTTTTTCAAGTGGAAGTCAACTTTCGGTTTATCTTTTCTGTTTTTACTATCGGAAAGCAAACAACACCGGATTTTAATTGTTTCACACAGCCATGAGATTTTAAAGGATTTGATCGTGGCTTTAGCCTACCGTATTCCTTTATTTACCTTCTGCTTACAGGGAAGCAATTAATAAGGCCAATGCTGCAGATGTTTATCTCGATTAGCATGATTTAAATTAAAGAATAGTATTGTATGAGGAAAGATTATTTGTGGAACATCTAGAGAAAACCATATAATCAGATTTTTACATTTTCTGGTGCATATGTACAATGTACATAGTGGATAGAGAAGTAGTTGTATTTCACCGAAAAATTCCACACCAAAATTTCGCCGGAAATACATGCTATGGGGCCGCCTGAATAAAACCAAAATAATTTTTAAAAAAGTTCTACATGTGTCTGTTGACATCATAATCATAAACAAAAATGCCGTTAAATAACCGAACCCCAAACTAACTTTTACGTAGAAAAAAATTCGAAAATATTGATTATCTCAAAAGAGATTGTCGCGATTTTGTTTAAAATTCTGTATACTGAAGTCAAAAATCTAGATTTCATTAAAAGACACGCTTATGTGATACACATTTTTTCGTGGAATTGACCATTTTCCAGACATTCCTTGTAATTGTAATTCGTAGTTTCAGTTTCAAAATACTTACTGGTTTCAGTTATCAGATTATCTTTCGAATACTTGAACCTAATACAAAGAAGCAGATTTCAGTCACATTGTAACCAGCTTTTAAAAGACTTAAGTATCAATTCAGCCTAGTGTACTCTCATTTTCCTTCTGCTTACGTGAAAGTATGTAATTAGCCCAATTTCTGCTAACCTTTATCTCGATCGGCAGGAAGTATATATAAGAATAACCAAGCTGTTTAACAATACTTTGTTACAGAGAAGTAGTGAAAATCATGTGAATGTAATACATATGATTATGTTTTTTCATGATTTGATTTTTTGGACATAAAATCAGATATCACGTAACGAAATGTCTGTGGAATACAATACTTGCTCCAATAAAGCAGTGAAAATAAATGTCTGAGGTTATGTTGTCAACGAAAATATGTCTATAATAAGTAAATTTGTCACTCGAATACAATTGCATAACAAAAGTAAGGTAGCTCGAAAGAAGGAGCAAAAGGGAAGTCATGGTCGCTACAAAGGTTAGTGCCACCTTATACCGTGGCCCGGTACTATATCTAATATGGGTTCTTGTGATCCTATGATTTATTATTACAGAGGCAAACGCGCCTCAGTAGTTACCCAGTAGCTTCGGACCTCCCCACTCTGACTAGCTGCCAGTCGTTCTTATATACAACATGAGCTGCCGCAGTTGTATCCGTGAGAATTTTATCTACCTGTTCAGTTATTGTAAAATTCTGGTTCATTTTCTCTATGTGTAATTAACATTATTGGGAAGTATATATTTGGGATACAACATTAAGTTGAGCATTAAGAAAAAAAAAATACATTTCTTACATTAACGGTATTTCTCAGCCCATTTTTATTTTCGCTACTACATATGTACAATGCACAAAATAAATGCACTATTGTATTACAACCAAAGATTAGATCCGCAGATTTCACCGGAAATACATGTGTTGAATAAAACAAATTTATAGAAAAAGGTCAGTCTGTTTCTGTGTGTGTATGTGTGTGTGTTTGTATGTTAGCTGCAAAACAAACATTCTTTAAATGCCAACAGACCCCCCCCCCCAAAGAACTGTCCTTTACGTGGAACATTTGTCACATTTCGATTTTCTAAAAAATGGCTCTAACGATTTTGATTGCAATGTTGTGGGTAGATATATTAAAGATGTTACCATGACAAATGGAATGTGTACTCGAATTTCTACGAAATAGACTCTGAAGCCCTTTTTAATTAAATAATATTTAATCAAACTCGTTAAAGCCATTTTACCGAAATCAAAATTATCGAATATATTTCCTTATATAGTGAAGGCTGAAGTTGTAGGTTTTTCTTGAAAATCGTCGAGTCGGATCCTTGGAAGATGCTTTAGGTAGTTAATTATCAAATTTAGTATCTGACCGAAATTTTTTAGCTATCTTTTTATACACACACAGACGTGGATCTTTTTTCTAAAAATGCCTTTTTATACAGAGACCATAAAACGTGTAATGCCAGTGAAATCTCGGTCTCGAATTTTTAGATGAAATGCAAAGCTTTCTCTATTTATAGGTACATTATCTACTAAACGGAGAAATAAAATAAAGTTTTGGCTGGAATGGAATGTCTTCTGCTATGTGCTCTGTGGAAAACGTATTACAAATGTATTTTTCTTAGGTTTGCCTCTGAACTTGTTACAGAACTCCACTTTCCAAAATTGTCTTAAAAGTGCCCTCCTGCCGTAGATACTGACAGATACAGAAGAGATTATGGGCTTTTACCATATACAGGTCAATTTCAGTTTTTTTTTTTTTTTTTTTTATTCTTTGTAATGTTCAGTGCTTTGCAATCCGGTGTGTAAATGTAAGCAAATGAGCAATATGGGCGCATCATTAGCCTGAAGGGTTCATAGATAAGTAATAAGTTCGATAAATAGAGCTATTCTAGGAAAGAGCTGAATCATGTTGAGCTGAATAATACATCGCTAAATAGTTCTGACGGAATTTAAATATGTATGTATTTACGTACGCATCAAGTTAATGGTGAACCAAGCCTAACGAAGAAATTGACTTGAATTTTTTGTCAGATGCTTTAGATACCCCAATGTTAAAAGGGACAATATACTTTTTAAATTCTCTACTTAGTACGAAGTACGGAGGTAGGACAGTTATTGCACTTCTCTCAAAAATTTGATATCGAGATTTCAGGGGAAATATATCTACATTTTAGGGTTCCCTGTATCCACAAAAACATTCTTAGATAAAGGTCCACGAATGTGTGTGTCTATGAATTAGATAACTCCAAAAAGGCAAAGTCGTTAAAATGCTAATCTTGGTATTTAAGTTCAGCTTCAGGCAGACACGCTACCCCCATACTACCCAAGCGAGTTGAGAATGTATTGTATTCCCCCCAAAAATTCGATACCGATATTACACCGGAAATACATGCTTTAAGGTCGTTTAATAAAAGAAATATTTTTAGAAAGAGACCGGTGTGTGTATGTGTGTGTCTTAGGGCAATATAGCTCAAAACCGAGAAACGTTAAATACCAAACTTGACAATGTTGTCCCGTATTTTCCAAGAATGCATCATATCAGATATTCGGAGAAGACAAAGCGTGCTGTTGTGCTGTTTAAGCTGTGCATCTGGCAATGAGTGGAAGCAGCACGTAATAGTTTAGGCGTTTTGTAGAGTTCCGGAAATCCCCATCTTTGTTTTTTTTTTGTTTCCTTTCCATATTTTCTTTTCTTTTCTTCTGGTCCTCACCACAGACCTCACTAATGTAAGTAGCTTTGGTGTTTCAAGATGCAGGTGATTGCGGGTTCCAGTCCTGCCTAGGATATGAGTGTCAAGAAATTCATAAATGTGTTTGTGACTAGAAATAAAGCAACCAGAAAAATAACATGAGGTCGAGCAGAGGTGGAAAAAAGTGAAAGAAGTAATTAATATCATAAAAGTACCTATACGGTATTACCTTGGACCACAAATAGGTAATCTCGTTATAATGTCTCCTGATTAAATGGCTAGCTGTAACAGTAAGGGAATTATACATTTAGAATAGCGCAACGAAATACAGAAAAATAAGGGCATTCAGAGATTCAGCAAAGCTAAGGATTTTATGATTTTTATTAACAGACGTTACATCTACACGGCATTGAGCTAAAAAATTTCCAATCAACAGAAAAACTGAGATTCCCATTAAAGAATCCAAGATTTAATAATAATAATAATAATAATAACAATAATACGAAAAGTAAAAATATTAATAATAATAATAATAATAATAATAATAGTAATAAGTACTGCTATAGCTCCTATGCGACTGGAGCTACCACGCCCACTTAGACAAGCAGATGTGGACGATCATCCAACCAATACGTCGGCCTCCGTGGTGTAGTGGTTACCATGCCTACTTCATATACCCAAGGTCGTGGGTTCAAACCCGGCGGAGGACGATGGATTTTAAAGCCGTGGGTCCCGTATCGTAGATTTACGGCACGTAAAAGAACCTCAAGGCAGATAGAGAGGCCTCTGAATAAAATTAAGGGGTCTTTCACGTCCAGTGTAGAATGGGACATTGAGAACCGCAGCAGTTAAAGAGCGTCCATAAATAAAACGCCATTCCATTCCATCCAACCGATACGGGGAGATAATGTGGGCAATATCACGCATCCCCTAGTCACAGTGTTGACTTTCTTGGCCGGGATAACTGTATACGTATCTCAGCTACTCAATTTCCTCACGAAACTGTTTAGGCACAGATGCTCTACCTGGGATTTAAATCTGCACCCGATCCATGTAATCGAACCTGTGCGCATCCAGTGGTCACAAATCAGAACACCAACCTCTAGCTCACTGCTCAACGGCACAGGACGGTTATAGTTATACAGGTGTAAAACTAGGGATATTATATTTTATATTTCTATGAATGTTGGTGAGGCGGTGTTGAGGCCGAGTGGTTAGACCGCTCGCCTCTCATCTTAGTTCAAAACCAGGAGGGATTTGTGTGGTTTGTGGTAGAGAAAACGGTTTCTAGGCACGGTTTTTCCGAGTTTTCCGGTTTACCGCGCCAGTCATTCCTTTTTTTTTTTTTTTCTATAGAAATACAGTTCAGGAGGTTTGTCAGGTCTCCGTCACTATTTAACTTTTTCCTCTTTGTTCCAGTTTTCTACATTTCCTTAGTTGACCTATTAATGTTTAAAGTTTTCTTTTTTACTTATTGTACATACACAGACATATACACATTTAAAACACAGAAACACCGATGCCCAAGGCGGGACTCGACCCCACGATACCGTGCGCCGCGAAATACGAAAGCGATGCACTTTAACGAGAGCGACCACGGGTACCGGCATTTCTTCAATACTCCATCATCAGTTCTCCTATTATCTATTCCGCCTTCATTTTATATCATGTACTTCCTGCTTTTCATGTGAGGATACGTTCCGATCCCTTGCTCTGGGTCCTTCATTCTCTGATTAAATGTCCTTAGCTACTTAAAAGGTTCTGACGCTAGTTAAGCACTTCCGTGTAAGTCCTAGCAGGTAAAGTCCTGCATACGAGGAGGGTGAACAGACTAAATTATGTCACTCTCACATATACAAAATGTGTATGCTGTCGATACATAAAACATGTATAAGACCAAAGAGGATGAAACGTAAGAACTGTGACGATAATTGCTAGGTCCCATCTTCAAAGAAAAAAAATTATGTGCAATGTACATGGTGGTAGTAAAGATATTATATTCCCCCAGAAATACGACACCGAGATTTCACCAGAAATATATGCTTCGAATCCCCTGAATCAAAAAATTTAGCATTTTATAAAAAAAAAAAATTCTTTTGTGTGTGTGTGTGTACTTGCGGACTTCATAACTAAAAAACGAAGATTTGGTAAACTACAAAACTCGGTAAATATTTAGTTTACTACGTTCCAAAGATGCGATATTAACGTTTTCAAAATAATCCCCCATCCCATACTACTCCGTATATGCTAAACATTATCGATAATTTTGATTTTCTCAAAAATGCCTCTAATGATATTGATTAAGATACCATATATTAAAAATATTTGCACCGCAACTTTGTGGTAATAGCCTCTGAAGCACTATTTATTTTGGATGATTTTTGCATAACTTGAAAACCGTAAGCGATGAACGAAAACTTACCACACAAAAAATACAGATCTACGTAATACACACAACATATGTAATACACCTAAATTTTTTTGTAGAATTAAATGTTTCCGAGTCATTCCTTGTTATTGCTTTCAATTTTAAATTACTTAAACCTTTCTCAAACGTTTAGCCCTTTTTCGTTTCATACTTCCCTTGTTTTGCTCCTGGTCATGCAAAGAGAGAGAGAGATCGACAGTTCCACACGTCAGGTGTTGATTAAGTTTTAAAATGATCCCCTCATAATGACTAACATGGAGTCAAGGGGTATAAGAATAATCACGCGACTGTCGGATAATGCGTGGTGGTATACAGGTTGTTTCAAAAATACGGGGCATAATTTCAGGTATGTATTTCACACATGTACACAATCAAATTAGTTCATTATAACATGTGTCCGGAAATGCTTCAATACACGTTGCAAATGATAAGGATACAATTGATACTCGTTCAACAGTCTCCAGATAGTCGTATGAGGAACATTGACTTGCAACGCTAACCGTCGTGTGCTGATAGAAGGAGTCCTGTCCACAGCCTCCAGAGTCTCCTCCTGCACTTCTGGAGTTGTAGATCTTGGTCGTCCCCTTCCCAAACCAGGAGAGGTGAATGTTCCATAGTCACACAGACGGGAATGGAGACGTACAAATGTCTTCCGATCTGGACATTGTCGCTGTGGGTACCTCTCCTGGTACAAACGACGAACCAGCGCAGCATTGCCGTCCGCCTTTGCCGTGTATGTCTGCCAGCTCTTGATTTGAATACATGTCGCACAGTCTTAACGCCTAAAGAACACTGAATGTAACCTTCCTCAGAATGAACCATCAGAGCGCCCTCCTTATGTCTCCTTTGATGGTAAAGACCTGCGGAAAGAAAAACGTTCCAGTGAATTCCAATGTTGTGAAGGCCATAACTCGGAAATGAAGCATTTCCGGACATGAACCATTTTGATTGTCTACAGATGGGACTTTCAATGTTGTAAAGGCCATAACTCGGAAAAGGCGCATTTCCGGACACATATTATAATGAACTATTTTGTCTTCATGTGGGAAATACATACGTGAAATTATGCCCCGTATTTTTTAAACACCCTGTATACACTCGTTATTTAAAATCGAGGTTTAGATAGTCCTCTGTTCTACCACAGAAATACTTGAGGTGATATCTCCGAACTAGCACAAAGCAACCATGATATATCAGTTTTGATAGTATATGGGGTTGGTGCTTATCGTAATAAGGGTCCTAATAAAAGACAAAGGTCTTTACTCAATTTACTCATTGATTATCAGTTTTCTTTGATAAAGTTTTGGATGAGTATTTCCGAGAGTTACTATGACAAAACAGGATGCCTATATAGCGCCGCAGTTATATATCTTGGTTTCAAAAGGCTGTTGTGTATTTATTCCATATTGACCTGTTGTTGTAATGCTAGTAATACGTTCCCTATACCCCCTTAATGCTACATATAGAACGTCTATAACAAAATAACAGAGAGAGAGAGAGAGAGAGGGAAAGAGACAGTTTGAATAACAGTATGGCTAAAGATAACCTGATGTTGTAGAGAAGGCTCTTCCATATTGATGCACGTCCTTGCTCACGACTTACAGGGGTATGCCTGCAATACACGACTCAGCTCAGCATTGAGGCAAGGTAACATCACAGCTAAAAGAATTGGCAGCAAGTATTGTGCTATCACCTTCGACCATTGACGGAGCTATGACTGACGTGCTCCATTTCCGGCCTGGCTCTGAGGTTGTTACTGTTGTTATTACTGTTATTATTAATATGATTATTATTATTATTATTATTATTATTATTATTATTATTATTATTATTATTATTATTATTATTATTATTATTAACAATATCATAATTTTTATACATTTAGATTCTATTTCCTGCCTTTTTACATCCTATAGTGATCTTTTTACTTTTTTCAAGACGTTATGATATCTATATTCGCTACCCTGTTGCTTAAGCCTGTTTTTTATAATCGCTGTTCTAGTCCCGCCACGCACCATTTCGAATGCTCTAGGTAAACTATTCATTTGATGCCGAAAGCATATTGCTCTCATAGTTGTTTGGTGACGTTTAATTATTTGCATGCAGTATTTAGCTACATTTGCTTTAGCAAATGCAGCATCATTTAATATCTTCCATGAATCCTTCATGAAGATTTTCAGAAAACTCTCCCACCCCAAACTACATTTAACCTGGAATTTTTTTTTTTTTTTTTAAATGTTCTATTTTCTAAACATTGCACCTACCATTTATAATAAACTGCCGTATATTATGGATGGTTACATGCTTATTGTGAATTTTTTGGGAATATCCACTGAAGTTCTCTTCATTCTCAATGACATTTCCATAAATAATAAACTATAAAGGATAGATAATTACTACACAAAAAATATAGGTCCTATAAAACACAGACATTATGTCACATACAGAGGTATTCCCTGTTATTGTTTTCAATATTAAGACAAACTTTTGTAAACAGGATGCACTCGTTCTATCATTTATCTTTTGAGTTACTCCTTGCCAATTAAGGAGTACCGACTTTCAATTTTAACTGTGGTTTTAGCCTAGCCCATACCCTTAGTTTCCTTCTACTTGTACGGAACTAGGTAATAAGAACTTTTCTGCTAACGCTTAATTAGTATGAACAAGATAAAAGGATAGTCATTCTAAGAAGTTTGTTTACAGAGCAGTTATTTAAAGTCAAGTGAATAGAACGCATTACACTTCTTATTTATAAAAAAATTGATGTGTTCCATTCATTCACATGAATTTCTCTACATCTGTGCAACAAATATTGTTAAAAAGCTTATGATTCTATTCACTTCATGCTAATCGAGAAAAAATTAGCAGAAGTATTCTTATTGCCTGCTTCCTTGTAAACAGAAGGGAAATAAGGTAGTACCATATGTTAAAGGGATATTCAAAAGCTGGTTGCTAATTGACTGAAGTTTCTTTATTTGTAAGGACAGGAGTTGACAAATTCCTGTAAGTGAAAAATATAAATTTTTCAAAACTGAAACCAAAAGCAAGGAATATTTCAAAATCGATCAACTCCTTGAAAGAAATGTATATAGCATAAATTGTGTGTTTTAACGTGCTCTGTATTTTTTGTGGTTTAAGTTTTTTTCCATCTCTTACAGTTTACTAGTTATACAAAAATTCCCTAAATTTCATCCAAAATAAAGTGGTCTTCAGAGTCAATTCCCAGTAAATTCGGGATATACATTTTATTTGTGAGGTAAATATCTTTAATATGTGAAACTTTAATCAAAATCATTATAGTCATGTTCGAGAATATAAAAATGTTCGAAACTTTTTCGATAAAAGGATAGTTTGGGGTAGAGGGATTTTCTTGAATGCCTTCGTGTTGCATCCTTGAAAGATACCAAATTTAAACACCAAGTATGGTATTCAACGGTCTTTTGTTGTTGAGCTATGCTGTCCACAGACACACAACAGACAGAGTGACAGGCACACACACACAAACAGGCACACGGACCTTTTTCCAAAAATGCTTTTTTGGATTCAGGTTTACCCAAAACAAGTATTTCTGTTGAAATCTCGGTATCGAATTTTGAGTGCATTACAATACGCCCTGTATACACTATGTAGGTACATAGTACAAAGTAAAAATCAAGATATTAATATTTTAGCATGGCTAATAAATTTTTTTACAAACCATTATGAATACATAATATGTAAAAATTGGAGTTCACATTAACAAGCATCTTACTGGATACACTACCGTTTCTTTCTGAATACACTAGGAAAAAGTCTGATGTGTTCCATTCACATGGCTTTCTCTACACTTCTGCAACAAATCATAGTTAAAAAGCACATGCTTCTATTTACTTCATGCTAATCGAGAAAAAATTAGCATAAATAGTCTATATCACTTGCTTCCTTTTAAGTAGAAGCGAAATAAGGGAGTACTATAGGTTAAAGTGATACTTAAAAGCTGGTTGCTGTATGACCGAAGTTCCTTTGTTTGTATGGACTAAAGTTGAAAAATTCCTGTATGAGAAAAGCATCAATTTTTTAAAAGTAAAATCAAAAATAAGGAATAACGAAATCAATTATATAACAAACATTGTGTACTTTAACTTACTTTACATTTTAATAGGGCAAGTTTTTGTCCTTCTCTTACGGTTTAGCATATATGCAAAATTCCGTAGAATTAATCCAGAATAAAGTAGTTTTCAGAGGCTATTCCCAGAAAATTAAGGATATACATTAATTATTGATGTAAATATATATAATATACAAAATTTAATCAAAATCGTTTGTCATTTATAAGAAAAAAAAACCTTCGAAAGTTTTTCCATGTAAACGGTAGTTTGTGGTGGGGCGATTTTCTTGTAAATCTTCGCGTCGTATCCTTCGAAGATACCAAACTTAAATACTAAGTTTGGGATTCAACGGTCTTTTCGTTTTTGAGCTATGCTGTCCACAGACAGCCAGATAGACAGACAGACAACACACACCCACGGATCACTTCTAAAATATATATATATACACACACTAGCTCTTTTAATTTTTCATGCTTTTTTATTCTTGGGTCCTCAAAACATGTATGTTGGGGGTAATATTTGTAACCAAATTGGGTGGAATACAGTACCTGGCTACATTGAAGTTCAGTCGTTGAGACTGATAGAGCACCAGCAATGACCGGGAAGAATGCAGGACTGTTACATGAACATGAATAACATGCCCAATGATCAAATGTCTCGTTCACCAAGCAGGCTTATGGGCAACATTTATGAATAAAACAAAACCTGCTTTATCAAAATTATTAATGTTTTAAGAGGTGAAATTCGCGTTACTTTTGCACAGACAGCTAAAGTCAATTTTTGTGAAATTGTGACGAAATAAGTAAAATTGCCTGTGTAGGCAAGGTGCCTTATTTGAGCAGAGACCTTGTTTCATTTTCTCTGGCACGTATGTTTTTTTTTTTTTTTTTTTTTTTTTTTTTTTTTTTTAATGTTTAACGCCCGCTTTAACTACTTATGGCACCGCAGGCGGTGACACTGATGATACATGAATGATGATGGCGCACCGGTGGAATGAGATGGCGGGGGAAACCGGAGTACTCGGAGAAAACCCGCCCCAGCGCCGCTTTGTCCACCACAAACCTCACATGCGGTCGCTTGGGATCGAACCCAGGCCGTCTAGGTGAGAGGCGAGTGGTCTAACCACTCGGCCACGGCGCGGCCTGGCACGTATGTACAGTGTACTTAGTAGATAGAGAAGGTATTCTATTCCATCCAAAATTTCGATCCCGAGATTTTACAATAAGTACTTGTTTATAGACCCCTAAATCCAAATAAAGAGTTTTTAGAAACATATCCTTGTGTGTGTGTGTGTGTGTGTGTGTGTGTGTGTGTGTGTGTGTGAGGGCAGCATGCCCCAAAAACGGAAGCGCCGTTTATACCAACATTGATATTTAAGTTATGTATCTTCCAAGAATGCCTAACGAAGGTTTTCAAGAAAATCTTCTACCCCAACTACTTTTTACATAGAACATTTTTAATGGATTTTTATTTTTCAAACATGGCTCTAAAGATTTTTATAAAAATGCCAAATAGCCCGCCTGGGTAGCGTGGTGGTAGCATGTTGCCTCACGTTCAAAAGGTCGTGAGTTCGAATCTCGCTTAGGGTGAGTTACCCGGGTAAGGTTTTTTTCGGGGTTTTCCCTTATCCTGAGAAGACGAATGTCGAGTAACTTTAAGCTCCATGGACCCAGAGATCATTTGAGCATCATATCATCAATTGCATTCATCGTCCGATATGACCAAACCAGGTTAAAGGACGTTAAACCAAAAACAAAGAACAAAAAAAAAAAAACAAAAAAAATGCCAAATGTGTAAGACATTTTTATGACAAACGAAATGTACCAATATCTGGGATGCAGTTGGAATAGCCTCGGATAATATATATTTTGTTTGTAGAATAAGCTGTTTTCAGGATATTCCGAGTAATTGGTTTTCGTTTTAAGGTACTTAAGCTTTTCTGAAGCGGGAACATATCTTTCTTTTGTTTGCTCCTAGCAAACATACAGAAGCGAATTTACATTTTTCACTTTGCGACCGGCTTTTAAAATGTTGGCTAACGCTTTAGTATAGTGTAACCCTATATTTCCCTTCTACTTACAAAGCAGAAATAATAAGACCAATTTTAGTAATGCTTATCATGATAGCATGATAAAGGTAAAGCAATAAAAGTTTGTAAGAAAAAATGTTACTTGTGGAACAGCTAGATAACGTAATATAAATGGAAATCATCAGATATTTACTTTCCTTAGCCCATATATACAACGTACAGGGAAAATAGCTCAAGAATAAAACGTCCGTTAAATACCAAACATGGTACTTAAGTACAATATACTCCAAGGATTCGACAAGATCATTTTCAAGGAAATCGTCTTAGATTCAACTACCCTTTACATGGGACATATTGATAAAATTTATATTTTTAAAAAATGACTCTAACGGGTGTTATTAAAATGCCATAGGTAGGCTCAAGGTATTTTCATGACAAATATATATTCTGTTTTCGATGTATTCCGAGTTATTGTTTTTCGTGTAATTAAGCTGTTCTGAATCGGGAAGACATCTTTATTTTTGTCGCTCTTTTTCTTACTCCTAGTAGGGTAAAAAAAAAACAAAAGAAAAACGGAATTTAAACTTTTCACTTAGCGAACGGCTTTTAAAATGTTAACTTATTCTTTAACCTAGTATAGTTCTTATTTCGCTTCTACTCACAAAGAAGAAACAATAAGACAATTCTAGTAATGTGTATCTTGATTAGCATGATGAAGATAAAAGAATAAACTTTTGAAAAAAAATAATTGTCTACGGAAAAGCTAGATAAAGTAATGTGAATGGAACACTTCAGATTTTCACTTTCTCTAGCGCTTACGTACAACATTCATAGTGGATAGAAAAGGTATTATATTCCACCCAAAAGTTCACTAACGAGATTTCACTGAAAATATGTTTTAAGACGCTAAGAATTCAAAATAGTTTCTTTTGAGAAAAGGTCAAGGTGTGTGTATTTGTGTGTGTGTGTCTCTGTTTCTGTGGAGAGTATAATTAAATAACAAAAAGTCCGTTAAATACAAAACTTTCTATTTACCTTCTCCATCATCCAAGGGCGCAACACGTAGATTTTCAAGAAAACCTTGGCAACCTAAATCACCCTTTTCATGGAACAATTTCGATACTATTTATTTTCTCCAAAATAGCTCTGATTTTTATTAAAATGCTGTATATTAAGGATACTTACATTATAAATAAAGTTTCTATCTTAAATTTTCTGTGTAGAGTGCCTTAAATCCTATTCATTCTGTCTTTATTTTGCATAACTTTAAAGCGTAAGAGATAGACTAAAACTTACTTAACAAAAAATGTACATCTCGTCAAGGCAAACAATTTATGTCTTACATTTTTGACGTGGCTACTTTTAACTGGCTACTTGTTGAACTTCAGGCAGACACGCTAACCCCACACTACCCAAGCGAGTTGGCAATGTATTGTATTCCCCCAAAAATTCGATACGTGATAACACCGGAAATACATGCTTTACGGTCGCCTAATAAAAATATAATATTTTTAGAGAAAAGCCTGTGTGTGTTTCTTAGGAAAATATAGCTCAAAACAGAGAAAATGTTTGTTCTTCCGTTTGACATTGTTGTTCCGTATTTTCCAAGAATGCATCATATCGGATATTCGGAGAAGAGAAAGCGTGCTGTTGTGCTGTTTAAGCTTTGCATCTGGCAATGAGCACAAGCTGCACGTAATAGTTTCGGCTTTTGGCGTGCTCAGAAATTCTCTTTTTAGGATTTTTTTGTCTTTCCTTTCTATGTATTTTTTTTTCTTCTGGTCCTCACCACCGAACTCGCTAATGTATGTAGCTTTGCTGTTTTGAGGTGCAGGTGATTGCGGGATTGAGTCCGGCCTAGGATATGGGTGTCCAAAAATTCATAAATGTGGGTGTGTCTAAAAATAAAAGCCTCCAGAAAGGCAGGGCAGAGGTGGAAAAAAGGGAAAGAATTAATATCATGAAAGTACCTATACGGTATTTTTTTGGACCAAAAATAGGTAAGCTCTTTTGAATATCTCCTGTTTAAATGGCTAGCCGTAACAGAAAGGGAATTATATGTTTAGAATATCCTTACGGAGTTACAACAAAATAAGTGACATTCGGAGATTCAGCAAAGCTAAAGACAGCTATATGAATTTTTAAGATTTTTATTAACATGTGTTACATATATACACAGCATTGCGCCCAAAAGTTTAAAATCAACAGCTAAACTGAGATTCCAATCAAAGAATGCGACATTTAATAATATTAATAATAATAATAATAATAATAATAATAATAATAATAATAATACTAATAAGTGCAGCTACAGCACTTATGCGACTGGAGCTACCACGCCCACTTAGACAAGGCAGATGTGGGCGATCATCCAACCGATACGGGGTGGTAATGTGGGCAACATCACACATCCCCCAGCCACAGTGTTGACTATCTTGGCAGGGATGACTGCATATGTATCTCAGCTACTCAATTTCCTCACGAAACTGTTTGAGCACAGATGCTCTACCTGGGACTTAAATCTGCAACCCCATCCGTGGAATCGAACCTGTGCGCATTCAGTGGACACAAATGAGAACACCAGCCTCCAGCTCACTGCTCAATGTCACATGACAGTTATAATTATAAAGGTATAAAACTAGGGATAAAGTATTTTATATTTCTATAAATGTTGGTGTATCATAGTGAGGTGGTGTTGAGGCCGGGTAGTTAGGGCGCTCGCCTCTCACCTAAGTTCAAAACCAGGAGGCACTTGTGTGGTTTGTGGTGGAAAAAGCGGCGTCTGAGCAGGTTCTATCCGAGTTCTCCGGTGTACCCCGCCATTAATTCCTTCAATACTCCATCGTCACCTCTCCTGTCATCTATTCCGCTTTTATGTTATATCATGTACTTCCCCACTTCAATGCCAGACTACGTTCCGTTTCCTTGCTCTGGGTTCTTTATTCTGTGATTAAATGTCCTTGACTATTTAAAAGGTTCTGACTCAGTTAGGCAGTTCCGTGTAAGTCCTAGCGGGTAAAGTCCTCCACACGAGGAGGGTGAACCGAATAATTTATCTCACTGTCACATATTTAAAATTTGTGTTCTGTTGATTCATAAGACAAATATATAAGGCCATAGAGGATGAAATGTAAGACTTGTGACGGTAACTACTAGGTCCCATCTTCAAAGAAAAAAAAAGTACTTTCTCGATCATGAATGCGCAATGTACATGGTGGTAGTAAAGATATTATATTCCCCCAGAAAAACGACACCGAGATATAACCAGAAATATATGTTTCGAACTCCTTGAATCAAAATACATAGCATTTCATGAAAAAAGAAATCCTTTTGTGTGTGTGTGTGTGTGCCTGTGGACAGCATAACTCAGAAACGAAAAGTTGGTAAACTACAAAACTCGGCAAATATTTAGTTTACTACGTTCCAAAAATGCTATAAGCAATTTTTTTTTCAGAAAAATCCTCCATCCCACACTACCCTGTATATGGAAAAAGTTTATCGATAACTATGATTTTCTTAAAAATTCCTCTAATGATTTTGAATAAGATACCATATATTAAAAATATTTGCTTTACAACTTTGTGGAGATAACTTCTGAAGCACTATTTATTTTTGATGATTTTTCATAACTTGTAAACCATAAACGATGAACGAAAACTTACCACACAAAAAATGCAGATCTCTGTAATAAACACAACATGTGTAATATGCCTACGTTTTTTTGGTAAAGTTAATTGTTTCCGAGTTATGCTTTTTTATTGCTTTCAATCTTAAATTACTTAAAAATTTCTCAAACGTTTAGTGCTCTTTCCTTTCATAGTTCCCTTGTTTTGCTCCTGGTCATGCAAAGAGAACCGAGCTTCAGTTATTTTACATTGCGACCAGCGTTTAAAATACTTCTCAACCACCTTATCCTAGCGTATTCCGTTGTTTTCCTTCTACTGACAAGGAAGCAATAAGTAAGATTTTTTCTGCTAATGTTTATCTCGATTAGCATGATGTAGATAAAGGAATATCGTATGCCTTTGTAAGAATAGTTTTTTCCAGAACAGGTAGGGAAAGTCATTTGAATAGTACAGATTATATTGTATAGTCTCCCATGGATGTTTATGAGTTTATAGCCGTAATTCAACATATATCAACGTATAATTTAAGAATCCAAAAGTATATATTAAAAGCAGACATGTTGAACAGTAGTATATTCAATTGACTTATGTAAACATATGAGTAAAGAACTAACACTCACACTAAGCAGTTTTACTTTGCAAAACAGTTAAGGAAACACCGATAATCGGAAGAAACAGAAAGTCACCAAAGACTATGTGTTATAGACACGTTCCGGTGAACAGACGAACAGGTACTCGAGGCAAGATAGCGCTTGGTTCTGCGAGTTGTTTCCATTGCACTACGTGTGTAACGGAGTGAAGTGTTATTGCGTATTGTTTGAAATTTAAACAGAAATATACTTAGTGAAAATTGGTTTAATTAACGATGAAAGTGGAAAGGAAAAATATGATAGTTACTTCGTTTGTGGGTCGGAATGTGCCGAAGCCATCACCATACGAAATAGATGAGTGGATTTGTTAGATGATTCTTTTTGAGGAAGATGAATTAGACACCATACAGATCAGCAGTTTCACACGTCAGCTGTTCATCAAGTATTAAGATGATCCCCCCATAATGACTAACAGGGAGTCAAGGGGTATAAGAATAGTCGCGCGACTGAAGGATAATGCGTGGTGGTAGGTACACTCATATTTGAAATCGTGGGGCACTGATGTCAACGTTCAGATAGTCCTCTGTTGTACCACAGAAACACTTTAGGTGATATATGCGAACTAGCACAAACGGAACATGGTATCTCAGTTTTGATGGTATATGGGGTTGGTGCCTAACATATTGAGTGTCCTAATAAAAGACAAAGGCCCCCGCATATAATAAATAAACCAAATTCACTCACTGATAATCAGATTTCTTTGATAAAGGTTTGGATGAGTATTTCCGAGATTTACTATGACAAAACAAGATGCCTACATAGCGCCGCAGTTATGTATCTTGGTTTCAAAAGGCTGTTGTATATTTATTGCTTATTGGCTTGGTGTTGTAATGCTAGGTATAAGTTCCCTATACCCCCTTAATACTACTTATATCACGCCAATAACAAAATAACAGAGAGAGAAGGAGAGAGAGTGAGAGTTTGAATAATAGCATAGCTAAAGATAACCTGATGTTGTAGAGTAGGCTCCTCCATATTGATGCGCGTCCTTGCTCACGACTTACAGGGGTATGCCTGCAATACACGACTCAGCTCAGAATTGAGGCAAGGTACCGTCACAGCTGAAAGATTTAGCAGCAAGTATTGTGCTATCAACTTTGACATTGACGGAGCTATGGCTGTCATGCTCCATTTCCGGCCTGGCTCTGAGGTTTGTGGTTGAGTACTCGCGAGCACTCTGATTCAGCTGAGTCGAGTTTGAAAAATCTAATGTAAGGGTAACCTGCCTGACATTGGAATTCCAAATTTCCGAGTTGTGGGGATAGGGCTGTGCTCTTTATTTCCTTTTGATTTTCTGTCGAGTCATCACGATGAATTAAATGTAGCTTCACAACTCATTTACTTGAGCTAAGATTTAGTAATCTATCTTGCCGTTCTATATAGTCGAAAATAAAAATGTAAATGCACTTACATGAGTAAGTTTGGTTAGTTTAAAAAATAATCATATCATTACTGGGTATTGTTGTTATTACTGTTATTATTAATATTATTATGACCTAATATTAACATTATTTTTATATTTATTATTATTATTATTATTATTAACACCATCAACATTTTTTCTACATTTAGATTCTAGTTCCTGCCTGTTTACATCCTATAGTGTTCTTTTTACTTTTTTCAAGACGTTATGATATCTATTTTCGTTACCCTGTTGCTTAAGCCAGTTTTTATAATCCCTGTTCTAGTCCCGCCACGCACCATTTCGAATGCTCTAGGTAAACTATTCATTTGATGCCGAAAGCATATTGCTCTCATAGTTGTTTGGTGACGTTTAATTATTTGCATGCAGTATTTACCTACATTTGCTTTAGCATATACAGCATCATTTAATATCTTCTATGAATTCATCATGAAGATTTTCAGGAAACTCACCCACCGCAAACTACATTTTATCTGGAACATTTTTTTTTTAAATGTTCAATTTTCTAAATATTGCACCCACCATTTATAATAAACTGCCGTGTATTATGGATGTTTACATGCTTATCGTTAATTTTTTGGGAATATCCCCTGAAGTCCTCTTCATTCTCAATGACCTTTACATAAATAGTAAACTATAAAAGATAGATAATTACTACACAAAGCGTTTAGATCCTATAAAACACACAAATCATGTCACATATAGACATATGCTATCATATTGTTTTCAATATTAGGAAACTTAATTTTTTTCTAAACAGGATGCACTCGTTCTGTCATTTATCTTTTGGTTTACTTCTTGCCATTTAAGGAGTACCGACTTTCAATTACAATCGCACTCTGATAGCCTTTAAAAGATTTGACTGTGGTTTTAGCCCAGCCCAGTCCCTTAGTTTCCTCCTACTTGTACGGAACTAGGTAATAAGAACTTTTCTGCTAACGCTTGATTAGCATGAACTAGATAAAAGAATAATCATTTGTAAGAAGATTGTTTACAGAGCAGTTATTTAAAACCAAGTGAATAGAACACATTACACTTTTTATTTATAAAATATTTTATGTGTTCCATTCATTCACATGACTTTCTCTACATCTCTGCAGCAAACATTGTTCTATTTACTTCATGCTAATCGAGAAAAAATTAGCAGAAGTATTCTTATTACTTACTTCCTTGTAAACAGAAGGGAAATAAGGCAGTACCATATGCTAAGGGGATAGTCAAAAGCTAGTTGTTATGTGACTGAAGTTACCTTATTTCTTTGGACAGGAGTTGACAAATTCCTGTATGAGAAAAAACATAAAATTTTCAAAACTGAATTAAAAAACAAGGAAAATCTCAAAATCGATCAACTCCTCGAAAACAATGTATACAACATAAATTGTGTCATTTAACGTACTCTACATTTCTGTTGTAAATGTTTGTCCATCTCTTACGGGTTACCAGTTATGCAAAATTCAGAAAATTGATCCAGAATAAAGTAGTCTTCAGAGTCCATTCCCAGTAAATTCAAGATATACATTTTATTTGTGAGGTAAATACCTTTAATATACGAAATTTTAATCAAAATCTTTATAGCCATTTTTGAGGAAATAAAAATTTTCGAAACTTTTTCCATAAAAGGGTAGGGGGATTTTCTTGAACATTTTCGCGTCGCATCCTTGAAAGATACCAAAGTTAAATACCAAGTTTGGTATTCAATGATATTTTGTTTTTGAGCTATGCTGTCCACAGACACACAGACAGACATACAGACAGCCACACACACACACACACGCACACACTGATCTTTTTCAAAATTGCTTTTTTTGGATTCAGGTGGACCCAAAACATGTATTTCCGTTGAAATATTGGTATGGAATTTTGGGTGCATTTCAATATCTTCTACATATACTTTGTAGGCGCATAGTACGTGTAGAGAAAGTAAAAATCAAAATATCAGTATTTTAGCATAGCTATTAAATTTATTTACTAAGCATTATGAATACCTAATATGTAAAAATTGGAGTTCACATTAACAAGCATCTCTCTGGATACTCTACAGTTTCTTTCTGAATACACTAGGAAAAAATCTGATATGTTCCATTCACATGGATATTTCCTACACTTTTGCAATAAATCATTGTTAAAAACCTCATGCTTCTATTTACTTCATGCTGATCGAGAAAAAATTAGCACAAATAGTTTTTATAACTTGCTTCCTTGTAAGTAGAAGTGACCTAAGGGAGTACCATAGGTTAAAGTGATAGTCAAAAGCTGGTTGCTGTGTGACTGAAGTTCCTTTGTTTGTATGGACAAAAGTTGAAAAATTCCTGTATGAGAAAAGCATCAGTTTTTTAAAGGTGAAAGCAAAAACAAGGAATAACTCAAAAACGATCAACTTCACGAAAAAAATGTATATAACATACATTGTGTACTTTAGCGTATTCTACATTTTTTGTAGGGCAAATTTTTGTCCTAGTCTTACGGTTTACCAAGTATGCAAAATTCCGTAAAATTAATCCAGAATAAAGTAGTTTTCAGAGGCTATACCCAGAAAATTTAAGATATACATTCTTTTATTGAGGTAAATTTATATAATATACGAAATTTAATCAAAATCGTTAGTCATTTTTGAGAAAATACAAATTTTCGAAAGGTTTTCCTTGTAAACGGTAGTTTGTGGTGGGGCGATTTTCTTGAAAATCTTCGCGTCGTATCCTTGGAAGGTACCAAACTTAAATACCAAGTTTGGTATTCAACTGTCTTTTCGCTTTTGAGCTATGCTGTCCACAGACAGACAGTCAGTCAGACAAACCGACAGACAGACACACACACCCACGGACAATTTCTAAAAATGCTTTGTTTTGGATTCAGGGAGACCCAAAACATGTATTTCTGGTGTAACGAAAAAAGGTGTTACATTTACAAGACTTGCTCTACGTATTCTGTACATACTGTAATTACAAAAATTACTAACTTACATCATGCTATTCAAGTAAACAATACCAGCAATTGCCTAATTGTATAGTTCCTTACAAGTGAAACCGAGAAAAGGGTATACGGTAGTCTAAAGCGATAATAAAACCCTTTAAAAACTAGTTACAATGCAATTGAAATTCGGTTATCTTTACATGACTAGGAATAAAAGAAAATAAATTCCGTTTGAGAAAAGTTTAAGTATCTGTTTTGAAACTGAAACCAAAAACAAGGAACATCACTGAAATGGTTAACTCGATCCAACTGATATATATATATTTAAAATCTGTTAACCAGATCTACATTTTTTGATTAATAAGACTTTGTGTAACTCTTAATAATGCAGAAGTAAATCAAAATGACGAGGACCTTAGAAGATTTTCCCAGAATGTTAAAGATATACCTACATTTTCTCATGTAAATAGCTAACCTAATATACCCGTCAATATCATTATAGCCATTTAGCAAAAGTTTTCACATATTTTTCCATATAAGGGGTAGTTTTGGTTGCGATGTTCCTGAAAGTGTTATTGTCGCATGCTTGGAAAATAGCAAACATTAATACTAAGCTTGATATTTAGCCGTGTTTTCGTTTTTGAGTTAAGCTGCCCACAGTCACTCACTCATACACATACATAGACACACACTAGCTCTTTCTATTTTACATCCTTTTTTATTCCGGGGTCCTCAAAACATGTATTCTGGGGGTAATATTTGTATGGAATTTTTGGTGGAATACTGTACCTGGCTGCATTAAATTTCAGTCATTGTGACCGACAGAGCAACAGCAATGACCGGGAAGAATGCAGGACTGTTACATCAACATGAATAACATGCCCAATGATCCAATGTCTCATCCACCAAGCAGCCTTATGGGGAACATCTATGAATAAAACAAAACCTGCTTCAAACTTCTATCAAAATTATTAATATTTTAAGAGGTGAAATTCGCGCTACTTTTGCACTGACAACTAAAGTCAGTATTTGTGGAAATTGTGACGAAGTAAGAAAAATTGTTTCTGTAGGTAAGGTGCTTTAGTTCCGCAGAGACCCTGTTTTATTTTCTCTGTCATGTATCTACAGTGTACATAGTAGATAGAGAAGGTATTGTATTCCATCCGAAAATTCGATACCGAGATTTTACCGTAAATACTTGTATTGAGACCCCTGAATCCAAATAAAAACTTTTTAAAAACATGTCCTTGTGTGTGTGTGTATGTATGTGTGTGTGTGGTGTGTATCTATGGACAATATGGCCCCAAAACGGAAGGGCCGTTAATACTAACATTGGTACTTAAGCAATGTATCTTCCAAGAATGCGACACGAAGGTTTTCAAGAACATTTTCTACCCCCAACTAGTTTTTACATAGAACATCTTTAAAAAAAATTTAATTTTTTCAAATATGGCTCTAAGAATTTTTATTAAAATGCCCTATGTATAAGACTTATTTATGACAAAGGAAATGTACCAATATGTGGAATGCGGTTGGAATAGCCTGTGATTAATATATATTTTGTTTGTAGAATAAACTTTTTTCAGGATATTCCGAGTTATTGGTTTTCCTTTTTAAGGTACTAAAGCTTTTCTGAAACAGGAACATATCTTTCTTTTTGTCTCTCTTTTGCTTACTCCTAGCAAGCAAACAGAAGCAAATTTACGTTTTTCACTTTGAGACCGGCTAACGCTTTAGTATAGTGTAACCCTTCATTTCCCTTCCACTTACAAAGCAGAAATGATAAGACCAATTCTGGTAATGCTTATCTTGATTAGCATGATAAAAGTAAAAGAATAAACGTTTGTAGGAAAGGTTTGCTTGCGGAACAGCTGGGTAACGTAATATAAATGGGACTCCTTAGTGTTGACTTTCCTTAGCCCTTATATACAACGTACATAGAAAATAGCTCAAGAATAAAACGTCCATTAAATGCCAAACATGGTACTTAAGTACAGTATATTCCAAGGATTTGACAATATGATTTTCAGGGAAATCCCCTTAGACTCAACTACCCTTTACTTTAGGACATTTTGATAAAATTTATATTTTTTAAAAAATGACTCTAACCGGTTTTATTAAAATGCTACAGGTAGGTTTAAGATATGTTCATAGCAAACGAAATGTGTATCTTGAGTTCTTTTGCAAAAACCTCTGAAGACCTGTTCGTAATAAACAAGTATATAGTATAACTTTAGCATAGCTGGTAAACTACAAGAGACAGGCAAAGGCATAGTTCACAAGAAATGTAGTTCGCATTAAAATTCTCAAATATACCGTGTATATTTGGTTAACTCTGTACCGTTTTCGATATATTCCGAGTTATCTGTTTTCGTGTAATTAAGCTTTTCTGAAACAGGAAGACATCTTTCTTTTTGTCTCTCTTTTGTTTACTCCTAGCAGGGTTTAGAGAACCAATTATCAAGCTTTTCAGTTACCGACCGGCTTTTAAAATGTTGACTAATGCTTTAGCCTAGTATAACTCATATTTCCCTTCTACTCACAAAGAAGAAACAATAAGACAATTCTAGTAATGTGAATCTTGTCTAGCATGATGAAGATAAAAGAATAAACTCTTGTTTGTTTATGGAAATACTAGAGAAACTAATGTGAATGGAACACTTAATACTTTTACTTTCTCTAATGCATATATACAACATACATAGTGGATAGAAGAGATGTTATATTCCACACAATAATTCGATAGTGGGATTTCACCAGAAATATAATTTAAGACGCTATGTATTCAAAATAGCTTCTTTAGGAAAAGGTCAATGTGTGTGTGTGTGTGTGTGTGTCTCTGTTTCTGTGGACAGTATAATTCAATAACAAGAAGTCCGTTAAATACAAACCTTTCTATTTAACTTCCGCATTATCCAAGAAGGCTACACGAAGATTTTCAAGAAAATCTTGGCAACCTTAATTACCCTTTTCATGGAACATTTTCGATACTTTTTATTTTTTCAAAAATAGCTCTGATTGTGATTAAAATGCTGAGTATTAAGGATGCTTACATTGTAAATAAAATTTATATCTTGTATTTTCTGTGTAGTCCTATTTTCTAAAGTCCTATTCATTCTGTTTTTATTTTGCATAACTGTTAAAACGTAACAGATAGACAAAAGCTTACTTTACAAAAAATGTACATCTCGTCAAAGCACACAATTTACCTATGTCTTACTTTTTGGATGTGCAGATAACAATTTGCGACATATTTCTTGATATTTTCTTCGATTTTAAAATACTTATAGCTTTCTGAGGCAGGAAGTCGCCCGATTTCTCTTGTTTTACTTTCAGAAACCAAAGAAGAATGACAATTGTGTAGCGACAGCTTTAAATATTTGACTATCCCTTTAGCGGAGTGCATTCATTTAGTTTCCTTTTAGTAAAGGAACTAAGCAATAAGAAGATTCCTCTAATGCTTATCTGGATTAGAATGGTGTAGAAAGAATAATGACATTTTGCAAGCAGATTGAGGAACACCTTCTATTCGCTAGTAAGTCCCAGAATTGCGTAATAACGTCGTCTCATATGACATCATGAAACTAGAAAAAGCGATTCAAAGATTAGACTTTTCTAAAGCTGCTTGCGTTCCTAAAAGTCAAGGTATTTAAATCAGCCTTACGCCCTATAATTGAATTTTCAACAAAGAAAACTGTTGGTGTCTGGTATAGTGGATTTAGTAACAAGCTAAATATTTTCAAATGTTCTGTAGAAAACAATAAATGGGCTTATTTCGCTTGATGTTTACAATTATTAGCTGCGGAAAAATAAACACAAATAACTGCATAGCTTTTACTTTATCTAGCACGTATGTACAATATAGATAGCAGAATTGCATTTCACCCAAAAAGACAATACCGCAATTTCAACGGAAACTTATGTTTTGGGAACCTCTTAATTAGAAAAATAAATAAATATATAAAAAAAAGAAAATCATTTTACGAAAATGTCCACGTGCGTGTTCGTATGTGTGTGCGTGTGTTTGTGTGTGTGTGTGTGCATGTGTGACTGGATCAGCGTAGCTATCTCAAAAACGAAAATTCCTTTTAATACCTAACTTGGTTCAGTGTCTTCCAAGGATGCGATAAGAAGATGTTCAAGGAAATACCTCCAAGTTCAACTATCCTTTACATGGAACATTCTTCGAAAATTTCGATTTTTTCAAAAAGGGCTATACCGGTTTTATTACAATACCATGCGTTTAAGATATTTTCTTGCCCAACAAAATGCATATCTTGATTTATTGGGAATAGCCTCTGAAGACCTCTACATTTTTGAAGACTTCTGTGTAACTGGTAAACCTTAACAAATAGACTAAACCTTACTGCACAAAAAATATAGATCTCGCTGAATCACACACTTTGTGTCATACAAATTTTTTTCGTAGAGTTAACCGTTCAAAAGTATTCCTTATTATTGTTTACAATCTTAAACTACCCAGTTTTTTTTCAAGTGGAAGTCAGCTTTCGGTTTATCTTTTTTTTTTTACTATCGGAAAGCAAAGAAAACCGGATTTTAATTGTTTCACACAGCCATGAGATTTTAAAGGATTTGATCGTGGCTTTAGCCTACCGTATTCCTTTATTTACCTTCTGCTTACAGGGAAGCAATTAATAAGGCCAATGCTGCAGATGTTTATCTCGATTAGCATGATTTAAATTAAAGAATAGTATTGTATGAGGAAAGATTATTTGTGGAACATCTAGAGAAAATCATATAATGAAATTTTTACCTTTTCTGGTGAATATGTACAATGTACATAGTGGATAGAGAAGTAGTTGTATTTCACTGAAAAATTCCACACCAAAATTTCGCCGGAAATACATGCTATGGGGCCGCCTGAATAAAACCAAAATAATCTTTAAAAAAGTTTTACATGTGTCTGTTGACATCATAATCATAAACAAAAATGCCGTTAAATAACCGAACCCCAAACTAACTTTTACGTAGAAAAAAATTTGAAAATGTTGATTATCTCAAAAGTGATTGTCGCGATTTTGTTTAAAACTCTCTATACTGAAGTCATTTACATGAAAAACAAAATGCACATCTTGAGTTTAGAGCCTCTGAAGACTTTTTCATGCAGGATAAATTTTGCATAATTGGCAAACAGAGATAGACCCAAACTTACTACGCAAAAATCTAGATCTCATTAAAAGACACGCTTATGTGATACCCGTTTTTTCGTGGAATTGACCATTTTCCAGACATTCCTTGTAATTGTAATTCGTAGTTTCAGTTTTAAAATACTTACTGGTTTCAGTTATCAGATTATCTTTCGAATACTTCAACCTAATACAAAGAAGCAGATTTCAGTCATATTGTAACCAGCTTTTAAAAGACTTGAGTATCAGTTTAGCCTAGTGTACTCTTATTTTCCTTCTGCTTACGTGAAAGTATGTAATAAGCCCAATTTCTGCTAACCTTTATCTCGATCGGTAGAAAGTGGATATAAGAATAAGCTGTTTAACAATACTTTGTTACAGAGAAGTAGTGAAAATCATGTGAATGTAATACATATGATTATGTTTTTTCATGGTTTGTTTTTTTGGACATAAAATCAGATATCACGTAACGAAATTTCTGTGGAATACAATACTTGCTCCAATTAAGCAGTGAAAATAAAAGACTGAGGTTATGCTGTCAACGAGTATATGTCTATAATAAGTAAATTTGTCACTCGAATACAATTGCATAATAAAAGTAAGGTAGTTCCTTAGAAGTCAGGTATAAGGACCAAAAGGGAAGTCATGGTCGCTACACAGGTTAGTGCCACCTTATACCGTGGCCCGGTACTATTATCTATATGGATGCTTAGGGTTTCGTATTCTGTGATACACGATACAGGCGCAAACGCGCCTCAGTTGTTACCTTGTAACTTCGGACCTCCCCACTATTCCTTTCTTTCTTTTTTTTTTCCTTCTTTTTTTGTTGTTGTGTGTCGGGGGCATATCGACTAAAAACCCTCCGGTATTAGAAGGAAGTAAGGAGGGAAGGTATCGCATGATTGCACCCGCGGATTCAGGTGATAATTTAACTGACTGCAGGGTGCAGTCAGAGGGGTGAAATGAGGACCGGAAGACAGACTTGACCGAGGTCCAGACTGTCACCGCGGAATATTCAGGGAGAGGAGTAGAGGAATTAAAGGGTGAAGGATTGAGTTGGAGTTAGTGTTGGTTCTTCTCCAGTCGTAACTGCCGTGAACGAAGAATCCAAGACTCAGGTCCGGGTCTTACAACAGCCCCGATGTGTGAATGGCCCCTGGAGTGGGGCCCTCCGGCGGAGTGGAGCTGCTGCGGCTGGAGGTCCTGCTGGACAGCTCAGCGGTGGTGGACTGTAGTGTGGCGATGGTCCTGTACCTTTTTATTGATGACACTGCACAGCTCTTCAAGGGCAGCTAAACGGGCGCCGACGTTCAAGATCTCCGCGTGGAGATCCTGAATGGGGTCCCGTGTCGCTGCCTCTATCGAGGGCGCAGGTGGTGTGGTGTCCGGGCGGGTGGTGGTAGTGGTCTGCTCCTGGTAGAGAGGGCACTGGGCTTGTCCGGTGAAGTGTCCTGTGCCACGACAGGTGGCACAGAACCGGCGGCGACGGCGGAGATCGTGCCCAGTGCACTAGGCGGTGGTGGTGTTGGTACCACAGTAGTGGCATCTCGGTGGCGAAGAGCAGACTTCAGCTGTGTGTCCGATGGCGTTCCTGTCGGCTAGCCTCGACGACCAGAAGTCGCCCTAATAAGGGCAACCCTGACGGCAAGGCAGCTTCCAGGTCAGCCTGGTCCTGTAACTCCAGACGAACGAGCGGCGTTGGCCCCCGGTCGCAATATATGCGGGCGGCCCTCAAACAAGATGGCCACCGCGACTGCACGGCGTTGAGCAGATGCCGGGTGGAAAGGTCCCTAGGGACCCCTCGTACCACAGCACTGAACCGGGGTGGCGGCGTCATGGAGCTGGGTGGAGACGTCGGTGACAGTGGTGAGGGCGGCAACTGCGGCAGCAGTTGCGGCGAGTCTGCAGTGGCGGTCGCCGATGTTGCCTTAGTTTCTTCTGCCATGTGTACAGCTCGAAGTTCAAGCTTCGAATCCCACTATTACTCGCTGCCAGCCGTTCTTATATAGCACATGAGCTGCCACAGTTGTATCCGTGAGAATTTTACCTGTTCAGTTATTGTAAAATTCTGGCTCATTTTCTCCATGTGTAATTAACATTTTTGGGAAATATAAATTTGGGATACAAAATTAAGTTGAGGATTCAGAAAAACAAATACGTTTGTTACATTAACGGTATTTCTCAGCCCATTTTTATTTTCGCTACTACATATGTACAATGCACAAAATAAATGCACTATTGTATTCCAACCAAAGTGTTATGTGACTATAGTTACCCCAAAATATCAAAGAATAACGAAGTACCAACTGAAAAATTGCAAAATAGGCATTTATTAGATAAACAGGAGGCACATTGTAACTTACAACCCTTAAGTTGTAATCGAGGGACACACTTACTTACTACAGACATTTCATTCGTTGGTAATACGGCGCCATCCACACGTTTTTTGGAATCAGGGGGTCTGAAACATGTATTTCCGGTGAAATTTCCGTGGAATACAGTACCTTCTCTATCCACTAAGTGTATTGTACATACGCGGCTAAAGAAAGTAAAAAACTTTGTCAAATTTACATAATCATCAATGATATAAAAAGGATTTAAAACTGACCAATTATAGAGCCTTTCTTTTACTTTCTCTAGCCCGCATGTACAATATATATAGTGGATAGAGAAGCTATCTATTGTATTCTACACAAAAACTTGATGTCGAGATTACATCGGAAATATTTGTTTTGGGATCCCCTGAGTCCAAATAGAAAATATTCTTGTTGTGCGTATGCGCACGTTTATGTCTATGAACATAAAGAAAACGAAAAGACGTTAAATACCAAACTTGATATTAGAGTTTTAGTATCTTCCAAGGAATCGACACGAAGATTTTCAAGAAAAACCCCCACCACAAACTAGAGTTTACACGGCAAATTTTTCGAATATTTTTATTTTCTCAAAAATGGATGTAACCATTTTGATTAAAATATTGTATGTTAAAGATATATACATCCCAAATAAAATGTATATCTTGCATTTTCTGGGACCTCTATATTCTGAATGAATTTTTCTGGATTTTGCATAAATAGTAAACCGTAAGAGACAGACAATAACTTACTACACAACAAATTTAAATCGCGTCAAAACACACACTTTGTGTCCTTTAATTTTTGTAAAATTTTTAAAATGTTTTAAAATTAAAGCATCTGTTATGTGACTATGGTTACCCCAAAATATCAAAGAATAACGAAGTACTGACTGAAAAATGCAATATAGGTACTTCTTATATACACAGGAGAAACATTGTAACTTACAACACTTACATTGTAATCGAGGGACACATTTGCTCATTATAGACATTGATAACACAACGGAATATCTTTACTTTATCTAAAGTAAATACATTAAGTATTGTATCCCATTGTCGTTATTGAATTGTCAGAAGATATACGTGTTGTTAATTCCGCCGGGTAAAAAAGCAGCATTTTAGAGAAAAATCTGATGTGTTACACGCACATAATTTTCATTAGCTGCCCTTCAAACAAACATCTTACAAATGATTATTCTTCTTTCCACACAATGCTAATCGAGATAAACATTAGCAGTGTGTTCTTGTAACTTAGTTCCTTATAAGTAAACGGGAATTAAAAGAATTAGCTATGCTAAAGTAATTATCAAATGGCTTAAAATCTATAGTTATGCAATTGTCATTGAAATTGGCTTCTTTGTTTTGCCAGAAGTAGAACAAAAAATAAACGGACATTTCATGTCTGAGAAAAGTGTAAGTATTTTAACATTGAAACCAATAACAAGGAATATCTTGAAAACGGCTAACTCTACAACAAAAATGCGTATGACATAAATTGTGTGTTATAACGAGGTCTACATTTCTTGTGTAGTATGTTTTTGTTTATCTCTTACGGTTTAGTAGTTAAGCAAAATTCGGCAAACTTTATCCAGAATAAAGTGCTCTTCAGAGGCTATTCCCAAAAAATTCAAGATATACATTTTAATTATGATATAAATATCTTTAATAAAGGGTACTTTAATCAAAATTGTTTGAGCCATTTTTGGGAAAATCAACATTTTCGAAAAATGCTCCATGTAATGGGTTGTTTGTGGTGGAGATATTTTGTTGAAAATCTTCCTGTCGTATCCTTAAAAGATACGAAACCTAAATACCAAGTTTGGTACTTAATGGTCATTCGCCTTAGAGCTATGCTGTCTACAGACACAAGCATGGACACTCACACACACTTACGGACCTTTTTCTAAAATATTCTGGACTTAGGGGACCTCAAAGGATATATTTCCGGTGTACTCTCGATATCGAATTTTTGGGTGGAATACGATACCTTCTTTACCCCTATGTATATTATATATACGGGGCTAGAGAGATTAAAAATCTGATGTTTTCCGCTCACATGACATTCTCTACTTCTCTATAACAAATTATTGGTAGAAACAGTATTGTTCTATCTACTTCGGGCTAGACAAGATAAATATTAGCAGAAATAGGTCTTCTTCCTTGCTTTCCTCTAAGTAGAAGAAACATAAAGGACTAAAGCGATAGTTAAATCTTTTAAAAAGCTGTTCCTATCTGAATGAAATTTGTTTCTTTGCATAACCAGTAGTTGTCAAGTTCACGTATGAGATAAATTATTTTAAAACTCAAACCAATAACAAGGAATTTCTTGGAAATTGTAAACTTTACAAAAAACAAAAAAACTAAAACAAAAACAAAAAAAAAACCCATAAATTTTAACATTTTAACGGGATCTGCATTTTTGTACAGTAAGTATTTGTCCATCTCTTACGATTTACAGTCATTGCAAAAGACATCCAGAGAGAACAGATTTTCAAAGGCCAAGGAAAGTGAAAATATATATTTTATTTTTCATATAAATATATTTAATATAGGTTATTTTAATCAAAATCGTTAGAGCCATCTTTGAGAAAATCAAAACTTTCGAAACCTTTTGCATGCAAAGGAGGGTCTGGGACCACCAGATAAAGGAGTTACCTCAAAATATTTATATAGCATTCCTGGAAAACATTAAACTTAATTACCAAATTTGGAATTTGCGTTTTTGAGTTATCGTATTCACGGACACACGGAACTTTTTATAAAAATGCTTCTTTGGATACGAGTATTTCCGGCGGTATCTAGGTAATGAATTTTTGGGAGGAATACAATACCTTCTCTATTTGTGTATTATGTTATAATTACAGAAAGTGAAACGAAAAGAGCATGTACTCGTATATTAGTGTACGAAAACCATAATTCGAAAGTGTTTCTAGAAAGTAGTTTATATATGAGTGTGTAAGTGTGTGAGCTTTGTGTGTGTGTGAGAGTGTGTGAGTGTGTGTGTGTGAGTTTGTGTGTAAGTGTGTGTGTGAGTGTGTGTGTGTGAGTTTGTGTGTGAGTGTGTGTGTGAGTTTGTGTGTGTGTGAGTGTGTGTTCGAGTGTGTGTGTTTGTGTGCGCGCGCGCGCGTCCGTGTATTATTTTGTGAACAGCATAACCCAAAAACGAAAATTTGGTGAATTACCAAACTTGATATTGAAGTTCACCATATTCTGAATACGACACGAAGATTTTCATTAGCAAAAATACTACGAGTGTTTTCATCTTGTTGATACTTCCTGACAAGAGTGAAGTGACGGGAGTGAATTGTCATAAGAGATGAAAACACGAGTTGTATTTGATAAGATAATTCAGCGAAATAGACCAGTAATATTTTATAAAATATAGGAGGGAATATTTGTAATATTTACATTAGTTCTCAAATGATAGATGACGCATTCGATCATGTTTATTTACCGAATGTTTTGTCTTCTTTCTTTTTTACTGCTTCCTGAATTATGATATGGCCGACCGTATGTACTCCCAATGTACGAATATCGATAGCTGCAATAGATATAGAGAACAATTATTGTATTGCAGCTTTTAATAAATAATATAAGGAAATGAAAACAAACGTCATTTTATTTGAGATTATTGCACTCATCTCGTGCATAAGAAATGCTAATAATGATTATTTTCACTCATTTTTTGAACTAAAGACATTATGAACGAGATAAAGCTTTAAATAAACATTGTAACTGAATTAATTGAAAGTACAATTGTGGAACTGACAGTTATTAAAAGTGAAGGTTGGCTGACTGCATTGTCACCTTGTTGCCAATAACCAAGATTGGGGATTAAATAAACGAACCTCAGGTGCGACAAAATTTCAAAGAAATGAGCATCGGCTACAATACCAATATTCTACAATATCGCTCCTGTCACATGACTGCTATTGGTTGAAAGCCCTTTAATAGTTGAGTTAAATTTTTAAGAACATGGTCCTTCCGCAAACTACGCTTTACGGGGAAAATTGTGATTCTCTCAAAAATGGGTCTGAAGATTTTGATTAAAATAGCATATTTAAGACATTCTATGACAAGTATAGGGTAAAACTTGAATTTCCTGAAGTTAACTTCGTTCTGGATAATTGTTGTAAAGCCTGTAAACTTATACCCAAAAAATGGAAGTCACGTGAAAGCACACAGCTTATGTCAAACATTTTTTTTGTGGGGTGGAGTTAACCTTTGGAGATTTCCTTATTGTTGGTTTAAATTTTCCCTAGCTATTTATATGTTACTCAAATTGAATGTATTAATTCAGTTTTCTGGCTCCTATCAGCCAAAGGGAAGGGGATTTCAGTTCCATTGCTTATCGACCAGCAATGAATTAAAGAATTTGACTATCCCTAAAGCTGGTTTATTCCCGTATCCCTTTATATTTACAAGCAAATGTATAGTAAAAGCATTTATACACGTGTATCCTGAAATAGTTGGAATACACATTTTAAAGGATAGTTTGTCCAAGAAGGGTAGCGAAAATCATGCGACTGTAACACATCAGGGTTCTTATTTTTTCTACTTTGTACATGGCAAATAGGTAGCGGAGATACTGAATTTCACACAAAAAATTAGGCCGCGCGATGGCCGAGTGGTTAGACCACCCTCCTCTCACTTAGGCGGCACGAGTTCGGTCCAAAGCGACCGCATGTGGGATTTGTGGTGGACAAAGCGGCGCAAGGGCGGGTTTTATTCGGGTTTTCCGGTGTCTCCCGCCATCACACTCCACCGTTTCTCTATCTTCATTTCGTGTATCATCAGTGTAGTCGCCTGCGGTGCCATAGTAGTAAAAGCGGGCGTTAAACTCTATAAAAAAGTCGATACTTATATTTCACAGGAAGTACAGGTTTCAGGGTCACCTGTTAAAAAATCTAAAGTGTTTCATCCACATGAATATCTTTAGGTCTTTCACAACCAACTTTTCTTACAAAAGATTAATCTTTTATCTGGGCTATGCTAAGCAAGATAAACATTACCAAAACTCGGCTTATTACTGGCTTCTTTGTAAGTGTAAGAGAACTATAGAATACATCAGGCTAAAGCGATCGCCAGATCTTCTAAAAGACGGTCGCTTTGTGAAACAGATGAAATTCGGGTCTCTTTGTTTGCTAGGAGTAAAAAAAAAAGTCTAATGTGTTCCATTCACATGATTTTCTCTACATCTCGCAACAAAGTACTGTTAAAAGGCTTGTGTTTCCATTACTTCATGCCGTTCGAGACAAAATTAGCAGAAATGGTCTTATTACTTGCTTCATTGAATGTGGAAGGGAAATAAGGGAGTACCATATTCTAAAGCGGTAGTCAAACCTATCAAAAGCTGGATGCTCTATGATTGTAGTTCGTTTGTTTCTATGGCGTTGAGTTGACAAGTTCCCGTATGAGAAAAGTATAATGATATTAACACTGAAACCAATAACAAGGTATATCTCAAAAACGGCCAAACTAACCAAAAAAGGTATATAACATAAATCGTATGCTTTAACGAGCTGTGCATTTTTTAGATAGGTTTTCGTCTATTTCTTACGGTTTACCAGTGATGAAAAATCCAGCAAAATCCGTCCAAAATAAAGGTGTCTTCTGAGGATATTCCCACAAAGTTCAATATTTACATTTTATTCACATGTAAAATATCTTTAATATACGACATTTTAACTAAAATCGTCAGTTGTTTTTGAGAAAATCAAAATTTTCGAAAATTTGTCCATGTAAAAATGTAGTTAGGGGTGAGTGGATTTTCTTGAAAATCTTCGTATCGCATCCTTGGAAGGTACTCAATTTAAATACCAATTTTGGCATTTTACGGACTTTTCTTTTGAGCTATACTGCCCACACACACACACGCACACACACATACACAAACTGACAGACTAACATAAGGATGCTTTTCTAAAAATGCTATTTCTGGATTATGGGGATCTCAAAACATATATTGCCGGTGAAGTTCCGGTATCTAAATATTAGGTACATTGCAATACCTTCTCTATACACTATGTATATGGTACGCGTAGAGAAAGCAAAAATGATGCTGTCCTGTACCGAAGATTACATTTAATGAATAAGAACAGCTGGGTGTCTCAAGAATACCTGGCTTTAGTTATCCAAACACTACATGAACATGAGTTACAACATACATTTTAATAATAATGCAATTATTCCTCATGAATTAACATGTTCAAGTTGTGGCGTTTCATAGCTTTGCCACCAAAGGCTATCTCCACTGCTTTGATAATTCCAAAGGAAACAAAATGTTTGATAAATTTATTAAAAAGTAGCACTAAATGCTGAGGTAAAGTGCACATGTATTAACTGCTATACTTTCCAACATACTAACTAGCATTATAAAAACTATTAGAGACGCGGAACAACCTTTTCATTTTGGAGATTATGTTGTTCTGTTTACCTTCTGTAGCTCGTAAGTGCAATGTACATAGTGAGTAGAGAAGGTATTGTATTCCACCCTAAAATTTGATGTCGAGATTTCAGCGGAAATATATGTTTTGAGGTTCTCTGAGTCCGAAATAAAACACGGGTGTGGACAGCATGGCTCAAAAACCGTTAAAATTCAAACTTGGTATTTAAGTTAGGTCTTCTAAGCATGTGACAAGAAAATTTCAAGAAAATTTCCCACCACAACCTACCCTTTACATGGAAAAATGTTTAAAAATTTTTATTTTCTCAAACAATAGCTCTAACGATTTTGATTCTAATACCGTATGTTAAAAATATTTACATCATAAATAAATGTATGTTTTGAATTCTATGAAAATAGCCTATGCAGACATCTTTAGTATGGATGAGATTTGCAGAATTTGGCATAACGGTTAAACCGTAAGAGATACACCACAAATACTACACAGAAAATGTAGATCTCATTAAAGCACATAGTTTATGTCATAAACGTTTTTTTTTTATGTAGAACTGGCCGTTTCTGAGATATTCCTTATTATTTGGTTTTAATTTTAAACTACTTAAACTTTTCTCAAACGGGAAGTGACGTTTCGTTTCATCTCTCGTTTTACTACAGGTCATTGAAATCAAACCGACTTTCAGTTGTTTCACACAGGACCAGTTTTAAAAGATTTAACTATTTATATAACTTAGTGTATTCCCTCATGCCCCTTCTACTTACAAGGAAGCAAGTAATAAGACAATGTCTGCTAATGTTTACCCTGATTTGCATGTCGTGGATAGAAGAATAATATTTTGCAAGGGAAGTTGTTTGTGTCACATCTAGAGAAAGTCATGTGAATGGAACACATCAGGTTTTTATTACTTTGATGTTATACAGCTGATAAAACCTTCAGTAGCATTCTTTGGAATGAGTGTTTTGCACTGATATAACAAAATATGTAATTGAATTCGTGTTTCTCGATATAAAACTAGCTGACGCTATAAAAGTGGGACACCTTACAGTGTTGTCATATACAAAAGATGTTTTACAATATACCTATAAATGTAAATTAGAATAGAGGTAGTTTATGAAGCAGGTATCTAATAATAAAATTAATAATATTCTGAATTTAAGTATATGGATGTAGACAGTGGTGTCTATTCTAGTTCTGGTGTTTTTCAGTTATGTCTCTAATGGGTATGTATTGGCTACATTTTGAAATTGTTTTAATAGACTTTTACTTTCTTTAGCGCCGTTTGAACAATGTATATAGTGGATATAGAAGGTATTGTATTCCACTCAAAAATTTGATGTCGATATTATACAGGAAATATATGTTTTGTGGTCTTCTGAGTCCGAAAACACATTTATATTTTCTGTACAGGTACTGTGTACATTGTGTATAGAGAAAGTATTGCACTACGCCCAAGAATTCGATACCGAGATTTCAACGGAAATACATATCTTGGAGCTCCTTGAATAATGATAACAAAAAAAAGCGTTTTTAGAAAAGGTCCGATTGTGTGTCTGTGGATAGCATAGCTCATAAACGAAAAGACCGGGAACAAAAATATTTTAAAAAATATCCCCTAAGAGTCAATATGAAAACATCATAAGGAAAAATTTCCAAAAATGGAAGCGCCTAGAACGATGAAGTTTCACCTGCTTCCGTGTTTGCATTTTTTTCGTTCTGACGCTTTAGTGTTTTAATTTACTTTGGTAGTGTAAAATAATGTTGATGATGATAATTATAATAATAATAATAATAATAATAATAATAATAATAATAATAATAATAATAATAATAATAATAATAATAATAATAATAACGATCACGCTGACGCTAACATTATCACTACCACTAATAATAATATGAATAGTAATAATAATTATAATACTACTACTATTACTACTACTACTACTACTACTACTAATAATAATAATAATAATAATAGTAATTATAATATTAATTACAATTATAATAATTATTATAGTAAAAACAACAATAAAGGGTAACAATATCAATAACCAAAATGATAATAATTAATAATATCTAGTACTAGTATTAATAATGATAATAGTAAATATCAAATAGGAGGAAGGCAGCGGATTCCGCGTTTCTACTATCGTTTAATTTCACTATAATATTCTCCTGTAACATTTGTAATAACTAGTCACTAATTCTGCTAAACAGAGATTCTGTAAATCGTTGTGACATTGACAGTATTTCTTTTCGTATCTTGAATATAAACGTCTGCTGAATCTGCCGCAGTTTTTCTAACGTTCCCGTTTTCAGCAGCACTACCCGTGCTTGTGATGGACTGGAATTATGAAAGATAAAATTCCTGCTGCACTTTGGCATATGCTGCGAAAGTCGAGACTTATCTGCTCTCTGAGCTATAAAACAGTAATAATCTATATAGCACTTCATTCATCAGTTCCGCATTCTCATCAAAAGTTGCCCTAAAACTGATTTTAATAATACTTAGTATATTTGTTTGAGCAAACATACAATTTTTAAATGTAACAATGCCTATTTACATAAAAAATATAAACGTAGAGTAAATCAGAAACCTCCGTATCGAAGTTTTGGTTGGAATACAATACCTTCTCTACCTAATATGTCCTATGTACATACTATCAGAGGAAGTAAAAGTCTAATGTGATAACTTCTCTGCATTTTCTGCCACATGTAATCCTTACAAAAGCTTATTTTTGATCCACACCATTACTTTTATATAAATGTCAACAGGAGTGGTCTTATTACTTAGTTTGTTGTACGTGCAGAGGAAATACGCGATAGTAGGCTAAAGTGACAGTTGAACTCTTTAACAGCTGGTAACTGTGATACTTTACATGACTAGAAATAATAGAGTATAAAACGAATAATGATTGACCACCACTTCCCAACTGATAAAAAAATTGAGAAAATTTAAGCCCAAATTTATATCTTGAATATTCTGTGTAGTCCTATTCTCTAAATTCCTGTTAATTCTGTCTTTATTTTGCATAACTGTTAAAACGTAACAGATAGACAAAAACTTACTTCACAAAAAATGTACATCACGTCAAAGCACACAATTTACCTATGTCTTACATTTTTGATATGCAGGTAGTAATTTGCGACATATTCCTTGAATATTTGCTTCGACTTTAAAATACTTATACCTTTCTGAGGCAGGAAGTCGCCCGATTTCTCTTGTTTTACTTTCAGAAACCAAAGAAGAATGACATTTGGGTAGCTACAGTTTTAAAAAAATTGACTATCCCTTTAGCGGAGTGCATTCATTTAGTGCCCTTTTAGTAAAGGAACTAAGTAATAAGAAGATTCCTCTAATGCTTATCTGGATTAGAATGGTGAAGAAAGAAGAATGACATTTTGTAAGAAGATTGAGGAACACCTTCCATTCGCTAGTAAATCCCAGAATTGCGTAATAACTTCGTCTCATATGAATCATTAAACTAGAAAAAGCGATTCAAAGATTAGACTTTTCTAAAGCAGCTTGCGTTCCTAAAAGTCAAGGTATTTTAATCACCTTGACCCCCTATAATTGAATTTTCAACGTAGAAAACTGTTGGTGTCAGGTATAGTGGATTTATAACAAGCTAAATATTTTCAAATGTTCTGTAGAAAACAATAAATGGGCATATTTCGCTTGATGTTTACAATTATTAGCTGCGGAAAAATAAAAACAAAAAACTGCATAGCTTTTACCTTCTCTAGCATGTATATAAAATGTAGATAGCAGTTAGAGAAATATTGCATAACAACCAAACAGTCAATTCCGCGATTTCACCGGAAACTTATGTTTTGAGAACCTCTTAATTAGAAAAATAAATATATATAAAAAAAAAGAAAAGCATTTTACGAAAATGTCCCTGAGCGCGCGCGCGCGTGTGTGTGTCTGTGTGTGTGTGTGTATGTATTTGTTCTTAATAAAATTGGAAAGTAAAGAAAACCGGATTTTAAAAGTTTCACACAGCCATGAGATTTTAAAGGATTTGATCGTGGCTTTAGCCTACCGCATTCCTTTATTTACCTTCTGCTTACAGGGAAGCAATTAATAAAGCCAATGCCGCAGATGTTTAACTCGATTAGCATGATTTAAATTAAAGAATAGCATAGTATGAGGAATTTTTGTCAGATATAATTTTTGTCAAATGCTTTAGATACTGCAATGTTAAAAGGGACAATATACTTTTTATATTATCTACTTTGTAGGTCGAAAAGTTATTGCACTTCTCTCAAAAATTTGAAATCGAGATTTGAGCGTTAATATATCTACATTTTAGGGTTCCCTATATTCACAAAAATATTCTCAGATAGAGGTCCGCATATGTGTGTGTTTTTGGTGGTGTCTAACGCCCGCTTTAACTACTTATGGCACCACAGGCGGTGTGTGTATGTGTCTAAGAATTAGATAAACCTAAAAAGGCAAAGTCGTTAAAATGCTAAACTTTGTACTTAAGATTAATTTCTTCTAGGGATGCGATACGAAGGCTTCAGGGAAATCTCCCCACCCCAAACTATCCTTTACAGGACAAAAAATCAAATTTTTTCAGTTTCTCAAAAAACCGTCCAACGATTTTGATTAAAATTACGTACGTTAAAGATAGTTACATGGCAAATTAAATGTGTTTTGAATTCTTTGGAAAAACCCATCAAGACCTCTTAATTCTTAATTACCTTTTCCTTAGCTGGAAACCATAAGAAATAGGCAACAAATTACCATACAAAAACGTATATATTGCTATAACGCACAGTTATTTGATATACATTTTTTTTTTCGCGGAGATGACCATTTCCGATGTATTAATTTTTATTGGATTCAGTTTTAAGGTAATTCAACTTTTCTCATACAGGAATTTGTCACCTACTGGCCATATTAAGAAACGAGTTTTAACCATCTTTTAAAATATTTCACGATCTGTTTAGCCTAAGGTGGTCCCATATTTCCCATCTACCCACAATTATCATGAAGTAGATAGAAAAATGTTGTCACATCCTAGCTGTGTGCACAGTATGTGGTAGTATAGTAATTTATAATTGTCATAATGTTGTCACATCCTGGCTGTGTGCACAGTATGTGGTAGTATTGTAATTTATAATTATCATAATGTTGTCACATCCTGGCTGTGTGCACAGTATGTGGTAGTATAGTAATTTATAATTGTCATAATGTTGTCACATCCTGACTGCGTGCACAGTATGTGGTAGTATTGAAATTTATAATTATCATAATGTTGTCACATCCTGGCTGTGTGCACAGAATGTGGTAGTATTGTAATTTATAATTATCATAATGTTGTCACATCCTGGCTGTGTGCACAGTATGTGGTAGTATTGTAATTTATAATTATCATAATGTTGTCACATCCTGACTGTGTGCCCAGTATGTGGTAGTATTGTAATTTATAAATATCATAATGTTGTCACATCCTGGCTGTGTGCACAGTATGTGGTAGTATTGTAATTTATAAATATCATAATGTTGTCACATCCTGGCTGTGTGCACAGTATGTGGTAGTATTGTAATATATAATTATCATAATGTTGTCACATCCTGGCGGTGTGCACAGTATGTGGTAGTATTGTAATTTATAATTATCATAATGTTGTCACATCCTGGCTGTGTGCACAGTATGTGGTAGTATTGTAATTTATAAATATCATAATGTTGTCACATCCCGGCTTTGTGCACAGTATGTGGTAGTATTGTAATTTATAAATATCATAATGTTGTCACATTCTGGCTGTGTGCACAGTATGTGGTAGTATTGTAATTTATAATTATCATAATGTTGTCCCATCCTGGCTGTGTGCACAGTATGTGATAGTATTGTAATCTATAATTATCTTAATGTTTTCACATCTTGACTGTGTGCACAGTATGTGGTAGTATTGTAATCTATAATTATCATAATGTTGTCACATTCTGACTGTGTGCACAGTATGTGATAGTATTGTAATCTATAATTATCATAATGTTGTCACATCCCGGCTGTGTGCACAGTATGTGGTAGTATTGTAATCTATAATTATCATAATGTTGTCACATCCCGGCTGTGCGCACAGTAGGTGATAGTATTGTAATCTATAATTATCATAATGTTGTCACATCCCGGCTGTGTGCACAGTATGTGATAGTATTGTAATCTATAATTATCATAATGTTGTCACATCCCGGCTGCGTGCACAGTATGTGGTAGTATTGTAATCTATAATTATCATAATGTTGTCACATCCTAGCTGTTTGCACAGTATGTGATAGTATTGTAATCTATAATTATCATACTGTTGTCACATCCCGGCTGCGTGCACAGTATGTGGTAGTATTGTAATCTATAATTATCATAATGTTGTCACATCCCGGCTGCGTGCACAGTATGTGATAGTATTGTAATCTATAATTATCATAATGTTGTCACATCCTGGCTGTGTGCACAGTATGTGGTAGTATTGTAATCTATAATTATCATAATGTTGTCACATCCTGGCTGTGTGCACAGTATGTGGTAGTATTGCAATCTATAAATATCATAATGTTGTCACATCCCGGCTGTGTGCACAGTATGTGGTAGTATTGTAATCTATAATTATCATAATGTTGTCACATCCCGGCTGTGTGCACAGTATGTGGTAGTATTGTAATCTATAATTATCGTAATGTTGTCACATCCTGGCTGTGTGCACAGTATGTGGTAGTATTGTAATCTATAATTATCGTAATGTTGTCACATCCTGGCTGTGTGCACAGTATGTGGTAGTATTGTAATCTATAATTATCGTAATGTTGTCACATCCTGGCTGTGTGCACTGTATGTGGTAGTATTGTAATTTATACATATCATAATGTTGGCGACATTGCCAACTTTAACAGTTATTAAAACCCCGGTAAACGCGGCAATTGCTCTCTTTTGTAGGCTAAAGCTATAGGAAGTAACATGTGTAACTAGGACACCAAGTTTGGCCTCGTGCCCTGAAGGAACCCAGGTAATGTTATAAAGTGCTATTTGATTTAGATATGATTTCTTTTAATTTAATAGCATCGTCATCCTTTTCTGAATTAGGTTTTCTCTGTTGTATAAGATTTTGCACATGAGGGTGCTCCCCCCTATGTAAAAAGTATCTAGTTTTACCTCTCAGCAGCCAGGCGGGTCCCCTTGATTTAGTGTGGGGTGTGACAATATGCTGTTTAGCAATAATTTGTTTAGGAGATGCAGAGAAAACCGTTAATTGGATCACCTTAGATACTTTTAGATTTCACTTCTTTGATTTCATACGCTCAAAAGGTCATTGTGGAGTTCACCACACGATGCAAGGAAACTGAAGCACTGAAAAGTAGTCTAAAAACTTACGTGAATGCCACGTAAAATCCTGAAACAGTAACCACAACTGTAACTTGAGCATTGGGATCTACAAGCGAAGGCGAAATGAGTAATGCAGCTATTCCGTGGAAGTTTATTTTGATTAAAATGATATAAATGAGAGAATAGGCTTTCGTAAGAATGGCTTGCACATATAACCGCTATGATGATAGAGGGTAAACTAATTCATGTGAAATTAAAGACAACAGTTTTTACTTTCTCTTGCACATATGTACAAGTACACCTTGGATAGAAAGGGTACTTATTTTTCTGGTAGCTTAACGAATTTTAACCTGGTTGGTCATATCGGACGATGAATTAAATTGGTGAAATGATGCTCAAGTGATCTCGGGGTCCATGGACTTCAAGTTACTCGACATTCGTTTTCTCGGGAAAACGGATGACACCGCAAAAAAAAAAAAAAAAAAAAAAAAAAAAAAAAAAAAAAAAAAAATTCTTATCCAAATAACTCACCCTAAGCGAGATTCGAACTTGCTGCTTGTTGAACTTGAGACAGACACGCAACCCCACACTACCCAAGCGAGTTGGGAATGCATTGCATTCCTACATAAAATGATGTACGCGATTACACCGGAAGTACATGTTTTAGGGTCGTCTAATAAAACATATATTTTTTGAAAAAGGCTGGTGTGTATGTGTGTGTGTGTGTGTGTGTGTCTTACGGCAATATAGCTCAAAACCGAGAAATGCTTTGTTGTTCCGTTTGACATTGTTGTTCCACATTTTCCAAGAATGCATCATATAGGATATTCTGAGAAGACAGAGCGTGCTGTTGTGCTGTTTAAGCTGTGCATCTGGCAATGAGCACAAGCTGCACGTGATAGGTTCGGCTTTTGGCGAGTTCAGGAAATGTTTTCCTTAGTTTTTGTTTCTTTCCTTTCTATATTTTCTTTTCTTCTGGTCCTCACCGCCGAATTCGCTAATGTAAGTAGTTTTGGTGTTTGGAGGTGCAGGTGATTACGGGTTCGAGTCCTGCCTAGGATATGAGTGTCAAGAAATTCATAAATATGGGTGTGTCTAAAAATAAAAGCAACCAGAAAAATAACATGAGGTAGGGCAGAGGTGGAAAAAAGTGAAAGGATTAATTAATATCATAAAAGTACCTATACGGTATTATCTTGGACCACAAACAGGTAAGCTCGCTTGAATGTCTCCTGTTTAAATGACTAGCTGTAACATTAAGGGAATCATATCTTAGAATAATAGCCTAACGGAAATACAACAGGATAAGGGAGATTTAGAGTTTCAGCAAAGCTAAAGAACACCATTCGAATATTTATGATTTTTATTAATAGGCGTTACTTCTAAACACGGTATTGCGCCAAAGGTTTCTAATCAACATTTGAGATTCCCATCAAAGAATGCGACATTTAATAACAGTGATAATGATAATAATAATAATAATCCCGTGCAGCTATAGCACTTATGAGACTGGGGCTACCAAAACGACTGCCGGCCCCACGCCCACTTACGCAAGGCAGATGTGGGCGACTATCCAACCGATATGGGGAGGTAACGTGGGCAACTTCACGCATCCCCCACCCAGAGTGTTGACTATCTTGGCCCGGATCACTGTATATATATCTCAGCTACTCAATTTCCTCACGATATTGTTTAGGCACAGATGCTCTACCTGGGATTTAAATCTGCACCCCATCCATGTAATCGAACCTGTGCGCATTCAGTGGTCACAAATCAGAACACCAACCCCTAGCTCACTGCTCAACGGCACAGGACGGTTATAGTTATACAGGTGTAAAACTAGGGATAACATATTTTATATTTCTATACATGTTGGTGAGGCGGAGTGGTTAGACCGCTCGCCTCTCACCTAAGTTCAAAACCAGGAGGGATTTGTGTGGTTTGTGGTGGAGAAAACTGTTTCTGGGCACGGTTTTTCCGAGTTTTCCTGTTTTCCATGCCTTTTTATTTTTTTATTTTTTTTTTTCTATAAAAGTGCAGTTCCCGAGGCTTGTCAGGACTCCGTCGCTATATAACTTTTTCCTCTTTTTTCCAGTTTTCTACATTTATTTGTTTGACCTATTAATGCTTAACGTTTTCTTTCTACATATTGTACATACACAGAGATATACACATTTAAAACACAGAAACACCAATGCGGGACTCCAACCCACGATCACTTGCGCCGCGAAATACCAAAGAGAAGCACTTTAACGAGAGCGGCCACGGTTCACTTATCATCTATTCCGCATTCATTTTATATCGTGTACTTCCTCTTTTTCATATGAGGCTACGTTCCGATCCCTTGCTCTGGGTCCTCCATTCTCTGATTAAATGTCCTTAGCTACCTAAAACGTTCTGACCCTAGTTAAGCACTTCCGTGTAAGTCCTAGCAGGTAAAGTCCTGCATAGGAGGAGGGTGAACCGACTAAATTATCCCACTGTCACATATACAAAATAATAATAAGGCCAAAGAGGATGAAACGTAAGATTTGTTAGGTCCCATCTTCAAAGAAAAAAAATTACTTTCTCGACCATGTATGTGCAATGTACCTGGTGGTAGTAAAGGTATTATATTCCCCAGAAATACGACACCGAGATTTCACCAGAAATATATGTTTCGAACCCCCTGAATAAAAAAATATAGTATTTTATAAAAAAAAAATCCTTTTATATGTGTGTGTGTGTGTGTGTGTGTGTGTGAGTGTGTGCGCCTGCGGACTGCATTACTCAAAAACGAAGATTTGGTAAACTACAAAACTCGGTAAATATTTAGTTTACTACGTTCCTAAGATGCGATACTAACTTTTTCAAAATAATCCCCCATCGCATGCTACTCTGTATATGGAAAACATTATCGATAGTTTTGATTTTCTCAAAAATGCCTCTAATGATTTTGATTAAGATACCATATATTAACAATATTTGCATTATAGCTTTGTGGTAATAGCCTCTGAAGCACTATTTATTTTTAATAATTTTTGCATAGCTTGAAAACCAAAAGCGATGAACGAAAACTTACCACACAAAAAATGCAGATCTTCGTAATACACACAACATACGTAATATACCTACATTTTTTGGTATAATTAAATGTTTCCGAGGCATTCCTTGTTATTGTTTTCAATTTTAAATTACTTAAACCTTTCTCAAACGTTTAGTCCTCTTTCGTTTCATACCTTCCTTGTTTTGCTCCTGGTCATGCAAAGAGAGAGATCAACAGTTTAACACGTCAGGTGTTGATTAAGCATTAAGATGATCCCCTCATAATGACTAACATGGAGTAAAGGGGTATAAGAATAATCACTCGACTGTCGGATAATGCGTGGTGGTATATACACTCGTTATTTAAAATCGAGGTTTAGATAGTCCTCTGTTCTACCACAGAAACACTTGAGGTGATATCTGCGAACTAGCACAAACCAACCATGGTATCTCAGTTTTGATGTTATATGGGGTTGCTGCTTAACATAATAAGTGTCCTAATAAGAGTCAAATAAAAGACAAAGGTCTTTACTCAATTTACTCATTGATTATCAGTTTTCTTTGATGAGGGTTGGATGAGTATTTCCGAGAGTTACTATGACAAAACAGGATGGTTATCGTACATAGCGCCGCAGTTATATATCTTGGTTTCAAAAGGCTGTTGTGAATTTATTGCTTATTGGCTTGGTGTTGTAATGCTAGGAATACGTTCCCTTTACCCCCTTAATACTACATATAGAACGTCTATAACAAAATAACAAAGAGACAGAGGGAGAGAGAGAGAGAGAGTTTGAATAATAGTATGGCTAAAGATAACCTGATGTTGTAGAGTAGGCTCTTCCATATTGATGCGCGTCCTTGCTCACGACTTACAGGAGTATGGTTGCAAAACATTACTCAGCTCAGCATTGAGGCAAGATACCGTCACAGCTGAAAGCGTTGGCAGCAAGTATTGTGCTATCACCTTCAACCATTGACGGACCTATGACTGTCATGCTCTATTTTCGGCCTGGCTATGAGGTTTGTGGTTGAGTACACGCCAGCACTCTGACTCAGCTGAGTCGAGTTGGAACAATCTAATATTGGGGTAACCTGCCTGACATTGGAATTCAGAATTTCAGAATTGAGGGGATAGGGCTGTGCTCTTTATTTCCCTTTGATTTTCTGTCCAGTCATCACGATGATATAATGTAGCTTCAGAGCTCGTTTATTTGCGCTAAGATTTAGTAATCTAACTTGCGGTTCTATATAGTCGAAAATAAAAATGTAAATGCTTTAGTTTTGAGATTTCGGTTACACATAACACTGCGGTCTACATCTAGATAGAATATCTACCTGCATAAGAATGTTTGGTTAGTTTATAAAATAATCACATCATTATTATGTATTGTTATTATTATTGTTATTATTATTATAATTATTATTAATAACATCAACATTTTTTCTACATTTAGATTCTATTTCCTACCTGTTAACATCCTATAGTTGTCCTTTTACTTTTTTCAAGACGTTATGATATCTATTTTCGTTACCCTGTTGCTTAAGCCAGTTTTTTATAATCCCTGTTCTAGTCCCGCCACGCACCATTTCGAATGCTCTAGGTAAACTATTCATTTGATGCCGAAAGCATATTGCTCTCATAGTTGTTTGGTGACGTTTAATTATTTGCATGCAGTATTTAGCTACACTTGCTTTAGCAAATGCAGCATCATTTAATATCTTCCATGAATTCTTCAGAAAACTCACCCACCGCAAACTACATTTTACCTGGAACATTTTTTTTAAATGTTAAACTTTCTAAACATTGCACCTACCATTTATAATAAACTGTCGCATATTATGGATGTTTACATGCTTATCGTTAATTTTTTGGGAATATCCCCTGAAGTTCTCTTCATTCTCAATGACATTTCCATAAATAATAAACTATAAAGGATAGATAATTATTACACAAAAACGTATAGATCCTATAAAACACACAAATCATGTCACATATAGAGATATGCCCTGTTATTGTTTTCAATATTAAGACACTTAAACTTTTCTAAACAGGATGCACTCGTTCTGTCATTTATCTTTTGGGTTACTTCTTGCCATTTAAGGAGTACCGACTTTCAAATACAATCGCACTCTGACAACCTTTAAAAGATTTGACTGTGGTTTTAGCTCAGCCCATTCCCTTAGATTCCTTCTACTTGTACGGAACTAGGTAATAAGAACTTTTCTGCTAACGCTTGATTAGCATGAACTAGATAAAAGAATAATCATTTGTAAGAAGTTTGTTTACAGAGCAGTTATTTAAAATCAAGTGAATGGATCACATTACAATTTTTATTGATAAAAAATTTGATGTGTTCCATTCATTCACTAGACTTTCCCTACATCTCTGCAACAAATATTGTTAAAAAGCTGATGCTTCTATTTACTTCATGCTAATCGAGAAAAAATTAGCAGAAATATTATTATTACTTGCTTCCTTGTAAACTGAAGGGAAATAACCATATGCTAAGGGGACAGTGAAAAGCTGGTTGTTATGTTACTGAAGTTACTTTATTTGTATGGACAGGAGTTGACAAATTCCGGTATGAGTGAAATATAAATTTTTCATAACTGAAACCAAAACCAAGGAACATCTCAAAATCGACCAACTCCTCGAAAAAAATGTATGCAACATAAATTGTTTGATTTAACGTGCTCTGCTATTTTGTGTTGTAAATTTTTGTCCATCTCTTACGGTTTACCAGTTAGGCAAAATTCAGAAAATTGATCCAGAATACAGTAGTCTCCAGAGTCTATTCCAAGTAAATTCAAGATATACATTTTATTTGTGAGGTAAATATCTTTCATATACGAAATTTTAATCAAAATCGTTATAACCATTTTTGAAAAAATAAAAATGTTCGAAACGTTTTCCATAAAAGGGTAGTTTAGGGTAGGGGGATTTTCTTGAACATTTTCGCGTCGCATCCTTGAAAGATACCAAACTTAAATACCAAGTATGGTATTCAACGGCCTTTTTTTTTTTAGCTATGTTGTCCACAGACACACAGACAGACAGACAGACAGACATCCACACACACAAACACTGACCTTTTTCCAAAAATGCTTTTTTTGTTTTCAGATGGACCCTGTATTTCAGTTGAAGTCTCGGTATCGAATTTTGGGTGCATTACAATACCTTCTGCATACACTATGTAGGTGCATAGTACGTGTAGAGAAAGTAAAAATCAAAATATCAGTATTTTAGCATAGCTATTAAATTTATTTACTAACCATTATGAATACCTAATATGTAAAAATTGGAGTTCACATTAAACAAGCATCTCTCTGGATATTCTACAGTTTCTTTCTGAATACACTAGGAAAAAGTCTGATGTGTTCATTTCACATGGCTTTCTCTACACTTCTGCAACAAAGCATTGTTAAAAAGTACATGCTTCTATTTACTTCATGCTAATCTAGAAAAAATTAGCGGAAATATTCTTTATCACTTGCTTCCTTGTAAGTAAAAGTGAAATAAGGGAGTACCATAGGTTAAGTTGATAGTCAAAAGCTGGTTGCTGTGTGACTGAAGTTCCTTTGTTTGTATGGACACAAGTTGAAAAATTCCTGTATGAGAAAAGCATCAGTTTCTTTAAAGCTGAAAGGAAAAACAAGGAAAAAGTAAAAAACGATCAACTCCACGAAAAAAATGTATATAACATACATTGTGTACTTTAACGTACTCTACATTTTTTGCAGGGAAAATTTTTGTCCTTCTCCTACGGTTTAGCAATTATGCAAAATTTCGTTAAATTAATCCAGAATAAAGTAATTTCAGAGGCTATTCCCAGAAAATTTAAGATATACATTTTTTTACTCATGTAAATTTATATAATATACGAAATTTAATCAAATTCGTTAGTCATTTTTGAGAAAATAAAAATTTTCGAAAGCTTTTCCATGTAAATGTAGTTTGTGGTGGGGCGATTTTCTTGAAAATCTTCGCGTCGTATTCTTCGAAGATACCAAACTTAAATACCAAATTTGGGATTGAAGGTTCTTTTCGTTTTTGAGCTATGCTGTCCAAAGACAGACAGTCAGTCAGACAGACAGACACACACACCCACGGACTATTTCTGAAAATGCTTTGCTTTGGATTCAGGGAGACCCAAACATGCATTTCTGGTGAAATAAAGCATTAACGAAAAAAGCTGTTAAATTTACAAGACTTGCTCTACCTATTCGGGACATACTGTTATTATAAAAATTACTATTTACATCATGCTATTCAAGTAAACATTACCAACAATTGCCTAATTTTTAGTGAAACCGATAAAAGGGTATACGGTAGTCTAAAGCGATAATAAAATAATTTTAAAGCTAGTTAAAATGTGATTCAAATTCGGTTTTTCTTTACATGACTAGGAGTAAAATAAAATCAATTTTATTTGAGAAAAGTTTAACTATCTGTTTTAAAACTGAAACCAAAAACAAGGAACATCACGGAAATTGTTAACTTCACCCAACCGATATATATATCTTTTAAATTTGTTAACTCGATCTACATTTTTTGATTAATAAGACTTTTTGTGACTCTCAATAATGCGGAAGTAAATCAAAATTACGAGGACCTCAGAAGATGTTCCCAGAAAGTTAAAGATATACCTACATTTTCTATGTAAATAGCTAACCTAATATACCTGTCAATATCATTAGAGCGTTTTGCAGAAAATAAAAGTTTTCAAATATTTTTTCATATAAGGGGTAGTTTTAGGCGCGATGTTCCTGAAAATGTTATAGTCGCATGCTTGGAAAACAACAAACATTAATGCTAAGATTGATATTTAGCCGTCTTTTCGTTTTTGAATTATGTTGCCCAGTCACACACTCTGACATATACATATATAGACATAAACTAGCTCTTTCTATTTTACATTCTTTTTTATTCCGGGGTCCGCAAAACATGTATTTTGGGGGTAATATTTGTATGGAATTTTGGGTGGAATGCAGTACCTGACTGCATTAAATTTCAGCCATTGTGACAGACAGAGCACCAGCAATGACCAGGAAGAATGCAGGACTGTTACATCAACATGAATAACATGTCCAAGGATCCAATGTCTCATCCACCAAGCAGCCTTATGGGGAACATCTATGAATAAAACAAAACCTGCTTCAAACTACTATCAATATGGCCCCAAAACTTATGGGCCTTTAATACCAACATTGGTACTTAAGCTATGTATTCTTTCAAGAGAACGACACGAAGGTTTTCAAGAACATTTTCTACCCCCAACTAGTTTTTACAGAGAACATTTTTAAACATTTTTTGATTTTTAAAATATGGCCCTAACAATTTTTATTAAAATGCCATATGCATAAGACATTTTTATGACAAACGAAATGTACCAATATCTGGGATGCGGTTGGAATAGCCTCTGATAATATATATTTTGTTTGTAGAATAAACTTTTTCAGGATATTCCGAGTTATTGGTTTTCCTTTTTAAGGTACTTAAGCTTTTCTGAAACAGGAACATACCTTTCTTTTTGTCTCTCTTTTGTTTACTCCTAGCAAGCAAACAGAAGCGAATTTACGTTTTTCACTTTGCAACCGGCTTTTAAATATTGGCTAACGCTTTAGTATAGTGTAACCCTTTATTTCCCGTCTACTTACAAAGCAGAAATATTAAGACCAATTCTGCTAACGCGTATCTTGATTAGCATGATAAAAGTAAAAGAATAAACGTTTGTAGGAAAGGTTTGCTTGCGGAACAGCTAGGTAACGTAATATAAATGGGACACATCGGTGTCTACTTTCCTTAGCCCTTATATACAACGTACATAGAAAATAGCTCAAGAATAAAACGTCCATTAAATGACAAACATGGTACTTAAGTACCGCATATTCCAAGGATTTGACAATATGATTTTCAGGGAAATCCCCTTAGACTCAACTACCCTTTACTTGGGACATTTTGATAAAATTTATATTTTTTAAAAAATGACTCTAACGGGTTTTATTAAAATGCTATAGGTAGGTTTAAGATATGTTCATAGCAAACGAAATGTGTATCTTGAGTTATTTTGCAAAAACCTCTGAAGACCTGTTCGTAATAAACAAGTATATAGTATAACTTTAGCATAACTGGTAAACTACAAGAGGCAGGCAAAGGCATAGTTCACAAGAAATGTAGTTCGCATTAAAATTCTTAAATATACCGTGTATATTTGGTTAACTCTGTACCGTTTTCGATATATTCCGAGTTATCTGTTTTCGTGTAATTAAGCTTTTCTGAAACAGGAAGACATCTTTCTTTTTGTCTCTCTTTTGTTTACTCCTAGCAGGGTTTAGAGAACCAATTATCAAGCTTTTCACTTACCGAACGGCTTTAAAAATGTTGACTAATGCTTTAGCCTAGAATAACTCTTATTTCCCTTCTACTCACAAAGAAGAAACAATAAGACAATTCTAGTAATGTGTATCTTGTCTAGCATGATGAAGATAAAACAATAAACTTTTGTAAAAAACAAGTTTGTTTATGGAAATATTAGAGAAAGCAATGTGAGTGGAACGCCTAATATTTTTACCTTCTCTAGCGCATATGTACAATATACATAGTGGATGGAAGAGGTATTATATTCCACCCAAAAATTCGATAACGAGATTTCACCGGAAATATATTCAAAATAGCTTCTTTAGGAGAAGGTCAATGTCAAGAAAATCTTGGCAACCTAAATTACCCTTTTCATGGAACATTTTCGATAATTTTTATTTTCTCAAAAATAGCTCTGATTGTGATTAAAATGCTGAATATTAAGTATACTTACATAATAAATAAAATTTATATCTTGAATTTTCTGTGTAGTCCTATTCTCTAAAGTCCTATTCATTCTGTTTTTATTTTGCATAACTGTTAAAACGTAACAGATAGACAAAAACTTACTTCACAAAAAATGTACATCTCGTCACAGCACACAATTTACCCATGTCTTACATTTTTGATGTGCAGGTAACAATTTGCGACATATTCCTTTATATTTGCTTCGATTTTAAAATACTTATACCTTTCTGAGCCAGGAAGTCGCCCGATTTCTTTTGTTTTACTTTCAGAAACCAAAGAAGAATGACAATTGGGTAGCTACAGCTTTAAAAAATTTGACTATCCCTTTAGCGGAGTGCATTCATTTAGTTCCCTTTTAGTAAAGGAACTAAGTAATAAGAAGATTCCTCTAATGCTTATCTGGATTGGAATGGTGTAGAATGAAGGATGACATTTTGTAAAAAGATTGAGGAACACCTTCTATTCGCTAGTAAATCCCAGAATTGCGTAATAACGTCGTCTCATATGACATCATGAAACTAGAAAAAGAGATTCAAAGATTAGACTTTTCTAAATCATCTCTCTTACCTAAAATTTATGGTATTTAAATCACCTTGACGACTTGTAATTGAATTTTCAACGAAGAAAACTATTGGTGTCAGGTATAGTGGATTTAGTAACAAGCTAAATATTTGCAAATGTTCTGTAGAAAACAATAAATGGGAATATTTCGTTTGATGTTTACAACTATTAGCTGTAGAAAAATAAAAACAAAAAACTGCATAGCTTTTACTTTCTCTAGCACGTATATACAATATAGATAGCAGATAGAGAAATATTGCATTTCACCCAAAAATTCAATACCACAATTCCCCCGGAAACCTACGTTTTGAGAACCTCTTAATTAGAAAAATAAATAAATAAAAAAGAAATAAGCATTTTACGAAAATGTCCGCGCGCGCGTGTGTGTGTGTGTGTGTGTGTGTGTGTGCGACTGGATCTGCGTATCTCAAAAACGAAAAGACCTTTTAATACCTAACTTGGTTCAGTGTCTTCCAAGAATGCGACAAGAAGATTTTCAAGGAAATACCTCCAAGTTCAACTACCCTTTACATGGAACATTTTTCGAAAATTTCGATTTTTTCAAAAGTGGCTATAACGGTTTTATTACAATGACATGCGTTTAAGATATTTTCATGCCCAACAAAATGCATATCTTGAATTATTGGGAATACCCTCTGAAGACCTCAACATTTTGGAACACTTCTGTGTGACTGGTAAACCGTAACAAATAGACAAAACCTTACTGCACAAAAAATATAGATCTCGCTAAATTACACCTTGTGTCATACAAATTTTTTTCGTAGAGTTAACCGTTTCAAAAATATTCCTCGTTATTGGTTGCAATTTTAAACTACCTAGTTTTTTTTTTTCAAGTGGAAGTCAACTTTCGGTTTATCTTTTCTGTTTTTACTATCGGAAAGCAAACAACACCGGATTTGAATTGTTTCACACAGCCATGAGATTTTAAAGGATTTGATCGTGGCTTTAGCCTACCGTATTCCTTTATTTACCTTCTGCTTACAGGGAAGCAATTAATAAGGCCAATGCTGCAGATGTTTATCTCGATTAGCATGATTTAAATTAAAGAATAGTATTGTATGAGGAAACATTATTTGTGGAACATCTAGAGAAAACCATATAATCAGATTTTTACTTTTTCTGGTGCATATGTACAATGTACATAGTGGATAGAGAAGTAGTTGTATTTCACCGAAAAATTCCACACCAAAATTTCGCCGGAAATATATGCTATGGGGCCGCCTGAATAAAACCAAAATAATTTTTAAAAAAGTTCTACATGTGTCTGTTGACATCATAATCATAAACAAAAATGCCGTTAAATAACCGAACCCCAAACTAACTTTTACGTAGAAAAAAATTCGAAAATATTGATTATCTCAAAAGTGATTGTCGCGATTTTGTTTAAAATTCTGTATACTGAAGTCATTTACATGAAAAACAAAATGCACATCTTGAGTTTAGAGCCTCTGAAGACTTCCTCATTCAGGATAAATTTTGCATAATTGGCAAACAGAGATAGACCCAAACTTACTACGCAAAAATCTAGATTTCATTAAAAGACACGCTTATGTGATACACATTTTTTCGTGGAATTGACCATTTTCCAGACATTCCTTGTAATTGTAATTCGTAGTTTCAGTTTTAAAATACTTACTGGTTTCAGTTATCAGATTATCTTTCGAATACTTGAACCTAACAACTCCTGGGCATACAAAGAAGCAGATTTCAGTCACATTGTAACCAGCTTTTAAAAGACTTGAGTATCAGTTTAGCCTAGTGTACTCTTATTTTCCTTCTGCTTACGTGAAAGTATGTAATTAGCCCAATTTCTGCTAACCTTTATCTCGATCGGAAGAAAGTGGATATAAGAATAACCAAGCTGTTTAACAATACTTTGTTACAGAGAAGTAGCGAAAATCATGTGAATGTAATACATATGATTATGTTTTTTCATGATTTGATTTTTTGGACATAAAATCAGATATCACGTAACGAAATGTCTGTGGAATACAATACCTGCTCCAATAAAGCAGTGAAAATAAATGTCTGAGGTTATGTTGTCAACGAAAATATGTCTATAATAAGTAAATTTGTCACTCGAATACAATTGCATAACAAAAGTAAGGTAGCTCGAAAGAAGGAACAAAAGGGAAGTCATGGTCGCTACAAAGGTTAGTGCCACCTTATACCGTGGCCCGGTACTATATCTTAAATGGGTTCTTGTGATCCTATGATTCAAATTACAGAGGCAAACGCGCCTCAGTTGTTACCCAGTAGCTTCGGACCTCCCCACTCTGATTAGCTGCCAGTCGTTCTTATATACAACATGAGCTGCCGCAGTTGTATCCGTGAGAATTTTATCTACCTGTTCAGTTATTGTAAAATTCTGGTTCATTTTCTCTATGTGTAATTAACATTATTGGGAAGTATATATTTGGGATACAACATTAAGTTGAGCATTAAGAAAAAAAATACATTTCTTACATTGACGGTATTTCTCAGCCCATTTTTATTTTCGCTACTACATATGTACAATGCACAAAATAAATGCACTATTGTATTACAACCAAAGATTAGATCCGCAGATTTCACCGGAAATACATGTCTTGAATAAAACAAATTCATAGAAAAAGGTCAGTCTGTTTGTGTGTGTGTATGTGTGTGTGTTTGTATGTTAGCTGCAAAACAAACATTCTTTAAATGCCAACAGACCCCCCCCCCCAAAGAACTGTCCTTTACGTGGAACATTTGTCACATTTTCGATTTTCTAAAAAATGGCTCTAACGATTTTGATTCAAATGTTGTGGGTAGATATATTAAAGATGTTACCATGACAAATGGAATATGTACTCGAATTTCTACGAAATAGACTCTGAAGCCCTTTTTAATTAAATAATATTTAATCAAACTCGTTAAAGCCATTTTACCGAAATCAAAATTATCGAATATATTTCCTTATATAGTGAAGGCTGAAGTTGTAGGTTTTTCTTGAAAATCGTCGAGTCGGATCCTTGGAAGATGCTTTAGGTAGTTAATTATCAAATTTAGTATCTGACCGAAATTTTTTAGCTATCTTTTTATACACACACAGACGTGGATCTTTTTTCTAAAAATGCCTTTTTATACAGAGACCTAAAGCGTGTAATGCCAGTGAAATCTCGGTCTCGAATTTTTAGATGAAATGCAAAGCTTTCTCTGTTTATAGGTACATTATCTACTAAACGGAGACATTAAATAAAGTTTTGGCTGGAATGGAATGTCTTCTGCTATGTACTCTGTGGAAAACGTATTACAAATGTATTTTTCTTAGGTTTGCCTCTGAACTTGTTACAGAACTCCACTTTCCAAAATTGTCTTAAAAGTGCCCTCCTGCCGTAGATACTGACAGATACAGAAGAGATTATGGGCTTTTACCATATACAGGTCAATTTCAGTTTTTTTTTTTTTTTTTTTATTCTTTGTAATGTTCAGTGCTTTGCAATCCGGTGTGTAAATGTAAGCAAATGAGCAATATGGGCGCATCATTAGCCTGAAGGGTTCATAGATAAGTAATGAGTTCGATAAATAGAGCTATTCTAGGAAAGAGCTGAATCATGTTGAGCTGAATAATACATCGCTAAATAGTTCTGACGGAATTTAAATATGTATGTATTTACATACGCATCAAGTTAATGGTGAACCAAGCCTAACGAAGAAATTGACTTGAATTTTTTGTCAGATGCTTTAGATACCCCAATGTTAAAAGGGGCAATATACTTTTTAAATTCTCTACTTAGTGCGAAGTACGGAGGTAGGACAGTTATTGCACTTCTCTCAAAAATTTGATATCGAGATTTCAGGGGAAATATATCTACATTTTAGGGTTCCCTGTATCCACAAAAACATTCTTAGATAAAGGTCCACGAATGTGTGTGTCTATGAATTAGATAACTCCAAAAAGGCAAAGTCGTTAAAATGCTAATCTTGGTATTTAAGTTCAGCTTCAGGCAGACACGCTACCCCCATACTACCCAAGCGAGTTGAGAATGTATTGTATTCCCCCCAAAAATTCGATACCGATATTACACCGGAAATACATGCTTTAAGGTCGTTTAATAAAAGAAATATTTTTAGAAAGAGACCGGTGTGTGTATGTGTATGTCTTAGGGCAATATAGCTCCAAACCGAGAAACGTTAAATACCAAACTTGACAATGTTGTCCCGTATTTTCCAAGAATGCATCATATCAGATATTCGGAGAAGACAAAGCGTGCTGTTGTGCTGTTTAAGCTGTGCATCTGGCAATGAGTGGAAGCAGCACGTAATAGTTTAGGCTTTTTGTAGAGTTCCGGAAATCCCCATCTTTGTTTTGTTTTTTTTTGTTTCCTTTCCATATTTTCTTTTCTTTTCTTCTGGTCCTCACCACAGACCTCGCTAATGTAAGTAGCTTTGGTGTTTCAAGATGCAGGTGATTGCGGGTTCCATTCCTGCCTAGGATATGAGTGTCAAGAAATTCATAAATGTGTTTGTGACTAGAAATAAAGCAACCAGAAAAATAACATGAGGTCGAGCAGAGGTGGAAAAAAGTGAAAGAAGTAATTAATATCATAAAAGTACCTATACGGTATTACCTTGGACCACAAATAGGTAATCTCGTTATAATGTCTCCTGATTAAATGGCTAGCTGTAACAGTAAGGGAATTATACATTTAGAATAGCGCAACGAAATACAGAAAAATAAGGGCATTCAGAGATTCTGCAAAGCTAAGGATTTTATGATTTTTATTAACAGACGTTACATCTACACGGCATTGAGCTAAAAAATTTCCAATCAACAGAAAAACTGAGATTCCCATTAAAGAATCCAAGATTTAATAATAATAATAATAATACGAAAAGTAAAAATATTATTAATAATAATAATAATAATAGTAATAAGTGCAGCTATAGCACTTATGCGACTGGAGCTACCACGCCCACTTAGACAAGCAGATGTGGACGATCATCCAACCAATACGTCGGCCTCCGTGGTGTAGTGGTTACCATGCCTACTTCATATACCCAAGGTCGTCGGTTCAAACCCGGCGGAGGACGATGGATTTTAAAGCCGTGGGTCCCGTATCGTAGATTTACGGCACGTAAAAGAACCTCAAGGCAGATAGAGAGGCCTCTGAATAAAATTAAGCGGTCTTTCACGCCCAGTGTAGAATGGGACACTGAGAACCGCAGCAGTTAAAGAGAGTCCATAAATAAAACGCCATTCCATTCTATCCAACCGATATGGGGAGATAATGTGGGCAATATCACGCATCACGCATTCCCCATGATCAAATGTTTCATTCACCAAGCAGCCTTATGGGCAACATCTGTGAATAAAACAAAACCTGCTTTATCAAAATTATTAATATTTTAAGAGGTGAAATTCGCGTTACTTTTGCACAGACAGCTAAAGTCAGTTTTTGTGAAATTGTGACGAAATAAGTAAAATTGCCTCTGTAGGCAAGGTGCCTTAGTTGAGCAGAGACCTTGTTTCATTTTCTCTGGCACGTATGTACAGTGTACTTAGTAGATAGAGAAGGTATTGTATTCCATCCAAAATTTCGATCCAGAGATTTTACAATAAGTACTTGTTTTGAGACCCCTAAATCCAAATAAAGAGTTTTTAGAAACATATCCTTGTGTGTGTGTGTGTGTGTGTGTGTGTGTGTGTGTGAGGGCAGCATGGCCCAAAAACGGAAGCGCCGTTAATACCAACATTGATATTTAAGTTATGTATCTTCCAAGAATGCCTAACGAAGGTTTTCAAGAAAATGTTCTACCCCAACTACTTTTTACATAGAACATTTTTAATGGATTTTTATTTTTCAAATATGGCTCTAAACATTTTTATAAAAATACCAAATAGCCCGCCTGGGTAGCGTGGTGATAGCATGTCTGCCTCTCGTTCAAAAGGTCGTGAGTTCGAATCTCGCTTAGGGTGAGTTACCCAGGTAAGGTTTTTTTCGGGGTTTTCCCCTATCCTGAGAAGACGAATGTCGAGTAACTTTAAGCTCCATGGACCCCGAGATCATTTGAGCATCATATCATCAATTGCAGTCATCGTCCGATATGACCAAACCAGGTTAAAGGACGTTAAACCAAAAAACAGAAAAAAAAAACAAAAAAAAGCCAAATGTGTAAGACATTTTTATAACAAAAAAAATGTACCAATATCTGGGATGCAGTTGGAATAGCCTCGGATAATATATATTTTGTTTGTAGAATAAGCTGTTTTCAGGATATTCCGAGTAATTGGTTTTCGTTTTAAGGTACTTAAGCTTTTCTGAAACGGGAACATATCTTTCTTTTGTTTGCTCCTAGCAAATATACAGAAGCGAATTTACGTTTTTCACTTTGCGACCGGCTTTTAAAATATTGGCTAACGCTTTAGTATAGTGTAACCCTATATTTCCCTTCTACTTACAAAGCAGAAATAATAAGACCAATTCTAGTAATGCTTATCATGATAGCATGATAAAGGTAAAAGAATAAAAGTTTGTAAGACAAAATGTTACTTGTGGAACAGCTAGATAACGTAATATAAATGGAAATCATCAGATATTTACTTTCCTTAGCCCATATATACAACGTACATAGAAAATAGCTCAAGAATAAAACGTCCGTTAAATACCAAACATGGTACTTAAGTACAAAATACTCCAAGGATTCGACAAGATCATTTTCAAGGAAATCGTCTTAGATTCATCTACCCTTTATATGGGACATATTGGTAAAATTTATATTTTTTAAAAAATGACTCTAACGGGTTTTATTAAAATGCTATAGGTAGGTTTAATTTATGTTCACAGCAAACGAAATGTGTATCTTGAGTTCTTTTGCAAAAACCTCTGAAGACCTGTTCGTAATGAACAAGTATATAGTAAAACTTTAGCATAACTGGTAAACCGCAAGAGACAGGCAAAGGCATAGTTCACAAGAAATGTAGTTCTCATTAAAATTCTTAAATATACCGTGTATATTTGGTTAACTCTGTACCGTTTTCGATATATTCCGAGTTATCTGTTTTCGTGTAATTAAGCTTTTCTGAAACAGGAAGACATCTTTCTTTTTGTCTCTCTTTTGTTTACTCCTAGCAGGGTTTAGAGAACCAATTATCAAGCTTTTCACTTACCGACCGGCTTTTAAAATGTTGACTAATGCTTTAGCCTAGTATAACTCTTATTTCCCTTCTACTCACAAAGAAGAAACAATAAGACAATTCTAGTAATGTGAATCTTGTCTAGCATGATGAAGATAAAAGAATAAACTCTTGTTTGTTTATGGAAATACTAGAGAAACTAACGTGAATGGAACACTTAATACTTTTACTTTCTCTAGCGCATATGTACAACATACATAGTGGATAGAAGAGATATTATATTCCACCCAATAATTCGATAGTGGGATTTCACCAGAAATATAATTTAAGACGCTATGTATTCAAAATAGCTTCTTTAGGAAAAGGTCAATGTGTGTGTGTGTGTCTGTGTGTGTGTGTCTCTGTTTCTGTGGACAGTATAATTCAATAACAAAAAGTCCGTTAAATACCAACTTTTCTATTTAACTTCCGCATTATCCAAGAATGCTACACGAAGATTTTCAAGAAAATCTTGGCAACCTTAATTACCCTTTTCATGGAACATTTTGGATACTTTTTATTTTTTCAAAAATAGCTCTGAAAGTGATTAAAATGCTGAGTATGAAGCATGCTTAGATTGTAAATAAAATTTATATCTTGTATTTTCTGTGTAGTCCTATTCTCTAAAGTCCTATTCATTCTGTTTTTATTTTCCATAACTGTTAAAACGTAACAGATAGACAAAAACTTACTTCACAAAAAATGTACATCTCGTCAAAGCACACAATTTACCTATGTCTTACTTTTTGGATGTGCAGGTAACAATTTGCGACATATTTCTTGATATTTTCTTCGATTTTAAAATACTTATAGGTTTCTGAGGCAGGAGTCGCCCGATTTCTCTTGTTTTACTTTCAGAAACCAAAGAAGAATGACAATTGTGTAGCGACAGCTTTAAACAATTTGACTATCCCTTTAGCGGAGTGCATTCATTTAGTTTCCTTTTAGTAAAGGAACTAAGCAATAAGAAGATTCCTCTAATGCTTATCTGGATTAGAATGGTGTAGAAAGAATAATGACATTTTGCAAGCAGATTGAGGAACACCTTCTATTCGCTAGTAAATCCCAGAATTGCGTAATAACGTCGTCTCATATGACATCATGAAACTAGAAAAAGCGATTCAAAGATTAGACTTTTCTAAAGCTGCTTGCGTTCCTAAAAGTCAAGGTATTTAAATCAGCCTGACGCCTTATAATTGAATTTTCAACGAAGAAAACTGTTGGTGTCTGGTATAGTGGATTTAGTAACAAGCTAAATATTTTCAAATGTTCTGTAGAAAACAATAAATGGGCTTATTTCGCTTGATGTTTACAATTATTAGCTGCGGAAAAATAAACACAAATAGCTGCATAGCTTTTACTTTCTCTAGCACGTATATACAATATAGAAAGCAGATAGAGAAATATTGCATTTCACCCAAAAAGACAATACCGCGATTTCACTGGGAACTTATAAACTTATAAAAAAAAGGAAATCATTTTACGAAAATGTCCACGTGCGTGTTCGTATGTGTGTGCGTGTGTGTGTGCGTGTGTGCGTGTGTGTGTGTGCGTGTGTGACTGGATCAGCGTAGCTATCTCAAAAACGAAAATTCCTTTTAATACCTAACTTGGTTCAGTGTCTTCCAAGGATGCGATAAGAAGATGTTCAAGGAAATACCTCCAAGTTCAACTATCCTTTACATGGAACATTTTTCGAAAATTTCGATTTTTTCAAAAAGGGCTATAACGGTTTTATTACAATACCATGCGTTTAAGATATTTTCTTGCCCAACAAAATGCATATCTTGATTTATTGGGAATAGCCTCTGAAGACCTCTACATTTTTGAAGACTTCTGTGTAACTGGTAAACCTTAACAAATAGACTAAACCTTACTGCACAAAAAATATAGATCTCGCTGAATCACACACTTTGTGTCATATAAATTTTTTTCGTAGAGTTAACCGTTCAAAAGTATTCCTTGTTATTGGTTACAATCTTAAACTACCCAGTTTTTTTCAAGTGGAAGTCAGCTTTCGGTTTATCTTTTTTTTTACTATCGGAAAGCAAAGAAAACCGGATTTTTATTGTTTCACACAGCCATGAGATTTTAAAGGATTTGATCGTGGCTTTAGCCTACCGTATTCCTTTATTTACCTTCTGCTTACAGGGAAGCAATTAATAAGGCCAATGCTGCAGATGTTTATCTCGATTAGCATGATTTAAATTAAAGAATAGTATTGTATGAGGAAAGATTATTTGTGGAACATCTAGAGAAAATCATATAATGAAATTTTTACCTTTTCTGGTGAATATGTACAATGTACATAGTGGATAGAGAAGTAGTTGTATTTCACTGAAAAATTCCACACCAAAATTTCGCCGGAAATACATGCTATGGGGCCGCCTGAATAAAACCAAAATAATCTTTAAAAAAGTTTTACATGTGTCTGTTGACATCATAATCATAAACAAAAATGCCGTTAAATAACCGAACCCCAAACTAACTTTTACGTAGAAAAAAATTCGAAAATGTTGATTATCTCAAAAGTGATTGTCGCGATTTTCTTTAAAACTCTCTATACTGAAGTCATTTAGATGAAAAACAAAATGCACATCTTGAGTTTAGAGCCTCTGAAGACTTTTTCATGCAGGATAAATTTTGCATAATTGGCAAACAGAGATAGACCCAAACTTACTACGCAAAAATCTAGATCTCATTAAAAGACACGCTTATGTGATACACATTTTTTCGTGGAATTGACCATTTTCCAGACATTCCTTGTAATTGTAATTCGTAGTTTCAGTTTTAAAATACTTACTGGTTTCAGTTATCAGATTATCTTTCGAATACTTGAACCTAATACAAAGAAGCAGATTTCAGTCACATTGTAACCAGCTTTTAAAAGACTTGAGTATCAGTTTAGCCTAGTGTACTCTCATTTTCCTTCTGCTTACGTGAAAGTATGTAATTAGCCCAATTTCTGCTAACCTTTATCTCGATCGGCAGAAAGTGGATATAAGAATAACCAAGCTGTTTAACAATACTTTGTTACAGAGAAGTAGTGAAAATCATGTGAATGTAATACATATGATTATCTTTTTTCATGGTTTGTTTTGTTGGACATAAAATCAGATATCACGTAACGAAATTTCTGTGGAATGCAATACTTGCTCCAATTAAGCAGTGAAAATAAAAGACTGAGGTTATGCTGTCAACGAAAATATGTCTATAATAAGTAAATTTGTCACTCGAATACAATTGCATAATAAAAGTAAGGTAGTTCCCTAGAAGTCAGGTATAAGGACCAAAAGGGAAGTCATGGTCGCTACACAGGTTAGTGCCACCTTATACCGTGGCCCGGTACTATTAACTATATGGATGCTTAGGGTTTCGTATTCTGTGAATCACGATACAGGCGCAAACGCGCCTCAGTTGTTACCTTGTAACTTCGGACCTCCCCACTATTCCTTTCTTTCTTATTTTTTTTCCTTCTTTTTTTTTTTTTGTTGAGTGTGTCGGTGTCTCCCATGTGGGCATACCGACTAAAAAAACCCTCCACCGGTATTAGAAGGAAGTAAGGAGGGGCGGTACCGCATGATTGCAACCGCGGATTCAAGGTGAGTGCAGTCAGAGGGGTGAAATGATGACCGGGAGACAGACTTGACCGAGGCCCAGACTGTCACCGCGGAATATTCAGGGAGAGGAGTAGAGGAATTAAAGGGTGAAGGATTGAGTTGGAGTTAGTGTTGGTTCTTCTCCAGTCGTAACTGCCGTGAACGAAGAATCCAAGACTCAGGTCCGGGTCTTACAACAGCCCCGATGTGTGAATGGCCCCTGGACTGGGGCCGTCCGGCGGAGTGGAGCTGCTGCGGTTGGAGGTCCTGCTGGACAGCTCAGCGGTGGTGGACTGTAGTGTTGCGATGGCGGCGGTGGTGGTAGTTTGAAGGTCCTGTACCTTTTCATTGATGACACTGCACAGCTCTTCAAGGGCAGCTAAACGGGCGCCGACGTTCAAGATCTCCGCGTGGAGATCCTGAATGGCGTCCCGTGTCGCTGCCTCTATCGAGGACGCAGGTGGTGTGGTGTCGATAATGGTCGGCGGTGGTGTAGTCCGGGCGGGTGGTGGTAGTGGTCTGCTCCTGGGGTAGAGAGGGCACTGGGCTTGCCCGGTGAAGTGTCCTGTGCCACGACAGGTGGCACAGAACCGGCGGCGACGGCGGAGATCGTGCCCAGTGCACTCGGCGGTGGTGGTGTTGGTACCACAGTAGTGGCATCTCGGTGGCGAAGAGCAGACTTCAGCTGTGTGTCCGATGGCGTTCCTGTCGGATAGCCTCGACGGCCAGAAGTCGCCCTAATAAGGGCAACCCTGACGCCAAGGCAGCTTCCAGGTCAGCCTGGTCCTGTAACTCCAGACGAACGAGCGGCGTTGGCCCCCGGTCGCAATATATGCGGGTGGCCCTCAAACAAGAAGGCCACCGCGACTGCACGGCGGTGACCAGATGCCGGGTGGAAAGGTCCCTAGGGACCCCCCGTACCACAGCACTGAACCGGGGTGGCGGCGACATGGAGCTGGGTGGACACGTCGGTGACAGATGCGGCAGCAGTTGCGGTGGCGGTCGGCGATGTTGCCTTAGTTTCTTCTGCCATGTGTACAGCTCGAAGTTCAAGCTTCGAATCCCACTATTACTCGCTGCCAGCCGTTCTTATATAGCACATGAGCTGCCACAGTTGTATCCGTGAGAATTTTACCTGTTCAGTTATTGTAAAATTCTGGCTCATTTTCTCCATGTGTAATTAACATTTTTGGGAAATATAAATTTGGGATACAAAATTAAGTTGAGGATTCAGAAAAACAAATACGTTTGTTACATTAACGGTATTTCTCAGCCCATTTTTATTTTCGCTACTACATATGTACAATGCACAAAATAAATGCACTATTGTATTCCAACCAAAGTGTTATGTGACTATAGTTACCCCAAAATATCAAAGAATAACGAAGTACCAACTGAAAAATTGCAAAATAGGCATTTATTAGATAAACAGGAGGCACATTGTAACTTACAACCCTTAAGTTGTAATCGAGGGACACACTTACTTACTACAGACATTTCATTCGTTGGTAATACGGCGCCATCCATTTACATTATTTACAATAGATAGAGTAATGTATCCCACTGTCGTTATTGAAATCTCCGAAGAGAAACATATTTTTAAGTCCCATTTTAGAAAAAAATCTGATGTGTTACACTCACGTGACTTTCTCTAGCTGCTCTACAACGAAACTTCTTACAAAAGATTATTTTTCTTTCTACATAATGCTAATCGAGATATACATTAGCAGAATGTTCTTAGTACTTAGTTCCTTATAAGTAGAAGGCAACTTAAAGGAATTCGCTTTACTAAGTAGTAGTCAAATGTTTTAAATGGTGTCGTTATGCGCTTGTCGTTGCACATCGAGTCTTTGCTTGGCAAGGAGTAGAAAACAAAAAAAAAAAACGGACACTTTGAGTCTGAGAAAAGCATAAGTGCTTTCCAACTGAAATTAATAACAAGCAATATCTCGAAAACGGTAAACTTCATGAAAAAATGTATATGACATAAATTGTGTATTTTAACGAGGTCTATTTTTTATATAATAAGTTTTGCCTATCTCTTACAGTTGACTACTTATGCAAAATGTAGCTAAATTTATCCACAGTAAATTGACGTTCAGAAGCTATTCCCAGAAAATTCCAGATATACATTTTATTTGCGATAGAAATGGCTTCAATATGTTGTATTATAATCAAAATCGTTAGAGTCATTTTTAAGAAAAACAACATTTTCAAAAAATTTTTCTTGTAAACAGTAGTTAGGGGTGGGCGGATTTTCTTGAAAATCTTCGTGTCGCTTCCTTGGAAGATACCAAACTTAAATATCAATTTTGGTACTTAACCGTCTTTTCGTTTTTGAGTTATGCTGTCCACAGGCGCGCGCACGCACACATACACACACACATACCCTCACACGAACCTTTTTGTGAAAACCCGGTTTTTGGAATCAGGGGGTCTGAAACATGTATTTCCGGTGAAATTTCCGTGGAACACAGTACCTTCTCTATCCACTAAGTGTATTGTATATACGCGGCTAAAGAAAGTAAAAAACTTTGTCATATTTACATAATCATCAATGACATAAAAAGGATTTAAAACTAACCAATTATAGAGCCTTTCTTTTACTTTCTCTAGCCCGCATGTACAACGTATATAGTGGATAGAGAAGCTATCTATTGTATTCTACACAAAAACTTGATGTCGAGATTACATCGGAAATATTTGTTTTGGGATCCCCTGAGTCCAAATAGAAAATATTTTTGTTGTGCGTACGCGCACGTTTATGTCTATGAATAACATAAAGAAAACGAAAAGACGTTAAATACCAAACTTGATATTAGAGTTTTAGTATCTTCCAAGGAATCTACACGAAGACTTTCAAGAAAAACCTCCACCACAAACTAGAGTTTACATGGCAAATTTTTCGAATATTTTTATTTTCTCAAAAATGGATGTAACCATTTTGATTAAAAAATTGTATGTTAAAGATATATACATCCCAAATAAACTGTATACCTTGAATTTTCTGGGACCTCTATATTCTGAATGAATTTTTCTGGATTTTGCATAAATAGTAAACCGTAAGAGACAGACAATAACTTACTACACAACAAATTTAAATCGCGTCAAAACACACAATTTGTGTCCTTTAATTCTTGTAAAAATTTTTAAAATGTTTTAAAATTAAAGCATCTGTTATGTGACTATGGTTACCCCAAAATATCAAAGAATAACGAAGTACTGACTGAAAAATGCAATATAGGTACTTCTTATATACACAGGAGAAACATTGTAACTTACAACACTTACATTGTAATCGAGGGACACATTTGCTCATTATAGACATTGATAACACAACGGAATATCTTTACTTTGTCTAAAGTAAATACATTAAGTATTGTATCCCATTGTCGTTATTGAATTGTCAGAAGATATACGTGTTGTTAATTCCGCCGGGTAAAACCGTAGCATTTTAGAGAAAAATCGGATGTGTTACACGCACATAATTTTCATTAGCTGCCCTTCAAACAAACATCTTACAAATGATTATTCTTCTTTCCACACAATACTAATCGAGATAAACATTAGCAGTGTGTTCTTGTAACTTAGTTCCTTATAAGTAAACGGGAAATAAAAGAATTAGCTATGCTAAAGTAATTGTCAAATGGCTTAAAAGCTATAGTTATGCAATTGTCATTGAAATTGGCTACTTTGTTTTGCCAGAAGTAGAACAAAAAATAAACGGACATTTCATGTCTGAGAAAAGTATAAGTATTGAAACCAATAACAAGGAATATCTTGAAAACGGCTAACTCTACAACAAAAATGCGTATGACATAAATTGTGTGTTATAACGAGGTCTACATTTCTTGTGTAGTATGTTTTTGTTTATCTATTACGGTTTAGTAGTTAAGCAAAATTCGGCAAACTTTATCCAGAATAAAGTGCTCTTCAGAGGCTATTCCCAAAAAATTCAATATATACATTTTAATTACGATATAAATATCTTTAATAAAGGGTACTTTAATCAAAATTGTTAGAGCCATTTTTGGGAAAATCAACATTTTCGAAAAATGCTCCATGTAATGGGTTGTTTGTGGTGGAGATATTTTGTTGAAAATCTTCCTGTCGTATCCTTAAAAGATACGAAATCTAAATACCAAGTTTGGTACTTAATGGTCATTCGCCTTAGAGCTATGCTGTCTACAGACACACGCATGGGCACTCACACACACTTACGGACCTTTTTCTAAAAACGGACTCAGGGGACCTCAAAGCATATATTTCTGGTGTACTCTCGATATCGAATTTTTGGGTGGAATACGATACCTTCTTTACCCCTATGTACATTATATATACGGGCTAGAGAGATTAAAAATCTGATGTGTTCCGCTCACATGGCATTCTCTACTTCTCTATAACAAATTATTGGTAGAAACAGTATTGTTCTATCTACTTCGGGCTAGACAAGATAAATATTAGCAGAAATAGGTCTTCTTCCTTGCTTTCCTTTAAGTAGAAGAAACATAAAGGATTAAAATGGTAGTTAAATCTTTTAAAAAGCTGTTCCTATCTGAATGAAATTCGTTTCTTTGCATAACCAGTAGTTGTCAAGTTCACGTATGAGATAAATTATTTATTTTAAAACTCAAACCAATAACAAGGAATTTCTTGAAATTGTCAACTTTACAAAAAACAAAAAACAAACAACAACAAAAAAACATAAATTTTAACGGGATCTCCATTTTTGTACAGTAAGTATTTGTCCATCTCTTACGATTTACAGTCATTGCAAAAGACATCCAGAGAGAACAGATTTTCAAAGGCCAAGGAAAGTGAAAATATACATTTTATTTTTCATATAAATATATTTAATATAGGTTATTTTAATCAAAATCGTTAGAGCCATCTTTGAGAAAATCAAAACTTTCGAAACTTTTTGCATGCAAAGGAGGGCCTGGGACCACCAGATAAAGGAGTTACCTCAAAATATTTATATAGCATTCCTGGAAAACATTAAACTTAATTACCAAATTTGGGATTTGCGTTTTTGAGTTATCGTATTCACGGACACACGGAACTTTTTATAAAAATTGCTTCTTTGGATACGAGTATTTTTGGGAGGAATACAATACCTTCTCTATTTGTGTATTATGTTATAATTACAGAAAGTGAAACGAAAAGCGCATGTACTCGTATATTAGTGTACAAAAACCATAATTCGAAAGTGTTTCTAGAAAGTAGTTTATTTATGAGTGTGTAAGTGTGTGAGCTTTGTGTGTGTGTGAGAGAGTGTGTGAGTGTGTGTGTGGGTTTGAGTGTGTGTGTGTGCGCGCGAGCGCGTCCGTGTATTTTTTTTTGAACAGCATAAACCAAAAACGAAAATTTGGTGAATTACCAAACTTGATATTGAAGTTCACCATATTCTGAATGCGACACGAAGATTTTCATTAGCAAAAATACTACGAGTTTTTTCATCTTGTTGATACTTCCTGACAAGAGTGAAGTGACGGGAGTGAATTGTCATAAGAGATGAAAACACGAGTTGTATTTGATAATATAATTCAGCGAAATAGACCATTAATATTTTATAAAATATAGGAGGGAATATTTGTAATATTTACATTAGTTCTCAAATGATAGATGACGCATTCGGTCATGTTTATTTACCGAATGTTTTGTCTTCTTTCTTTTTTACTGCTTCCTGAATTATGATATGGCCGACCGTATGTACTCCCAATGTACGAATATCGATAGCAGCAATAGAAATAGACAACAATTATTGTATTGCAGCTTTTAATAAATAATACAAGGAAATGAAAACAAACGTCATTTTATTTGAGATTATTGCACTCATCTCGTGCATAAGAAATGCAAATAATGAGTATTTTCACTCATTTTTTGAACTAAAGACATTATGAACGAGATAAAGCTTTAAATAAACATTGTAACTGAATTAATTGAAAGTAAAATTGTGGAACTGACAGTTATTAAAAGTGAAGGTTGGCTGACTGCATTGTCACCTTGTTGCCAATAACCAAGACAGGGGATTAAATAAACGAACCTCAGGTGCGACAAGATTTCAAAGAAATGAGCATCGGCTACAATAACAATTTTCTACAATATCGCTCCAGTCACATGACCGCTATTGGTTGAAAGGCCCTTTAATAGTTGAGTTAAATTTTTAAGAACATGGTCCTTCCCCAAACTACGCTTTACGGGGAAAATTGTGATGCTCTCAAAAATGGGTCTGAAGATTTTGATTAAAATAGCATATTTAAGACTTTCTATGACAAGTATTGTGTAAAACTTGAATTTTCTGAAGTTAACCTCATTCTGGATAATTCTTGTAAAGCTTGTAAACTTATAACACGAAAAATGTAGGTCTCGTGAAAGCACACAGTTTATATCAGATATGTTTTTTGTGGGGAGGAGTTAACCATTTGGAAATTTCCTTATTATTGGTTTAAATTTTCCACTAGCTATTTAGATGTTACTAAAATTGAATGTATTAATTCAGTTTTCTGGCTCCTATCAGCCAAAGGGAAGGGAATTTCAGTTCCACTACTTATCGACCAGCAATGAATTATAGAATTTGACTATCCCTAAAGTAGTTAGAATACACTTTTTAAAGGATAGTTTGTCCAAGAAGTGTAGAGAAAATCATGTGACTGAACACATCGGGGTTCTTATTTTTTCTATTTTGTACATAGCAGATATGTAGCGGAGATACTGAGTTTCACCCAAAAAATTAGCCGCGCTATAGCCGAGTGGTTAGACCACTGGCTTTTCACTTATGCGGTACGAGTTTGATCCCAAGCGACCGCATGTGGGATTTGTGGTGGACAAAGCGGAGCAAGGGCGGGTTTTCCGGTGTCTCCCGCCATCACACTCCACCGTTGTCGTATCTTCATTTCGTGTATCATCAGTGTAGTGCCATAGTAGTAAAAGCGGACGTTATACTCTATAAAATAATCGATACCTATGTTTCACCGGAAGTACAGGTTTCAGGGTCACCTGTTAAAAAATCTTAAGTGTTCCATTCACATGACTATCTTTAGGTTTTTCACAACCAACTTTTATTACAAAAGATTAATTTGTTATGTAGGCTATGCTAAGCAAGAAAAAAACTCGTCTTATTATTCGCTTCTTTGTAACTGTAAGGGAACTATAGAGTACATCAGGCTAAAACGATCGCCAGATCTTCTAAAAGACGGTCGCTTTGTGAAACAAATGAAACTCGGGTCTCTTTGCTTGCTAGGAGTAAACAAAAAGTCGGATGTGTTCCTTTCACGAGACTTGCTCTGCATCTCGTAACAAAGTACTGTTAAAAACCTTGTTTCCATTACTTCATGCCATTCGAGACAAAATTAGCAGAAATGGTCTTATTACTACCTTCATTGAAAGCGGAAGGGAAATAAGGGAGTACCATAGGCTAAAGCGGTAGTCAAACCTTTCAAAATCTGGATGCTATATGATTGTAGTTCGTTTGTTTCTATGGCTTTGAGTTGACAAGTTCCCGTATGAGAAAAGTATAATTATATTAACGCTGAAACGAATAACAAGGAATATCTAAAAAAAAGGCCAACTTCACCAAAAAACTGTATATAACATAAATCGTATGTTTTAACGAGCTGTACATTTTTTTTTTTTTTTTTGTTTGTTAGCTAGGTTTTCGTCTATTTCTTACGGTTTACCTGCTTAGCAAAATCCCGCAAAATCCATCCAGAATAAAGGTGTCTTCAGAGGTTATTCCCAGAAAGTTCAATATTTACATTTTTTCACATGTAAATATCTTTAATATACGATAATTTAATTAAAATCGTCAGTCGTTTTTGAGAAAATCAAAATTTTCCAAAATTTGTCCAGGTAAAATGTAGTTAGAGGTGAGTGGAAGTTCTTGAAAATCTTCGTGTCGCATCCTTGGAAGGTATTCAAATTAAAAACCAATTTTGGCATTTTACGGACTTTGCTTTTGAGTTATGCTGCCCACACACATACATACTGACAGACTAACACACGGACGTTTTTCTAAAAATGCTATTTCTGTATTATAGGGATCTCAGAATATATATTCCCGGTGAAATTCCGGTATCTAAATTTTAGGTTGCAATGCAATAAATTCTCTATACACTATGTATATAGTACGCGTAGAGAAAGTAAAAATGATGCTGTCATGTACCAAAGATTATATTTAATGAATAAGAACAGCTGGGTGTCTCAAGAATACCCGGCTTTAGTTATCCAAACACTACATGAACATGAGCTACAACATACATTTTAATAATAATGCAATTATTCCTCATGAATTAACATGTTCAAGTTGTGGCGTTTCATAGTTATGCCACCAAAGGCTATCTCCACTGCTTTGATAATTCCAAAGAAAACAAAACGGTAGATAAATTATTAAAAAATAGCACTAAATGCTGCAGTAAAGTGCACGTGTATTAACTGCTATACTTTCGAAGATACTAACTATCATTATAAAACCTATTAGAGACGCGGAACTATCTTTTCATTTTGGAGATTGTTTTGTTCTTTTTACCTTCTGTAGCTCGTAAGTACAATGTACATAGTGGATAGAGAAGGTATTGTATTCCACCCAAAAATTCGATGTTGAGATTTCAGCGGAAATATGTGTTTAAGACTCCCTTAATCCGAAATAAAACTCGGGTGTGGACACCATATAACAAAATCGAAAATACCGTTAAAATTCAAACTTGGTATTCACGTTAGATCTTCCAAGGATGTGACAACAACATTTTCAAGAAAAATGTCCACCATAACCTACCCTTTACATGGAAAAACATTTAAAAAATTTATTTTCTCAAAAATAGCTCTAAAGTTTTGATTCAAATACTGTATTTTAAATATATTTACATCACAAATAAATGTATGTTTTGAATCTTATTAAAATAGCCTATGCAGACCTTTTTAGTATGAATGAGATTTGCAGAATATTCCATAACGGTTAAACCGTAAGAGATACACCACAAATACTACACAAAAAATGTAGATCTCATTAAAGCGCATAATTTATATTATAAAGGTTTTTTTTTTTTTTTTTTTTGTAGAACTGGCCGTTTCTGAGATATTCCTTATTATTGGGTTTCAGTTTTAAACTAGTTAAATTTGTCTCAAACGGGAAGTGACGTTTCGTTTCATCTCTCGTTTTACTGCAGGTCATGCATATCAAACCGACCTTCAGTTGTTTCACATAGGACCAGTTTTAAAAGATTTAACTGTTTATATAACCTAGTGTATTCCCTCATGCCCCTTCTACCTTACAAGGAAGCAAGTAATAAGACAATGTCTGCTAATGTTTACCCTGATTAGCATGTCGTGGATAGAAGAATAATATTTTGCAAGGGAAGATGTTCGTGTCACATCTAGAGAAAGTCATGCGAATGGAACACATCAGGCTTTTATTACTTTGTTGTTATACAGCTGATAAAATCATCAGTACATTCTTTGGAATGAGTGTTCTGCAGTGATATAACAAAATATGTAATTGAATTCGTGTTTCTCGATGTAAAACTAGCTGACGCTATACAAGTGGGACACTTTACAGTGTTGTCATATTCAAAATATGTTTTACAATATACCTATATATGAAAATAGAATAAAGGTAGTATGAGGCAGTTATCTAATAAGTAATAATATTCTGAATTTAAGTATATGGATGTAGACGTTGGTGCCTATTCTAGTTCTGGTGTTTTTCAGTTTTGTCTCTAATGGGTATGTATTGGCTACATTTTTAAATTGTTTTAATAGACTTTTATTTTCTTTAGCGCCGTTTGAACAA